>JAFNEN010000273.1:352500-1005000 GCA_019343175.1 Oedothorax gibbosus
AACAACCTTATGCTGGGGAGTTTATTCCTTTGTTTTAACACTTGGGAATAATTTCAAAGAAGCCCCTCTAATGGCCAAAAGGGAGGTAGTTAAGGTCTTTCCAACTTTGGGGCTACCCTCTGGAGAGTTCTGAGGCTAAGAAAAACTCGCATTTAGGATGGCTAAGAGAGGTAATTCTAACTTCTTTGGAAAATTACCTTTTCACCTACTAGGCAGTCGTTGGGGCGTGAAGTAAAGCCCTGGGTCGTTTTCGGTCTGTAAAATCAATCTTTTACTGGGAGACACATTTAGTTTGGACTTTGCAGGTAACAGCTTCTCTTGACTACCAGTCGTATCTCAATAAAATGTTTTATTAAAAATTTACAAAATCTCTATTAACATTTAAAAAATGTTTATTAACATTTAAAAAAAGTATGTTTATTAACATTAAAAAATGTTTATAACATTTTAAAAACTTTTTTAACCTTTAAAAGAAATGTTTATTAACATTAAAAAAATGGTTATTAGCATTTTTAAAAAATGTTTTATTAAATTTTTTAAAAATATTAATCAACATTAAAAAAAGTATTAATCAACATTTAAAAAATATTAATCAATATTTAAAAAATATTAATCAACATTCTAAAAAATATTAATCAACATTTTAAAAATATTAATCAACATTCTAAAAAATATTAATCAACATTTTGCATTTACTGATAATTTATAAGTAGGAAATAATATAAATTTTTAGTTATTTTGGTCACTGTAAAGGAAATTATTTGTATTATTTTTAAGAGTAGAAATTAACAACTCAATATATCGTGGACCTGGTCTAGATAACTGGATCAGGGGGACCTGAAACAACAACATAACTCAATGTAATTTATTTCGCTTATTTTGAGAAACGGTTAATTAAACCACACTGCTTTGTTATGATGAGTTCCTATTTGCTAGAATTTACGAAATAACCAAAAAGAAATAATTCATATATTTTTGCTCGTAAATATTCTGCTAATATCTGGAGGTAAGACGTATTTTTATAGCGGATTTCTATGTCATTTAATGAAATTTAACTGCATAAAGAAGTAGAAAAGTGCATAAAGAAGTGGTTTCTTAGCTGGTTGAAAAGAGGAAAAATATGTCAATGTTAAACTCTGAAATAATTTTTAAATTACCAAATAAAGTTATTCCTTGAATTTCACTGCCTTCTTGAAAAAGTGTTTTGCTTCTTTAGAGTGCTTTTGAAAATCAAAGAAAGCTTTTTATCTAAAAGTTCATCGACCTTATTTTATTAAATTCATCCACCAGAGAATGGCAATCTAATCTGAATCATCTTATCATTTTTTAAAGTAATAATAGTGGTCTTAAAACTACGGCTACGGGGCAGCCGGCATATGGACACGAAATATTTTAATCTAATCTTTATGAAAAAATAAATATTTCGTATTAATTTTCTCTTATTATACTAACAGACTGGTCTTTATATAATTATCAAACGGTATATTAAAACTATGAAACTCCAAAAAAATTTTAGGACACAAAACATTGCCGACAATTCCTCACCGTCCCCTGTCCCGAATGTAAAATTTTTAGTTTGGTGCTCAAACTAACACATTTTTTTACCTTAAAATGACATTCATTTGAATTTTAAATTGATCTCAACAAATTCCTTCCATAAAATTTTGGCTTTTGATGTTTATAATATGAATTTTTCTTCTCTAAACTTTATCCCTGAGTTGTGGTACATTGACTGGTCTGATTGCTAAAACGGTCACTAACGGTAAAAAAGAGACACTGGATTTAGCTAAAATAATTATTCAATCATGAAAAC
Organism: Oedothorax gibbosus; assembly: GCA_019343175.1. Lineage (NCBI taxonomy): Eukaryota > Metazoa > Arthropoda > Arachnida > Araneae > Linyphiidae > Oedothorax > Oedothorax gibbosus. The sequence goes on from JAFNEN010000273.1 coordinate 354,314, forward strand.
TTGATTGCAGAAAACTCACATTTCAGTTAGTAGCCGCATTTTTTCGCAAGATTTTACCAACGAGACTTAAAGTTCAAAAAACTTATTGAAATGAGCTGCGTTACTTTATTGCTTTCCTTACAGTCTCTCAGGGTTAAGGTTAATTTTTGATAGATAATTGGAATTTTATTGCTATAAATATTTTTTAAGTGAGTAAAACGATTAAAACAATCCATTTCCGTCAAACTGGAGTTAGTTCCAACACAAAAAAAGACCTGAAAACACAATGAATTTTCTGACCGTCCCTTTCTTACCGTCCCCCTGACCTAGGGATGAAAACCGAAACCGGTTTTAAGACTAACCGGGTTTTTCGTTACTTCGGTTTCACTGAAAATTAGTTATTTTCGTAAGGCCAGTTGTAAACAAAGCATAATTCAATTTAGCCATTGCATTTTATACAGTCGAACTCGTTTATAGCGATCCCTGATATTACGAGAACCCGGATTTACCCAGGGAAACAGGAATATTTGGTTGAAAATATGCTTTTTGTGTGGACAGGCGGGCTACACATGGAAACTGCACGAAAGTTGGATGAAGGTGTGAAAAATATCAAAATTTCAAAAGATAACAATAATACTTTTTTTAAATCAATGTGGCTCTTTTTCAATTACAAGTTTTATTTACGAGTTTTTTAACGAGTACATTTTACGGTCCCTTCACGCTTGAGTTCGACTGTTCTTCCAAATGATGGATTTTATAATTTTCCAGTAACATATGAAAAGCTTGTTTTAATATTTTTAGTTTCATGTTTTTTGCTTATACGAGTGCAAAAGTTTGGAGTTCCTTGACGCATAACAAAACCAACGTTATGCTTTTTAGCATGATAGATCTTATGCTATTGAAGTAATCTATGATTGAAGATTACGTTCTTCAATCTTCTAAACTTTCACCCTTTCTCCAAAAAGGACCACACTCGTCGCACGTGGACTCATCTCAACAAACAGGTCCGACAAAAAAAATCTGCAGGTCCGGAAAGATATCATCTGATCAAACTAAATCCGTGTTTGTTTGACACACGACACGGCAGATGGGCTTTTTTGTCCGACAACAAAAAAGACACGCTTCTTTTTTATATACTTGTTGGGAGTTCTGCAGAAAAAAATTAACAATAAGTCGTTGTTTGTCCTTTCACTATCGGAATTTTCGGAGATTTCGCGGTTCTTCTACTTTTCGAGCCAAAAAAGTGTAAGTCTGAAAGAAACAAAATATAATGTTGGTGAAAGAGAACTTAAAAAAAAATTATTTTACCACTATGACAAACATAATACACGATATTACTGATTGTGCAACACATAGGGCTGTTAAGTATTCAGAAAGTAATATAATCATAAGCAAAATAACCAGATTCGTACTTACGGACTATTTTACAGCACAATTCTCTGATACTATACTAAAGACTAAAGTCTCTCTTACTTTATTTCACATACTTTATGCTACATACTACTTTATGCTACATACCAATCATCATGAAACAAACTTTCAATCGATTATATTATCAATTGAAGAGAAATAATTTGTAGCTGACTTCATAGTTAGCCGCTAAAGTTAGTTTTTAACACTTCAAGAATTTTTTCCCTCTGCGGAAAAACACAGGGCACAATATTACTGATCGTGCAATACATCGGGCTATAAAAAAAACGTGGTTTAATAAAGTATTCAGAAATATTGTAATAATAAGCAATAATAGCCAGATTCTTCCTGTTTAACTATTTTACAGCACAGTTCTGTCATACTAAATATGATTCATACTTTTTTTGTGTGAAAATGGCATCGAAAATCAGTTACAAATTTTCTCTCTTCAATCGTTAACATCAGCGATTGAAAGTTAGTTTCACGATGGACGTTTGTAATCGTAAAACTCAAAATGGGCAGATTTGGTATAAACCACGCTATATATTAAAACGCGCAATTTACCGAACATTTTTATCATTCTAAACGTTCGAATTCCAATTAATTCAATTTGAATAAGAAGCAGTTAAAGTTTTAATACTTTACTGTGAAGTTCATATCTGTATAATATGTGACTTTGTCCTGTCTGGTTCTGAACTGCAAAATGTTTCCTTGTGTACGTGCTTTTAAATAAACCGCTCTTGGCCTTTTACACGACAGTATAGCATGGTACTTTTGCGTGAGTTTCTTGAATGAATTGTATTCTCTTGTGGTTTCTTCTTTCTATGAAGGTCCGGAATGTAAATCAATTTCAATGATGTTTAGTGAATGAACTCTTTCACCATGCACTTTCTTTTGTGTGAGATTAATGATATGCATGGTTATATTGCATCCATGTACGTAATAATAATAATAGAAATTTACTATACAATCATTTAAAATGTATATTTAGTGCTTAGTAATGTTAACAAAAGCAACTTTTAGTTTGGCTGAATTAACATTGCACTATGGCTAAAGCGAGGGCTATTGTTGACGGGTTTCGTAACTTTTGGAGCAAGGTCAAGTGACGATTCCGGCACCTGAGCTGTCACCCAACGTTACTTTATAGCGACATCATACGCAGAAATGAAAAAATCTGAAATATTCTGGATACTCATACACTAAGTTGAAATACTCATTAAGTGGTGATTGAAAAATTAAGTTAACTACTTAAAAGGATTTATGATTATACGTTATAAATTTTTTTAATTATTGAAAAATTATATTCAAATAGTTTTTTAAAGTGAAAACCCCCCAAATAAAAATAGGTCTCCCATATTTTTTTTTAAACAGAAAACACAAATGGAGTGTACAGGCTTTTTAATTAAAAAAAATATTGATTGTGCTACAAATAATTCGAGATTAAAACTCTTAATTGATAACCACATATTTGGAGAAATAATAAAATTTAGAATTAAATTCATCATTCGAAATAGGTTAAAAAGCGATACTCAAATCGGTTAAATATTGTTTGAAAATTATACAGTTTTGGCGCGTACTATTGAAATAAGCTAAAAAAATCGCAAACTATAATTTATAACTCCCTCCAGTATCGTTCATTCATATCTCATTGCGATAACTGTAATTAAGTGATTTAACCATACTTAAAATTTTGTTTTTGTAACAATATATAATTACCGAAGAGTACATTAAATCAAAGGAAAAGTTTTATTTGAAACTTTTTGGTTTTTAATATTGAATATTGTTATGTTTTGGGATTTTAAAGAATTTCTTTAATTTTAGGTTTTGAAATGAGTGAGAGCAACAAAAAAAATCATCAAAAAGGCCACATTGAGGATCTAGACAAAACCAAACTTGACAGTTGAGAAAGCCATCACAAAGAAACTCCCGTTTTCCCAACTTGGCATTATTTTGAACAACGGACAATCTTTTCTATACGTCCCTATTTACATTGCAAAGACATCTTTGAATTTCAGAGGACAGAGACGATTACCGTTTTGAATATTTATAAGAGTTAAGCCCTTCTTCCGTACATACCACAAACAAAGTGTGACAGAACCTATCTATCAAAGGTCTTAGGCACAAAGGTAACTAAATCCAGGGTCTTAGTAAGTGATATGTTTGGATATTGTGATTAAACAAGCAGGTTTGTAACAGAATATGTCTCTCAGCCCGCTTCCACACACCATTTGTGTTCAACAGGAAAAAGTTGCCAAACACAATATTAATTCTATTATAAACATATACACGCTGAATTTGACTAGTTTTATTTATTTTATTTCAAAAATACAATAATTATTTCTTCAATAATTATTATCGTTTTCAAAAATTTATTTATATTTAAAAGAATAAATATGTAATATTCCTCTCTTTTAAATAGAACCAAAACATGTCATATCAACATACAAACAAAGAATCTTTTAGTGAAATATATTTGACGTCATTTCAAACTGATATTTTGACTACGCTAAAATAAATGTCTTTTTAATTTATTATTTCAAAGAATTAAAGTCTCTCGAATGATTGTTGTGAATAGCAATGTTGGTTAATTTCTAATAAAAATGGCTTCTCATGCTTTTTAAATGAGCATTAAATTTACTAGTATTTTAAATAGTTAAAGTACTTCGAATTCGATTTTTTTTTGAGATTTTCAATTTCTTCGAATTTTGATGCGCTTAATCTTTTGACGTATCACACTTGTCTGTAGCATTTGTAGTTTGGGCTATGAAAGATAGCCCGTGATAGACGTGTGTAAGTCTGAAAATGAGTGTAGTATTGATTTAACAATGATTGAAAACTTATTTTATTAATAAATTGATTTTTAATTAATATTTTCAATTTTTATTAATAATTTTATTAATAGATTGATATTGTGTGTATAATTTGATTTAACAATGATTGAAAACTTATTTTATTAATGCCATTATTTTTCTTTGACTTTTTCATTCCGCAAACTTCAGAAAATCATTATTTGGTTGTAAACGCCGAGATTGTGTCTTCAATCGTCATCTAAATATAATTCAAAAACTTCTTTAAAATCCAATTGAATTATCAAATTATCATCTCTTTATCTGTTCCTAATTTAGATAGAATATAAATATATCTAATTTATTTTAATGTATCTATAATAATAAAAGAAAGAGTCTGTCTGTCTGTGTGTGTGTGTGTCTGTTATCGGATCGTAAAAGACCTACTTATACTGCTCACAGGAATTCGAAATTTTAAAGATAGATTCCCTTTAATACTAACGTGTGCACCTGAGGCTTAGTTTTTTCATATTTGTTCCATTTTTAGAGAAAATTCGAATTTTCTGAAAAAAATACACCACTTTCGCTCAAATCCGATCATTTTTTCTCTTTCCTGATGCCATCGGCTGAAAAAATTAAATAAAACTTTTAACGAAAACATTTAAAATTCAAAATGTTTATTTTATTCTTTTGCCGTTACTTTCAGAAACTAAATTCATTATTTGAAAAATAATTAACATGTTTCAAGTGACGTAATTCCGGCAGTCTTCATTCCCGGATTTTATTGTAGGTTTATTTGATGATTTTTTCATTGATTTTTCTGTTGACTGCATGTATGCATATTTAAGCAATAAATGTATAGTTAAGCTATTACTGAACCATGATGGTTAATAAAGGCCATCACACTAGAGCTATTAGTGTTTTTTGTCTTTATTTTTTCGCCAAATACGTTGCTAAGTTCGCCAAATTATTAACTAAAATTCGCCAAATAGGCAATTTCGTTTATAAATAATTTATAAGCTGGTCGGTTGTTCGAAGGTCAATGTGTTAGAGCTGTATAATGGGTGTGGGTAGCTATATCTATTTTCTCGCCAAATTATCTCCCAAAACGCGCCAAATGAGCTAAAAGGTTTTATGTATTTATGAGGGAATTGTGATGACATTTATGAGTGCATTTTATAGCTTATTTTTCATTTTGGAATTTTAAGGCAATGAAACGGGATTTTATACTTTATAACGAGCGGGAACAATAACATAAGTTTATGATCCTATAACAGGTTATATGGTAAACATATTTGGAACGATTTGATACTTTTTTAATCCGTGCGAAGAACGGGTATAAATTTGCTAGTAGTTAATAAATTTACCGTTGTAAGGACTTAATTAAAATTAATTCACAATTTGAAGGTAATCAAATCTACTCTATTGAGACGTTACTGAAGCCATTTTTCCTATGAGATAGATATTATAAATTTAGGAAAGAAGACATCATTAGTAATTCATTTGCATATTGTGTGGCATCCATCATTTGAAAATTGGATCCGATGACGTGTTCATTTACGAATCTTAATTTATTCTTGAAATCTTTTGGAGAAATATTAATAAATGATCTTTAAGGGAGGTGACTTGAAGTTTGTGTTAGTTAATGGTAGATTTCTCAATACGAATAAAATTAAAAGGGGTTGTTTGCAATTGTCACTTAATTTGAGATCATTGATTGATTTATAAAATCAAGTTTGTGTTAGTTAAGGGTACATTTCTCAATACTATTAAAAATTAAAAGGGTTGTATCCAATTTTCATTTAATTTGAGATAATTAATTACTTTATAGAATCAGGTGAATTTTTAAGACATAATGTTAAATTAAAGTTGTGATGGCCACAGAAACCATATTTCTGAGTTCTGAGTATATGATAACAATGGGAATTCTGGATTGGTAGAAGAGATGAAGGACCATATTTCGTCATATTAATTAGCTTTGTGATTTTATAGATAATAACCTGAAATGGAAATCACACGTCAATTACGTATCAAACAAATTAAGATTCGTTTTAAGACAATTTTATTTTTTGAGATATAAAATAAACCATGATTTCAGGCGATTACTCTACAACGCTTTTGTACATCCTTTGTTTAATTATGGAATCCTTGCCTGGGGAGGGGATTATGTAACAAACCTCAAAAGAATTATAAACATACAAAATAAATTTGTTAAATTTTTGTTAAAGGCAAATGTGAGCATAAACATTGAAAATTATAAATTGTTAAATATTCTACCTATTCGTTATATTTATTTCTTTAAAGTTTGTTTATATATTTTTAATAATCCTGATGTGTGCAATAAGCGGATATGTATTAACCCAAGAAGACTTAATGGTATTTACATCATTCCTAAACCTAAAAAGAAAATTTTCTGTAAAAATTTTATTTATCTTGCACCAAAGTTTTTTAATAGTCTTCCGCTTCAAATACAATCTTTAGTTAATCTTACTTCCTTCAAAAACCAATTGAAAAATCTTTTGTTTGATATTCCCGATATAGAGAACTATTTTTGATTATGCATACTTCAATTATTGAAATAAAATAACTGTACAGTAATTCATTTTGTATTGACTAACCCTCTTAAATATACCCCGACACTTCTGTTGCCATAATATTATTTACTTGTAATTTAATATTTGTTCTTTTTTGTGTTTGTAAATTTACATCTATGTACTTTTTTACGTTCGCCAATATGGTCCTTGTGACCCTTGGTGTTCTATAGACTGTATAATTGCTTTTGTATTTTTTTCCCCCCTTCAAATTAATATATGTTATTTTTGTGCAATAAAAATTATTATTATTATTATTAACTAGCAAACTTATACCCGTTCTTCGCACGGAATAAAAAAAATATCAAATAGATTCCAAATATGTGTACCATGTACCCTGTTATAGGATCATAAACTTATTATTGTTTTCGCTCGTTATAAATTATAAAATCCCGTTTCATTGCCTTAAAATTCCAAAATGAAAAATACGCTATAAAATGCAATCATAAATGTCATCACAATTCCCTCATAAATACTTAAAACCTTTTAGCTCATTTGGCGCGTTTTGGGAAATAATTTGGCGAGAAAATAGATATAGCTACCCACACCCATTATACAGCTCTAACACAATGACCTTCGAACAACCGACCAGCTTATAAATTAAAAAAATTGCCTATTTGGCGAATTTTAGTTAATAATTTGGCGAGTTTGGCAAAGTATTTGGCGAAAAAATAAAGACATAACACACTAATAGCTCTAGTGCGATGGCCTTTATTAACCATCATAGTTCCAGTAATAGCTTAACTATACATTTATTGCTTAAATATGCATACATGCAGTCAACAGAAAAATCAATGAAAAAATCATCAAATAAACCCACAATTAAATCCGGGAATGAAGACTGGCGGAATTACGTCACTTGAAACATGTCAATTATTTTTCAAATAATGAATTTAGTTTCTGAAAGTAATGGCAAAAGAATAAAAAATAAACATTTTGAATTTTAAATGTTTTCGTTCAAAGTTTTATTTAATTTTTTAAGCCGATGGCATCAGGAAAGAGAAAAAATGATCGGATTTGAGCGAAAGTGGTGTATTTTTTTCAGAAAATTCGAATTTTCTCTAAAAATGGAACAAATATGAAAAAACTAAGCCTCAGGTGCACACGTTAGTATTAAAGGGAATCTATCTTAAAAATTTCGAATTTCTGAGGGCAGTATATGTAGGTCTTTTACGATCCGATAACAGACACACAGACAGACTCTTTCTTTTATTATTATAGACTAGCAAACTTATACCCGTTCTTCGCACGGAATAAAAAAATATCAAATAGATTCCAAATATGTGTACCATATAACCTGTTATAGGATCATAAACTTATTATTGTTTCCGTTCGTTATAAATTATAAAATCCCGTTTCATTGCCTTAAAATTCCAAAATGAAAAATACGCTGTAAAATGCACTCATAAATGCCATCACAATTCCCTCATAAATGCATAAAACCTTTTTGCTCATTTGGCGCGTTTTGGGAAATAATTTGGCGAGAAAATAGATATAGCTACAAACACACCCATTATACAGCTCTAACACAATGACCTTCGAACAACCGACCAGCTTATAAATTATTTATAAAAGAAATTGCTTATTTGGCGAATTTTAGTTAATAATTTGGCGAGTTTGGCAACGTATTTGGCGAAAAAATAAAGACATAACACACTAATAGTTCTAGTGCGATGGCCTTTATTAACCATCCTAGTTCAGTAATAGCTTAACTATACATTTATTGCTTAAATATGCATACATGCAGTCAACAGAAAAATCAATGAAAAAATCATCAAATAAACCCACAATAAAATCCGGGAATGAAGACTGGCGGAATTACGTCACTTGAAACGTGTCAATTATTTTTCAAATAATAAATTTAGTTTCTGAAAGTAATGGCAAAAGAATAAAATAAACATTTTGAATTTTAAATGTTTTCGTTAAAAGTTTTATTTAATTTTTTCAGCCGATGGCATCAGGAAAGAGAAAAAATGATCGGATTTGAGCGAAAGTGGTGTATTTTTTTCAGAAAATTCGAATTTTCTCTAAAAATGGAACCAATATGAAAAAACTAAACCTCAGGTGCACACGTTATTATTAAAGGTAATCTATCTTTAAAATTTCGAATTCCTGTGGGAAGTATAAGTAGGTCTTTTACGATCCGATAACAGACACACACACACACAGACAGACAGACTCTTTCTTTTATTATTATAGATTCCTAATTAGTAAAAAGTTCTTTTTTAATTACTTCCAAGTAATTAAATTACTTGGATTAAATTAATGTAAGAGTAAATGGTGTATTAGGTGATATGCTCCCTATAAAAAAAGGAGCTTTTCAGGGTCCAGGGTTCAGCTTACAGCAGCGTTATGGACAATTAGAACATAGTTATGTCAAGCGTGGACGTTTACCCAGAGGTGCCGATCCCCCCCAGAGCTAACGACGCACCCCCCCTAGAATTTTTTAAATCCGCCCCCCCCAAAAAAAAACAAACAAACCCGGTGTGGTTTTTATATTTATATGGACTTATGGAGTACTGAACCTAAGTAATTTACACCACATTGTGTATAGATAGGAATCTTTATGGTGTATACATGAAACTTTATAGTAAAATGATATTTTAAGTACCATCGAATGGGGTAACTTTGTCCTAAGAAATAAAACCCAAGTACTGACTTTCTTCTTCTTGAATATTTTTCTACTGATAGGTCAACCCAGAGTTGCCCCTAATTGAAAAGGGAAGCACATTTTTTAATAGCTTTTATAATCCGGAATTGCAACTTATTTTTAATTTTCCTTTAAATAGATTTTTTTACAGCAAAAGCTATCGGGAATCTAAATAATCAGTAAAAATTCCGCTCAAAATTTATGTAATTATATTATTTTTTAAATCAATAAAAATAGACAGATACGTGATCCAAAAACAGCTTCCTTCTATGCAACACATTCGACATTAACAAACAAATCTGAATAATTCTATTATGTTTACTGCTATAGTTTCACTTAAAAATGTTACTATTTATTAAGTTACTAAAATTAAAATTAAATATTAAACAAAATTCTTACCCTGAAACTAGGAATTGAACTTTCTTAACTATATTCAATCACCCACACATTTGACACCAGACGACAAGTATCTTCCTACTGTTTATAACTAAAGCAATGGCGGGAAAATGGCTTGGGCCTGAGTATGTATGCTAGGCCAGAAATATTATCCGAAGGTCATTCATTCATAGAACTGTTATATACACAATTCTGAATATTTATGATGTCTGCCTCAAATGCTATAACAGCGATTAAGAAATGTTTATGAGAAATAATTGTCAGCACATTGCTTTCTTCCGACGCCGGGCCTCTTAAAATAGAATTATCATTTTGCAGATTGGATTGTTAAAGATTTTAGTTGCGATTCCTGTTTTATTATGCGATTTTTAAAAATTAGAAAATTTTCGGATACGTTTTGTTAGAATTTTTTTTTCAGTTTTTTGTTGTTGTTAATAATAAACATGAAGTTCTGTTACAATTGATCACGACTTATTTAGTGCCAGTTACTGTTATTGTTCAAAAACAACTTCACAAAACTAAAACTATAGCAATGCTCATACCCATAGACATATAACTCTCTTTTAACATCAAAATCGACCAATCAGCATAAACGTAAGATTCCAGTTTATGACCATACTGTACCACACCACATGCCTCTTGAAATTCGAGTTCATCATACTACGTTTGAAAGCTGCACCACTTGAAAACAGAAATTTATGTGACTGAGTGAATGGTTAAATTGCAATTGCCAGACGATGGCTAGCCTCATCTAAGATATTGAAACCAAGGATAGTAAGTCTATTACTGACTAATTAATAGATTTTATTACATTTATTAAGACGACTAATTCAAATTAGTGTGCGCATTTTGGTTTATTAATATAGTTGGAGCATCAAGTGATTGATTAATGTACCAAATTAAGGGTTTTATTCAATTAAATAACTTATAAGGTGAGTTTAATTATTAAAAAGTGCAATTCTGCAAAAAAATTCTATTAAAATCAACAATTTAGAATCACTTGTCAGGAAAAGGCCCCGTTCCTTCCTTGAGGTCTTGCGTCTAAAGACAGCTTAAACCTCAACATGTAATTTTATAGTATTCTCAAAATAAATATCTAGAAATAGATAATAAAAATTATTACTATCTCGAGTGCTTCATGAAGGGAAGGGAGGGGGTGAACATTTTTAAAATCTAATGTCTTGAAAGCTGCCATCTAATTCTTGGAAATGGAGAGGGAAAACTGTTAAAAAATCCCACCACCCTACCGTATTCTAACTAAGATATGTAATTTTATATCTTTAGTCATCTTTATACAAAAAAAAAGCCACGTAATAATTTTCAAAATCCAGATGCACATTAAAAAAATTAAACAATGTTTTTCATTATTAATATTGATTAATATTTTTGGTGCACAAACATGTTTTAAAGTGTAAACTTTGAAACTCAAATTATCAGTTATATCAAATATAATTAAAATATTTTAGTATCCTTTCTTTATTTTCCCAACCTTCTGAAGGATAAAGACGTATAAATCCGTCAAATGACTGGTTTACCAGCAACACACATAATTTTTAAATTTTTATAAATTTAATTATTTTATTAAATTCCAAAATTTAAAGCATGGAGGAGTCATTTATAACCACCTATTACAGAAATATAATTTTTTTTAAATTAAGGAATTAAATTTTCAGTTAAAATTTTAATTTAAAACTCAAGCAGTGAAAACAAGTTTACAGTTCAGCCAATTTGCTTTTTTAGAGGTTAACAAGCTGGGTTAACAAGCTTAAAATATTCAAATTATATAATTACGAAAATCTCACCGGAATCACTGCCATAACACTTCAAAACAAGCTCTTGGAGTATTTATAGTTATAGCACAGTGCATTTTAACTTCATTTAGTTTAAAATAGATCAAATAGATTCATTTAATAAAGGTGTATCTTTGAAGCGTCCCTCCGTTTCGAAAACAACAATCTAAACAAAGTAATACTTCTAAGCGGGAAAATTGCACTAATGTCATTGGGTGAAAAATAAATATGCGGGAGTCATCATTTCATCGAGTTGTATGTTATACAGACTGCGTGAGATTTATGACATGAGAAGGCCAGCTGCAAGAGTTTTGTTTAAGCTTTAAAGAAGTGATGGGTTGTTTATGGGTAATAAATGTCAAAAATATGCCATTATCCATGTTCTACTTTTCGTAATGTTCTAGGATTTTGGTTATCATTTTTGATTCTTGACGGTTATGCCCCCCCCCCCCCCCCTAGGTATCTGGGGGGGGGGGAGGCAGATGATTAGAAAGAACAAGAATTCATTAGAGTTTTATCTTAGACAAAATAAACCATTCACATAAAAAAAAATTCTAATTTTTTTCGACCCCCCCAAAAAATTTCAACGACGCAGTCTGCGTCGTTGACCCCCCCCCCCCCTGTAGGCACCCCTGCGTTTACCTCACGAACACCAGGCAGCTAATTCGTCTATTAGCACGGCCACGCCTATGGTGACGTCACAGTTTGACTAACATTGCATTCTAACCCACAAACAAACAATACTCCACCTCGTTCGGATAGTCCATTATTTAGAAAATGCTTACATGCATATTATGACTCGCGGCCGAATCTTTTATTTTGTTAATATATCTTTGTTGTGTAGTGAAGTATTTTAAAATATTTATATTCTCAGTGAATGCCTATTTTGCTAAGTTATTCAACACAAAGAAAATCAAAGCAGTTTTACGCTCCTCTATTTGATCTTTTGGTTCATGCATGACAATACAGTGCAAAAAGCTCACAACAGTGGCTTGGAAATATAAACATTGAAATAACAATACACATTTCGAAAAGGTTTTTGAAAAAATTCCTACTTTTCTTTAGGAATTACTCATATTCTTATGACTTCGGATATACAAAACTTTGGAATTCCTTTTAAGTAAAAGGAAATAAAATCGAGGATTTTATGTGTCGTTCGGGAACTCATGAATTTATGCATAATTACATTCGAAATGGTTATTTTAAATACAAAATGGTAAAAAAGGGGACTTTTAAAGTTATTTTTCAACCTCGAAATCCGACATGAAAGCTACATCCAAAAAGCTTTCCTTAAAAATACTATTATTTTTGTTACCTTTTCGATTTTTAAGAATCATTCTTCGCATTATTCATTTTCGGATAATATCACAAAAGAGAATTTTATTCTTTTCTTTCTGGGCGCCAAATAGAAAATAGGATATTTTATAAAATAAATGTGCTTAGATGTTTTAGGATTCTATATATAGTTAAACGAATAGTATATTTTTTATTTGTTGTTTTGTTATGGTGGTTCTGACCCTGATGTTTGATGGATTATATGGTTGATGTTTCTTTTAAAAACATTAAAAGAATTTTTTTCCCTGTGAGCCAGACGGGATAAAAATTTATGACTTAAAAACCTTAAAATTATTTATGATGTACAAATGTATTGCATTTTATTGAAAAAAAGAATTCAAAAATAAAATTTTCAATGCATAATCTATAATAATAAAAGAAAGAGTCTGTCTGTGTGTCTGTCTTCGGATCGTAAAAGACCTACTTATACTGCCCAAGGAATTCGAAATTTTAAAGATAGATTCCCTTTAATACTAACGTGTGCACCTGAGGCTTAGTTTTTTCATATTTGTTCCATTTTTAGAGAAAATTCGAATTTTCTGAAAAAAATACACCACTTTCGCTCAAATCCGATCATTTTTTCTCTTTCCTGATGCCATCGGCTGAAAAAATTAAATAAAACTTTTAACGAAAACCTTTAAAATTCAAAATGTTTATTTTATTCTTTTTTATTCTTTTGCCATTACTTTCAGAAACTAAATTCATTATTTGAAAAATAATTGACACGTTTCAAGTGACGTAATTCCGCCAGTCTTCATTCCCGGATTTTATTGTGGGTTTATTTGATGATTTTTTCATTGATTTTCTGTTGACTGCATGTATGCATATTTAAGCAATAAATGTATAGTTAAGCTATTACTGAACTATGATGGTTAATAAAGGCCATCGCACTAGAGCTATTAGTGTGTTATGTCTTTATATTTTCGCCAAATACGTTGCCAAACTCGCCAAATTATTAACTAAAATTCGCCAAATAGGCAATTTCTTTTATGAATAATTTATAAGCTGGTCGGTTGTTCGAAGGTCATTGTGTTTGAGCTGTATAATATGGGTGTGGGTAGCTATATCTATTTTCTCGCCAAATTATTTCCCAAAACGCGCCAAATGAGCTAAAAGGTTATATATATTTATGAGGGAATTGTGATGGCATTTATGAGTGCATTTTACAGCGTATTTTTCATTTTGGAATTTTAAGGCAATGAAACTGGATTTTATAATTTATAACGAGTGGAAACAATAATAAGTTTATGATCCTATAACCGGTTATATGGTACACATATTTGGAATCTATTTGAGATACTTTTATTCCGTGCGAAGAACGGGTATAAATTTGCTAGTATATAATAAAATCTATACATGCATATAGCCCATAATAAAATCTATATAAGTATAATTCATAATAATACCTATGTATGCATAAAAAGAAATTGGCATTTACGCGTCTAACTAAAACAATGTTCAGAGTTTCCCCAAATATTGACGAAATTTGGCAAACTAGACCTTTATAAATATAGAGATAAAATGAAGCCTTTAAACGTTTTATTTTTAACTTATGCAAATTAAAGGTGAACACATTTTATCTGTATTGCTGAAAAAGCCAACTGCTAAATGCGTAATCATCGAATGATTAAATTTTCGAACTAGTAATTTAATTTTGTATATTATTTTGTTTTTTGTTTGCATAAGTGTTTAGAGTGCATTTCACATTAATATTAGATCATAAATGAATATCTTTTAAGGGGGACCACCCCCCCCAAAATTTTCAAAAATGACATTTCAATGTTTTTTGTGTTTATTAAACTATGCAATCTTAACTTTACAACGATATCTTAAAACAAAAGTTTCAAGTACTAGAAGTATTTTTAATATATTTAAAAAAAATGTTGTTTATGTAAAATACTCTTTTGTTTAGGTAAGGTAAGAAATCACAGGTAAGAAATCACAAGAATTTGTGAGGTAAGAAATCACAATTGGTTACTTTAAACGCTTATATCTCAAAACTTACTTTTTCAATATTCGTGTACCTTTTTCGTAGAATCTACTATAAGTATCAACCTGAAATTTTTTATACGTATTTAAGGAGTTGGTTTCTAAAATTCGCTGGAGGGATTTGAGTATAACTATCTTACTTTTTTTCTTTTTAATATTATTGATGTTTTTTTAAGTCAAAAATATGTATGTTCACTTAAAAATTTATAATTCAAAAACTAAACAAATTTTTTGAAAATGCCTCCAGTAAAGTATAGTTAAACATCTACTTAATAACTAGTAAGTAAAGTATAGTTAAACATCCACTTAATAACTAGTAAAAATTCCATTAAAGTGTATCAAACAGATTCTGAGAAAAAGGTACATAAAAAAGGCAATTTTAACATGGGCTTCAATGGAGGGCTCCGGTCCCCCTAAATTTTTTTAGTAACTACCTTTAAACATCAGTAATTAATAAATTTTTTGTTAATATATATGTATTGCTAATTATTAATAATAATTATCGTTTCTTATATATTAATTCCTCAGTGTTAAATAATTGATTTCATAAGTTCTTTCACATTGTTAATTAATCTTTTATTAATTTTCCAACCCGTAGATTGCCAACAAATTTCTCTTTTCTTGAATAAAGTTTGTTTTCGTCACTTTGTATTGTTTCGATGGTGTTTTAAATGTGTGTTGTTTTTATTGAATGTTAACTTAGTGATTATAGGGCTTTATATATATACGTGGCGCCATCTAATGTATAGTTTGATGTATAAGAATAACTTATACGTTTTTATGCATGAAATAAAAAAAACCCAACTAAATATTAAAATTTGATTGTATACACAATAATAAAATTAGATTTGTGAATATTTTGGCAATTTTAAAAATAAACATTTGCTAAGAAATACGGAAAAAGAAGGAATTAATAAAAACTCGAAATCAAAAACTGATTGAAGCTGAGCAAATTGAGTATCATTAAAAATATTGGTGGCTCCATCTCATGTGGAGTTTTATCATTAAAATAAAGTTAAAAATTTTATTTTACTTAAAAAATATACAATTTTAAATCTTTATTTATTAATTAGAAAACCTTTGTTAAAAAAACAGTAATTAAAGTATCCATAATTTATCTGTAAAGTACAGTACAATAGTTTTGTACAAAGTATATGTTAACTATATTTTCAAACTTAATTTTTTTTTGTCGTGTCCATGAGAGTCGAACTCTATATGTGTCCGTGAATTTTGATAATTTCTTCTACGACTTGCTTGATGTTGTCTCCATACGGATCTAGCATAGTCGGCAGTACTCCAATCTTTCTCAGGCTGGCGCTCATAGCCGGACACTCATAGATGTGAGTAGGCGTAAGCTGTGTATCAGGACAATGTTCACAGCTTCTATAGATCTTCTTGTCATCTCCATCTATCTTCATACCCCTGTGGTGTCCGGTTCTCAGCCTAGTTATGGTTTTAAGAGTAGATCTGTTCGCAGTTATTTCAGAGAGAAGATGTTTGGTCTGAATGGATATTTCTCTAAGCTTATATCTGGCCACTGCATTCGCATCCTGAAGAGAAACATCACTGCAGCTAGTGTTGAGGTCTCTGCCCTCCTTGGCCAATCTATCCGCAGTTTCATTATCTTCTATGTCGACGTGTGCAGGAATCCACTGGAGGATGCAGGTCTTGTTTATAGTCTGAAGATCTTGAAGACCTGAGATAATTTCTTGGGTGATAGAAGAATGTCCTTTTAGAATTGCTTGGAGCTGCCTTTGAGTCGCAAAATATTACTAGGCCTTTTGCCTGTTTGGAAGTGGGAAGGGCCTTATAGATATTTAGTGCCTCCAGAATTGCCCTCAGCTCACAGGTGAAGTTAGAGGCTATGTTTCCCGCACCATATTTGCCCTGGTGAAACACACCATCTGAAGTAGTTAAAAACACACCGGCACCCCCGTTGGTGATGGTTTTGTCAGAGGAGCCATCTGTGGGTATGCATGTACAAAGTCTTCTTTTGGAAATTGTTCTATTGCATTGAGTCCCTTTTTCCTAATGATGTCCTTTTGTTAATTTTGTTGCATGGCTTTCAAACTTAATATAATGCAAATTATAACCTGATGTTAAATAATAATCCTTGTAAAATAAGTTATAAGTATAAATATATTACTTACATTGATGACATTAATTTTTGAAATATTATGTTTGCATTCGTTTAATTTATTTAAGTGTTAATTTTGATATTAAAATCATTGTTTTAAAAACTTCAACTGTACTCCTCGATAAGATATTCATAAATACAAACTAGTATACTATTAAGAACACAATACTTATGTTATTGCATAAATATTACATTTCCTGAGATTTGTAGTACTATTTTCTCGAATGGATTTTATTTAAAAAAAAAATTGAAAAGATCCAATTCAAGAGTCCCCCTCTTAAATAATAGAAGCCAAAGCTTAAAAACTTTCTGCCACAAATTCCAATTAAATGTACCTTAAGTAACTTTTAAAGTAAGAATTCGGACAAAAAAAAAGGCGGGATCGAATCAGCTGGGAAAGTTCTTTTGCGACTTCTACCCTCAGGTGGGTGGCTAGAAGTGAGAACAAAATAATTTTATTAAACTTTCCCTTCTATTTCGTAATTTGTGTCTTATCCATAGAGTTAAAAAGAAGATGGAGATGCTGTTGGGACAAACCCAATACAAAAACCATTTCGCCAAGTGAAACCATTGGTTGCTTTGTAGTAAGCCCAAAAACCAATCTCGGTGAATTATTTGGCGCGATTTTAAAGGGGAATTTGTATAGACTTGGTACATCAACTTGGCGACTTTTTGATTATCCAATAGGACTATAATTATAAGTACAACGTGTTTTTCTTACCTATGAAGGGAATTACTACCATCTTGTATACATTTCGATCTCATTCGACTTTTGACGATTCATCAATTATCATTTCGTTGCTTTTGACGATTATTCCGTCAAAATATCACGTGCCTTTTGAGGAAACACGTAATTTGTGTCTTACCCATAGAGTTTAGAAGAAGATGGAGAAGCTGCCGGACAAAAGCCAATACAAAATCCTGTTTGCCAAGTGAAACCATTGATTGCTTTGAGTAATCCTAAATAAATGCTCTCGGCGAATTACACTGCTCAAAAGATTTAGGGGAATGCATGGTTCAAACCCTTTCACCCAAAATGATTCCATTTGGAGTCATCAGCTTGCGATTTTTTTTTCTCACTAAGTTGAGCTCGCATTTATTTATCGTTAGAAGGAAGAATCAAGTATTTTGAAGGTTAAATAATGAATCTCCCAAAAAATTTTATGAAATAAATTGACCCTAAATTCTTCACGCTTACATTCTTAGTTGTTTAAAAATTGATTTTAAGTTTTTTTAACAAATAAAGTTGTGAAAAAGTTATTGTTATAAATTATTCAAAAGTTATGATTCCTTAATTTTCCCCCCGTAAATTTTAGTTAAAAAATTAGGATTTATTCCCCTGTTTTTTACCATTTCATTCTGGATGCATAAGGAATCTATTTCACAAATTTTAGATTTGAAGAATAAAAAATAAAACGTTGGAACTGAAAGGGTTAACAAAAGTACGAAAAGTGCTCCCCTAATTGTTTTGAGCAGTGTATTTGGCGCGATTCTAAAGAGGAGTTTCTTTTGGCTTGATACATCGATTTGGAGACTCTTACACTCTCGAATAATTACAACGTATTTTTCTTACCTATGAAGGGAATGGCCTTGTTTTAACACTTTGTCAAAGAAAACAAATAACCAATGAAATCGCAGTATGGAGAGCGTGACATCATAAGAACTATTCTCATTACTACCATCTTGTATAAATTCAGATCTCGTGTTACAACTGCGCAAATGTCATTTTTAGCCTACTTTTCTTTTTTTAATTCGAAAGAATTAAAAAAATGAAAAAGTAGGTATTGACATGCGGTCGATGTCCGTCTGTCCGTCTGTCTGTCCGTCTGTCTGTCCGTCCGTACCCCCCTTCCAAAATCGGTTCTAATCATCGGATCTTAAAAATTCTTTTTTTGTTAGAAAGCTATAACCTCAGATACCCAACTTTCATACTTTTTGTCCGTCTGTCTGTACGTCCGGACGGACATAAATCTACTATCTGTCGGCGAATTTCCCATTGAATTAGCATTGGAATTCAATTTTGAGTCATTTAAATCACTGTAGGTATTGAAATGCGGTTGATGTCCAACTGTCTGTCTGTCCATTTGTCTGTCTGTTCGTATGTCTGTCTGTTCGTATGTCTATCCGTCTGTCTGTCCGCCTGTCTGTCCGTTTGTCTGTCTGTCTGTACCCCCCTTCCAAAATCGGTTCTAATCATCGGATCTTAAAAATTCTTTTTTGTTAGAAAGCTATGACCTCAGATACCCAACTTTCATACTTTTTGTCCGTCTGTCTGTACGTCCGGACGGACATAAATCTACTATCTGTCGGCGAATTTCCCATTGAATTAGCATTGAAATTCAATTTTGAGTCATTTAAATCACTGTAGGTATTGAAATGCGGTTGATGTCCATCTGTCTGTCTGTCCATCTGTCTGTCTGTTCGTATGTCTGTCCGTCTGTCTGTCCGCCTGTCTGTCCGTTTGTCTGTCTGTCCCCCTTCCAAAATCGGTTCTAATCATCGGATCTTAAAAATTCTTTTTTTGTTAGAAAGCTATGACCTCAGATACCCAACTTTCATACTTTTTGTCCGTCTGTCTGTACGTCCGGACGGACATAAATCTACTATCTGTCGGCGAATTTCCCATTGAATTAGCATTGGAATTCAATTTTGAGTCATTTAAATCACTGTAGGTATTGAAATGCGGTTGATGTCCAACTGTCTGTCTGTCCATCTGTCTGTCTGTTCGTATGTCTGTCTGTTCGTATGTCTGTCCGTCTGTCTGTCCGCCTGTCTGTCCGTTTGTCTGTCTGTCTGTACCCCCCTTCCAAAATCGGTTCTAATCATCGGATCTTAAAAATTCTTTTTTTGTTAGAAAGCTATGACCTCAGATACCCAACTTTCATACTTTTTGTCCGTCTGTCTGTACGTCCGGACGGACATAAATCTACTATCTGTCGGCGAATTTCCCATTGAATTAGCATTGAAATTCAATTTTGAGTCATTTAAATCACTGTAGGTATTGAAATGCGGTTGATGTCCATCTGTCTGTCTGTCCATCTGTCTGTCTGTTCGTATGTCTGTCCGTCTGTCTGTCCGCCTGTCTGTCCGTTTGTCTGTCTGTCCCCTTCCAAAATCGGTTCTAATCATCGGATCTTAAAAATTCTTTTTTGTTAGAAAGCTATGACCTCAGATACCCAACTTTCATACTTTTTGTCCGTCTGTCTGTACGTCCGGACGGACATAAATCTACTATCTGTCGGCGAATTTCCCATTGAATTAGCATTGAAATTCAATTTTGAGTCATTTAAATCACTGTTGCCAAATCAACAATGGCATGAGAAACTTTATTTAAACATATTTGAAGCAAAATAATAATTTCATGAATCAGTTTGGAATGACGTCATAAAATGTAGAACAATTTGATTCTTTGATTATTCATTAATTATCTACCAAGAAAGCGGCAAGGCATACTTTTGCATGCAATTATGCTTAGTTTTAATTTACATTTCTTGTTTTTTAATGCAGTTCGGAGTAGTTTCATTACTTTTGTTATTAATAAATATTTATTCTTCGAACTACAATAAATCACGAGCAGATGATAAATAATATTTAATTAATTTGCGAACGAATATTAAGGAAAATAGTTGATTTTGGCTTTTAGAAGTTTAAATTATAGCTGGGTGCTGTGTTTCGATTTTTTTTCTAATGTGTATAAATCTAGTGTAGAAACGGCTGTTGATGATATTTACTTTAGGAACCTAGTTTTTTTTCCCGATTAGAACTTCAGTAAGTATTTAAGAACAGGAAAGTAGGCTATTTTAGTTCTTTATGAACTTCTTGTTTGATTTTTAATCAACGACTTTTAAAAAATAAAATGATTGTTTTATATTTATTTATTTTCGCTGTCACACAGAAAAAAATATCCATTTACATAGAACTAATGTTAAGTGAGTGGGGTTTGTTTGTACTTACTAGGGTTACTTGGCGACTTTCTGACGGCTTCACTTTATTCCGCGCCAAACGCCTCCACTTTCTTCATTACTCTTTGGTCTTAACCGCCATTTTCGTAATGCAATTTACTTTTCTGGGGTTACGGTCTCAGAGAAAAAAAAATAAAGATAAATTCTTTAGGGTGCTGTTAGGCTGAAAAAAATCGACAATTGTGCAGTTTGAATTTTTTTTAAGGTGTGGGAATTAGGTTAAACTAGGGTGAGGATTTTAATTAAGACAAAGTGCTTGAAGTGAAAAGACTATATTAAAAATTCTTGAGAGAAAGTCCGGTTGAAAAACAGTTTGGAAGATTAATATGATTAAGAAATACCAATGGGAAGAATGGTATGTATTTTTTTTGTTTGGTAAGTAAGAAGTTAGTATTTTTACTGAACAAATTAGAAATTTAAATAAGGAGTAAATTTTGGTTAGAAATTAGTAACTTTTTTAGAAGTTAGTAACTCTTGTAAGAAATTAGTAACTGCTTTTATTGGTATTATGTGCGGAATAAGTTATATTTTTAAAATATGTGCTGCAAAATATTTTTACAAATTTCGTTATTTATAACATTAATTTTTAAAGGATTTTATTGCATGAAACATCTAACAATTGCAGTTTCTACAAGAAAATTTTCAGTTATACAGTCCCAGGACAAATTATTAGACGCACTGTATTTTTTAAGTAATGATGAAAACATACCAAAGAATGTCATATCATTAAAAAAGATGTCCATATATGTATTAAGTATAGCAGATAGTATTTTCTATTCAATAGCTTAAGTTTAGGAACACAAATGTCCTTCTAAAGGTATTTTGTTCATCATTGATTGATACATGTAACGGGCAATTTATAGTTACAATCACGAGTAAAACGTCAAACAAAATTTGGACATGTGGCGTCCACACTACAAATCAGCGCATTAAAATCATAGACATCTCTTTTTACCTTCCGAAAGGCATAAAAGGCATGTTTTCATGCATAAATTTTAAATTATATTTATTTCAAATAACATATTTGTTTTAAAAATCAAAATTGGCTTTATTTATTAAAAGACGAACTTAAAAACCTTTCCAAATGAACAAAGTACATTGCGAATAAAAATAATTAATTATAAAACTTAATGTTATTGTATGATGACTGATGTACAATATACGGAAATATACGGGTCTAACGATCGGGGTTTTTTAATCACACACTTTTTAATATGTACTATATTTAACCCACTGAATTCCTCTGTTAAAGCACACTAGAACCATATAAAACAATTTTTTAGAAATCTTCTCACGAAGTCGCTGACGAAGGCAGTTTAATTCTTCCAATAACTCCAAACTTGGACAAGTTCAAAAGGTCTTACATTATATACCAACCTTCCCCTTTAAATCTCGTCACAACCCCCTCCGCTCGACACCTTTCATGAAAATTTCAGACTCGGATCTTTTTGAGAGACATTCCTTTAACAACATTTATCCGACATATATAAAGTTACAAAGGGGTGTGAAAGAAGTAGAAATGTGTTATTTGATACCGCTTCTCTTTGAAACGGTGCTGAACTATGTGGTTATACAAGAAAATACCTAAGAATACCCAAGCTTTTATTCATCTGAATTTTTTTTAAGGGGGGAAACAGAACATGTAGAAGTAGAAATGTGTTATTTGATGCCTTTTCTTTAAAATTGTGCTAAACTATCTGGGTTTAGATAAAAATATAACTAGAATATCGAAGCTTTTACTCATCTGTATTTTTTTGGGGAAGAAAAGAGCATGTATCCCAAATTGAAATATTTATAATTATGAGTAATGTCTGAAAATAAGTGATAAAAATAATTATAATGCAGTTATGAAATGTTGGAATTCAAACTTTGCTATCGGCGGCATGACAAATATGGGAACTTGTGTAGTAGACTTGAATGAGCTACTTCTGAAGGTGTGACTCAAACGAGGAACTCGCGTAGTAGACCTGAACTAGAGAGCTACGTACCGCCGTACGGCTCTCTGCCGTACCGTATGAGGAAGCAATGAACTCTTCGGCTCGGTGTTGAGGGTGGCTGCTACCGCCGAGGGACTGTCAGTCCCATAGAGCTAATGCATTACTTTTGAAAGCACAACTTCCGCAAAAGTATTGGTTTGCCATGTTGTCCCATTTTCACCAGGCAAGGGAATCATCATAACATCAATTTAAGACAAAATTGAAAAGAAAATAACATCCGGTTATTTAATTATTAATTGATAAAGTTTTAAAATAGTGTCGCCATCTTTTGTATATTTTGGGGCATTTTACAACTTCAAAAATATATAATTAAATAATTAGATAACATTTTCGTTTCAAATTTGTTTCATTTCAATGTTATGTTGATTCCCCTACCTGGGGAAAAAGGGCTAACATGGCAAAGCAATACCTTCTGCGGAAGTTGTGATTCCAAAACTAATGCATTAGCTCTATGGGACTGACAATCCCTCTTTACTTCAGGGATTTGGGGTTGGTAACAAAATGCTTCAAGCAAATGTGCCTTAGCTCCCATAATAACCTCAAAATAGACAAACAAACAATTGCTTGCTGTTTTGAGGGTATTATGGGAGCAAACATTCAGCCATGAAATTCAATCTTAAAATTTAAGTTTTATTTAAAAGGAAAACTTTTCTATTAAAAATACTTCTAGACAATAACTGTTGCGCAAACATAAGCACAATCTTCCCACCAACTGCAGAAGATCTCCGTGAAGAAACAAGAAAACGAAATACGGCCTCGGCATTCGGGAACACATTTTCTCTTCCCCCGAATCCCAAATCTTTCCCCAGAGGTAACAGGAGAAATATTCCCCGATAAGGTTTTTCACTGAATACCAAAATAAGAAGTGTGAAAAATGGAGAGCAGGGGGAAACAAAAATAATATATGCTATGAAAAAAGAATTCCTATTCCAACTGATGATGGGAATTCCTGATCCAAATCGATCTTTTAGAAGTTTATTTTTTTGCTTCTTCGCTATGATCTATTTTATTACCTTTTCTTGTTTTTATCCGGAGAGAGCATTTTGTTGGTTTGATAAAAAATTAACTAACTTTTGATTTTTTTAAAAAAGAAAATAGGTTTGGAAATGATAATTTGTAGAACTATAGTTCGTTTAAGAACTAACTACCATACTATAATGTTGAATATTCAAGAAATCAGTTGAGATATTTAATTTTCACTTGTTAATCGTGAGGATAAGAATTTGTTGTAATACCAACAAAGCTTCTCCGGAACATCTTTCCTGTTTTGATTTGCAGAAGAGTGACCTTTTTGAAAACCCTGCGGCGTTGGTTCGAGACTTTTTGTGGGCGAACGGTCTTTTGGACTTGGTCTAGATCAAGTCTAGTGGAATAAGAAACAGCAACAGAATTTTTGTAGGACCGATATAAATAGTTTAATGATAAAATAAACGACAATAAAAGAAGTCAATGACAGAAAAAGCGAGCTATTTTGACTGTATAAAATTTATAAAACCTTTCATTGATAATTAGTGCTATGCCGTTCATTTTTTTTTCATTCAAAGACATTTTTTTTACAAAAAAATCTGGTTACAACTCTAACAATACAGTCATGTTGAATTATTAAATTTATGAGAACATAATTAAAGTTTTGGACAATTTTAAAAAACGAAACTGTACTTACAGCTTTGTCTTTCCAACTCTGCAGTAAAAGTGAAGTTGGGGGCCGGAGTGGGTTTGGCGGAGGAGTTTTTGAGGTGGATTGTCCCTAAATCTGCGGAACATCCGTAATCACCGAGTACCCGGGAAACGAAGGGGTCGGCGACATATCTAACATTGAGAAACCTTAAATTCTTAATTCCCAAAGGTGGAATGACCGCGGGTCTCCAAACCAAAGTGCCCCGGTGTTAATCCAATGGAAAATAAACTTGATTTTCTAAGCCACATTTCTCCAGCACAATTTAATATTTTTAGATTACTTTTCTTTTTTTAATTAGAATGAATTAAAAAAAAATGAAAAAGTAGGTATTGACATGCGGACGATGTCCGTCTGTCCGTCCGTACTCCCTTCCAAAATCTGTTCTATCTTTCGGATCTTAAAAATACTTTCTTTGTTAGAAAGGTATGACCCCAGAGCCTCAACATTCATATTTTCTGTCTGTACATCCGGAAGGACATGGGTCATTCCTGAGAAAACGTAGAAAAAATGTCCCCGCAAGATATCTTTCACATGAAGAAAAGTTATGCTTTAACTTGAATAAATTTAGATAAGGAATATTTTATATACTTAGTAGCGTTGAAACAATTAAAAAAATTAATTATTTTGAGTAAAAATTTGTGTCCACAGACTATGATAAATCATGTCCGTAGACTGTTTTGGTTAGTAAATCCCAATTAAATTCCTATTTTTTATAATAAATCCTGTTTTCAATTAATTTGGTATTACATACAAAACACAAAATAAAATCATTATAAATAATATAAATTTATAAATTCTGTGAAAATAAATTGTCCCACAGATTTTCGACACGTCCGTAGACAACGTATTATTTAGCATGTATAAATATCTAGAAATAACAACAGTACTCTGTTTCAGTCTTATTAGTATTCAATCGCGCACCCAAAACGTTGTATCAATAAGTCGATAGTTTCCCACAGATTTCGACATGTCCGTGGACAACGTATTATTTAGCATGTATAAATATCTAGAATAACAACAGTACTCTGTTTCAGTCTATTAGTATTCAATCGCGCACCCAAAACGTTGTATCAATAAGTCGATAGTTTGAATACCGCAGTAGATAAAAAGTAATTTGATATTAAAAGTTAAAAAAAGATTTCTGACAAGATCATAGCGTAATTTCTGTGGTCAAGATATAAGAAGGTAAACCAATGATTTGAACTTACAATTTGTTATTTGTAGAAAGGAATAAGTTATATAAGCAAAGTTCGCTTGCTTCGTTCTTTTAAGCCTAAAACTGTTCTGCCTGTGAGCCCTTATTAACGATTTCATCATGTCCGTGAACCATCATGTCCGGGGTTTCTGGCCCACGGACATGATTTTGTATCCACGGACATAACGTTTTAATTATATAAGAATAAATTGATTAAATATAAGTGAAGTGCATTATTAACTTATTTGCTGAACTTAATTAAAGTAAGCTAAATTTTATTAAAGTGCTACTCATTTTATATTTAAATTTTGGGAGTTAAACATTTCAAAGTGAAAATCATTTATTAAGACACTATTCAGAATAATTTATTAATTGTATATCTGACGATGCTATATTTGAAGTATATGTAAGTGTAACTAAATTCAAAGTTTCAAAAATTTCAATCAATACATTATTACGAGATTTTTTCGCTCGAATTGTACGTTTAGGATGCCATTGTTACTTTTAGTGAAATTGAATTATCATTTAATTATTAACTAACATCAGTATAATTAATGTCATTGAATTCGGACTGGCGCAATTTCAACAATGTAGCTTGAAATGTAACAAATTAAGTTTCAAAAATTCATATGACAAATTTTAGATTTTGCGAATTGACGTTCATCAGAAATGAGCCCCAATGTGATCTCTTTAAGGGTGATTCCGAATTAGCATTTAATTTTAATTGTCATTAATCTTTAATTCGCTGCGCCAATTAACAGGGCTGAGAACTTTTCGAATATTGAAGCAAATTAGTTGAATGCGCATAAATGTAGACATTGATTCTTGATGTTGCTATTTTATAAACCGCAGGCTTTTTGCTAATGGGAGTTTCAATTTACATTTCTTATTTTTTTAGTGCAGTTTGGAGTAGTTTCATATGTTTTGTTATTAAAAAATATTTAATTATTCTTTGAATTACAAATAAATCAAGCAGACGATAAATAATATTAATTTAATAAGCGAAAAAAATGAATGAAAATTGTTGATTTTGGCTTTTAGAAGTCTAATTATAACTGGATGCTGTGTTTAGCGATTTTTTTCTAATGCCTATAAATCTTTTGTAGAAACGGCTGTAGTTGGCATTTATTGTTACAAGCCTATATTTTTTTCCATAAGTATTTCAGTAACAGGAAAGTAGGCCATTTGAGTTCTTTTTAAACTTCTTGTTACAAACGGTTTATTTACATGATAATTTCTAAATCCTTTAACCTCCCTACTTGAAATTTACCCAATATTATTTTTTATGCAACATTTAAACATAAGTCAAAAGCTAATATTCACCAATACACTATGAAACATTTTATGCTTGGTTTCACCAAAATAACCACATATAATAATAAAAATCGTCATAACAATAAAAATGGTTCACCATTTTAATGAACTATTTTTCAGCTTTTGGAAACAAAATCCTGAGAATTGGTTCAACCAAATACCGAAAATATGGTGAAACATTTCACCACACAGCCGTTGCATCTACTAGAAATCCTACTTTTAGCGAAACCAAGCATCAAGTTTTTAACAGCGCGCAACAATTTTCAATCTAACCTCAACATAACCACCAACTTTGAATAAAGGTTATCGGGAAACTTATTTAACTGTAGTTTCTGTTAGTTTGTACTTGAATATGAATGCTATCCCATGCATCAGCAGAGTACGGAGGATACTTAGCACCCTCTCAGCCACCCCCGTCTTGAGATCTTTATTAAAGTGGAAATAGGAAATCCATTTCCAGGGTACTCTGAGAAGGTTCGTGTTTCTCTCTCCTCCAGGAAAGATTTCTCTGTGATGTTTTGGCTTGTTTTAAAGTGCTGTTATTTTAGCCCATTACTATGCATGCCCAGTACTATGTACCACAAGTCCATTTCTAGGTATTTTTATGACTAATCACATATTGTCTGTCTACACTATTTTTAAATTAAAAACCTCATTATTGAAAATGGCAATGGGCTTGTTTCACGTGGGATCTGGCAACAGCTCTGTGGTCTTGTTTTCATTTTTCTCGAATTACTTTTGTTGATATTCGAAATTGCGTTTTCTAAGAATAAGTTATTTTAGTTGTTATTTATTAAAATTACAACTCCTTGCTGTGCTGTTGATTGTTTTAATCATTTATCAAGGAAAACTTGCATTGAAAGAAGTTGGAATTTAACAAAAATAACAACTAAAATATTCTTAGAAAACTCAATTTGGAATACCAAAGCAAAAGTAATTAGAGAAAACTGAAAACAAGACACGGAGCTGTTGCCAGATCCCACGTGAAACAAACCCATTGCTTTATTGCAGAATAAGTTGAAACTTTATTTTTGATTCGGAAGTACTATAATTAAAGCAAGTGTGTTTTATACATAGATATCATAGTTAAAGTATTAGATTGGCAGATCACGTGACCTCCAATGCTAACGACGGGACGCGCATGGAGGCCAAATAAGGGGGCAAAATGGCCAGTGTTGTTGCCACTTTAAAGAGAAAAATACTACGAAAAAATACCATTTAATTCTAAAATTACAAAACAATATCGTAAAAGTACTAGCTGCATTTTGGAATCTTTTTAGTGACTTTAAATCCTTTTCTGTATTTTTTTTTTGTAATTTTAGAATTAAATGGTATTTTTTCGTAGTATTTTCTCCTTAAAGTGGCAGCAACACTGGCCATTTTGCCCTCTTATTTGGCCTCCATGCGCGTCCCGTCGTTAGCATTGTAGGTCACGTGATCTGCCAATCTAATACTTTAACTATGATATCTATGGTTTTATACAAAAAACGTTTTCCGACTTGCAAGTCCTTTTGTTCAAAATATGAATAAACATAAAATAAGCCCGCATCTTCACGCACCTATAAATATATATTTTTTGTTTTAGTCATGATATACAATTAACCAAGTGGACCCAACTCTTTAGGGCGTTTACTTTAAAGAATAAAATTTCCCCTAGCAGAATAACAAATATGCGACAGAACGTCGACTGTTCGAAAATTGCAACAAAAGAGATACTATTACCTTTTTTTGAATTTAAGTTTTTTTAATAGAGCTGTGGCCGCATCAAGCCTTTTAAGACTCGGCATATTCTCCAGAACTGAGAACCATTTTTTTTGTGGCACCAACTAGGCGTTTTTTGCTACCAATTTAAAATATCAGATTGCAATGAATCTGAGATCTCTGTGGATGTTTAAGTATGCCGAGATTTAATTTGGCCGAGAGAACAAAAGTAAAATAGGTCTTCAAGGGATCTTTTACATGCTACATAATCATGTGACATGCGTGCCGACCATTTCTCCATCCTGAAAATCTACCGACTCAGCCAGGGTTTGAACTCTAATCTTGGGCTTATGAGCAGGGTTTGAAATTAACGGTTGCTAGTCGCAAAATGCTTTCAATTTTGAGACAAGAAAATAAATTTAGTCCCAGTTATCGCTACTAGTTTCTCAAAATCGTTAATATTAACCTTTTTTAAATCGTGGTTTTCAATAATCTCACTAAAAATAATTATCTTGAAAACAAATCTTCACCTATCCTAAATTTGTCAAACAATTGCTGTGATTATATAATCGCAAAAAGTCCTAAAATCGCCTATCTAAAGCTATCTAAATTGGGAAACTACGACTAAATTTGCAAGGCTGTTGTAAAATAGCCAGGTCTTGTTCTTTCATAAGGCCCGTCAGGCCCGGGGGACCGAATTATATGGGCCCTTAAATTTCAGTTTATATTGTGCTAAATGCTGTATATCCCCAAAATATCAGTAAACTAAAAAAAAATTCTGATACTCCACTTTGTTTTTTGCTCAATTTTGACTGAGAAATTGACCTAAACTTGATTGTTTTGATCGATATTTATAAGGAAGCCCATAAAATTGTAGCAAAAATATGATACATAGGTCATATAGCATCATTACTGGAAATTATACACAAAATTTTCCGTAAAGGGTCCCTCGAAATAGGTTGTGCCTATAGTCTGAGATTTCCTAGAACAGGCCCTGAAAATAGCCAAATTATAGCAATTGTTAATTATAGAAACTCTGACGGCTCAAAAACTTAAAAAACTCAGACGACCGTAATATCCAGAAACCCCGGGTGTAATAAGTTGTGATATCTTAAATTTTGGAACTCCAGTTATCCTAATATTGCGAAACTTGTGATTCTATAAAATAGCGAATTTCCAGGGATTCTATAAGCATGCAAATCCGGCGATCTTAAAATCACCCAACTAGGTGATTTTGCAAAATTTCAGACCCCATAGTTAGAAGAATTTTTAAAAAAATAATTAAAAAAATTCTTAGGCAATGTGCATTGGCGCCTAGTTTTTAAATTAGTAGCACAGATTGATCCTAAATTTTTGTATCCAATTTCGAACACTGGTCTGAATTCTTAAAAATAAAAACGTGTTTGTGTATGATTCAATTTTTTTGTTATTATTAGTACATTTTAATATTTTTTTAAATACAGAATTCTTTTAAAATGTACAGGAAAATAATATTTTAATCGTGTTTTTCCTTCGTGTTACATTATTTTTTGGCAAGTAAAGGACTTAAATCTGCAGCCAAAGGCTGAAAAGAAATTTCTCTGTCCTCTTCTATCGAACTATTTTTGTTCTTCAAGTTTAAAATAAATTATGTAGTTACAGAAACATTAATTAAAATAGCCATTCAAATGGAAGCAGGTCTCAATAGACTTTTTATTAGTAATTTTAGCTTCCACACTACGTTTATAACGTAAAAAGTGGAAGGTATTATATTCGTTCAGTCCGTCTGTCTGTCCGTCACCCACTTTCATAGACCAAACTACAAATGCTACAGACAAGTGTGATATGTCAAAAAATTCAGCGCATTGAAATTAGAAGACATTAAAAAATTCAGAAAAGAATTCGAATTTGAAGTACTTCAATTATTTAAAAAAAACTGCAAAATTGAATGCTCATTTAAAAAGCATATTAGGAAGCCATTTTTATTAGAACTAAATCACCATTGCCATTCGCAACAATCGCTTGAGAAACTTTAATTCTTTTAGACAATAAATTAAAATAAATTTATTTTTGAGACATCGATCAGTTTGAAATGACGTCAAATATATTTCACTACGAGATTTTTTGTATGTTGATATGAAATGTTTTTATTCTATTTAAAAGCGAGGAACATTACATACTTATTCTTTGAAATATAAATTAATTTTTGCAAACGATAAGTAATAATTATTGAATTTTCGAAATAAAATAAATGAAACTAGCCAAATTTAGCATGTAAATGTTTAATATAAAATTAATGCTGTGTTTGGCGCCTTTTTACCTATTAAACACAACTGTTGTGTGGAAGCGGGTTACGTGACAGATTATGTTACAAACCTACTTGTTTGGTTTTTAAGTAGTAAAAGACCATCGAAATTGATTCATAAGACCTTTGTTAGTACAATTAACATAAGATAATTAAAACACTCCATGAACTAATTATTAATTGCACTCAATCAACGTGGCATTCGAACTAAATCTAAAAGTTTTTACACACATTGTAATAAAAGATGTTAAAGATATTTAGGCGAAAAATAATTTGAATGCATAAGAAGTATGCATTTATTATTTTTTTTGGTTTAAAATGATTTAAAAAAAATACGAAGGTAAAGCCAGAAACTACAATCGTCAATTTGTTGTGTTGTCTTTGGGCAATTCAATAAAAATGTCAACTTCAATAAAATAAATTTTTAAATTTTTTGTTGTTGTAATTTTTACAAATTAAGTTTAAAAATATATTCCAAGTTTTCAAATTATGGTTTAAGAAAGCAGGACGATAAATGACATGTATTCACATTTCCCGAAAAAGAAGATCGATGCCTAGTGGAAAAAAGATATGTTGGCTCTGCAAATTCAGCCAGACTTTCAACTAGTTGGAAATCGTCCTCTATGCGTGTTTTTAAACCTTTCACATGTGAATAAATATATATATTATTTAATAACTTATGAGTATTTTCTAGATAATAACAAAATCTTAAATTTATTACTTTACACACTTTTAATTTAATATATGTTTATGAAACTTTTAGTCATTCCTTCACGTCAAATGACAGTTAATAACTTAAGCCATGTTACAGGAAGGTTGCTCTAAATTATAATTTTACATAGCTTATATATCATATTTAAGATATGCATTAGTTTTAAAAACTCAGTGTATTGTTAATTCACAAAAGTTTCCATTTTTAAGTACCAGGATGCAGTCGCGGTTGCAAAAATGTCATTCCGTCACTCAAAAAGAAGTCAGTCAAAAATGAAAAAAAAAATCAATTTTTAAAAAATTATCTTTAAATCATTAGCAGTAATATATAAACTGAAAAACCATTTTTCCTTTAAAAATACCTTCTTGGTAATTGTTTTACTGCAATTCTACAATTCAAATTGCCATCCCGTCACATATGGAATTGCCCCTTTTATAGTTACTTTTTTAAAACAAATTATCCATTTCAATATAAACCAAAATAATTTATTTAAAAATTTAAAGTTTTTAGAACAATGGTATGAAATATGTATTAATATGAATGGAAAAATCTTTTCGGAACAATGCACTGTGTTCAAATTAAATACTTTTATAATGCATTTTTGAGTTATTATGTATCATTGTTGTAATTGTGTATCATTGCTGTTGTCTGGCATTTAGAAGCCATCTTTACAAATTTGTAGACGCAGTTCTTAATATCATTATGAATTTAGGTTTCCAGAGTTTGGATCTGTTGTTGGATAGCTAAATATGATTAAACACAGGTATGTAATTCTTTCAATTTTTGTAGAGCAAGAAACAGTTGCATGATTTTTATATTTTACCTTTACAACTTAGCCTTGCATTCCGAAAATAGGATCAGAATTACTATACGGTCATGGTTGGCGCGAGTTTTTCACGTTTGGCGATAAATATTTTTTTCTGGCAATTTCCGAGTTGGCGCAATTAGGATAAAGGTACTGTCAATTTTTCATCCTTACGATTCAGGGATTTTCATTTTCTCGCCCAGTCAACTTTTTCAAAACGCTCTTTTCTTTAAATCATAGTTGTTAAAAAAGTCGCTAAATACTGAATTTTGGCGAGATTTTGGAAAATTTGCCTAGTTTGACCGTAAAGTAAATTTTTACCCGAAAATCTTTTTCCTTACAAAAGTTCGTCTTTAATTCACAATATAAAAGACTTTTTACTTTTTTCTTTTATTTGCACTCAAGCGTAAATGAATCGGTTCCTCATTCTATTTGTATTTAGCGAAAGTTGTTTTATGCCAAACTAATTTTTTTTCAATAAACACTTGAAGAGCAGTTTTAAATGATAATAGGTTAAAAGTGTATATTTAAATCCATTGGACAATTTAGAATGTTATTATTCTAATTAAACTTCTATTAACTTTAAAATGTGGCAAATTCTGGCCCTGTTAAATAACGATTCATCGCCAAGTATGCTTCCCTTCCCGCCAAAGAAAAGAAACTGTAATGAAGCGGAAACTGCAACCGTAGCTCTTCCCTTCCTCTTAGAACGTGATGAATCGCACCCCGTAACTCCCACAACGAAACCAAACGACGGAACCAACACGTAAAATCATTTGGCCCTAAAGACCCCAGCCCCTAACCATCATCAAGAAGTTTTGCCCCAACAGACACCGAAAGTTGTGGAAATGGATTAAGGAAACCCTCATCCCATAGGAGATAGTCGGAAGGATAGTTAGGTAACAAAAAAAATTTGCAGCCAATTTTTCATTGGGGGTTTAAGGGGGATTTTCTTGATGGTTGTTTAGGGGGATTACCTTCTAGTGACACAAGAAAAAGTTATAGTTAATGAGGATGTTGAAGGATTAGTTAGTAGTTGCTTAGTTGTGATATGACTCAAAAGGATATACTGCATCAGTTTACTATGTGAACATTTATTTTCAAACGTTTTTTTTGGTCGTTTCTGTATATGATCGATTAACGTTGTACTATAGTTAATTTGCGATAACCTGAGAGCCGGTCGTAATAAACAGGGGTTATTACGACCGATATATATATATATTACACTGTTAAAGCTAATTAGCAAGTTATATCAATTCTGAGCTGTTGCCAAATTTCTATGGAATAATTAATATTTTAAATCCTAAAAATTCACTTGTCTAAAAATCTGCAGTAACATCCAAATAAAAAAAATCTTCTGGGACAGCAGGAGCGGTAAACCGCTGTCTTCCAGCAGCCGAACTGCTGATTCGGTGCCGGGAAAAAGTGTACTTAAAAGTCAATAAAGTGTCCGCGGGAAAAGTGACTGTCCATCAGCGATCCATCACTTATTTCCAGACAGCTGCATTTTCTCCAGCAGTGAAAAAGCAGTTACCCAACAGTTACTGCTGTAGCAGCGGGCCAGCAGCAAGTGCGATTTACCAGTACTTTTCTAGTAAGCCCCCAAGCAGGATGCTGCTGTATGACAACAGCAATACTGTGACAATTCAACAGTATTTTTCCTGCAGCCTTTTCAGAAAACTGCTAAATAACGGCAGCAATACTACAGTAATTCAGTGTTTTTTTTCCTGCAACCTGCCCAAAACAAATGCCTTCCTATTTATTTAATTTTTTAATCTCATAATGCAGTTCTTTAAAATAGGCAATCTTTATTTCAAAGGTACAAAAAAATTATTTCAAACAATTAGCTTCTGACAAGTAACATTAATTGTAATTAATTTTAACTAAAAAATTAACACAAGATTCAATTCTATATTTTAAAATACATATTTATTTTTGACATTTTTCAATAACAATTTTCTTCTATACACTTCTACATCAATCTATGCATTGAATCTTTGAGTTTGACGAACAGCAACTGAAAGAAAAAGAAATCTTAATAAAAGAAAAATACAAAACAGTTGTTTGTACACAAAATACTACTAATCCAACAAATAAATAATCCCATAAAAATAATTGTATTATATCATAAACATGTAAACTTACTTTTTAAGTTTGTAACAAGAATAAGGTAAACTTTAAATTTGCGCCAGATGCGGCAATAATTTAACAATAATACCAATTTTACAATACTCCCCAGTGCATATAATCACAATTTTAGAAAAGCTATGATATTATGCCTGGTCTCGATTTGGCGATTCGAGTTATGTTGCCAAGCAATGAAAATGCTAAAATGTGGAAACATTTAAATTCATATTTCATTCAACTCGATAAGTAAAACCACCCTATGTTAAATTTTCCAGCTCGTCAACTGTCGGACCGGCTATTATACTATATAGTATATATGTACCCACTTAATTTTGTTTTTCTACTATTGGGAAGCCCTGCTATGTAAAATTACCCAAATAGGTATCCGTTTCGTTTGTTATAGTTTTTACGAAAGGAAACAACTTAAATAAAGCATGATTTATATAAATTTTATGATGATTTCATAATTTAAAATCTAGTCACTAAAACAAATATGGCCAGGCTTCCAACTTTATGATAACCCTAACAGTGTATTTACTTAAGGAAATGCAATCAATACAGTGAAAACCAAACTAATACAAAATGAAATCAAATTAATCTAATTCTACGTTTAAAACTATACTGGTTATCAAAATTATACTATGAACGCTACGTTTTGCAAATGAAATTGACCTCACTTTTTATTTACCAAACACATAAACATAGTACTAAAAAAAGGTTTATAATTACCTGTCAATGTTGTTCAGACCACTAATCTGAAGAAATATGAAAGTATTAAAAAAATGCAAGTTGGAATTGAAAACAGAAAACTAATGTGATCGTTCTAAAATCTTTCGCAAAAATATTATTACTTTTCTGCGCATGCTCACAATCACAACTACTCTCAAACTGATGTTTGCCAACACTGGCTCAGTAGAAATACTACAGCACTTATCTAGCATACGGCAGCAGCCGACCAACAATTTGCCAATAGATTATCAGCACCCATATGCCGGCCCGTCCGTGGCCGAGTGGTTAAGGCATCAGCCTAGAGATTCAACCTTCTCAGGAGTGCGGGGGTTCGAATCCCACCTACTGCCAGTCATCCTATAAATCGGATCCGTGCTGGAAATAGTAGAAAAAATCCTCATCACGGATGGGCCTGAGTACACAGGGACAGACGTGCTCGTTAAATCTGTGGAGTCCAAAGTCCCGACGGCGTTAGCGTACGATGTCGCTCGAAGTTCCGTTGGGTGCCCGCTCAGGTGTCGACCTCGTCACTTGACCAGGGTTCTAAATTACGAGGCGTTATTGGCTGTGTTAAAGCTCCTGGAGGAGGCTAGAAATAGACAGCCGGAAACGATTACCTTACCTTAACCATATGCCAGCAACGTAAAGGTGCATTTCCCAGCAGAAATGTATCCACAAGCACTAAACCATCACTTCCAGCAGTTAATCCACTGCTGGGCCAGCAGTTCACTGTTTACTGGGTATGTTTGAAATATAAGTAAAGAGCGAAATATAAAGAAACTTTTACTCCGAGTGGCCAAGGTCGGTAATCGACGAGCCTCTAACCACGAACGTTCTTGGTTCTGTCCCTATCCTAGCCATACTATAGGTATATACGTATTCGTGCTGAAGAAAAAAATCTTTGGGCTGCCCGAGTATATTGCAATATACGTGCTCGTTAAAAATGTGGAGTCGAAAGTTCCGACGGGGTTAGCGTACGATGTCGCTCGAAGTTCCGTTGGGTGCCTGCTCAATTTCAACGAATTGGGAACGTGAATGATGAGAAATCTGGAAATGTCGGGAGACCGCGTTCGACAACAACCTCTGCCAATGCTCAGCTGGTGGAAAGTGTACAAAGCAGCCTTGTGTATCCGTTCTCCGTGTTGCAGCTACGATTCAAATCAAGCTAACGCGTCGACGTATCGTCTCCTGCGCCAGAGCTTATACGTGTTTCCATACAAAATTCAAACTCGGCAACCTCTCACCGCTGCTTCAACTAATTCCCGGGATATATTCGCCAACGATATGGTGAAAATGATTGATGTTGGTGATATAAATGTTGACAACATTTGGTTTTCGGATGAAGCCTACTTTCAGCTGGATGGCTAGGTTAATAAACAGAACTGGCGCATATGGGGAACAGAAAACCCCCATGTTGCAGTTCCATCGTCTCTGCAACCACCAAAAGTAATGGTTTGGGCCGCCATTTCTTCCAAAGGACTCATTGGCCCATTTTTCAGAACCGGAACTATTACTGCCCTCCGCTACTTGGAAATTCTTCATGAATTTGTGGTGGTTCAAAATGCCTTAGATGACGCTGCAAGCACCTCGTGGTTCATGAAAGACGGTGCCCGACCCCATCGCACGGCCGACGTGTTTAATTTCTTGAGCGCACATTCCAATGACCGTGTGATTGCGTTGGACTATCCCACACATACAGGAAGTGGTATGGATTGGCCTCCATATTCGCCAGACTTGACCCCCTGTGATTTCTTTCTGTGGGCATATTTAAAAGATCAAGTTTACCGTCGCAATCCCGAAACAATTGAGGAACTAAAGTAATACTGCTGCATGTGACGCCATCCCACCAGAAATTTTCAAACGGGCGGCTGGTAATTTTGCTCTAAGACTGCGTCACGTTATTGCTGCTGATGGCGGATATGTGGAAAAATCGTAGTATGAGTAAACACATAATTTTCCCCATCCTTTATTTACGTTTGTTGGCTATTTTATATGCAAACACATGTACAAATTTTCGAAGTGTCGATTCTTATTATAGGATCGACCCATACAAAAACAATAGCAGAACCACTACACATACATGCACCTTTAAGCCATACAAACCCTCCTTCTTTGTGCTGTTTACTAATTTTCTGTCCTTTTATTAATATAAACAAGCAAATTACAATAATTGTTTTGTATTGACTGATGGTCAACATCAAGTTTTGTAACAATAATGTAACAACCTATCAAAATGAACAGCCTCCTAAAAAAGATATGTGTTGAAAACTTGTTGAACCTGTAATTTTAATCAGATGTAAATTCAACCAAACCAAACTAAAAGTACTACATTCTTCTGTAGCACAAGTGCAGTTTTCATGCGCGACCGAAAGTGCGGCCAATTATTTAGCAGTTTTTTTTTTGGCGGGGGCCAGGTAAATATTTCGGAATTGCATCCTTTCCATTTCCGGTCGATTTTGGAACACCCTGTAGCCTTATCAATTCGCTCCAACAAATGTAGCTAGCGTCATCAGCAGAGATAGTTCTAGAAATAAATACATCCCAAGAGGAATTCAATGCGAAACAACCAAATGAACCTTGTGGTTATGTTTTATACATGCACAATCACTCATTTATGAACAAAATGGCGCAATTAAATGCGTTTTCGTGGAAGATCGCAGAAATTGTACCTTAAGGTGTTAATATAGATGTGTAACAGAAACTATGAACACTGTAACAAAATTTGAATACGATGCAATATTTTAGTTGGTAATATAACACCTTTCTGACTTTTAATAGGGTACTTGACAGTATCGCTAAAATACCTTCCAATATTAATTAAATTATTGTTTGAACCCAAATATAACAAACGTATACATTTTTTGCAAAATAAATCTTTAACTAATTAATAAAAATCATTTTCAAATGGCTTTTTTTCATCGGTACGTCACGTGATCACAAACACGTCGATTTGGCTGACGTCACTAGTATGTATAAACAAACCGATGTGATGTTTTTTTGTTTGTACTGGTTAGTACTGGTACTGTTAGATTAAACTGGTTTTAATCTAACTTACTATTAAAATAAGAATTATATAGATAATGGGTGGAGGTTTTACAGAAGCGGATAGTTCAAATTTGCTTAAAGTAGATTCCAAAATGGTGTTTCAAAGTTTGTTTATAGTTACTAGTGACGTCATAGATACCACGTGACAGCCACAAAGCGTTTTCGGGAGTAATTTTTCGTCCTAATTTTAAAATTCATTTCCCCCCCCCCTTTTATGGGGTATTTGAAAAAAAGAAAAAATACGGGTCTAATATTTTTCGCATAAGAATAATTTAAGCCAATAAAAAAATTTTAGTCAAGTACCCTATTGTATTATAAACATTATTTATTTAAAGTAAGAGAAAGAGAGGTTTTCTCGTTTAATAGGGTACTTGTCAAAAAGTCATTTTGTAAAGCGCTAAACTATAATTTTAAAATCATATTTATTTAATCTACAAAGTCATTTAATTTTACATTAATTTAATAAGTAAATTTTCCGAAATTTATTTAGTGGAATTTTTTATTAAACAATGTTTAATAAGCTAAATTTGCAAAAAATTAGTTTGTTAAATTTCGATTACTATGCGCGCTAGCGAAAAGGATATGTTAAAAATATCCTTAATTTAATTTTATAATATTTAAACTTTACTGAAATTGAAAATTTCAATCAAATATAGCTTTTGTATGTTCGTCGGTTTGAAAATATAACGCAGAATTTCACCTAAAGAAAATTTCTATCAGACAAAAGTATCGAATACAAAAGGAAAAATCACGAGCATGCATTTAATTTTTTTTCGGTTAACGTTTTGACACGTAGAAAACAAGGCAAGAAAAAAGGAAAACTGCCTTTGGGGATTTCCGTCAACTACAAAATGTAACTTGATTGAAAATTTAATGTCATTCATGTTTACATTTTTCTGTTCAAACTGAATATCAGGTAATACGAAGAATTTTATATTAAAGGAAAATATTAAATGTTATGCAAATGCGAAAGTTGCGAATTTAATGGAAATTGTATTTCTTTCAGCTTTTGCAGTGTTTTTTTTTTAGGTAGGGCTGAGTATGAATTGGAGTATAACACCATTTACATAAAATAATTTCTTTTCTTAAAGGTAAGCGAAATACACCTTATTATTTGTAAATGTATGTTTGTATTTACTTTTGTTGTTATTTATTAACCAGTAACTGAAACCCGCGGTTTTTTGTACGTAAATAGCCAAAATATATTTTTGTAATAGCGTGTGGAATTTCTAAAAACGCGTGTTCATTATTGCTACGGGATATATTATTTCCTTTTCTCTACTACCCATCCTTGCTGTTTGTTTTAATAAATTTTGTCAAAAACTAATATTTTTTGATACATTTCATCAAGAACTAATATTTTAATACATTTGATCAAGAACTAATATTTTAATACATTTGATCAAGAACTAATATTTTAATACATTTTTATCAAGAAATGATGATTAACCGACACTAACTCTTTTTATATGCAATGGAATATATTTTTTGAACTTAGTCAATGGTAACTATCGGGTTTTAACGAGAACTTCCAGCCACAAAAAAAGGTTCCCGTCTATGATAAGATAGACTAAACGAACCATACAATATATTATATTCTCTCCAAAAACTTTACGAAAATGTCGAAACACAAAAAAGGACACAACTTTTAATTACAAATCCCGACCGATTTTTAGATTTGTAATGTGAGAGAGATTTGGTTATTCACGACTGTCAGTGTTTCCATATTTGCAACCCCCTCTTATACAATGATAAATTAAAGAAAACAAAAGAAAATATTAACCAGGTCTATGATATTACGTTTTTAATAAGTACTCAGAATATTTGATTTGTCACATCCTATTTAATGACTTTTTTTCAAAAAGAAAACTGCGTCTACGTTAATTTTGATTTCACTACCATCTGAATATCACACTAAAACATTTTGATAAGGATTAAAAATTTTGGTCTGGAATTCAGACCACAGTAACTATTCATTGTTCGGTTTAGCAATTGAAACACCAAAACGTTAAAATATCATGATTCTAGTTAATTGTTTTTGTATAAACTTGATGGCAAATATAAAGTTTTGATGTAAGCTATTTCAACAACGTCCCTATTTGAGTGCAGTGGTGTTCTCTAAAGAATGTGTTGGTTAGTTAATCATAAACCGCGGGTACACTTGGACTTCAAGAAGCCTTGTGAAATATCCTAGAACATTTATAATTTTATGCGTAGAAGTTTGCATGATATATTCCATCAAATCTCTTGCTGTTGATTCATGTGTAAATAAAGTTTCTGGGCCCGAATCCTGGTCAGGTGCAAAGCGCAGTCAAAATGCAATATCCTACATTCACTTTTGCCTTCGAAAGGATTTGGCGTACTTTGTGGAATGCTCCGGAAAAGAACGCATTTTTCAATGAAATGAGAATATAGAGTTAAGAAGAAGAAACAAATGCTTGTTCATAAACAAAGTGAAGCCGTCTGAAAGCCGCCAAGCAAACCCTAGTAAGCCCAAACATCCCGCTTACTCAATGTTATAGAGCGAGAGCCCAGGACCCCCAGACCTAAGTCATTTTTTAAAGGAGGAAATGTATCGGATTAGGTTCGGTTTTCATTTACTTTTAGTATATGCATACCCGCTAGAGTGAACCGACGGCCAATTTACAGGTATCGGGTGCAAAAAGTAGGTAAATTATAAGTTAACTTAAGTCATTTTCTAAAGGCTGATTTTTACGTATGTTTTAGAAAATAATGTTAAAAGTTCATTATAAATTTCCCAGACACTTTCCGTCGGCCGAAACTTTTCCCAGACGCTTTAAACGTCTTTATCAAGTTCAGACTTTGTCCCACGCATCTGGCGACGTGAGATGGCGCTACAATCGTCCTCGGACGACAAGAAGGGGAAGTTAAGCAAAAAAGAACTATGTGTGTATTGGAGATGTGGTTGGTTAGTTGGTTAAATTTTCGTTTAATTAGAAAATAAATTAATAAACAAGTAACCATAGCTGTCTTTAGCTTACAACATTTTCACATCTCCAATGATCAAGCACACAAACCGGAATATATATGCCAATCGACCAACCAACCAACCACTTTTCCAATACACACATAGTTCTTTTTTGCTTAACTTCCCCTTCTTCTGGTCCGAGGACGATTGTAGCGCCATCTCACGCCGCCAGATGCGTGGGACAAAGTCTGAACTTGATATAGACGTTTAAAGCGTCTGGGAAAAGTTTCGGCCGACGGAAAGTGTCTGGGAAATTTATTATTAACTTTTAACATTATTTTCAACATACATAAAAATCAGCCTTTAGAAAATGACTTAAGATAACTTATAATTTACCTACTTTTTACACCCTATACCTGTAAATTGGCCGTCGGTTCACTCTAGCGGGTATGCATATACTAAAAGTAAATAAAAACCAAACCTAATTCGATACATTTTATCCTTTAAAAAATGACTTAGGTCTGGGGGCCCTGGGCTCTCGCTCTATTAGTTCATGCTGAAACGCATCATTTTATTCCCTAAAATCAATTAAAATTTGAAAAAAATGCTTCAATTAAAAAAAAATACTATTTGCGCAGTTGTAAGCTGCAGCACGAGATCTGAATTTATACAAGACGGTAGTGATTCCCTGCTCAGCTAAGAAAAAAAAGAGTTGAATTTATATACTTTTATTAGAGAGTCCAAAATCGCCAAGTCAATGTAGTAAGAATCTACAACGAACTCCACTTTAGATAGCGCCAAATAGGTCGCCGAGAGCGTTTGTTTGGGGGCTTAATACACAGCGATCGATGGCTTCGTTTGGCGAGCCGGTTTTTGCCCGGCAGCATATATATCTTCTTCTTAACTTTACGAATGAGAATACCACTGGAAAGTATAGATTTGAGTAAAGTTTTTGGGAGAAATATATCGCACTGTATGTAGAAAAGTGAGGTCTCTGCTATGTGAACCTAATATGAGTTGCGTCACTTTTATGTGCAAGATGTATCCAAAATCAAAATTCGAATTTTCGATGAATGGTTCAATAAATGCTCAGCTTAAATTACGTTTAAGATAGAATAACAGCGGTAAATGTAATATTGTGAAAATCACGAGATAAAATATTTGGTATTTTAGATTCTGTATTTTATATAACGCAATTTAACATACATAAGATAATACACAAAATACATTTTTTAATAACTTACATAGCTTTAATGACTGATTTTTTTTGTATTATTCCTTAAAAATTTTGCCGCTAGGGTGCTCAGTTGGTAAGGCTCTTGTCCTGTAGCGAAAGGTCCCAGGTTTGGACCCGGGCATTGCCAGAATAACTGCCAATATACCGGGTGTCCGTAAAAGAATGCCCGAGTTTCAAATTGTAATAATATCGTTCACCTGACATCACGCCTTGTGATTTCTTCTTTTGGGGCTTCGTAAAAGATCGGTTCTACGTTCCACAGCTACCCCACGATTTACCAACCTTTTGCACAGGCTTTTGCTTCCATTACTCCAGACTTGCTGCAGACATTATGGGAAGAATTGCATTTTTGTTTGGATGTGTGCCGTATCACTAAAGGCGCACACATTGAGCACTTATAAGAAAAACTAGGTTAGTTTTTCTTCAATATCATGTATGATTTGTTATATTTAGTAT
Organism: Oedothorax gibbosus; assembly: GCA_019343175.1. Taxonomy (NCBI): domain Eukaryota; kingdom Metazoa; phylum Arthropoda; class Arachnida; order Araneae; family Linyphiidae; genus Oedothorax; species Oedothorax gibbosus. The sequence goes on from JAFNEN010000273.1 coordinate 397,548, forward strand.
AAAATAAACTACTGTAATATACCATTAAAACTCGGACATTCTTTTACGGACACCCTGTATATATGGTCTGTGCAGATATAAAGTCTGACAAAAATCCCCTTGTCGAGTTGTGCCTTCACGTTATATATATTTCAAAGTCCCGACGCTGTGCACGATATCCCCCATAAAAGTGGCGTAGGGTGCCTATTCAAGTGTCGGCTCCGTCATTTAAATGTGGTTATAAATTGCAACGATCGTCATCAATAGATCTAGTGTGACGATAATCCAACTCAAATCCTAAAAATTTTGAAAAAATATCTAAATGTTACACTTACTATGAAAGTCATAAATTTAATTCTTAACATGTGAAATAACTTAGTACCGAAAAAAAAAAACCCTTTAAATGTCCTTTAAACGTCAAACAACATTAAGTGACTTAATAAATTTAAAAAAGGAAAAATTAATTTAAAATTCTACTTGTCTATATATATTACACTACTATTATCATTAATGCTACAAAATATGAAGTCAAAATATAAAATTTAAATATTTTGTGATACTCCAAAAGGATATTTCATTTTGATTGGATTTTAGAAACTCTGGATCGAAATCTTGAATGTTTACCGTTTCTTGTATTGTTTTTCGCATATGATATGATAAAAGTTCTCGAAACATGGCAACTACTAGAGCCAAACAATGAATTCAACATCGAAAAGGCAGAAATCAAATCTTAACGAGAAGTAATCGACCGCCAACGGCACAATATAAATAAAGAGCTTGAGCAAAATAAAAGGAGACAGAAAAAGAGCGACGAGCTGAACAGAAAATCCAGGTTCTTTTTCTAACTATCCCCATCCACCACATAAACTCTCTTTATCTTAGGGATATCGAAAGGAACGAATGTGTGTCTGTCACTTGCTGTTTTGGGATGAACATGAGTAGATTGTTTTGAAGCTTCAAAAATATATTAAAAAAAGGTGTTTGGATCATAAATGCCTTCACCTGAAACTTTTACCAAGTTTAAAGAAATTAAATTTTAGGAAAATATTTTGACAAAATATGTTCTAGCCAAATTAATCATTTTCGTTTAAAAGAATCCAGAAAAGCACGAATACTTTTTATCAAGTACTCTTCCATACTTTAAATTTCAAAATTTAGTCAAATTGATTTTTTTAAAAATTAGCCTGTTGCTGCATGGAAATTCTGTCATTCAGGTGACGGGATTATATGCCTGTATCCCTCAGAGAGTTAAATACAAAAATAAACAGCAAAAGCAAAATAAAAACTACAAACAGTTACAAAATACAAAAATACTTACTCTTGCAAAAACACCTACAGTACTTAATATAAAATAATGGTTGAATTACTTCATTCGACGACTCGTGTTCATGTCTGCATTCCCATGACTACTGAATGGATAACTGATCATTTAACATCTTATCAACTAACTTATCAGTTACAGTAAAAATACGGACCACAAGCCGTAGAATCAAGTCTTAAGAATAGTTTCCTTCCTAAAAAATTAGATAAAGCAGTTTATAATTTTTATTTTAAAAATAGCCATTAAGAAGGAGTTGTGGTTTTGATTTTCGACTGTCGAGCGAATAGGCCCGGGTGTGAATCCCGGGCCTATTCGGGTAAGACATGGGTGTTTGTGTTGTCCCGAGTACATGCGGCGAACGTACTCGTTAAATATCTGGAGCGGTTATTGCGCAGTACCATGGGTGCAGGTTTTGTCTGGTGTAAAATCCCCCCCCCCCCGCTATGTGCCTAAATTGAAGAGGAGATTCTCCCTCTCGGAACAGAAGTCAGACTTCCTCCCTCACGGACAACGTTTAGTCAACGGAAGCTACATCACCCCCTCTTATCTCAGGCTATGCTCTGAAGGCACACGACAACAACAAGAAACAGTTGGTTGTAAAATAAATTACACATTAATAATAAGTGTTCCCTGGAAAGAGTCTTAAAGTATCGTCAGTATTTTATCTGGCAACCACCCCTGGATCACGTGACAGAAGCCGAAAATGAAGCAATGGGTCTCCCGCGAGTCGTTTTCTCTCTCCCCCCCCCTTCCGACTCGGTTACAGTTTAGACAAAAGAAAAACAGGAAACTTAGTTTCCATTTTTCTCCAGGATAGGGGGTTAGAGAAGAAAAAAGGAGTCAACGATAAAAACACAAAAAGCTTTAAAGGGAAAAGATCACTACGAGAAAAAAAATTGAAGTCAGAGGGTTTTTGGGTAAAGAAAAATCTATCTTTTGTTTCAAAACATAAGAAGTACATTAAGGAATTCCGCATATAACATAAATCTAAAGGAATTAGAGACGAAAAAAATGGAAAGTGTGAGATAGTGAATAATGTTTTAACGTTTATTTAAAAGGAAAAAGCTTAATCTCCTTAAGTGATTTTTCAGCAGTTGCAAATATCCGATATCGGGGATAAAATAAAAGATCTGGGCATATAAAGATTGCACATTTAATGTAGGTGGATTCACTAAGTGAGCAATTGTGTGATATTCTAACGCCAATGCGTTATTTAGTAAATGATTTGAGGAATGAAATAAAAAGAAATTTTCTGTGAGAAATAATAGCAATTATCTACTTTAGATGATGGTTGATGATAATTTGCTTTTGATTTCTTTTTATTGTAATGTGCAATAATAAAGATAAATATTTATTGATAATAATGGATTTTTTTACTTATAAGCGATAAGTTCAAATGATTCTTTTTATAAAAACTTACCTACTGTACCTAATAGGATCCCTAAATATAATAGATTACCAAGTATTTATGGTACTTTAGAACTAAATACGTATTTTTGTGAATCGACGAACTGTTTTCTACATCCATTTACGTTATAAGGGTTATTACTGGTACCCAAAGTTGGCATAAATATGTAAATATAAGATTTCAAACGTGTATTTGATACTGAATGATTTTAATTTTTAAAAATGAGTGAGTCACGCCATTTAAAAAAATACGTAAAAAATATGTGTGTAAAAAAATAATGCTATAAAAATAGAGCTAATAACTCGAATAAAGATAAATCGTATATTTTTAATATCTGACAATATCAAGAAAATAACCACGTACAACAAATTTGATGTAGGAATTTAATTCTTTAAGTATTTCAAATTACATTTTTTTTTGCATATTTAAACATTTAAACAAGTTTGTCCTTTACTTAAGAATTTTACGCTATGAATTTAAACTTATTATGTGTCGATCACATATTTAAAAAAAAGTAATTTAGAAAATTACGCTTCTAAAGTTTCATTTCTATAAGATTACATTTATTAAAGTACCAAGCAAATGGCGAAAATTTAAAATTATTTTCTTATGTAAACTCTTTTTCATCTACATTACCAAATTTACCGTTAAGTAGTAAACTTCTCATCTATTCCACATATCCCTAGGTCATCACATTATTACAAGTATATCACCAAAAAAAGAACCAAGCAATAAATCTCAGAAGCATTACTGCTATGATCGACGCGTAATTTCATATCGAAGAGAGATAATTTTCTCTCTAGATCCCCCTCAATACTTACATAACGATAAGAGAAATGAAGCATTTTTTCATGGCTTCCGTATGTCCCTCTTTCTAGTTAATTTCGATGATACACTCGGTAATCGAAAATGAGAATAAATAGTAACAAAATAATAAAAATATTCTCCCCCATCTTGGGCCGAAATAACTTCCTCTATCACGCTCAACTGAGCATCCTCCTCTCAAAATAAGAATAATAAGAGAGAAATGAAATATGCAAGGGGGCTATTTTAGATTTTATGGGGAGGGAGGGGGGCTTGGAAATGAAAACCCTACCAAAATGAGCCCTAGGCCAGGCAGACGGTTTTTTGACTTCTAAAGTGAAGTGCACATATGAATAAACCCAGCAATAACACTGAGAATCATAGTCATAAGAGAGTAAGTCGAATAATGTCGATTATTGTTAGTTTGTGGCAGATTACATGAACAGTATTTTTTAAACTAGAAGTTATTTATAGTGTAATATTATCATCTACATAGGCTAGTTAAAATATCAGTAGTGAGGGCACCTGTGGCGAATTATTATGAAATGTTTCTAATATCCGGTATTGTTTGGTTAGTTTGACTTACCCCAATTTGACTATGAGATGCAGAAAAATGACATAGAACCAAGAAGAATAAAAAAAAGCGAGTATGTAGAGAAGCGATTAGAGAAATGGGAAAGATTGCAATCTTTCCCGCCAGGGGGCATGGCCATCGATTGCCACCCAGAAAATGACAAAAAGAGCAACTTAATATCGCTCGCTTCCGCTAAATTTAACTGATAATTGGAATTTAGCCAGCCAAAATTATTAAGTACGCAGGCTGCACTTCATAAAATGTGCAAAATTAGGAGGGGGTGACGTTAATGAAGGCACGAAGAACCACTCTTAATTGTTCGATTTGAATAAAAATTTCTGGTTACGTACATTCGAAAGCGTTGTTGGGTTAAAAAAAAGTAAAAGTGTTAATGAGTTTAAATCCTTTTCTTCCCTGCGGGTCTGTATTTGTGAAGTGGTTTGACAAATATTAAATGCTTTTATAATTCAATAAGATCGGTTTGGGGGAAAAAACTGTGTATTTTCATGTTGCATTATGTATTTGCAAAGTACTTTAGTAAAGAGGGTTTGTTTTAAATCGTACTTCCTGCTTTAGGTAAATAGTTTGTAAAATTTATATTCAGAATGCAGTAATTTGAAAAGTAATTAAGCAAACAAATATTTGAAGTACTGCTCGTAAGTATTGGATTTTACGGGAATTAGTACCAGAGTGGGGGATTTTTTTTATTTAAAATTGTTTAATGAAGTTCTCAATATGAACTTTATGGTAATTAAGTTGAACCAAAATTTTGCTGAAATATTTTACGAGCGAGGGACTTTCTCCCTATTACAATTACTGTTATACTATGCAGTAGAAAAATATTTGTGTGTTACGGATGGTTCTCGATAAAGCCGATTTTAGGTTTGATTTTTTTTTCTTTAAATTTATATCCAAAAAATATTTTTAAAATTAATTACATTAGATTATGATTGGAATTAAAGTTGTATCAAGGAGGTTATAAACTGGTTATTTGGGGCACGGGATAGCATGGGTTTTAGAACGTTCGACTGACATCCCTTAGATTGCGAGTTGGAATCGTGCCGGCCGGTGACTGGCCCACGTTAAGGGCGAACGAGCCCGACTGACCACTGGTCTCCAAGCCAAAGCGCCTCTGTGTTAATCTCATTGGAAAAACATTTTCTAAGCCACATTTCTCCGGTTGCATTGAATATTTGTATAAACAGGGTTTTTAAATATGATAAATGACTTACCGGTCTCTATAATCCCACTTTTTGAAATTGGTTTGAATATTTTTTTTTAGTTTTCAATAAATAATTTTATACATAATATTCGAACCACTCTCAAAAAGTGGGACTATAGAGACCTCTAAGTGAGCTACACTTATCATATAAAAACCCCGTTTGTTAAAATATTCAATACAGCCGGAGAAATGTAGATTCGATTTTTTTCTCAATTGGATGAACACAGAGGCACTTTGGTTTGAAGACCCGTGGTCAGTCGGGCTCATTCGCCCTTAAAATCCGTCGTGGTTACAAGATCCTCCAAGTTTCCATACCAAATCAATACGTGGGGGGTGTCATGCCAAGTTAGGGATCCTCTCCTTGGCTTCTGTCTCTGAATTTATTTACGTCTGGATACTTATAAAAGACAAGGATGACATAAGTTTATATATAAGAAACACGAGATAATGCATTTATAGACAAAATCAATAACTCCATAATGAGATATGATTCTGTTTAAAGAAACCCAAACAAATAGCAACACAATTCAAAATGCAGAAAAAAGTGTTTAAAGACGTTTTCTCAAAATTAAAGAAAATCATGAGTGCTATTTGAGATTTCTAGAAGATGAATGCAGTAATGTCTAAGAAAATTAGTCCACTACTGAACAAAGCAACACATTTATTCAATTTATTTCAGACAAGACCTCTAAAAAGCAAAATGGGGTAACCCTTCTTGTGGGTTATTTCATTTATTTTGATGCAAACCAATAAAATTATTTTCTTCCCTCAAAAACTTTGAAGAGCCCGAATTCTTCGTGACAAACACTTTTGACGCATTTAACAAAGAGAAACAATTCTTGACGTTTTTCGATTTCATTTCATAAAGTAACTGGCACTTAATACGGACGAAAACTAAAAAAAATACTTCAAAAGCGCGTCTGTCTCGTTTCTAATAAACAGGGCCTACGTCTAATGCTGCTCTACTCAAAAGAACCGTATTTTTTTCGAGATTTTATCAGTTGGTTTAACAGTCTTGTACTTGTTATTTAAATTATTATCTGCGCAATGTTGTAAGGTATCATTTTCGATATGAATAAAAAACCATTATGACATATTGATATCGAGTCGACATCAAAAAGTAGCTGTGGGATATCGTGTTTGTTACTATTCTAGCTTTCATGTAGCTCTAGTGCGAGGTTAGTTCAACTCAATTTAACTTGGGTCCAGGCATTGCCAAAATAACTGACACCCTGGTTCGGTGGTTCGGTCCCGGACATTGCTAAAACAACTGCCGGCCTATAAACGGTCTGTGCACCTAAAAAAGTCCAACGAATAATACCCCATATAGAGGAAGTGCACCGGAAATATACTCCAAAGCTCTGCGTACGGTGTCACCAGTAAAAGTTGCGTTTGGTGCCTACTCAGGTGTTGGATCGTCACTTGACTGTGGTTCTAAATTATGACGTCCGCCGCCAATAGGCCGCGTGTAGCTCTAGTGCTATGATTTTTCAACCAAACCCTAACCTTGACGCCACAAACGTGTAGTTTGTTGTTATAAACTTGAGTTAGTTGTCTATATGTCACCACCTTGTTAAAATATCATCATATGACCAGAGCGACTTTGTCCAATTAAATTTACGATTGTCAAATGTTGTCAACAAACGTACCGGACCCCATATATTGGTTATACTCTGGAGAATGTGATTTTTGAAACAAGACTCTTCAAACAACGTTATTACCCAGCTATCTTTCTCAACCAACCAACCAACCAACCACAACGTTATTATTTGAGATTAAATTTTAATTGTACTACATAATCTCTCTAACTAATGTTTTGCAAAGAAGTTACTTACGATTCTATCAATTTAACGCAGAGAAATCTTAGGTGAAAATTCTAAGGAGAAAACGACCTAGGAGAGAATTTAATTAATTTCGCAGCGGTATATCTGACACTCCAGAATTTCAAATGATTAATCGGAACCTACTAAAATTGGATTAAGTTGTGTAGTGTGTTTTTCATCATTGTATTAGCTTGCTTATGTGGAAGCTGTTTTTATGAAGGTTTTTTGAGATATAGTTATTTTTTTTATTTATTTTATTTTTTTGTTACACTGACGTGTGGGTAATTCCATGCAAAATTATCCTCTCTGTACTGTAAGTCACGTTTGTAAAAAGTGATTATCACTACAACTTTTAACATTAAATGGAAAAAAATTGTGGTATAGTTGATCTACACTTATTATAACTAAATAATGTAATGTACTTTATTTAATTTGATTTATTTTTTAAATTTAAAAAGCTTTTAATCTCCTCTTAAATCGTGACTTACACCACAGTTACATGGAATTAGCCGTGTATATTATTATTTATGAGAAGATAGAATTTTTCTAAGGCTGAATCGCATTCGTGATTTATGTAATTAGATTTTTTTTTACTTTTAATTGTTAAAAAAGGTCTCTGTTTCACCCTAAAACATTTAAATTAGACTTTTTAGCTTGCCAAATAGATAGATACGTAATGCGATACATGAAAGTTTCAGCTTCACTAATGATGTTTTTACATCATTAGAATTTTTTATTATGATTATAAAAAGTAAATTTTTTTTTATGTCGAGTTCTAAAAAAGATAATTTTAGGAATGAAGAATATAAAGCAGTTTCAGAAGGTTGTAAAATGTTATTTTACTAGACCCTTAACAGAGTGAAATAATTTTTGAGAAAATTCATTCGCAGGAAAAGGAACGTTTTTTTTAAAAAAATAATTATAAAAATTTTGTTACCTTTCACACTATCTTATATAACATGAAAAACTTTCTCTTTATCTTATATAACATGAAAACTATTTCTGCTTTGAGTAGTTTTTTCAAATGCTTATAATATTTTTGAAGTAAATATGTTTCATTTGATTCTGTTAAGTGTTTGTAATTATAAATTTTTAAATTCTAATTAACTTCGTATAAGTTAAATGGAGTAAGATATTTTGGTCTCATTATTAACATTTAAGTTGCTCTAAGACATCAAATGAGAATTTGGGTAGTAGAAATAATTAAAAATAAATGATTTTTCTTAATTTGTTTTCATTTGAGATAAATAATGTTGGATTAGCTTAATTGACCTTTAATTAAATCAATTTATTTTGAGCAATAATTATGTGCGTAGGTTAATTTTGCAAATATACATATATAACAATGTAAGCCGAGCCTTTAATTATAACGAAAAAAAGTTTATATTAATGAATATTAATTTAAGTATTTCGTATGTTTTAAACTGTAATAGACTCAGGGAACATATCGAACAGTTACTCAGTTTAAAGTCATTAAGTTAATATACTGTGTGTGATATGTGTTAAGCGAGCTAAAATCCAATAAAGTTAAGTGAAAATTATATTAAATTGTGTCTGGCCTTAGTCATTAGATTAGATAGGCTTATTCATATTTCGTCTTCGGAATTAATTCCTTACTCTTCAGAAAAGTGCCAGGAAACACACATTCCAAACGAACTTTCATCTGAAATAAGTTCAAATTGCTAGAGGCATTTTAATATAAATAAATAGTTTGAGTATAGTAAATCTAACTATAGAAACTAGAAATATAAATTTAATCTTAAATTTATAACAAGGCGTTTCCGGGATTCTACATTTTGAGCCATATATTATATACCTTAATTCTTTGATCATATTTTGCCTTAATTTGTATTTGCTTCCGCATCTTTAATATAATTTTGCACCAATCTTCAAAAACTTAACTGATTTAAACTAACTTACAAAACTATCATTGATTTCTATCTCAACAAGCAATACAAAAATTGCTTTAGTACTTTCTATTGTATTTTCAACAACATGTATTCACTCGTCTGAATATGATACTTAGGAATATCAACTACGTTGACTAATTAAAGACGACTTTGTAAATAAATTTAAGACCTTTCTTTTCGAATAAAATGTTAAGTTTAAGCCTTTTAAATTCGTGTTTCGTATAACTTAATTTATTCTGCATAAATTGTTCAAGACTATGGTCTTCATTTGTCTTGTATATTTTTTATTTAGATAAACATTAGCAGAAATCTCATTTTAGAGTGTCAAATTTTCTTGCTAACCGTCGTTAATGTTGGTAAGTTATTTTCTACTTAAATCAAAAATAGGTATTGACAACCACTACAATTTAACCATCTACAGTTCTACCAGACCACCAAAACCAGTTCCTGCTACTGAATACCAACACAATTCCTGACTTATCGCGGAATTAAAAACAAAACTAATCCGACAGCTCCTATCTTGCATGCCCGACGAATCCCATACAGGACATATGAAAAGCCCAACGTAAAAAGATTTCAAGTCCATAGGATAATTCTCCTCTACACTCCTACCTTCCAACATTTTAGTGAAAGCAGATACGTGTAAGGAAATCTCTCTGCAGACTTTGCCCCCTTTTCTATTTAGAGATTCATGTAATACAACGGTAGGAGCAATAAGCAAAGCCGAAGCAGAAAGAAAGTAAAAAAGGAGACGCTAAAATCTTGTTTGTGTTTCCTACAGGCCCTTATTTGCTATGAGCCCGATTCGGACCGACAGTGGCCTAAGTTTGGTTTGAGTACTCCTGGTTTCTGATGAGTACTTTGGGGAATTGCAAGTGTTCTCGGTTCTTCTTTGTTAGGGGAAGTGGTTGGAAGAGTTTGGGGTAACGGGGCTTTTTTATTGCTATTAGGTTTGGTTTATTCTGGTTATAGAATGTTTGATGTTGTGGTAAGTGGTTGAAATGTTGGGTGTGGTCATGCTGATTAAATCGATTAAACAATTGTCTCTTTTGGTTATTAAAAGAATATATCTATATAAAAAAATTGCAATCTTGTACAAGGTTAGGCTTGGATTTGCTATGGATTGGTTTATTCTGGTTACAGAATGTTTGATGTTGTGGTGAGTGGTTGAAGTGTTGGGTGTGCTCGTGGCGGTAAATCGATTATATTTATTTTTCTCTTTTGATAATTAAAAGAATATTTTGCTAAGTAACACTGTAAAAACTTTGTACTTGGTTTCACCATAATTATGGTTAATAGTAGCTGAAACGGCTGTGTGGCGAAATATTTCACCATATTTTAGGTCTTAGGTTAAACCAGTTTTCAGGTTTTGGAAACAAAAATCTGTGAAATGGTTCAACCGAATACCGAAAATATTATGAAACATTTTACCACACAGCTGTTGCAGCTACTAGGAACCATATTTTTGGTGAAATTAAGAGCCAAATTTTTAATAGTAAAGTAATAAAAAACGATGGCTCTTGAAATGGTTACAAAAACCTAAATGCTCTGTTAGTTTAATTACAGCCATTATCTGATTATGGAGAACCGATATTTGCATAATTATCGCTAAAAAATTATGAGAGTATCAAATTATTAATTAAATTTTCTCAAATAAATTTAAAACTATCTGCAAGGAGTAATATTTTTTAAATTAACACCTTATCTTTAGAAAATGTAACACTGTCACCAAATTCCAATTTCTATTTTCAGATTATTATGAAAACATACTTAATCAAAAAAAACCTCGAGCATTAAGGATTTTTAAGTTGGTTATTTTTACTAGATTGTCACCCAATCAAAACCAAATTTAACAAGAATTATTCAACGAAATATTTAATTTTACAGCACACTTATCCACTAGGTGTCTCCTACACCAATCCCGATAATTAATAAACTAACTAAGCAATAATGATACAACTTTCTACTGATTACGTTTGAGAGACTTAAGACAGCGCAAATAGCCTTTTCGCTCCACACTTTAGCCATTAAAGGCAAAAGTGCGTCTTGACTCCGGGCTAAGGCAGTCTCCCCAAAGGCACATTGTAATTTTAAGCGCATTTCACTTACTAGCCCTCCCCCCCAAGCCTCCCTCTTTCCTTCATGCTACCTTGCACTTAATTACTGGCGCGAAAAGCGATCCCTACGGATGGCGGATGAAGCTAGGCTGCATCTATCGCTGTAGGGTTGTCGTGTGGGTATTAAGGTGTCGCCAAATGGGGAAAATCGCCAAGATGGATTTCAGTGGGAGAAGGGTTAGGGTTAGTTATCATTCACACTATGTAGATCTAAACGAGGGATATTGGCGATAGGCGTCATAATTTAGAACCACAGTCAAGTGACGATCCGACACCTGAATAGGCACCCAACGCAACTTTAAAGGGAGACATCTTACGCGGTGCCGGGCTTTGAAGCTTATTAAATGAGCATTCCCTCTAAAGGGGGTATTGTTTGTCGGAAGTTTTGGATGCACAGGCCGTTTTATGATCAGCATTTATTTGGCAATGCTCGGACCCAAAACGGTGACCTTTCGCATGAAGGGCAAGCCTCTTACCAACTGGACTCACCAGCCCGTATTTCAGTGGGAATTGTTAATGTAAATTATATTTTGTTATATTGTAATAATAATTTAAATGTAACGGGCAGTTTAATTCAGTAACAATGAGTAAAGAAATTCGTCTCAAGGTAATGCGTTTGTAATTTATATAGTGGTGCATTGTAAAGTAGTTTTAACGATTTTTTCATTTCACACGAATAGATGATTTTTTTTTGCAAAACCAATATAATTATCATATGTTGATAGTAAGATATCGTAATAAAGATAATAAATTAATAGTTGATGCTATTTTTAGTAGGGTCTCCAGGAGAAATTCTCGGTCAAAAATAACAACATTCAATTATTAAAAAAGCTATCAAATCTAGGCCTCCTTGGCGGCTCTGGCAACTATCTTCCGTGAGCACAACAACAACATCAATTGAGATAACCTCAAAATAAAAATATATGTTATCAGTAGTTAAAACACTTGAATTAAAATAATTGTAATTAATGGGTGTAAAGAATTTCTACAGGGATGGGGTTGCTCCTGGCTATTTCCGGAGAGATTACTGTTCACTCACTCATTTGATGCAAATAGTATTTTTTTATGTATATTATTACTAATTAAGGTTAAGGTTTAATTATTACTAATTATTACTAATTCAACTAAAAAGTTGTAGATAGTTAAAATTAAGGAAATAAAACAATAGCAAAATAACAAGCTTTAAATGTTGAGAACAGCATTAACCAGAAATTACCCCAGTGATCCCGAAACATTGGGTAGTAATTGATGCACTCCTGCAAAGTAATATAAAATAAATCTAAAAGTAATTTTTATTTGCTAAAGTAGTCCATAAGTCAACCAAAAAAGAGAGAAAAAAAAGAAAAAAGTATTTAAATATTTAGTTGTGACTAAGATTTTTGTAAAAATGTGTTATGACCAAGTCCAATGTTATTGTACAGAATAAGTTTCTTTTAAAAAAGTTTATTTTCAAATGACTGCTTAGAAACAACATTTCTTCAAAATAACTTGTGGCTTTGTTACCCCATGTACTAAGATAACTTTTGATACCAATTGAACAGTTTAGTGGAAGAATGTGACATTTTTAAAAATATCGATAATTTTTTTCAATGAATATATTATTTGATCCTTTAAGAAGGACACTGTCAGTCCCATAGAGCTATTGAATTAGTTTTGAAATCACTACTTTTGCAAAAGAATTTCTTTGTCATGTTATCCCATTTTCAGCAGATATGGGAATTATTATAACATCAATTTAAAACAAAATTGAAAAGAAAATAACATTCGGTTATTTGATTATTAATTGATAAAGTTTTAAAATAGGGTCGCCATCTGCTGTATACTTTTGGAACTTTAAAAATTCGGAAATATATAATTAAATAACTAAATAACATTTTCGTTTCAAATATGTTTCATTTGGATGTTATGTTGATTCCCATACCTGGAGAAAAAGGGCTAACATGACAAAGCAATACTTCTGCGGAACTGCGGATTTCAAAACTAATATGCATTAGCTCTATGGGACTGACAATCCCTCTTAAAGATAACAAGTTTAATATCTTTTATAAACTTTTAGTTAGGTATATTTTTTAGCGTTTACCAGTACCGTTTTTTAACGGTTTTAAGCACAAACTAAATACGTTAAAGCTAATTTTCTCATTTTTACTTTCTTCTTTTAAAAATTTCAATTATTTCGATCGATACAATTTCGTTTTTTTTATTAATAACTTTAAGTTTTTCGAAATAATTTTATCTTATAAAGATGAAAATAAATGTAAAAAGATATATTTTATAGAAAATTACTTATCTCTTTGAGGAATGGGTATGATAGGTGTTTTAAGACATTGTAATTTATAAACCTGTTTCCGTGTATATGATCAACTTCTTTCGTTTAAAAATATACACGAAAATTAAAGTATACTAGATAAATAAAGTTTTCAACCACATATTTTTTGTAATATTCCCAAAATTATTAAAGTAAGAAATACAAGATACACCTAAAATAAAAAAAACACTCCAAATCAGCGATAACTCACCGAATGTGGCACCACTGAACTCAACGTCAGGAATTTCCTATTTCGGTACGAAGAAGGCAACGGTATGCTGTGGATCAGAGATGGATTAAGAAAGGCAATGGTCCAAGTGCTAACGAAACATGTAACTTTTCTTTCTTCCTAGAGCTTTTATCAAGTTTTCTTTATGTTTTATTAAGCAACGGATAGTTAATTAAAGATTCAGCTTTATTTACTTTAGTATAAGGTTTCTGATGCATTAAAAGGGGAAAATAGTTTTTAATTAATTTTTTTTCTTGTAAATATCGTATTCAAAGCAATCAAATTTAGATGCAATGAAATGATATGTTCAATATATTTCTAAATGTAATTACTTTCTAATTAAAATTTTTAGTCTGATTTTAACTATCATGTTTTGAGTAAACTTGAGAAAACTAGTAATGAAATCAGAATTATTTTAGTTAACGAAATTTTATAAGAATAAAGTAAATTTTTGTTTTTCTTTTTTAATTTAGTACATTGTAGTAATTGAACAAAATTCAATTTAGCAGAAAGTTGGACAATTTAATTACACTCATATTTAGGAATTTTTAAATTAAGATTATTCAGGTTAACTAGTTTTCGTAAATTAAATTTTCTGAATGCAATTATTTTATTTACCAGTATTAATAAAATTTATAATCGAATGAGTCATTTTAAAACCATCAAAAACGTTTTTTTATAGTTGAAAATATGAAAATTGCAAAGCTATAGGGCCAGCCAATAGTTGTAATCTAAAAAACGTTTTCCCTGCAATAAATCAACTATAGTAGAAAATACAGTTTTACAGAAGTAAAAGTCTTTCTCTGCTAATATTAAACTATGATAACAAAAGCAGTTTTACAGGGGCAGATTCAGACTCTCCGTGACAGAAAGACTGTAGCAAGAAAACAGTTTTACAGTTTTGGTTTTTGCATAGTTGGACGAGGTACTAAGGTAACATTTAGTTTTTTAACCGTTGTAAAAAACTTCCTTATTTTTTAATAAATTAATATTTCATTGTCAAAACTAATTAAAAAATGTTAATTGTGCTTTTTGCTACTGGGTTACTTGCATATTGGGTTAGAGTACAATAATTTTAACATTTAAAAATAATCAATATTTGTTAAAAATTAATATCTGAACATGCCTAAATATTAGAGAAAGAAGTCTGATGAATAATGTAAAAAAGGGATTAAGTATTTTCGGTTACAATAAATATAAGGGTGTGGAAAAGAGACAAAACTAGCGTTGACCAACACAATCTTGATTGAAAAGACATAGAAAAAGATAAAACCACAATGTATATAAATTTTTAGACCAAAAAAAAAAAAAAAAATCCAGGAACTGCATCATTTTATTTAGATTTCATATAAACATCGATACAGGTATTTGTTTTTGCGGTAAAGGACAGAAATGCAAAGATTAATATTTATATCCATATTCTATTATTCATGTTATTGCTAAGAAAGAATATTCTTATATAAGGTTCCGGATATATGTACATTGGTACTGGAAGTGTACCAATTCTTAATAAGGATTTTATTATCTTTCTTATTTATCGAAAGGATTTGGAATTGGCATTTATTTTATGATCAGATTTTGAAATTTATTGTTGGTAGAAGTTTTGTTTATAGTTGTGTTATTTCAAATGAAAATATTACTATTTTAATATGTTTGTTGGAAATCCAATTGAAAAAGAAATTTTATCTAAAGGATGCATAGGAATGGCAATGTTTTTGAAAAACCTATGCTTTATTTTTAATCATATCAGTGCAAGTAACCGCCACTCAAATATTTGTCAGTATTAAAATGCTATTAAAACATAAAAAAATTCTTTTTATTTGGTTTACTTTTGTTAATGATACATTTAATTGGGGTGCTATTATTTATATTATGAATACTTTCTTCCTATTCGTTTTTGTTACGAAATCTAAGAAACTATATTTCATGTTAATGACTTATGAGAAAAAACAAATTTAATGTGTGACATGGAGTACGAAAACTTATATTTTTGATTAGAAATAACTTAGCAACAAATTCACAAAAAAAATCATTTCACATACAGTAATATACCAAAAACTATAAAATAACAAAATTTAAAATTCAGTTAGAGATAAAAAAAACCCCATTCTTATCTTAATGAATTTCAAACAACCACGATCTCCTAATAAAAACATTACACAACAAAAGCGGAACAAACTTTTTTTCTAGCCACGTTAACAAATCGCATCGCTATTGAATCTCCATTTCCGCAAACACCAACCCTATTATTGCTCTTTTTTATATATAAAAAAATAAAGCAAACTCGAAAATTTCGATTTCCATTATATTCTAGCCCTGAGGGACACCGAAGTGCGGTGGACTCAAAATGCCCCCCTTTCGAATAAGTCTTCTTTCTTTACATTCTCCACTGGCTTATTCAAGTCATGAAGCGAAGAGTGTCTCCCTTACGTGTAGGAACTTCACTCGTGGGAAGGGGGATGTAAGGTTTGCGTTATCATCAAAGGAAAGTTGTACCCTATTCTTGTTTTTTAAGTGAGTTGGAAATTTTCTGTAGTGTAAATGGGCCCCTTGTCTGCTGATGTTGTTCTTTCGCATGCCTCTAAAGGCAGAGCCTGGAAGGCAAGAGGGGTGCAGTAGCATTCGTTGGAACAAGGCCTTGAGAACACGCGAGGGTGGAAGTCTGACTTGTGAGAGCGCCACCTCCTCTATTTATACACTTCGCTGGAGGGGAGGAATATTTTTTCTCCAGACACCCTGCACCCATGGTAACTGCGCTATGACCGCCTACAGGGCTTTCGGACCCACAGATTTAACGAGCACGTATTCGTGACTGCGCAAATATCCATGCTTTATCCGGTATTTGAACTCGGGCCCACTCGGTTGGCAAGCGAGGTTCGAAACTATCATACCGGCTGGGCATTGTCTGCTGAAAACGGAATTTGAAAGTTTTCTAACAAGGCAGTCAAAGGACTTTCTGGGAGATACTGAATTGGGATTAGACAAGCGAGTCAGTCAATTTCACGATTAACTTTTAAATGTTTGTTATAAAATGTTATGTTTACAAATTGAAAGTAAAGTGAACACCAGTTAAATTAACGCTAAACAAGCTGAAGTAAGATAAGCAAAATCTCAGCTGCAAATCCGTTTTTTACACAAGTTACCGGATCGCCATTACATAACTTAATAAATCTGTTTTGAACAAAGCGAGACCTCATTCTAATCAACTTATTTAAATATAAGAGGCAAACATTTGTAATTAATTTTTGCAAACGAAAAGCAGTTATGAAGACACAACCTACTTTTAATTTTTAAAACATATTATTTTTTTACTTAATATGTTTGTTGCCAGTATTATTTTAACACTTTTAATTAAATAATAAATATATTAAATAAAAATTTAATACCTCATAGATACGTAACAACATCATAAAGTTCAAAGAAACGTACTTTATTATTTTCAAAACATAACTTTAAATCTTTTAATATTAATCTATCATTATTAGATTTACAGTTATGATGATAAATATATTTCATAAATATATTTATCAACTCAAATTTATAATATTTCTGTTAATTTCAGAAACCAGGCCAACAACATCACCCAGCTACTGTCCTAACATCCACACTCGCGAGGGATATAAAAGAAAATTCCCTCAGCATTCCCTCCAAATGAGGTACCCAGTGGTACGTGAGCGGAATGAGTGGTACACCCCTATTCCAAGTGTACCAGAGACACCTTCCTTTGTTGGGCCTTCTTGAAGATTGCGGCAAATGTTTCCTAATCTCCTGGATCTTTCGGAATTGTCCGCGCTGAGGACGATTTAGTAATGGCCGTATAATCGGTCGGATGCGCCACACGTTTAATGAAATGACTACCGGCTCGACTTCGGGTTTAATTTGATTGGTACACAATTTGATTAGATGGGGCCCAGATGGACTTAAGTTTACCTTTCTTGAAGAATAGGTTACACAATTTGAAATGTAATTCTTTAATATATATACGAAACCTAGGATTATTTTCGTTTTATTGTGGGAACACTATTCTCAAAAACGAATACTTTGAAGTCTAATTTGAGAATTTAGATTTGAATTGTGTCTCAAATTTGAGATCATAATTGTTCTTAAAATTCAAAATTTTCAAATAGCTTAAAAACTCACTTGCAAGTGACGATATGATCGCACAGTAGAGAATATTATATCCTGAATTGGCAAATGTTTTACTCAATCATTCTCAAAAATGAGAACAAGATTGTTCTCAAATTTAGAACAATGATTTTGGATCTGTTATGAACTAATGATGTTCCCCAAAAAGGAGAACATAATTATCAAGATTGAGAGAACTTTTTTTACAGTTCAATGGAGGTTAACTTAACCTTCCTATATTCTTCGAATGTAAACCACCAAGTTACTGTCCCTTAACAAATTATTAGACGCACTGTAGTTTTTTAGTAACGATGAAAACTTACCAAAGAATGCCATATCATTAAAAATGATGTCGATATATGTAGTAAGTATAGCAGATAGTATTTTCTATTCAAAAGCTTAAGTTTAGGAACACAAATGTCCTTCTAAAGGTATTTTGTTCATCAAATATTGCGTAATAAGGGGAAAAAAAGTGTGCATTTTTAATACGAATACTCTATTTTTATTCATATCACGCTGTATCAGTGTAATAATAACACACATTTAAAGTAGCAAATAACACTGAAAAGTGTAAATATATTTAGTCTAGAGGAAGAAATGTTGTAGAAATAAGCAAAAACAAAAAGTGTCTCTTTTACAATGCTCATCAGCTATGTTCGAAAAACGAACATCTAAAAATCATACAAAGTACCTATTCTGCACAATAAATCAAAAGATTTCATTAAAAAAATCATTAAGATCAAGGTTAACCCCAAAGATATAGAAATAAAAATAATCTCTTTTCATTCATCTCTTTTTAATTTTATCCATTCCCAAGTACAGAAAAGAAACCGTGGACGATATTGAATCCGACCACTGCCCTAGAAAAGCGAAATCCTCCGCAGCTGGCCACTCACATAAGACGGGACATACCCCGCATCTGTTACCTTTCCCCAAACATCTCGGAAATTCATTCCCGGAATCAACACTTGGTACCTTTTATTAAAATCTAGGTAAAGATTGTCAGTAAAGGAAAGGGGGATCTTTATAGAGATAGACTAGTGTGGGTCTTTTTAAACAGGGCTAAAAACCAACCTTGATTGTTTTACGTAAATCGTTAAAAGTCGTTATAAATCTTGTTTAGTCTACCTTAATCTTTGAACTTAAAATAATTAAAAAAAGAAAGTAAGTTATTGACATAGCTGATATTTATACCTGTTCATATTCCGATTCCAACTGTAAGATTTTATAATTAATATTTTTATTTGAAAGGAGTGAGCATATAACTATCTTTTATACTTTTTGTTTCGCTGTCCGTTGTCTTTTTGCCCGAATGTTGAAACTTGGTGCAACGTTACTCCATAAAACTATTTTATGGAAATATTAGCCTACAATTATTGTTTGTAAGAGAAAAATAATTAGAATACCTGTTCATTATAGTGAGTTCACAAATGCCCACTTAACAACATTAAAATAACTTAAAATATAATTTTATTATGAGTTTTTTTTTGTGCACATTGTAAACATTTGGGGGAAAGTTACTCCTTAAAACCAGTAGCAGCATGTGCTTCTCGTACTGTTCTCGGGATAATTGGATGGATCAGAACAATATTAATTTTTAAGTTGTTTAAATGTTTGCAATTTCTTCTTTGAAGTGACGGATTCGCGTATTGAAGCCGCTGCATGTGAAAGTTCCTATGTTCCGCCCGCGCATTGCTGAAATATCTGCCGACCTATAAACGGTCTGTATTGTTAAAAAGTCTAACAAATACCCCCGGTATACGAAGTGCAGATTAAATATTCCAGAATGGTGCGATGCCGCGTACGATATCGCTTCTAAAAGTTTCGTTGCCTCGTCAGGTGTCGGCTCGTCCGTCACTTAAGCGGGAATGGGCGCGCTGGTTCGCGGGTCTCCAAACTCAAGTGCCTAAGTGTTAATCCAATGGCGAAAAACTATTTTCTCTGCCACATTTCTCCGTCTGTATTGAATATTTTTACAAACGTTTTTTTAAAAAAATAAATGTAGATAACTTACAGGTCTCTATCTTCACACTTTTTGAAAATGCTTCGAATATTTTGTGTAAAATTATTTATTGAAAATTAAAAAAAATATTCGAACCAATTTCAAAAAATGGGAAGGTCGGAACCTGTAAGTCAGCTACATTTATCACACAAAAAAATCCGCTTGCAAAAATATTTAATATAGCCGGAGAAATGTGGCAGAGAAAATAGTTTTTTCTCCATAGGATTATCACTGATGCACTTTGCTTTGGTGATGCACTTTGCTTTACTATGGCGCGTGAATGGCGCGGTTCCCCCTTAACTGCATTATACTAAATTATGACGCCTGTCACCAATAGCACTCGTGTAGCTCTACAAGGCTCTAAAGCTACGTAATTTAATTCAACTCGGAAAAGGTGGGTGGAGCAGCAAAATATTAATATTTAAGTCGTTTAAAATTTTGCTATATTTCTTCTTTCGCGTATTGAAACCTATAATATTGTACCAATCGTTTTCAAACCTTCTAAACTTTCTTAAAAAGTCAAACCTGCCCATTACCTCATTCTTCCACACACAGAGATCATTATATAATCCAGAAATATGGTAATAGCTCCTCCTTTGGCCGAATTAGTTTGCGAGAAAATGAATTTCACTGATTATTTTCAGTAGTTTTTGATGGATTGGCGTGCGTGATTCCATTTACACTTGCGTTGGGGGTTCTAGAAAGACAGATGGATCCAAGATCCAGAAAGATCCGAGTTTGAGTTTGCGGAAAATTGGATTTTGGATCATTGTCATGGATGGGGGAAGTGGTTTTGAAGTCAAATGCGTTTAGACCTCATTAGGTTGGAAATTGGTGCTGATTTTGAATTTGTATGGGGGCGGTGTCTGGGTATAATAATGTTTTGTTTTGAAGATGTATGGGATGGATTTTAGGTAAATGTTTGACTTGTGGTAGGAATATTTATATCCATATATATATTTTATTCTTGGATGGATTTAAAATAAAATTGGTTATATTTGGTGGAGGAAGACTGAGGATGAAACGGAATGACATATTTTGCTATAGTTCTTTTGTAGAAATAGGAAGAATTAAAAAGTTTAGTTTTTAATAAAACTTTTATTTTGCTAAAATCTAAAGTTTTTAGTTCCTTCTATAAACGACAGGTATACATAGCTTGCTTTTTGATTTCAGGTGCAGTTCAACTTTTATAAGAATACGTTTTTTTAAAAATAAAACTTTGTCTGTGTGTGTCGTATTTTTTACTATATACGTAGTTTTTAAATTTCGTAAATGTATTAAAATAAATTCAAATGTTGTAAAGTGTAAACCACAAATAAAGGGTATACATAAATTCTAATTATTATCTAGTGTAACCTACATTAGATTTAAAATAATACACAATAAAAAATGTCATTTATTTGGCAATAACTACTAGATTTAATTGTGGTATCATTCGTTTGATGAGTAATGAAATATATCGTGCTACTTTTCAACCAGTAAAATAAATTATTTTTTTGTTAAGTTTTAGTTTTCCATTAAAAAGTTTATTTTTTCACAAGTGCTCATTAAAAAAATATTTTTTCCAACTACAAAAAAACCATTGCATAATAATCAAAGTAAAACTATTTTAAAACCAACTCTGTAACGTAAGGTCTTTAGCCTTTTCCTCCAAAGTTAGAGAACAAAACCACAGGGACCCCAAGCACTAACCAAATTCACATCTCCCCAAAACCACCTAACCATGCAAACCTCCCGCCTTCTATGCAAATGATTCCGACTTAAAAGTCAACCTCTCTTCATTAAATCTCAGTAAAACTCCCGCGCAAAGGCAGTCTGCGGAAAAGTGAAACGACTCCCGGAACCGCTTTTCAAAAATTCTGACCCCAGCTGTCACCTAGTCTCTTTTAAAGACCATAACAGCTGTTCTCAAAAATAAAATTTTCTTGGGGTGGGCTTACTTTGTTGGAAGTGAAGATACCCCGCCCGACCTGCCACCTGGTAGCGGATTCTCACTTGAAATTTGCGACACCTGTGATAAGTTAGAGGGTTGGCGGTGTGTCGCCAATTGCTGAGCCAATTGTTAAGTGCTTGAGGTTTAACCACTTAAGTGATTTTTTAAAATTTGTTCAGTGTTTAAGTGTTGTTTTCTTAAATTTACCTAATATGTAAATTATAAAGAAAAGCGAATCTTCATTTGGTTTTTTAAATGACTAAGTAAATAAATGAAACATGAAAGGTTAATTGCTAGTTTTTGTTAAGATTTCTTACTTCTTGAAAGAATTTTTTTTAGCATTCTGGCTTCGCTGAAACTGTTTAAATTCTGTAATTGTGTTCGTCTATTCTGTGTTAGGTTGGTTGTTTAAATTTTTTACGAAAATAATTTACACTGGAAGAAAACTTGGTGTTGTGGATGAATTTAGAGAAATTTTGGTTAGTGCAATCTACGAAAGTGCAATCTAAACAAACATAAATTAAATTTGTGTAATATGTAAGTTTTTTGAAACATATTTTTGATAGATTTTTATAATAAATTTCGGAAAATAGAAAGTTTTAATGAAACATTGATAAAAGAATGGGGGAGGCTCGGGTAACTTTATTCAATGGGGGACTTGATCCTTAGGTCACAACAACCAGATAAAATATATACCTAAATATTCTCAATACTTTTAAATTGGTTTCTTCTGAATAATAAGTACTAGCTTTTAAAAATATTAAAAAAAGCTTCAATTTTTATTCATTTTGCTATAAAGAAATTTCCCTTTTTTTGGACAAAATTAAGTCAGAGAGAACAAATAGCTTCAAAGTTAATTATTAAAATAGTGTAATTATTTATAGAATACCCGCTATTCATATTAAAATTTTGAAATCTTCATTTATAAGATATCATTATTGATTTGTGGTTCACCAAGTAAGAAAATAAATAAACTTGTATTTAAACAAAACTTACTTATTAAATATTAACTATTTAATTACTTAAAATAATAAATTAAATGAACTTAATATAACAAATTAAAAGGACAACAGCAGCAACACACAATGAATAATAACAATCTTAAAAGGGGTTTGTGGACTCAACACAGCGGCACGAACTATATGTATAGGAAAACACAGGTGGATATGATTAAGTTACAGTTAAGTACAAACAGTCACAGCCGCTTTTACGAGGCACTCCACCGGTTTAAATGTTAATTACCTCTTGCATGATTTGAAGAGTAGGTAGTTATGTAAGGTTGAATTTTTAAGGCTTCACAGCAGATATAAAGTAGAGTGGAACTAAAATGGCTATTTAAAAACAACTTTGATTTAAGATTAGTAATAGTGATTTAAAGTTGTTAAGGTTCTTAAATAAGGATAAAAAATTTAATTACCCTAGCACATCGTTTTGAGGTGCCGGAATGAGCTTGAAAATTGATAATCAAGGACAATTTTCAATTTTAATTAATAAATTCATTTGTGTAAAGAATTAAATATTAAAACCGCTCTCATGAAAATGTAGAACACAAAACTTGCTAAAATAAGTAAAACAAGTAGTAGCTTTGAAGTTACAGTTATGAAAGTATGATATTTTTGGGAATATATTAAAAACCATTAAGATGGTATTACACACTATTCTGAACTAAGCACTGCAGTACATTCGCACTGAAATACACTAATTGAAAAGCATTTGTAAATATTTTAGTTTGACAGTTTAATCCTTGACTATTTTATTCCATTCGTTACGTAAGTTAAGGTAGAAAGTAAAAACCGAGAATTGACCGAAATTCTACAAGTCGTCATAATTTATCTTAAATTGCAAATTACCATTTTCATTCCACCCTAATACGTTAAAAAACGTCACAAGCTACCTAAATCAGCCGTTTAGGTGGGACTATTCAAACTATATATTTTTTTAGCATTTTTACAATGCCTTAAGTTTTGAAACTGGTTATTCTATTAGTAATTTTATCTTTAAAAACCATTTTAATCTTGTGGTAAGGATAAAGTCTCTTTCAATCGGAGAAGATTGTTCTTTTTTCAAAATTGTTGTGAAACTTTTTTAATGATTTTTCAATGTAAAAAAGATACTAAACTTTTTAATAACAACTAAATTTGAAAAAAAAGGAACGCAACATTTTTATTATATATTTGAATTATTTAAATAAATGTGTTTCAAGATCAAGTCGACTATAAACAGGTATTTATTCATCAATTGATAAGACTTTATTCACTTTTTTTAAATTTTGAGAAACAATATATATATTTATTTTTTAAAACGATTTTTTCTAAATAAAAACAAAGAAAATCTAACCTTCAATAATTATTAAGAATTTTCTTTAAATTTTTTTTCCCTAGAAAATAAAAACTATAAACTGGAAAGGGATCAAGGCACTTCCAAACTCCTTCTATTAAACGGCTCTTAACTTAATTATAACCTAATAAATATTATTTTAGTAATGAACCTTTTTCTTAGCATGAAATGCTTAAGAAGGGTTGTACTTTTTTTGCAAATCTGCTAAATTTTTAAAATAAAATTTTAAAGGAAGAAAAAGGAAAACGCAGGCCCTTCTTTATTGTACCATCAAACGACTTAAAAAAATATTCGAGATCTAATTGTTTAGTAACAACACAGTTGAGACTATTATTCATTGATATATATGTAATGTCTACTTCAATTATAAAACTTTAAAGTAGATAGCTCGCTTAAAATTTGTTCTCATAAAAATATTAGTAGCAAAAAGACAGGCGTTCTTATAATATATAATGGCGGTAGCTATTATTATTCTTTACAAGTGTAGAGTTAAGTTTAATATAAAAAGCTATCCATCTGAGAGTTTTTTCAAAAAATATTTATAAGAATTTTCATTTTTTTCTGAGACATAAACCTTAAGTTAATTGTAAAATATAGTTTAGAAAATGCAACCTAGACAATTTATATTTTACATAAACTAGTTTAAAAAAACGATTTACTTACTTTGCGTTTCTTACTATATATATGGGTCAGTAAACTTTAGCTTTGAGCGTGTTGACTAATGGTTTGCCCAATTTTTGTGACGCTTCAATGTATCTTGTTTGAAAATTTTAGCTGAAGTGGTTTTAAAAGTATCAAATAACATGATAGTTTTTCTCGCTCTATTAAATTTCATGTTAATTCATAAAATAAATGGATTTGATACTAGATGTATGTTTGCATATTTATCTTGCACACTAATAAACAGTGCTTGGTATTAGTTTTGAAAGTAGAAACGTAAACGTTTAGAACTATTTGTAAAGGAATGTTAAAAAACCCACTTTATATTCAGATTTATGTATTTTATTTTTGTCTCGTTCTTAAAAACGAGTGCTTCATGCTTTATAAAATGGAAATATTTTTATAAGATAGATTATTCCTTATAATACATCATTAAATGCAACTTATTAAGCTAATTATACATAGACATTTTGCTTTTAAATATTTACTACCAAAATATGAAAGAGAACATTTTGTTCCAGTCGTAATTCGTCCATTTGCAATTATTTTTTGGTTTTAAAAGTTTAATTATGTGACTAATTATCAGAAACCTTTAAATTAGAATATCAGTTTTAATTAAAGAACAAAAATATTGGATACATTTAAAAAAAAAACGTAAAAACATTTAAAGAGTGCACGTTCAAAACTCACATTTTTCAAAGTATAATTAAGATATAAGGTCCGGCCCGTTCATTGGCGACTTTTGACAATTGTTAATTCAATTGAACGAAGTCGCCAATGAACGGACCGAACCGTAAATCTTAGTTGTACTTTGGAAAAGTGCGAGTTTGTCTATTACACTCTCCATTTAAATTGCAATACATAGTGTGCGAGATATATAAAAAAAACTCTGGCAAAAGGTAAACAGCAGGGATGCATTTGTAATTAGTTTTGTTAAGATGTAAAAAATAATTAGATTAAAAACCGAGTTTCTCAGACGAATTATATAAACGCGCATTTAATTACGATGTTTTAACACATTCTGACGCATTCGGTTAATTATTTCTTGTCGGAGCAAAAACTACTATGCGTTAACATAGTCTTAATTAAGGACGAAAAAAAGTTTTTTTTTTAACGTTGAAGATGAAAGTACTCTGGAAAGCATTTTGTCTTAGTTAAATCTTTTATGTGTATGCACTGGATTATTCAATAATTTTTTCAAATATTTAGCTTTAAATATTAATATTTTTAAACTATAATTTAGTTATTATTAAACTCTGAGTTAATTATATATATTTCTAAGTAACGTATGATATGATTTCTCTTATTAGTTTTTGGAAGAAACTTTGGTATTAATAAGCTCTTGTCTTTGGCAACAAACTCCCTAGGTTTTAATCTAATATGTGGTATGCATGTTTGCAGCTTTATTTGGAGTAATTTCTATGCAGAACACGTCCTAGTGCAATTGCTTAAAAACTATCAAAGCCTTGTGTTGCATATCGGAAAAGAATTCACTTATAATATTAATTATTTTCGTTTGAAAAACGTTTTAAAAATACTACAACTTCTCCCTTAGCAATGGTGCATGGCAACGATCTAAAAAATGTAAAAACGTTTTGACTTAGGAAAAATTAGTTGGAATTTTGTAAAATCGAGTTTTTCTCAATTATTAAGGTATGTTTTTGAGAGATAAATACTTGTTTTTAGCTTCCACACTACGTTTATAACGTAAAAAGTGGAAGGTTTTATAATCTTTCAGTCCGTCTGTCTGTCTGTCCGTCACCCACTTTCACAGAAAGAACCACAAGTCCCACACACAAGTGGAATACGTCATTTTGAAGCAAAAAATCAGATTAGGCTACATTCCAAATTTCACTAAAATATTTAAATTAGAAGTTTATTTAAAATTTAAATAACTAAATTTTTTTTATCTACATTGAAATAACCATGCAAATTCCATTTTTATTCATATTTTCAATGTTGCCATCCACAAGTCCCACAGACAAGTGGGATATGTCATTTTGAAGCAAAAAATCAGATTAGGCTACATTCAAAATTTCATTAAAAATTTAAATTAGAATTTTTTTTTAAAATTTAAATAACTAAACATTTAATCTAAATTAAAATAACATGCAAATTCAATTTTTATTCGATATTTTCACTGTTGCCATCCACAAGTCCCACATACAAGTGGGATACGTCATTTTGAAGCAAAAAATCAGATTAGGCTACATTCCAAATTTCATAAAAATTTTTTAATTGGAAGTTTATTTAAAATTTAAATAACTAAAAATTTAATCTACATTGAAATAACATGCAAATTCCATTTTTATTCAATATTTTCACTGTTGCCATTTCGTTAAACGTACGAGAAACTTTATTTAAAATAAAAATAAAAACTTTTGAAAGAATATTTATTTATGTGATATAATTCAGTTTGGATTGTTGTAATATCACAATAAAGTTCTTTTGATGGTTCATTATATATATATGGAGAAAGATGCATAGAGAATTCTAACTTGGCATAAAAAAATATGCAAAGTTTCGTTTTTATTTTTATATCATCAATTGTACTAATTATATATTTTTTGAACTGTATATTAATTTAACAAACTATAAATAAGTTAATTTCGAAAGAAATGTAAATGGGAAATTGTGGCGACACAAAATATTTATTAAAAAAGATTACATCATTATTCTTCGAACTTCAAACAAATTTAGCAAACGATAAAGTCTAATTATTAAATCTGAGAAAGAAGATTAATGAAAATAGTTAATTTTGGAGTTTAAAAGTTTGAATTACAAATAGCTAAAGTCCCTGTTTGTTATTAGAATTAAATCACCATTGCCATTCGCAACAATCGCCCGACAAACTTAATTCTTTTAGACAGTAAATTAAAATAAATTTATTTTTGCGACATCGATCAGTTTGAAATGACGTCAAATATATTTCACTACAAGATTCTTTGTATGTTGATATGAAATATTTTCATTATATTTAAAAGCGAAATTAATTTTTGCAAACGATAAGTAATAATTATTGAATTTTCGATATAAAATAAATAAAACTAGCCAAATTTAGCATGTAAATGTTTAATATAGAATAAATGCTGTGTTTGGCGCCTTTTTACTTGTTTAACACAACTTTTGTATGGAAGCGGGTTAAGTGACAGATTCTGTTACAAACCTACTTGTTTAAGATTTATAACCTTAAAAATTATAGTTTTGTAGTTTAAGAGTTCTTAGTTTTTGAAAACTAAAAATAATCTATTAGTTGCTTGATATTAAAAAATACACACCATAATATCAATTTTATGGGAATTTACAGTTGTTTAACCCTATCAGTCCCAGTGATGCCATTTGGCATCATCATGTTTCTGATCATTAATAAAAAAATAGGGCTGCCATCTATTGGGATTAATACCAAATATTTTATAATCGAAAAAAGTTTGAAGAATCGAATGATGTGCTTTTTGATATCATAAATGGCTATAGACGACCAGAAAAAAATTTCTAAAATGATGCCAAATTGTCATTGGGACTGAAAGGGTTAAGGTATAACCATTACAAAGAAAATTGCATATCATATTTTGGTTTTGTTTTCTAAGAGAAGTTGGTGAAAAATATCTAATATTTAGAAAGTATTATTTTTTGAACTGCGCATTTTTTTTAACAAACCTCACTGAAATAAACTTTCATGTTAACTTCCTAGTTCAAAAAGAGCTTTGATACGGGTTTAAACAATCAAAATATTTAATCGAGTTTTAGTTTCTGAATAAATTAAAAATTTGCCGTTGTAAGCTACAGCCTATAATTAGAAATATTAGCCTTGGTGCTACTGTATGTAGTGTGTGAATATTAATACTCAGCGGTTTGCATGCTCAAAACGAAATATTTATTTGAACGTTTATGTACAGATAGTCAACTGTAGATAATCTCAGGAGGAACTTGGAAGGAGGTTGGTTTGATGACGTCATCCGTTACTCGCACTGAGCCTGCGAAAAAAAAAGAAAGAAAGCAATGAGTAAAGTACAGAAACAGATGAATCAATTTTTTAGGAAACCCAATAAGTCCGCACGAGCCTTAGTTTTTGAGATTAGGTTAGTTTGAATTATCGCCGCGCTAAAGCTACACGAGGGCTATTGGCTACGGGCGTCGTCATTTAGAACTACAGTCAAGTGACGTGCCTACACCTGAGTAGGCACCCGTTAAGGGCGACATCGTACGCAGCGTCGGGACTTTGAAGAATATTTAACGTGCACTACCTCTACACGGGGATATTCATCGGGCATTTTCGCCTGCACGGCCGTTTATAGATCGGCAGTTTTCTGGCGATGCCCGTGTCCAAACCTGGGACCTTCCGCATGCAAGGCGAACGCCTTAACCGATTAGGCTCCCCAGCTCTCTTAGTTTGAGAAATTGAAAAAAAAATGTTTTAACAGAAACCTTACATCGAAATGACTGAACAGAAAATTTAACCACAATCTTTTGAGCGGGATGCTTTGTTACAACTTGAAAGAATAAAAAAAATCATTATTTAATATACAAAATTAATTTTAAAGTCGCTGATCTTAGGGTTTCTGAAAAAAAAAAAACAGTTATGTGTAAGTAACTAAAATTTAAGGGAAGCAAATTTGGAAATTATAACTTTTGAAAAAATTATAATAATTTTTCTCGAAACTTTATTTTTTTAAGTAGTTAAAATTAAAATTTTAATCATTTAAAAATGCAAGCATGAAGAATTTATTGCCAATTTATTCAATGACATTGTTTCAGAATGAATTTTATTTTTTACCATGCCTTTCATATTTTCCTTTAAATACAACAAAAATTATTTAACTCTTCAAAAAGCATGATTCTCACATCTAACGTTACAAAAAAAGAAAATATAACTTTATAGAAAAATGTATAGAAAATTTAATAAAATTTATTTGAAATAAGTGGGAGTTTAAATTTGGGAGAAAAAAAAATCGCAAGTTTGATCGTTCCAAATGGAATCATTGGGAGTGAAAGGGTTAACTCTAAGTAGGTCGACGGATGTTGGCTGGAGATTGTCCAAAAATAGGTTTTTAAGCTCGCCAAATTATTACCAAAACAGCGCCAAATGAGCTAAATGCTTTATGTATTTATGAGAGAAATTACGATGACATATCGTCGGTCAAATGACAAAACCACGAATGTGCAGATTCTAGGGATTTGCCAATTTTTGAAAAATAAAACCGCTTCTCGGTTTAATCGGTTCTTTTTTTCCCCCCTCCAGTTTTAACCGGGACCAGTTAAAAGTACATAACTAAAAACCGGTTCTAGTTGCTTTGGTTTGGTTGAACGATTTAGGCTGTCTATTTAGGTTAGGTTTGAATTATCGTCGCACTAGAGCTACAAGACGGCTGTTGGCGTCGGGCGTCGAATTTAGAACCACAATCATGTTACGAATGCACATCTTGAGTGCAGGTGTCCCCCAACGCAGCTTTTAATGGCGACATCGTAGGCAGCGTCGGGACTTTCTGGCATTAAGTGTACTAACTGTACTGTAACGTGTACTAACTTAGTACACGTTACAGTACAGTTAGTACACTTAATGCCAGAAGGTCCCTTCACCAAAACCTTAGTGTAGTATATCTTAGTACTACTAAGATATACTACACTAAGGTGTTGGTGACCCTTCACCAGTCGTAATTAAGAACGCTAATCATGTAACAAACCGATACAGATTTCTCTACTTAAAATATATTGAAGGTACAATTTACGAATAGTTCCTGAAAAACATTAAAATCGCAAAAAACGCCTTATAAGAAGGAATAATTTATATTAAGACGCCATTTTACATTTATAAACAATGAAATTTGTATTAAAAGTTACGCCGGTTTTTTAATTAAAAAATAGCACTTCCTTTGCCCCTTTCTGAAGATTTTTTTTACCGCGTACTGTATCATAAGATTAGCATTACCGGTAGGACAGTTCTTCATACCTTAGGGAATTATCCGCTGCGAGAGTGTTAATAAATAATGAACCCATATAATACAAATCCATATTATGATATATTTTATGACGCCATAATCCATTGATTTATCTAACTGCATTAATTTTTCCTTATGTTTAGGAGTGTCGGATCGTCACTTGACTGTGGTTCTTATAATTACGAAGCCCGTCGCCAACTGTCATCGTATAGCTCTGGTGCGACGATAATGCAAACTAACAATAACCTTCAATTTAGCCAGTTAAAATGTTTATTCAAACCGGTTCTTCAGTTTTAGCCGGTTCAGCTAAAGAAATGTTTTTGCCCATTTAACCGAAGCCAAAAACCGGTTTACCTGTTTCCGGTTTTCCATCCCTTTGCCTATTTGTGTTTTTGCACATTCGTGGTTTTGTCATTTTACCGCGATATGTGCTTTTTAAAACGGATTTTTATTTTGGGATTTCAGGGTAAAACGGTATTTTATACTCTTCAGCGAGCGGGAAAAAATAACATAAGTTCATCATCCTATAGCAGATTAAATTGAACAAATACTTGGATCGAATTGTTATTTTTTTAGTCCGTGCGAAGAACGGGTATTTATTTGCGATTATTGTTGAGTGAGCTTTTTTCCTGTTGAGCACAAGTGTGGTGTGGAAGCGGGCTAAGTGACAGATTCTGTTACATACCTATTTGTGTATTTTCTACAATGCTGAATAAATGAACTGAACTTGTGAAATGGTCGCGTTAAACAATTAAAACTATATCGTATTAATAACTAGCAAATAAATACCCGTTCTTCGCACGGACTAAAATAATATCAAATCGATCCAAGTATATGTGTCATTTAATTTGCTATAGGATAATAAGCTTTGCCTTTGTTCCCGTTCATTATAAAGAATAAAATTTCCGTTACTTATATTGCTTTAAAATTCCAAAATAAAAATACATCACTATAAAATACACATCCTCATATCACAAAAATCTTCCTCAATATGAACTTACTGCCATCGCAATTTTCCTGATAAATTCAAAATTAACCATAATTGAATAACAATGTTATTTCACGTCAATTTCTTCTGTCAAATGGCAACACGAAAGGGAAAAAATGATCGGATTTGAGCGAAAGTGGTGTATTTTTTTCAGAAAATTAGAATTTTCTCTAAAAATGGAACAAATATGAAAAAGGTGCACACGGTGGTATTAAAGGGAATCTATCTTAAAAATTTCGAATTTCTGAGGGCAGTATAAGTAGGTCTTTTACGATCCACAGACACACAGACAGGCAGAGAGACTCTTTCTTTTATTATTATAGATTTAAACTGTGCGTGACATATTTACTGGTAGCGTGGAGATTTTAAATATTACAAATTGTTCGCGTCTGCTTAGGAAATCGCTTTGCCTCTTTCTTATCGCATTCTTATACTTTAACGCATGCAAGAGTTTTTAATATTCATTTATCTTTGAAAATTTAATACTTTTTAGTAAAAATCTTAGTATATTTTGCTGCGCTGATAAAAGTCTGCATAAAAGGTTGACGCATTTTCCGTTTATAGGCGGACCGTGTGGGCAACCGGGAATGGGCTCACCCCTATGTTGTTCGGGCAGACGAGTCCTGGTTGGCAAGGGGGACTTCCCTTGTAGGATCCGTCCGGAAGAACATACTCAGAGCATTTCTTGCCTGCAGAAGGAACGCACATGCGTCAGCACACTCCACACAGAAATATACAGGTTGGTACAGGCAGGTAAGAATTTCGAAACCCACATTTTCCCGGCTGTATTGAATCTTTCTATATAACGGTTTTTTTTTTGTATATGATACATGTAGCTGGCTTACAGGTCTCTATAATGCCACTTTTTGAAATGGGTTTAAATTTTTTTTTTTACATTTTCAATAAATAATTTAACACAAAATAATCGAACGAATTTCAAAATGTGGTATTATACAGACCTGTAAGTCAGCTACATTTATCATAAGAAAAAAAAAACGTAAAAAGATTCAATACAGTCGGAGTAATGGGGCTTAGAAAATATTTTTTTATCCATTGGATTAACACAGAGGCACTATTGTTTGGAGATCCGCGGCGATCAATCGGGCTCATTCGCCCTTATCGCTTTTTGTACTTAAGGTACTTATAAGTACCACTTAAAAAGCCGCTGTTTCACTTTTCATTGCTCGATTAACCAATGAAACCAATTAACCAATGCAACCAATGAAATCCAATACGGATACAAATGAAAAAACGAGCGTTTTTTGTACTTAAGGTACTTACATTAAGTACCACTTAAAAAGCCGCTGTCTCACTTTTCATTGCTCGATTTGGAGAAAACGGGAAATGATGGAACTCTTTGATGGACATGTTAGGTTTTTAAAGTCTGCAAAGGTAAAGTAAATTCTCCCTAAAACTTTAACTTTAGTTATCCGGCGACAACTCGTGAAGCCCCGACGTTACTTATTAGTACCACTTAAAAGGCCGTTGTTTTACTTTTCATTGCTCTTGCGAGGGAAAATAGATGGTAGTAGAGCTTTTTTCATGCAGTATATGGTTTCAACATATTAAAGACTAAAAAAGGTAACACATATTCATTCAACAAAATAGCATTTTAGTCAGAGCAATTTAGTAATTCTAAGTAGATAGGAGGAAAAAAGAAAATAAATTCGGGACCTAAAGTGCATTTTATGTCCAAACTATTTTTTACCCTTTTATATTCTAATTACAGTGGAACCTCGATTATCCGTCAATCTTTTATCTGGAACTCTCTGTTAACCGAACTTCTCTAAGCCAACATAAAAAAATTGTTAACTACAGTCATTTCTATGTTGTTCACAGGCTCAAAAATCTACGGCGATTCTAAAATTTGCAATCTTTGGCGATAATGAAAACAGCAAACTTCCGCTATTCTGAAATTTGAATTCTCCGAAGATTCTTCAATCGGGAGATTCCGGCGTTTATAAAATCGGGAACTACGGTTACTTCAAGATTTTCAAAACTTTGGCAACGAGTTTCTGGTAATCCTAAATTTTCGAAAAAATCCCGGTATCTTCTAAAATCGTGAGACTACAAGTGATATCTACAATAAACAAAAGGTTTGAGGTCTGCGGACTTTAAGCGGTCTTCTGTACTATACGACAAATACAAAAATTGTCGACCAACAACAACAGGCCAGAGACCCAGCAAGGTTGGTCCAAAATATATTTAATTCTTTACAAGTTTCCAATAGCTATCGAGATTCTTCTTAAATTCTCCTACTCTCTTCGAATACACAACATAATCTGGTAAAGCATTCCACTCATTGACAACTCTATTGGAAAAAAAGGTGTTTTTTTTACTTCCCTTCTAAAGCATGATTTATTCAATTTCTGATCATAACCTCTGGTCCGGCTATTTAAGGTAAAACCTAAGCCCTTCATGTCCCCCTGCTTTATGAATTTGAATAACTGAATTAAATCACCCCTTGTTCTGCTATTTTCCAGGGAATATATGTTTAAAGATCTTAATCTGTTACCATAATCGATACCCGCGCGCGCGGAAAAACCCTTAATCATTTTTGTAGCCCTATGCTGAACTTTTTCAATCAACTCGATATCTTTTCCAAAACTGAACAGCATATTCTAGATGTGGCCTTAGCAATCCCCTATACAATGACAAAATAATCTCCTTAGATTTAGAAGTGATTCTTTTTTAATATATCCCAACATTCGATTGGCTTTCCTACTTGCTTCAACACATTGTTTACTCATTTTAAAATCATTGCTCACCAAAACTCCTAAGTATATATAATGAAAATTGTCTGTTATCCGGCATTTTCGATTATCCGTCAAACAGAGTATGGTCTTACCCTTCCCGGCAGTCACCAGGCACATGTTGACGAAGCCGATCTTGACGCAGGACTTGCCCTCCGGACAGGGCACATTCGGGCACATATCCTCCGCATCCGCGCGCGCCTAAGAACAACAAAAGAACAGAAGTTGGAACTCCAATTATTCGAAGCAATTGGGACTAACCACATTCAGATAATTGGAGTCAATCGAAAAAAACGGTATATTCAATCAATTGTAAATGTTTTTTTTTGTTTCTCAATAGGGCTGCATTATTGGCGGTCAAGCCTCTTCAGACTCGGCATATTCCCCATAACGGAGAGCCATTTTTCTTGTGGCACCATCTAGGCGACTCTCGCTACCCATTTTGACGCTCAGACTACAATGAATCTGAGCTCTCTGTGGATGTTAACGTATGCCGAGAGAACCCAAACCAAAAGGGTACTCTAGGGATCTTTTACATACAGTGAAACCCCAATTTTACTTTTCTCAAGGGAATGGGTAACAAAACGTACTCAACTTTATTCAACTTATGTTAGAATATTCGTTTTACAAAAGCTTATATGCAACATATAAACTTTTATAGTCGGCCTATTTGTGACGGTTCGTCTCTGTTGGATGTCATGCCTGGTAATTTTTTTCTGGTTCGTCCAAAAAAAAATTACTAGGCATGGCATCCAACAAAGACAAACAGTATATTTAACGTGCTCCTCATCTATAAGGGGTTTATTCTTCCGACTTTTCGCTGCATAGGCCGTTTATAGGTCGGTTGTTATTTTGGCAATGCCCCGGAACCTGAAACTTTTTGCATTCGAGGAAAGCGCCTTAATTGTTTGTTAGTAATTTTTTTTTTTAAGAATGGGCGTTTTGAATCGTAAGCTTTACTACGACTAATATAATAATTATAATCTTTGCAACTTTTTGCTACTTGTATAGTTCAAAATACAGTAGAACTGTAACTATTTGAATTAATTATAGTTACACTTTGCATGTAAATGTGTTGACATTTCATTTAAAACGAAGTTCTCTTTTTAACGGGTTTTTATCTTACTTTTTAGCATACTTACAATAACTATTAAAAAAAACTTTTTTTCAGAACAATCCGATTATCTAATTTTTCCGAATTTCCGAATAGGAACCGGCTGGAATCGGTGATCTATTTTGTTTTTTTTTGTTCAAAAATTAACGCGATCTAAGTCAATAGAAAGTATTTAGAGATTCCTCCTCCTGGACATCCATTGAAATGGATGTTTTGTTTTATAGGTTCCTGTTACTAAAAAGTTTGGATAAAATTGGATAAGAAAGTCTAACGATAAAATCTTTGATAAAAGAGCATCTGAAAATCCCCTTTTTGCTAAATCAGTCGTTTATTTGCACAAAAAATGACTTAGAACGAGGGCCAACATGATTTCGAAGTTAATAAATAAAATAAAAAAAATCAGCGGTCAATTTTAAAGGAATTTTGCTTTTAAAGAAATGTTAGAAAGGACCCAAAACTTGTCTGTGCATTTATACAACAAAAATGTTTCATTTTTAGGGCTTAAGACTTCGCTACGGCACTGATGTGACCTTCATAAAACATGAAACATTTTTAAATACTTTCGAACAATATTATAAATTGGATGAAAAAAATTGGAAGCAATCTGTGCTATTCATTTAAAGAACTAGGAGCAAATGCACATTATCTGTGACTCTTTGAGCATTTTTGAGAAAAACATTTATTTATTAAAATGCTAGTTATACCAAATTTATCCTACCGTAGTAGAGCACGATATAGAATCAGCTTTGTGATTTCAGGTGAGCTGGAGTTCTTAAATTTTAGGAATCACAATTTACGATCGACAGAATTTCGGAATTAACAATCATAAAAGATAATTGACAAATTTGAGATCGTTGAAGATTTGCGACTTTAAGATCTTATCTTAGGAAACCACCTAAAAAAGTTGACAAACATATATTTTAAAGTAGCCAAATTGTAGGATTTATTTGCATTTTGCGACTATCAACCGTTAATTTTGAACCCTGCTGCAAAGCATGGTTTTTTTAAAAAAAATATTTGTTTGAAATATATTTTTACATAAATAATATACAGTATACTTTGCTCAAAACAATTAGGGGTGATAATGGTTTTAACCATTTCATCCCCAATGATTCCATTTGGAATCATCAGCTGGCGATTTTTTTCTATAGAGTTATATATATATATTTTTATCGTTAGATGGAAGAACCATGTCGTTTGAAAAATTAAATTTTGTTTGTTTTAATTAAATGAAAATATGAAGAACATGGTAAAATAAAATTCACTCTGAAACACATTTATTAAATAAATTGACCCTAAATTCTTCATGCTTGCATTTTTAGATATTTAAAAATTGATTTTAATTATTTGTAACAAACAAAGATTAAAAAAAATATTGTTTTAATTTATTCAAATGTTCTGATTCCATTTTTTCCTTAAACATTTTGGTTAAAAAAAAGTAAGATTTTGCCCCTGGTTTTTACCATTTCATTCTGAATGCATAATGAATCTATTTCACAAAGTTTAGATTTTTAGAATAAAAAATAAAAAGTTTGGACTGAAAGGGTTTGGTTTGATAGGTTTGGTTTGAAAGGTGCTCCCTTAATTGTTTTGAGCAGTGTCCTAGTATGATTTTGCTGGGGTCTCAGGAAATGCAGGGCCGGATTTCTAAATAGGCTAAGTAGGCTGTAGCCTAGAGCAGCGAATTTTTTGGGGCGGCAAATTTTACGACCAATTGAAGCGACATTCGGCATTAAAACTTATTATAAAGATACTAATATTTTAAAGAAAGAAAACAAATACTTTACATTAAAGCGTAAACTGTAAACGTATATATAGTACTAATATTTAGTAACAAACATAGCCGCTGTGAGGGCAATTTCACCCTCCCCCCCTCGGATTTGAAAGTTGAATAAAGAGAGTAGAACAGTTTAAAATAATTCGCCTATTTTTTGCTTTCGGTTTAAAGGTACATAGATGATACTACTAGGTAGACAGAAAAAAATAGTCAAGAAAACTATATCTGGGATATCTTACAACGGAAGTGGGAGAATGAAACACACCATAAACACAAATAAATTCGTTATTTCAAATCAGGCGTTTCGTAGCCTACAAGCGGCAAATCTTTAAATCCGGCCCTGTGGAAATGAAACTAAAGTGAAGAATAAAGAAATGTCCACTTACCACTTCAAACAGCATTGCGACCACAAACAGCGAAACCAAAATATAAGTCTTCATCTTTCTTTTTCGTAAATTCTTGGGAAACAAGAAAGCAAGTTCTACTCCCTCGCCGTAAAGAAGACCAAATATATATACAATATTGTGGCTTCATTAACCTATTCCAAACTGACTTCAAATGCTTCCGAAAAACTTGTAAGGCTGTTGAAAGATAGAATAGTTTATTTGCTTAAAATATAGAAAAATTTTTGTCCATTGTTTGTGTAATATTAACGACGTAGAGTTCCGTTTATTCAGATGGAAGTTTGTAGTTTATTCAGGTTTCAGCGAAATTACCCAAAATTTGCATTTTTCATCTTTTGTAAGTGACACTTTCGAGTAAGATGTCTGGGTTTTTAAAGTTTCTTTCATAATCGGCGCCTCTGAAGTCTCGGAAAATTATTTCGGAAGCGCACTATAGCCCTGAAATTGGACACAGTGACGTCAAAGAACTATAATTTGAGGCATTGTACAATTGGCAACTGAAACCAGCATGCCATAGAGTTGCCCATTATTTAGTCATATGTACATCATAAGTATTTATAAACATTTTCTTTAAACAAAATAGTTTTATCAAACTTATATGAACTCAACCTAAATAAAAAAAATATTTCAAGGGACTGGGTAAAAAAAAACGTAAAATACGGGAAATAGTACATAGAATGCAAAAATATCTTTCTCTTAGTATCGGGCCATTTATAGGTACATTCGCGGCACGAGCTTCTTTAAACCACTTCACTTAGATATCTTCCAGCTCATCGTACGGCGATTTTGTACAACTTTTCCGTTTCTTGGAATTTTTTTCACCCACTTTCTCAATGTTTTTTTTTTCAATGCATTCTTTTTTCTGTAGTATGGATTGCAGGGTTGTCACGGGAATTCCTTGCGATTGAACGAACACTACCTTGGTTCCGTGAAATTCACAAAATTGTTTAACAATACTCTATACAATGTTGTCCAGTCTTATCTCTGAAAACGTGTAGAAGGGTAAAGCCCCCCCCCCCCCGACAAAGGAGCCTCTGGAATGGGAAAAATATTTCTTATTTTAGAACAATTTTTCTTTTCTTTTTTTACTTTCCAGGGAAAACGTAAAATGCGGGTATATCCATAAATAACAAACTTACAATCCGGGTTAAATTAACATTACAGTATACGGAAAAAACTGGGACATGATGAAAAAAAACGTAAAATGCGGGAAAAACGTAGATTCGGGGGACGTAAAATCAGGGTTTCACTCGTTTTTCAATCGAAAAATATTTAAAAAAATGGAGCTATACTAAATGAGTTGTTATTATTTTAGCTTCCACACTACGTTTATAACGTAAAAAGTGGAAGGTTTTATAATCGTTCCGTCCGTCTGTCTGTCTGTTCGTCACCCACTTTCACAGAAAGAACCACAAGTCCCTCACACAAGTGGAATACGTCATTTTGAAGCAAAAAATCAGAATAGGCTACATTCCAAATTTCATTAAAAAATTTAAATTAGAAGTTTATTTAAAATTTAAATAACTAAAAATTTAATCTACTTTGAAATAACATGCAAATTCCATTTTTTTCAATATTTTCACTGTTGCCTTTTCGTTAAACGTACGAGAAACTTTATTTAAAATGAAAATTTTTGAAATAATATTTATTTATGATATAATTCAGTTTGGATTGTTGTAATATCACAATAGAGTTCTTTTGCATATTTTTTTACTACTGCATATTTTTTTAAACTATAAATTAATTTAACAAACTATAAATAAGTGAATTTTCGAAAGAAATGTAAATGGGAAATTGTGGCGACACAAAGATATTTATTAAAAAAGATTACATCATTATTCTTCGAAC
Organism: Oedothorax gibbosus; assembly: GCA_019343175.1. Taxonomy (NCBI): domain Eukaryota; kingdom Metazoa; phylum Arthropoda; class Arachnida; order Araneae; family Linyphiidae; genus Oedothorax; species Oedothorax gibbosus. The sequence continues at coordinate 437,117 of JAFNEN010000273.1, forward strand.
TTCAAACAAATTTAGCAAACGATAAAGTCTAATTATTAAATCTGAGAAAGAAGATTAATGAAAATAGTTAATTTTGGCGTTTAAAAGTTTGAATTACAAATAGCTAAAGGCCCTGTTTGTTATTAGAATTAAATCACCATTGCCATTCGCAACAATCGCCCGAGAAACTTAATTATTTCCGACAATAAATTAAAATAAATTTATTTTTGCAAAATCGATCAGTTTGAAATGACGTCAAATATATTTAACTACCAGATTCTTTGTATGTTGATATGAATTATTTCCATTTTATTTAAAAGCGAGGAATATTACATATTTTTATTCTTTGAATTATAAATTAATTTTTGCAAACGATAAGTAATAATTATTGAATTTTCGAAATAAAATAAATAAAACTAGCCAAATTTAGCATGTAAATGTTTAATATAGAATTAATGCTGTGTTTGGCGCCTTTTTATCTGTTTAACACAACTGTTGTGTGGAAGCGGGTTAAGTGACAGATCCTGTTACAAACCTACTTGTTTGTTTATAAAATCGTTTATCTTTATCTGGGGAACTGGGTGGCTCATATAAAGGCGTCCGTTTATTTATAGCGTAAATTACACTTTGCTAGCTATAATTTAAAAACGATTTTCATGGATCTAATACAATATATAAAAACAAAATAGATGCAAGACAGTGACTAATTGACATTTTACACTTCTTTTTGGATTGATTTGTTTATTTTGGGATTTGTAATCTAAAAATGAACTGAAAATTACCTCTAAGATATATTTTATATTGTAGTTTCATCGCATTGTTTGTAGTTTCGCTTACATTTACGACATTCAACTTTGAATAAGTTTGATTTTTCCTTTTTTATTTTTAAAAAAAACTTAAATAAACCTTAAAATGTTTCATATTTGGGAAGTGAATAGAGTTGTTATGACGATAATGAAAAAATGTAAAACAAAGCCGAAACATAGTAGTTTACACGATATTTTTGCTTATTTTGAGTATTTTTAACGATATTTTTGGTTCCATGAAGCAAAAGTTAACTGAAGATGGATGCATTTTCGATTCAAAACATCCAAAATAATAATTCAATAACATAAAAATTGCTAAAGATACACATCAGATTGTTCGTCTCATAAGGAGTTGTCATATTGAGCGTTATTTTTCCATGTTATTATGAAAAGTAAAATTCCAATTACAATTTTAACAGAATAAACTCATCAAACGTTTTTAGACAATTTTTTTATGTCGAATAGTGTTATTTTGTAAATCCAATTTATTTTACATCAAGAAATTGCAAAATAATAAATTAAATTATTTCATCTTGCTTTTTTTTTATTCAAAGTCAAAAATGTTCCGTTTAATTTTGAGCGACTATTTTCATTCTTCCATTACTTTGTTTTTTAAAACATGCAATTTTTTGAAGCTTTAAAATAAGCAAAATGCAAGTTTTTTTAAAAAGTATTTGAAATGTATTTATATCTAGAAAAAAATTAAAGTATATCTAAAATAAAATAAACAATATATATATATTTGGAAATCCCTACCATTAGGAAATGCAATTAAAAAAAAACGACTTCAAAAAAGTTCATTTCAGCTTATAAAATACGAATTCGATAAATATTAAGCGTCTTTGACGTTACAACTCATGAATAACGAATTAAGTTTCGCATTCACCGAACTGCAACTCCAATAAATACTCAACAAACAAGCAATAAAACTTGACGCAAAAAATTTACAACCGTGTCGAAGATTACTGGAAATACAAGCGAAACAAAACCTTTATGCATAAAAACAGGAAAAATGCAATAACAGCACTTTTTTCCTCGTATAATGAGGGGAGAAATGCAGAAGAAAGTTGGAAGATATTTGTGACAATTGAATGTATGGGTTATGAATAGTTGTTATTAGAGCACGATGGGGGAAGTTAAGTTCTGTAATAACAAGAGAGGAAATAAAATGGATAATATCACACGTTCTCTTCTCAAATGTTCAACTTCGATTTAATTTAGTGCGATGCTATAATGGGTTGTTTGTGAAGCTTTGGAAAGGAATTAGGGATTTTATAAAATGAAATATTATGTAAACTCGGCGGAAATTATAGAAATTTTAGTTAACAATGGTAACTTATTCAAATATTTTAACTCTTTTATTTAATTTTCGAACTGAATTGAAATATTATATAAGTAAAAAAAAGTGCTTAAGTTTTAGAGAGGCCAGTTAATAATGGTTATTTATATAGATCTTTTAATTTTTGTATTTTTTAACTATTTGATTTTTGTATTTTTTTTAACTATTTGATTTTTGTATTTTTTAACTATTTAATTTTTTGCATTTTTTAACTATTTAATTTTTTCATATTTATAAATTTATTATAACATACACTCATTTTCAGATTACTAAACACTTATTTAGATTTTATGTTTATATAGAGTTTGCAATGTTGTAATTTAAATTGTTCGTAATATTATAGAGTGATTCGTTTAAAATATTTCTTCACACGAAGAAGCGATAAAAGTTATATGTATGAATTTTCTTTGTCACTTGAACGCGTTTTTAAATTTCGAACCGTACTTGGCTGTGTAGCTTCTGACGAAGGCTAGATATTGACAGCTGGAAACGTTGAAACCAAACCAAATTGAATATCCTTCATCGTCATTTAACCGTTAAGTGCTCGTTAAATCTGTGAGTCTGAAGTTCAGACGGCATTAGCGTACGATGTCTCTCGAAGTCCAGTTGGGTGCTAGTTCAGGTGTCTACCTCGTCACTTGACCAGTGTTCTAAATTACAGGGCGTAATTTGGCTGTGTTAAAGACCCTTGTAGGCTAGAAATCAGTCTAAAACGTTTCATCCTAAACATCTTTTTTCTCCAACCCTTCATCCTTTTTCTGCAGTATTTCAGTTCAATATTAAGTTCCAATAAAAGTTACTTAATGGAATTGGTTTAAACATATTACGATTCATCGCCAAATCCTTCACCCCTGTCTTGGCGACGACGTATCCATCCTCACATCCCGGCAACCCCCACCGGCGAGTGTGAGCGGATCCGAACATCCCATGTCTTTTCTCAGCTGAGCGGGCTGGCGATCACCATCCCGCATCTCTTGCTCCCGGTGCTCTTCTAGCATCCCTCTCTCGCGACGAGACTCTTTCTAACGGTGGCCGGGGGTCAAAGGGGACCCGGTCCTACCTCGGTCCCTATGTAGGGCTACGGATAAAGGACCCGAGATTTTTTTAGGCCCCCCAGTAGAAGTTTTTTTTGTGTTTTTATCGGGTGTGAGATTTTTTTTTAAATTGTGGAAAAGGTGATTAAGGGATGTGATGCGGCGTTTTTCGTGTCTATCGCATTTTGTGCTCCCCATCCTTCTGCTGCTGGTGTCCAAAGACGATGAGGGTGAGTTTGAGTTTAAAATTTATTTTAAAGCGAAATATTTAAAAAAAAATTTGGTCAAAAAACTATAGCTTTAAAAGTTATATTTTGTAAAAATTCGAAACGAATGGAATTGTTAATATCCACATAACCTATATTAAATAAAGTGGGTAAGAATTAATATTTGGAAGTTTTTTGTTTTCTTTTCAAAACATAGCTAATTTACTAATAGCCACTTATTCAATATTAAATATAGCGGATTGGAATTACAATTTAGAATTTATATCGTTTTGTTTTCAAAACTTTATTAACTTAGATATCTTTTTTCAATATGAAATATAGGGGTTTTTGTCTTAATATTTGGAATTTATATTGCTTTCTTTCCAAAACTTTTCTTTAGTTAACTATAGTTAACTAAAGAAAAGATACTATAGTATCCACTTTTCTAAGTGTTAAATATATGGGTTTGGAATTAATATTTAAAAATTTCAGTTTTCAAAACTTTCTAAGTTTTCTATTATCTACTTATTCAATGTTAAATACAGGGGATTGGAATTAATATTTGAAAATATTTTTTACTTTTCTAAACTTAATTAAACTTCCTAATTACTAACGTTTAATATTGAATATCGGAGTTTAGAATTTACTTTCCAAATTTTTTTTTTAAATTACTAATATCAACGTATTCAATATCAAATATATGATATTTGATAAATTAATAGAAAACGTGAATTAAAATTGAAATCAATTAGATTTTAATTTTATAATTCAAACATTTAAAAAACCAAACATTTAAATAAAAATATTAAATCCTTATTAAGACTTGTATCATGCATATTTAAGACGAATATAGTTTTAATCAGTCAAAACTAAAATTATCAATTTAAACATACGATTTTTATCTTATATACCATTTGAGTGTTTTTTTTTCGACACACAACTTTAAAACTCATATTTATTTGAGTTTCCATAAAATATGACTTGTTGTTTCCATTAAAATTGTTCAACCATTAATTAGTCGAATTTTAAAAACTTATATCAATAGTTTCTAACAGGTTAATAAATTATCCTGGTTAAATTCAATATGCAATTTATAGTCACCGTATGTTACTGATACTGTTTGTAACTTTAAGAAATTGAAAAATTTTAAGTAGTAATTTATCATCGAGACAAAAAAGTTTTTCTATTTAACTTTATTTTGAAGTAAATTAGAAAGTGCTGTGTTCGGGGAAAGCAAACATAAATAAACTTTCAAATACTGATAATTATGAAAATGTAAATTTTATGTAAATAATGAATCTAACATTTGCTTAATGCGTTGAAAAATGTAATGCAATTACTGAAAGTATTTGCTTTTAATTAGACGCAAAATAAAAATGGAGCGTTTACTTTATAATCTAAGCCTTTAAGTCAAGAATGGTTAAAAATAAAAAAATAACCTTGTGGTGTTAAAAGTCTATTTATTAATATCGCCCATTTAATGAGTACATAGAAAATTATTTTGTAAAAAGTTAACAACATGCTGTTCATCGTTTGAAACTTACTACAAGCATGTTTCCTAATTGTGCAAATTCTTTCTATGTTTTTTTGTGTGTTAAAAGTATTTTTTTACTTATTTGTTTATAAAATAATTCTTTTTGTAATAATTTTGAATACTGAATGAATTAAAAAAGTTACCTGATAACATATTAACATATCAAGTTTTGTCCATAGAAAACAAAAATTACATCGTAGAATCTTTACCATTAGTAAAGATGGGTTAAAGTTTTAAATTTTATTTTTAAAATGTGAAGTTAAGATGTTTATTTAAGTATCTATAATATTTTAACGATATAATTTTAAAAAAAATATAATTTCGTTGTAGTAATGCAATATTAACAAGTTCTTTTAAGGCAATATTTACTTAATTTTAACGTCTGTATATTGTTGTTATGCATCAATTCTTACTCACTAGAATTGAATAGAAGTAAAAGGCTTCTCTCTATGCTTGCCAATACTCATCACTTCTAGATTCCCCTCCTTGCTCGGGCTAAGAGAGCTTCACTTACCTCACTCAAAAGTTGACCCCGCTGAATTTGGTGTATAGAAGATTCGTTACAACACTGCAAAAAAGCCCCACTTTTACGAAATCATCCGTATTTGTGAAAAAACCTTTTCTCTTACTTTATGGTCTTTAATTTTTTTTTGTTAAACTTTTCTGCAGTTTGGGACCGTTTTCTTTAAAACTTGTTCTAAATTGACGCCACTTCGGAAGCATGTTAAGGTAAAAAGCATTATGATTCTTTTGGCTTTAACCCATCATGAGACTCGGTGGCCGAGTAGGTATGACGCTTCGCTGGTTACGTAAAGGTTGCGAGTTTTGAACAAAGTTTATTTTAAATATAATTTATACAGTGTTCAATATATAAACTTTCCGTATTTTTTTACGGTTCTTAACCCGGCAACTTGGTGGCTATTTTAAAGCCGTAAATTTGAAGTAATTTTATTGTACCTTCACTTAAACAAATACAAATCATTGCTTTATTCATTATATTGAAGCTTTAAGGGGGAATGGGTGCGCTGGACCGCGGGTCTCCAACTCAAGTGCCTCAGTGTTAATCCAATGGCGAAAAAACTATTTTTTCTGCCACATTTCTCCGGCTGTATTGAATATTTTTACAAACGTTTTTTTTAAATAATAAATGTAGATAACTTACAGGTCTCTATCTTCCCACTTTTTGAAATTGCTTCGAATATTTTGTGTAAAATTATTTATTGAAAATTAAAAAAAATATTCAAACTAATTTCAAAAAGTGGGGAGGTCGGGACCTGTAAGTCAGTTACATTTATCACATAAAAAATCCACTTGTAAAAATATTCAATACAGCCGGAGAAACGTGGCAGAGAAAATATTTTTTTCTCCATAGGATTAACACTGACGCACTTTGTTTTAGAGACCCCCGGTCCAGCGCGCCCATTCCCCCTTAATACGTTAATTCAAGATTTACCGATAAACGAGGAAAAAAGCTAATGCAAAATTTATTTAAAATTTGAATTTTTTCAAAAGTTCTATCTTCATATTTTTGCACAAGAAAAACTTTTATAAAATCGGGAAAATATACTGCTTTTATAAATTATGATTATTAGTAAATTTTTTAATGACATTTATCCTATTGTAAACGTTTTAAGGGCGATCCGCAAAAAAATTAGTTGAATTTTTCCTCTTTTTAAATTGCTATTTTATAAGTCAAATACCCTATAAAATAATAGTTTAAATATAAAACTTAAAACAGTTAATATTTTCTGAATTTCTGAACCATTCCATTCTCCCTCTACACCAACACATACCCCCCCTTGTACTCTTCTATTGCACGTTTTCCTTTATATCCCTAGCATAACCTCCCAATATCCTATTTACAGTTTCAATGTCAGCAAAATCCCGACCCGTTTGCAGGATTCAAGGAGTAAGAGAGACCGTCGGTAAGCGAATGGGCTGACAAACTGTTTTCTTCAGTTGATTGCTCTGAACGACTAATGACTCCATTTTGAATTCGGTTCTTATTTCACACGGTTCTTTACAAAAAGAAACGACAATAAAGAACAACATGTTCTTGTTTTGCTTATCAACTGAATCGTTTGTTTCCGAAACTATTCAAGTGATTTGCACTTCACTGGTTTATTAAATAAACAATACAATTTTTACACACACAAAATTACAATCCGTGTGCATCCAGCATAATTCTTTAAAACCACGAGTATTATATACTAAATATCATGGCATGTAGTTATATAGAACAATACATTGTAATATTGTTTTATCTGAGATATATTTCGTGTTGTTTTGAGAACTTTAGCCACTAACTATACCGATACATCATTCCTTCAATGTAATTTTAAAAACACGACTTCATTGTCCATCTATTTTTAAATGCCATTTTTAAGGTAAAATGTCCTGTAAAATAATAGTTTAAATTAATTACTTAAAACGATTAAAATTTTCTGAACTGCTTACTCTTTCCATAATTCCTCTACATCAGCACATACCACCCCTGCACTCGTCTATTACACGTTTTCCCTTATATCCTTTGCCTAACCTCCCAATATCCTATTTACAGCTCCAATGTCAGCAATATCCCAACCCCTTTGCAAGCTTCAAGGAGTATGCGAGACCGTCGATAAGAGAATGGGCTGACAAACTGTTCTCGTGAGTTGATTGCTCTGATTGGGGTGGTAATTGTGTGTTAGTTATTGGAGAAACTTGGACATTCTGGCGTTTTATGGAATGTTGCAAGGAAGATTGGAATTGCGTGATTGCATTGATTGAGGCAAAAATTCGGTTTACATAGATTGGTATTGGTGCTTTATTACAAAAATTTTATTTTAATGAGTTATATAACTCTTTATAATAATCACTGTGAGCTTGTCAGTTGCTGCGTAGTGCGTAACGTAATGCCGAATTATATTTCACAATGTTAAAAATTTTGCTAAACAATTCATAATCTTACGTAACTATTACACACAATTTTCTTATCTATTCCCGTTCTTTTGAAGACTAAGGACACTTGACCTCATTGTCACCTTTAATATCGTTTATATTTTCTATCGAGTTAAGTATAATGAATCAGATGTTCAGCGCACGCGTTTTTATTTAGTTTAAAAGATTGTAAAAATTTTCGTTTGACAAAAGGATTAAAGATACAATGCCCACATCTAATGTATTCAAAAATTTTCTTAAAGATCTTTTTGGAAGTAAAGCGACACTTTAAAAACTAAATAACACATTTAAGTCGTTTATTTCAAAAGTGAGGAATAATTGATTTTAATTAAATCAAAGAAATCTTTCTAGAAACCAAATTTTTTTCGAAAATTATATTTTTTCCTATAAAACCATTCAAAAACTTACACTACACTTACCTGGTTTAGCGCATAATTCAAGGATTTCTAGACTTTGCTACACCATCACAAGGAGACAGATTTTGATTTCTTTTTGAATTAAACGATGTTTCTATCTTAACAATACCTAAAACGCAAAATAACTTAATTTTGAACTTGTGTCTTACTTCACTGTTCTTATTAATTAAAAAAAAACGATGAAACATAAAAAAAATTGTTTTTGTTTTCAGTTTAAATTGATCGTTCACTTCAGAAACCAGCCAAATGATTTGCAATTCATTTTTTTACATAAAAAAATCGTAATCGGTGCGCATGCAGCATAATTCTTCAAAACCACTGTGGTTGTATCGTAAATACAATAGCACGTAACTTATAATAAAATATATTATAATATCGTGTCCATCTGAAAGATACTTCGCTGTTTTAAAAACTTTAGACACTTACCATACCAAAACATCATCCCTTCAATGTAACTTTAAAAACACGACTTCAGCATCCATCTAATAATGAAGACAAACCACTTCTATAATACATATGATTTTCTACTTGGCGTTTTTTTCCTACATTTTGGCGTTGTTTCTCCTTCAAAGAAATTGCATTAGAGCGGTGCATCCGATGCTATCACATCTTCCCTTGAGAGGGAATCCATTTCACGATGCATTCTCAAAATAGTTTGATGATGGATCGTAAAAGGGAAACACTATCACTAATGCACGAGGACTTGTATTCTTTTTTCATTATACTGTACCATCAAAGGTCTTGTTTTTTATGGATCGGTATATAATTAGACACTGGCCTACTTTAGTACTTTAAGGGTGTCTAGTAGGGTCTTTCCATGAAGATGTAGTTTGTAGTACTTTTTTTATAGGTTAGTAAATGTAGAATACTTGTTTGGTTATATATGAACAGTAAAGTGTCTCAGTAAATGTAAATGTAATAGGTAAATTATAGCTATGAAGAAAGTGCTACATATCTTAAAAGTTTAAGTTTGGCATATCAGTAAATTTTATGTTAAAATCAGAATCCATTTCCCGATGCATTCTCAAAATAAATCGAAATCATTTTCACTTCGTATTCCCAAAGCAGTGTGGTGGCGAATGGTAAAAGAAACACACTGTCACTAGTGCAGGAGAACTTCCGCTCCATTTTTTACACCGTCAAAAGCTTTCTGTTTGCATGTAGCAGTATATATTGACACATATTGGCTAATTCAGTACTTTAATGTATTTTTACACGAACATGTATTTCATAATACTTTTTTAAATTTTAGTATGGGTAGAATACTCGTATGATTATATTTGAAAAGTAAAGTGGTCCCCATAAATCTGGAAGTAATAGGCGAGTTACTTATATTTACGATATGAAAGTGCTATATATCTTAAAAGTTGGAGTTTGGCATATCAGTAAATTTTACTTTGAATCAATTTCAGTGCGCATCCACTAAGTAATGCGATAATAGATGGTAAAATGGAAACACTATCACTAATGCAGGAGGACTTGCATTCCATTTTTTACATCGTAAAAAGTTTTCTGTTTGTTTTGGATCGGTACATAATTACACATAAAGACTAGTTTAGTACTCTAATTGTAGCCAGTGAGGTCTGAATTGTTTTGTCTGAAATTAGTTTGTGGTACTTTTTTTAAGTTCAGTATGAATATAATAATAATATAACTATATTTAATAGTAAATGAAATTTAAAATATAAATAATTTTTCATTGAATATAGAAAATATATGCAAATTGTTATTACAATTAACGAAGAAAAAGTACTATCTTTAAAGTTTTCTTGACAGATTAAGTAATTATTTACTGTCGTCGATTAAACATTTTACAGTTAATTAGAAATTGAAAGTTTAAATATTGTGGGTAAAATATTAAAATCAGTTTCGAAAACAACACATATTTAAAATTTATAATGGTGAACTGACATATTATTTCTATAATGCTTGCTGAAATTTATTTGAATAGAATAAATTATACAGACAATCGCACAGAAATATTTCTGTTAAACTTCAAAGGTTTATTCAAAAATATTATTTGTGGATTGAGTTTTCAGTTTAGTTAATAAAGTAGTTGCTACGAAATAATAAAACTTGAATATTAAAATAGAAACATATTTACATAATGAGTATTAAAATTATTAACGATTCAACGAATGTTTAAATTGAAAATCCTGCTGCACAAAATTAAAATGTATTTTGAAGAAATATTCTATTATGATCAAACTGATTCATAATTAAGTGCCACAAATCAATTTATTTCAAAATATCAGATAACACCTAAAGAGTTGAAAATATTTATTTGTAAATAGTTATAAATTGAAATACAATGATATTTTGGCGTACGAATAATAATTTTTATTTATCTTTAAATATTCTATGCGCGATATAAATGTGGAAGGAATTTTTCTTTTTTCTTAAATGTAAAAATTTGTTGAATATAAATTGATTTCTGAAATATCCGTAAATATTTTGCCCTTTATTTTTATTTTAAATGAGTGTTTTAAGAAAGAAAGATGGATTATAGCAAACTGGTAAAAATCTAAGTTTTCTAAAATGCAATTATTCTACCGATGAATTGTTAAATAATGTACGATAACTATAAAGAGTCTAACGTACTTAGCGTCTAACTACGTAACAACTACTGTTTACCATAATATTCAAACTAGATTTATCTATAGTAATTAAATATTAATTAGTTATAAATTCAAAGTTATTGAACAACTTTGAATTACTAATTAATAAATTAAATATAGTTTTAAAAGGCATTATTTTTGTTTATAATAGGTTTGTTTCCCGTGACATAAATCATTCCTACAGCGGTGGAAATTGATTTATGAACACACAGTTTTTTAACAATATTTCTTTAATAAATGAATATTTATCGATTTAAATTTCGTACAATACACAGGCTTTGTATAATAAACTATACACATAAATAAATTTTTATATAAACTCGTAAAAAATTTCTTATGTTGATATTTAAGTTTCAGCATCAGGAAATTGATTTATGAACTTTTACATTCAATCTCAATTAACAATTAGTATATCCACCTTTTTTCATTAATACTTCCTTGATTATAGTTTTCATAGATAACACGAAACTTTGGACTAGGTTTTGGTGAAATAATTTCCAGTTTTTAATTACTGAATCCTTCAATTCTATAACTGATGCATACTGCTTTTCATTTGAGTAAATTATTCGAACCAATTGACCTTGACCAAAGACATTATCCTTGAGGTTTAAATCAGGGCTATTGGCAGGATCATTTAAATGAATAACACTCTGTACATTAAACCAGTCTTTCACTTTGTTTGAAGTGTGGATACTTGCATTATCCTGCTTAAAAATATAATCAAAGGCATAGTTTCGTCATGCAAAAGGAAGCAAAGAATTTTCTATTACTAATCTGTAAAGAAGTGTTGTTTGTCGGCCCTTCAGAAACAAAATATCGCTTCTTCTATCATAAGATATCGTGGCCCAAACCATCAAACTTCCACCACCAAAATTTCTGCTAAAGAAAGATCTTGGTCTCTTAGGAAGATCCTTCCAATAACAGTTTAAACCATCAGGTCCATCCAAATTGAACTTATTTTCATCAGAAAATTTCACTTTTTTCTATTTTTCCCCCTCCCTCCCATTTTCATGTAGTTATGACAATATTTTAATCGCATGCTCTTATGGTGCAGAGCCAACTTTGGACCAACCTTCATTTTTGACCATTTCAAGTTCGTCGACGACATCAATATTTGTCTTACTCTTCTAAGTGATAGTTATAGGAAGTGATAGTTAATAACAAATTCGCCCTGTAATATACATATGCTGCCACAAATGGTACCTTTTTGGGAAGCAAGTCAAATAATCCTGCTTGTGTCCCTCTTGCTTAAACGAGGGTTACACCCGTCTTATTGAATTTTTTGGCCGTAGTCAGAATGTTTCTTCAAATATTTATGAATTACATTTATTGATCTTTTAATTAATTTGCTTATTTCTCTTACAGATTTATTACATATTATATAAGTGTCATCTTTTGCCTTTCCGGCTTTAGACAGTCCCACACGTTTACCCATTATGTAAAACGGGAATTAAATGGATAAATTTCAACAAAGCATGCTTTGATCTTGTTTATAAACATTGATAGTAAGCTTCCCTGATATTCAAATCAAGAACTAGTTAAAATATTTGGTACCTGGGTTCAAAATATATTCGAGTTCATAAATTAATTTCCACCATTTAAGTAAAGCTTAAAAACTGAACATAGATATATTTTTTATTTAATATCATTTTAAAAAAAAATGTATCTGTGAAAATCCTTTATTATGTTCTGAATATACGACTCACAAAATTCGAATCAATAGCACTTAATACTAAGCGATATCTGGTAAAAATAGTGTTAGTTCATAAATCAATTTCCACCACTGTACTTTCATTCCTGGATTTCATTGGTGGTTCTGGTGATTGTTGGTTTGCGGTGGTGATGGTTTTCCTCCTATTTGTGGTTTGACTTTAATTGGTGCTTTGACTCCGGATGTTATATTGATCAACCAATCAAAATATTATTTTTATTCCTGTGGAAATGTTGCTACTCAAGCCGTGAAATAAACTCATTGTTTCATAGACAAATTTTGACAAATTGTTTCAGTGACAAATTTTAAATTAAGACACACTTTACATAAATATACACAAATAGAAAATATTAAACAAAATAATTGAATTGTTTATTTGCAACTTTAAATATTGTATACATAAAAAATAAATTAATGGTCCTATGACATAATTCAAGTTAAATAAAATTCATAAGCGACACAACACACCAAATAACTCACATCAGACATTAAGTTTTTCTTAATTTCACCATCCGACAAGCTCGATAGTTCAAAATGTCGCTTTTCCTCTCCGTTATGTATCGCGACTCGTAACAAATGGTCCATTCGAGGCCGTGTTATTGGCCCGAAGAATAACTGCCGAAAGCAAGCTACAAACGGATGTGCTGGATTTCTTGAATGAGGCCAAAGGGATTGCCAGGGCCGGTGCTTAGTTTCCAATTTTAGGGCTGAAACAAATTATTTCTGTGAATAAAATGCACAAATGTAATTCTTTTTGCATTTTCTGTGAGTTGGATTTTTAATGAGATGTTTTGTTTTAAAGGAGAGATGGCGACTGTAGCTTTTCGGGTTTGAACTTGGGCGAATTCAAAGAGCTATTTTCGTATAAATTGAGAAAAATTAAGCTGAAAATTGCTGTTCTGTTAGGATTGTTTTGAAATTTAGGTGTAACTAAAGAGTTGTTGCTGTTGTTGTCCATGTAAAGCTATTACTATGTAGGGCCAAAAGCGTTGATGATGAGAGTCGGCAGGTGCCAAGCCCGAACAAAGAGGCAGCAATTGTTTGGCAGTCAAACAAATGAACTGGCGTTAGTTGGGTTTCTGGACAATTTCTGCAGAATGGGTAGGATCTTGAGGAACTAAAGAGTTGGAGTGGTTTAATAAAATATATTAAGGTGTTGTAAAACTTCGATTGGCCATTCATTTTTACGTTCTCAATTTTTGTTAACAATTTGTGCTAAACAATTTGTTTAAAGTCGTTGCTTTATATAGATCTTTAATGCGATCTTCCCTTTCGTTGTCAATATTTTCGTCTGTATTTGTCACATGAAATCGGAATATTTTTTTTTACCTCACACAAGTTTCTTTTCTAACTAAAGTCATTGTAAAAAAACCCTGTATAACTATACCATTTTTACTACACCTATTCAGGTGTAAGCTGTTTATACACAAATTATGCTAGTTACCTTCTACAAAACTCTGTGTAACTTTCCACCACCACCCTCCCACAGAATCTAAACGCATGCTCAAAAATGAATGTTTTAAAAACAAAAAGAATTAGGGAGCAAATTACGGATTCTATCAAGCCAGCATTAGTCGTCCGACAACAGTCTGAAACTTTGACTTTACTGACAACAGTCAGTAAAGCTACGTTCCTGTAATCGAAGTATTGGAAGGTTGAGTCTTGTCTTAGAACTAACTTTGATGTAGATACAAAAAAAAAAGTTCAAAATATATTTACAGAATTTCACACTGCTATTTTTTTAAACTTATGTATAAAGTTATAATCTAGTAATTTGGCGGCACACAGTTTTGCTAGCTCTTATTTTTACTCTTTTTTATGTTGCAACTTAATTATTTTTGTGGCGTATTTTGTAGCATTATTTTATAACGACAGCACCTGATACCACCAGTTTATCGAGTTAAGTTACTTTTAACGTGTTAAATTGGATTCTGGTAGTTTATAAAGTAGCTTATGCCTTTAAAAAACACTTCCAATTGCCGGAAAACAGAACTGTTGCGAGAAAAAGCAATCCACTCTTCATTGGATTAACATGAAAAAGTATAGCGTTTTTTTTGCAGCTGTATCTAAAAATCGTAAAAAATCTCATTTTTCATTTCTTAGTGCAGTTTGTTGAAAACTCTTGTTCGAAACATTGAATCAAATGTTTTAAACTTTTTCTATTTAAGATACATTTATGAAGCATTTTACGGGTTCTCTTTAAACTTGGGTTTTCTCCAACCGACAAAGAATGAAAACTTTATCTTCATTAATCATGCGAAGAGCATGAGTGTTTTTGTATTATTTTCACTAAAAGGGCAAATAAGAAATCAAACAATTTTTTTATGGAAAAGTAGGTTGAATTGTAGACGTTAGTAATTAAAAAAACTAAGAAAAATGAATGGTAAAGCTGTAACTAATGAAACCAATAAATAAATATTAAGGTATACAATTTCAGACGGAATTACAAGTAATGTCTTGCAAAAGTAATATCTTGGTTTTTTTTCAAAGCTTTGTATTTTTTTTACTTAATTCGTTATTTTGGATTATTGTGTAAGAAAAATGACCGATATTGCAAAACCACCATTAGCTAAATTTTCAATATCCTTTTTGTGCCATTAAGTAAAATTTTAAGTATTAAGATAACTAAAAGCTTCATTTCGTTTCCCTTTTCATTTTTGTCTAATGAATAAGTAATTCAAAAATAAATACATTTTCTTGGGAGTTATGATTTATTGATTAACGATAAATTTGTTTTTCAAACCGTTGTTTAGGCCAAGTTATAAAAGAAATTGCTTTTGCATCTCCACTAATGAAGTCCCTGGCTTACTAATTCGTCTTTTCTGTTGTGTTCTGTAATACAAACCATAGTCTTACTAATGAGAAAGAAAACGAGTTTTGTGGAAAAATATGGAGAACAATTTCGAGGTCTTAATCAAAGAGCTGTTTTAGTCTCAAGTAAATGTGTAATTAGTGGAGCTAATTTTGACTTTTACCCTAGAAATGTTGTATTTGTTTTTAAGATGGAACTCAAGTAAGCGATTTTCTTAACAAAATAACCTTTAAGCAAACAGCAAGCAGTACTGTTTGATTTTAAGTAAAAATATCCAATTTTTTAATGACAAAATATGTTTAAATAAATACACTTTTTATTTTAACATAAGACATTCTTAAAGGAAATAAGATTTTCATGAATAGTTGTTTATAAAAAAGCTTATGTCAATAAATATTAAAAACAGTTAAAAGTGCTTTGATAAGAAGATATATTTTCTGATATATTTTTGCATTTACAGAAAGATTAAACAATAGTATTTCTTAAGTACATATTACATTAAGTACATATTTGTACTAAAATATAACATATACTTAGTATTTTTTTCATTTTTGTAAAATTATGAATGCTTTTCTAATTTTTTTAAAACGTAATCCTGGAAAACATTTGAGCTCAATTTATTTTGAAGAAAAAATCTTTTTTAATTTCACTTATATTTTAAATAATTTGTTGTGTTTTGTTATTTATGTCTCGTTAGAAAAAAAATATGACTATGAATTGTTATTGTAAAATCACCTACCATACTGATGCTTATTGTTACTAAGAGACCCTAAAAGCAATGAATTGTTTATTATGATATTTTATTTCTTCATTTAAGCATAATTCTGAAGGAAACTAGGAGCGTAAAAGAAAATGCGGGAAGTAAAATAAGTTATTTATAGTTATTCGTATATTCAGAAAATGTTTGATACACTAGTGTTTTAACTTTCAGTCACTGACTAAAAAATAGTTTTCTTTACATTAGAATATTTTTCGTGTAGAAGTTAACTATAATAACTTACAAACGTTATGAAGTATCCATGAACTAAAATTCAAATGTAGTTTTTCTGTCGATACAGTTTAGGCTATGGATAAAAGATTCCCTTCAAACTAGGGTGCATTTATACCTTGTTGACTGTTACAATAATTACTAATTAACTGATATCTGATTAAAACCTAAATACTACAACAGAATAATCAAAAAAATTCTGTAAAATTGAATTATGTATTATTTATAGAATTGCAATGAGATTGCTCCCACTTTTGAAGAAATTTGGAGCAATGGAAAAATAATACAATAGTTTATAAATTCCACGCTTATGGAATACCCATTCAAGATTTTTCTTTCTTATAGCAAATTGAAAAATGTATTTCAAACAACTTTTTTGAGTTAAGAAGAGAGCATCGTAAATGAAGAGTACTGGGGAAAATCGCCTTCATCGACTTGGAATCAGTCCGTCTTGAGGTCTGCTTGGCGAGTAGTGGCGATCGGAATACGGGGGTTTCTCCCTTGATTGAGTGGTTGAAGCGTCAGACTAGTGTCTGGTGTGAATCTCAATCATAGAGATAGTAAACCCGTGCGCCAAGGCAAAACTGGTTTTTTCGCATCAGTTTAGGCGATGACTCGCTCAGTTTTTCAGTCTTGAAGGTGTTCTTCCCCTGTACACTTCAAATGTTAATTAAAACAAGTAGATGTTTAGTTTAGATTAGATTAGATAAAGATGCACTTAAACATGCCTCCTATATTTAACCAAATAAGTGTCGCCTGAAAATAGTTATATAAAAGCATGGAATTCAAAGTTCTACCAACAACAATATCAGATTTCGTATCAGAAATATGTGCCTAAACGTTAGAAGAATATACAATTAGCTGAGCTATAAATTTAAAACAGAATCCTTTAAGAATCATTAATTTTTCATCACTTGATCCCACCCTAAAATAAAACAATAAAACTTTGGCTATAAATTCTCGAACTTTCATCAGATTATATTCCATTCTTCTTCAATCCTCTCATAATGATTTGCAAGTATCCCTTTCAGTCATCGATGTAAATATAAAGGACCGCTAATGTAATTGTAGAAAGGCAGATTGAAGAGGAGGCCAGATGAGTTTGTTAACTTGGCGGAAAGGTTTCCAAATTTAGCAACTTATCGCTGCTGATTGTGTAAGTGTTAAAGAAACAAAAAAAATATATATATTTAAAACTATTATTTGTTTAAGTTTCGCTATTTATATGCTTGATACATGTATTGTATTGTTTAAAAAATACATCCGCTTTAGATCATCCATCATTTAATGAGTGAAAGTGTTGAGATGAATTAACGTTGCACTACAGCTACACGAGTGCTATTGGTGTTTAGCAGTTTAGAACCACAGTCAAGTGACGAGCCCTTACCTGAATAGGCATACAACGCTACTTTTAGGAGCGATATCGTACGCAGCGTCGGGACTTTGGAGTACATTTAACGTGAATTAAGTCTATACGGGGTATTATTTGTTGGGCGTTTTGGCTACACAAACCGGTTTTAGGTCGGTAATTGTTTTTGCAATGCCCGGGTTTGAACCTGGGACCTATCGCATCCTAGGCAAGAACCTTACCGACTGGGCCATCCAGCCCCTAATCAGTGAAAGCATCGAGATTGCTCAGAATTATTCACATTTTATCTGGAAAAGTCACGTGACTTTCTAATCGATGCCGGTAACTACTTAGGTTTGCCAATGCATAGTTCATTATTTCCAAGCATCCTTTTCATCCGAATCCTCCGCATCTTCTTTATCCTGACTTTTCATCCCGACTAATGAAGACGAATGCAGAAACCGCTTTCTGATCTCTCCCCGTTAAAGACTGGCGAGATATGCGAGTCGTTAATTTGCTTCGAAATGTGAAATAATTACGTGCGGGAGAGTGATATTAGTGAGTTGGCTTTCCAAAAGTGTAACTGTTTCTTGAAACCGATTTGTAGCAAAATGGGTTTAAAAGTCTCGAATAAAGCACGCATATCTGTGTAGTACCGAGTACACATGCGGATAACATTTAACTGTAAATCTGAACGTCTGAAAGTCTTGTGGGCGGTCATAGCGCAGTTACCATGAGTGCAGGTTGTCTGTAGAAGAATGACTCTCTAGCGCTTGACTTAATTAAGGAGGTGACGCCTTCTCGGAGCAGAAGTTAGACTTCCAACCTTACGGGGGTTCAAAGACTCGTGCCCAACAAAAGCTACCACACCTCCTTTTTTTCAGGCTATGCTCTTTAGACAACGACAACAGCAACATGTAATAGGACCAAACGAGACATACTAGTACCGTAATCTCAAAAGTGATTGGTGGTTTCTGAATGGTGTGAAAAATAAACAATCACAACCGAAAATTGCGAATTGCGGTTCCGTTTTTTTCTATGTTTAGAACCCATTACATATATTTGTAGTAAAATGCTTTAAAAGTAGAAGAGTTAGCGCAAATGAGAAAGACTCGTAACCTTAGTAAGGATTAGATTCATTCAGAACAGAACCTAAAAATAGCCATTTGCCGTCAAATATATCTTTCTGGATATTATTTTCGAACTCTTTTACTTTAATTGAGCGCTTGCCTTGCATGCAAAGGTAAGGTAAGGTAAGGTAAGGTAATCGTTTCCGGCTGCCTATTTCTAGCCTCCTTCAGGAGCTTTAACACAGCCAATAACGCCTCGTATTTTAGAACCCTGGTCAAGTGACGAGGTCGACACCTGAGCGGGCACCCAACGGAACTTCGAGCGACATCGTACGCTAACGCCGTCGGGACTTTGGACTCCACAGATTTAACGAGCACGTCTGTCCCTGTGTACTCGGGCCCATCCGTGATGAGGATTTTCTACTATTTCCAGCACAGATCCGATTTATAGGATGACTGGCAGTAAGTGGGATTCGAACCCCCGCACTCCTGAGAAGGTTGAACCTCTAGGCTGATGCCTTAACCACTCGGCCACGGACGGGCCCACTCTCAAGTACGGGTATTACCTATGAACGGATCGTGCAGCCAAAGCGTCCGACGAAAAATACCCTAGTATATAGATAGAGTCTACTTTATATATGCTACAAATCCTGACGCCGCGTACGATGTAGCTCTCAATAGTTGCGTTGGGTTCCTACTCAGGTAGAGGTTCATCACGTGACTGGGGTTAAATTATGACGCCCATCACCAATAGCCTTCACGTAGCTCTAGTTCGACGATAGTTCAACTTAACCATAAACTTTTACTTTAAAACTCATTTTATTCATTATTTATAATGGATATTTATGATGAAGCTAAACCATATCACCATGTCCAGTTATTTAGTTTAACAGAGTCTACCTTAAAAATATAGATACATATTGTAAAATTATTACAATTACGGACAACAATATTGGTTACAATTTTATCCAACCATTTATGAGCATGTTAGGAGGACATTTATGGTTCTGGGTAGAGAAATATGGATTTGTTGATTGTACGTGTGGTTTGGATGGTAATTTCGTGATGGATGAGTTTCTGTGGGAGCTTGAAGATGCTCTTGTTGTTTTGGAGAGGATTGATTTGTTTTTGATTTGGGTCAAACGGATTGTTCGTGTTTCTTTGAAATAAGAAACTGGAGTACATAAATTATGCCACCCTAAAGACTTTATAAAATGATTCTTCAGTTAATGTTTTATTTTTATTTGTGGGAAGCATTTTAGTATTTTTTAGAACTGATAATACGCAAACAACATGGGCTTTTGTAATTGTTAAAGTTAGAGTGCAAATAGTTTGAGTTCTTTGAAACTTCAGGTTTTAATGCATCAGTTTCTTTTATTATTTGTTTTTCTAGGAGGCATTGTTTACATTTTATAGTATTTTACGAAACATTCTTGAACTTTTTGCGATACAGCCTAGTTCAAAGAGACTTTCCTAAAACATACTGTTCCGCGACTTTAGCAGAAATTTACCGCTTTTGTACTTGTGATAGATATTTGTTTTACCAAGAAAAAATATTTTAGTGTGATGTGTATTTATTTACTTATTTATAAGCGAATTTGACTTAATATAGCTAGTGAGCATATCTTAAGTAAATTTATGTATTTTTAAAAACTTAAATCGGAATAAGATTTTTGATTTACTAATCAGAGTTACAAAAATCTATTGCCTGAATTGCCCGAGACAATTCGGAGCGGGCAAGTATAATTTTTTCGACTTTCCTGAACGATAAAGTAAGTTTTCCAAGTTTTAAATTCTTTAAAAACCCAAACTAACTATTTTTGTAACATATTTCACAGTTAATATTTATACTATTTTAGAATTAAAATAAGGCTAATTACTAATGTGCATAGTTGAATATTATTAACCATTAGTAAATATTTAAGTAATATATTTAACAAAATACAGGGTGGCCCAAAAGTAGCCTAACAGTTAATGTTGTACCATTGGTAAGAACTTTGGGTTATTTAGAACAGGTATTTGACATAGTCGTGCTTAGTTTTGTTGGTTAGCTAAAATAAAGTCGTACTACAGCGTATCTTATCCAAAGAGTAGTAATTCGTGGACTTCGATTGGTTCAGTTTCGAGATATCTTCGCTTTATTAGACCTTACCGTCCAGGCTATCCCGGCCCCGTTTATTTGTTTGATGCTCAAGAAAGCAGCACCTTCGGGATTAAGAATGTAAATATATGTATGTAAATAAAAAGCTGTCACTTTTGACTATGATTCTTAATTACGATGCCTGTCGCCAATAACTCTCCTGTAGCTCTAGTACTACGATAATTCAACCAAACTAAACTTAACCTGTATTAAAATAACTGTTTCTGTATAAATAACTGTATACCTAACTAACTGTTAGGCTACTTTTGGGCCACCCTGTATTTTGGGCAAGTAAAATTTTTGTCCACGCAGATAAAATTTTCAGTTTTTTTTAACCCTACTACTAGCACAATCAAGTAATTGTTTTTAATTTAAAAAAGGTTTAATTTAGAACAACGCAAAGCTTTCCACTTCTTAATCTCCAACAAAGATGGATGTGGTTCTAAATTACGACGCCCGTCGCCAATAGTCCTCGTGTAGCTCTAGTGCGACGATAATTCAAACTAACCTAACCAACTAAGGTGGCTTGTGATTTACTCTTGATGCGTCTAACGTGGAACACACATAAAAAAAACATCATATACTTCACCCCAAGAAAAACCTCTCGTGTGAAATATATAGACACGTCGCGTTACGAACTCTACATGCATTAAACAACCAGTAATCGGTCAAACACAGCATGCATTTCGTTCTTATCCCACCTCCCAAAAATCGCGAGAGATTTACACACCCGTCCCCATTCTCATTCAGAGCTTGTCACATTTTGAATATTTCGAAATACGAAAAAAATAAGAAGCGAGTGAGAAATATATTTATTCAGCATTTTCCTTTCAAAATCGACTTTCTTATTTTTTATTCGCCAAGAGAGGGGAATCCTGAACAGTTACTCATATTCGCCAGATACAAATAAATATCAAGTAGCGTCTTCGAATGGCTTCTTGGCTCCGTAAAACCCTCCCTCGCAATATCATGTTTTCTTTTGTAAATAAATCTCTGGGAAACGCCGATATGGAAGAGGCTTCGCAGCACATGCAAAATGTATATAAGTTGGTCTTTTGGGGTGAGAAATTGTTGAGCCATACAGTTTTTTAATGTATATTTTACGGCTGTTAAGAAAAAAAAAATACTAAAAAATGTGTACAAATATTTTCCATTTAAATAAGGTGTTTAAGTATTACTGTTATTTAATACAACCTGTTTAAATAGATTTCAATTTCCGGCACAAAAATAATTTAATTTTAATTTTTGATTTTATTGGTAGTTGAAAGCTTTTCAATGACATTTTCCAACAGCCGCATACATGATTTTTTCATTTCTGAATCAATTTACAATCTAGTTTCGTAGTAGTTTGGCGTTTTACACAATGGTTGTATGTTGAGTCGATGTCGTTTTGGGCCAAATAAGTTTGTATTTATGTCAAGAAGTAAATTAATAAATGTATTGCACCCTTTTGGTATTGGCTGATTATACAACAATATTTTTCTTCGTCTACGACATACTTCTGAAAATATAGTATAATTTGACATGCTGTCATAAAACTGAAGGAAAATGTTACAGTCCAGTTCAAATATCAATTGCAGTTATTCTAGCAGATAGGTTACTGTATTATTATTGATACGACGAATTTCTCAAACTTCTCACATTTCTATTGACGTACTTCTCATTGACATATTTCTTCATTGATATTAAGGTAGAAACTTTTGAGAACAACTTAACTTATTAATTACTTTCTACCTATGCCCTTGATCATAAAACTTAATTTCGCAACTTATTTCGACATTACCATTAACGATGATTGATAATATTCGTTGCAATCATATGGACTCCCTAATAGAAATCAAATTGCTCCAATATTAACTGCCAGAAACATGCACAATAATATGTAAACGAGGAATTCCCGGGTCGTCACCTTACCCAAATTCATACCCAGAGGCATGAAAGTATGATTGATCCGCTTCCAAACACCCATCGATGACAACTTAACAGCCTTAACTAATTAATCCCACAAATCACTTTACCGGAAAATTATGAATCTTTGGCATGCCTCCGAGTTGAGCCAAGATAAGCGCCAGCAGCTAGCCTATTAAAGATGTTAGGTATAAGGTATATTATATTTTACTTGTTATAGCCAAGTAGTGTGAATGCCATGAGATAGTGAAGTAGTATTTTTTTAACAATAGATACAGCTTTGGTTTTTCATAAAAGAAAAGTATATATATCTTCCGTTTGGGTAGAACGTTTTGTCTAACAACCTCCTAACTATAAAACTGATTTCAGTTTAACAATCATGTATGTTAATTTTGTTAAAAGATACTGAAGACTGGAAGTTTAGATTCAACATTTCATAATACCTTCGGTACACAACACCAAACGGCACAATAGCAAACTTTTCCAACCAACCACGATTTCCTTTGCCACATGAATACCGTTGTGAAACAGAAATAAGGCAGACTCAGTTGTAAATATATATTATATATATTCCAACTAATGATTTTATTGAACTAATGATTTAAAGATAAACGTATAGATAGGAAATAAAAACTATATGTAGTGATACTAGGGGTGGAGATAAAATTAAGATATTTATTTTCACGTTTGTATAAATAGAACAATGTCAATTATGGTTAACATGCCCGGAAATCATGTTGGTATGCGATACGGGTGTAACCATTACCCATCTCAGCCCTTCATCTCTCTGAAGATCGATCAATGAGTACCAAACTTGCTTGGTATGTTAACTGGAAGTCAAAATTCAAGATAGCAACTTGACATAAACCACGCTAGTAATTAGCACATCAGGTCTAAGGAAAGGATCTGGGCGCGGCCTAATGATGGGCCTCTTAAGCCTGGGCAGAAATTTAAAGTTTTAACATGTTTAAAACTTATTTCTTAGTACAGAAGAGTGCATGTGTTAAGTATCTCCATATTGTCTTGTGTTTAATGAATGTATAGTTTGTACACCTTGTTCTTCAAATTAATTTTGTATGCAAAGGATTTGCATAAAAACAGTTGGTTTTCGAATTTCCCAAGACTAAGTAGTTTTAAGAAATTTGGTCTTTAAGCCAGTACTAAAATTAGTTCATATGCCTTAAATTTTTTAATCATGTTTTAGTAGCTTGGTTTTTTCCCCCTTTGCTATTTGAAGAAATATGTTTGCATTGACTGGTGGATGTTTGTCAACTTAATTTTGTTTTACCTTATATACATTATTTTTTGAAAAGTTTTTATACATGAGTATATCATAATAAATTAATAAAAGTAGAGCACTAGTATTACTTCATTATAAGTCCTTTTTGAACACTTTGTTGTTGTTAACTATTCTTAAAATTTATTTAAGTAACTCGACTCTTAAAAATAATCCATGCTAAATTCTGTTTCTTTTATATGGAGCAGTACATAAAAATAATATAAAACCACAACACTAAAGAAGACCGTCTTTTAAAATTAACTCAAGCTGCCATCCCCACCACAAATCAAATTACTCCAAGATCGAACTAATACTGCGGACCCCGGCTCAGATAGCTACAGGGCTTCAGCAACAAAGCGGCTTCTGCTTTAATGAAGCACCATGACAGCAATGGACCGTCGAAAAGGGTGTAGCTTTGATTTATGTGTTCCTGTAGAAAGTCAGTCCAAAAGCCCGCCGATCGAATTTTAAACGGCCTTGGGACTTAAGTATCAGTCCCACTAAACCAAGGGATTGAGAGTTAAATGTTTGTCAATATGATTGGGTAGCGTTTAACTAGCTAGCCGGTCCTCATTTTCAGTTTTGGGTCTGAGTTGATAATAATAGCAATTGTCTTTACCGAATGGTCAATTAAACCCGTAATTGACTTGATAAGCAAGTTGTTACTTAGACTACGAAAGGATGAATCGTGTGCTAATTGGATACAAGTCCAGCCACATGACTCGCATACGAAGTCGGGTTGACAGCTTGGGAGTGAGACACTCTAACACTGGCAACGAAGGGCGTATAGGCCCCTATGGTAGGGTTTTTACCTATAGGTCTTCAGATACAAAATAAGTCCCTGACACTGTCCTTCTATAAAGGTATTGTGCCGATTAAAACTCTAACGTACATTTTCCGTGTAAGAAAGGTATAACCTGACTCCTGATATCACTATTAGTACCAGGAAGTCAAATACATTTTTTTTTATCTATTTCATTGAATTATTTAAAGTTTCTTTTTAAAAATGATAAAAAAACATAGTAAATTAAAACGGCAACATCAAAAGAGTTAAGGAACTAGTGGAAAAAACGTTCCATTTAATTGATAGAAAACATACGAGCATAAATCCCTTCAAAAATACGATCTTTGTTTCAAGATCCACAATACACTTATAATTGTGTTCTTAAATTCTCAAACATTTAAAAAGTTAAGAAACTAGAGGACAATGGCACATATATACACTGCTCAACACAATTAGGGGAGCACTTTTCGTACTTTTGTTAACCCTTTCAGTTCCAACGTTTTATTTTATTCTACAATCTAAATTTGTGAAATAGATTCATTATGCATCATAAATGGTAAAAATCAGGGGAAAAATCTAATTTTAACTAAATTTACGGGAAAAATTATAACAATAACTTTGATAATTATACAACTTTTCAAAACTTTATTTGTTAAAAAAAGTTAAATCAATATTTAAACATCTAATAATGTAAGCGTGAAGAATTTAGGGTCAATTTATTTCATAAAAATTTTTAGGAAAGAATTTTATTGTACCATGTTCTTCCTATTTTCATTTAATTAAAACAAACATTATTTAATTCTTCAAAATACATGATTCTTCCTTCCAACGATAAATAAGTGCGAGCTCAACTTAGTGAGAAAAAAAATCGCAAGCTGATGACTCCAAATGGAATCATTTTGGGTGAAAGGGTTTGAACCATGCATTCCCCTAATTCTTTTGAGCAGTGTAGCTTTTGTCATAAGGTGACTTGGAGGGCTGCTTTCCTGACCCACACATACTTGTTCTTGTTGACGTGTGCCCCCAGGGCATAGCCTAGAAAGTCAGAAGGGGAGCAATTGCTTACATCGGCACAAGGCCTTTAACACCCATGTGGGTTGGAAGTCTGTCTCCAAGATGGCGCCCCCTCTTCAAGGGAGGAGCATTTTTCTACAGACAACCTGCACCGATGGTACTGCGCTATAACCTCCAACAGGACTTTCCGACCCACATATTTAACGAGCACGTACTCCGCATGTACTCAGGACAACACCAATACCCATGCCTTATCCGAGATTCGAATCCGGACACACTCGCACGACAAGCGAGGATCGAAACCCCCATACCGGTTGGGCGAACCCACCATATTTAACACTCCCTTTTAAACCTTCTAGTGGGATTGTTCCTTTCGTATGTGTGCCACGAAGATAAGGGGGTTGAAGCTATCTGTTGATTTACCTCCGAGAGATTTTATTCGATTAGCGTGTGATAATCGAGCCCAGTGAATTTAGTTCGGACCAGGGATTAAACATTGGGGTATGTCGCAAGTAAGGCGATACCGGTGG
The DNA here is from genome assembly GCA_019343175.1 of Oedothorax gibbosus. NCBI lineage: Eukaryota > Metazoa > Arthropoda > Arachnida > Araneae > Linyphiidae > Oedothorax > Oedothorax gibbosus. Next base: position 463,573 of record JAFNEN010000273.1, read on the forward strand.
AACTGTTGCAATGTTTGGGACCAGCGTGTCTTTGTTAGATAACCCCGGCTTGTTTATGGATGGTGTTAATTTGTTTGCTGGGATTCCGAATTAATAATTTTAGCCGGAATTAATTTCGAATAGGTTTGGGATTTGAAATGTATGCCACTTAAAGGGTAAATATATGTATTAAGTGAAAGTCAGCATCTAGTGTTATTCTTTCAATTATCATGTTAGATCTATGTGATTTTTATTTTGAGTTTATCAACTGGCGTTATTTTTATGTCTAGAAGTTCAGCCAATATCCTAACGATATTAGCCTGTAATTTTTTTACAGCCAGATTAAAAAACAATTAAAAATTGTAATTGTATTTCTAAACATTTCGCAGAATAAATGAAAAAGTGCCTACTAATATCCATAGCAAACATCCTAGAATTCCATATATATAAAAAAAAAACGTTGATAAAAAAATCTAAGTCAATGCTCATTAAAAACTTTCCAATATACTAAACATGAAAGTTAAAAGAAGAGCATGGGTTTTTGACTTTCCGTAATTTTTTTTAACTGTTGTTTAATAAACTCAGAATCATCCATGGGTCTTGCATGGCGCTGTGGGTTAAGTTGTCATGCTTCTGAGGAAGCAAACACAGGCTCTGTCCTTGTGTTGGCCATCTAATAAACGGGTAGTGCTGGAGAAAAAAAATCCCACCAATAAATAAAGCCATATATAAAGGACTTGTATATGTTAAACCTGCCTAAGTGTTAAGTCATGATGTCATCTACGATAATGTTATTAAGTTTCGTTGGGGGCCATCTCGTCAACGTCACCAGTTCATAATTACGAGGCTCGTTACCAATTGCAGCTCTTCTGTGACGCTAATTTAACCAAAACTAAAACTTGAAATAATCCGGATTTTTAATAAAACTATAGTTTACAATGGACATATGTAATATTTTAATAATATTTTAAATTTAGGGAACGTAATGCATGCAGTAAATTATTGCATTAATTTGCTGAAATAACTGGCGTTGGTCGGGGTTTGGAAAATAAACGGGAAAATTAATGCTACATCACGGTTTAAAATCTAAAAGAAAAACGGCAAGATAATATTTGGTAAGGAGAAATAATTTGAAACACACATAATATTATCCGACAGCTCATTTATGCCACTATGGGCCGTGTCAAAAACATGGGACACCGAGAAGAAAAAGGAAAATACTAAACATTTTATTATTAAGTATTAATACTATTTTAATAAGTTTTGTTGTTATTATCCCCTTTTCCGACAGTTTTCTGATGTTTTCAGTCCAACCCAGAGTGCTATGAATGCGCGTACACACGTTTTTAAGTTTATGAATCTAAGTCACGGACGGAAAAAAGAAGGAAAAAAACTAGAAAAGTATTTGAAAGTTGTTTGTGTTGAATTTTATTTTGCATATAAACAATGAGTTTGTTCTTAAGGAATTATAATATATATATTTTATTGAATTTCTAAAAAAATCCGTTTTGCAAAGTCCTGAGTTTCTCTCAACACCCACATGTTTCATCGTATTATTTTAAACACTTCATACTTCTGGGTGCAAAAAGCTATTTATTTTAAAATTATTTTAATTCTTTTTTTATTATTTAGTATCATTTTACAAACAACCACTTTTACTTAATTACTTTTACGCTTTTTTTTATAACAATCTGAGGATAATCCTTTTAGATTTTTAGGTTTTTAGATATTTATATTTTTAGATTACTAATGGGAATTGTGTAAATTATATTAACGGATTTTAAAGTTTACATTTTGTGAGATTATGTTAATCCCCACACAATACCTGAGATTTTCTTTTTAGTTCAAAAACCAAGTAAATAACCCTATTATGATAAATAATCCTAAACCAAATCCAATTAATATAAAACTTTTCACATAACAATAATACAATGTGCGTTAATCTTTACACACACGTTATATAAAGTGTTTACTTCAGTAAACCTAAACATCAAAGAAATATTAAACTTTTATCATACAAAATAATATTTAATGAATATTTGACAAACCTTGAGTAAATGAATAAAAATACATTTTATGCAACTTACTTCCTCGATAATATTCATGAACTTTAAATAGTTAAAAGAGAAAGCCTGAATAATTCATGAATTTAATGTCTCGTACAAGAAGGTAAAACATATTTATAACGGCGCTTTCGAAACATACCTTTTTATTTATCAAGAAACATATTGCGTTATTTAAATTTGCAATGTCTATAATGAGTAAGTACTTAAGTTTTATTTAGAAATGAAACAAATTCACCGCATAATTTAAATTAAAAACATTTTCGAGCGAAACGACATCTTCAATGTTTTCTACTGACACAAAGTTTATCAAAAAATTATTCCAGGAAATTCACAACTGTTTCTAAGGAAATTTTATAATTTATTCACTAAAGTGTGATTAAAAATGTTTAGATTAATCGTAAAGTATTCCTGTAAACAATAAAAAACATAAGTTACCAAGAAGTTAACTTTAAAAATATCAACAATGCTTTTAAAAACGTTTCTGGTTATTTAAAAGTTTATGGTTTTATTTTTTTTTATCATATTTCATTAAATTAAATAACCTTATACATTTTTCGAAGTGGTTATATGCATAAGCACTTAGATAACCTAGTATAAAAATGAAGCTTTAAAATTTCTATGAGAAAATTTATAACTCCTTCCATAACCATATTCTACACTTAACTAAAATTCACTATGCTACATATTTTTTTCCCTACATTATCATTGTTAAACTACGACATGAGAAAAGTTAATATCAACCATAGCTAATCCAGTACGGCTAATTGCACAAAATCACTAAACAAAAAAAATGTACTCAGCCGAGCTTGGCACCTAGAAGATTTAATGATAATTAATGACCACCTCTTTTCGGCATGGATTATTATTATCCTCTATAACTTCTTTCTGGAAAAGACCAGGCACTAATGATTTTACTCTGGTACAGTATGTCAGGGCAGTTGTTTACGCAGCACCTTTACCTTAGAATGTAGCGTTATCTCATACGTCCATTTGGTTGAGTTGGTAATTCCACTCTGAGGTCGCACTAGAGGTTCAAAATATTTGTTATTTACTATAAAATACCTTAAGGGGGAATGGGCGCGCTGGACCGCGGGTCTCCAAACTCAAGTGCCTCAGTGTTAATACAATGGCGAAAAAACTATTTTCTCTGCCATATTTCTCCGGCTGTATTGAATATTTTAACAAACGGTTTTTTTAAAATCATAAATGTAGATAAAATACAGGTCTCTCTTCTTCTCACTTTTTGAAATTGCTTCGAATATTTTGTATAAAATTATTTATTGAAAATTAAAAAAAATATTCGAACCAATTTCAAAAAGTGGAAAGGTCGGGACTTGTAAGTGAGCTACATTTATCACATAAATAAATCCGCTTGTAAAAATATTCAATACAGCCGGAGAAATGTGGCAGACACAATATTTTTTTCGCCATAGGATTAACACTGCACTTTGCTTTAGAGACCCCCGGTCCAGCGCGCCCATTTCCCTTTAAGTTGTTAAGGTCATGGAAGAAACCATATAGAAAAATGATATAAAAATTAATCGCTTTACATTTTTAAAATCTAAAATGAGGAACAAATATTCCTCTATGACGACGGTTGGCAAGAAAATTTGCCATGAAAATGAGTTTTTTTTTTAAATAATTAAAATCTGAGACAAATGAAGACCCTAATACTGAGCACTATAAGTCAAAATTTCGATTTTTCAGTTTTTACTTATTATTATTCACAATATCTTTCTAAACATCTACTCAAAGTTTCATAATGATATCTTCTGTAGAAAAAAAGTTATTAAACATTTTCTGGAGTCATCCCTTATAGTTTGAAAGTATTTCGTCTGATTTCAACCTGTTTTCTCCGCTTCGCGTTTTTTCAATTCTTCTGTTTAATAAATCCCTAAGGCGTTTTTGCTAATTAAGTTAGAATTTTGAAATTTTTAACCTGTGCTCTTATATAAATGGTGCACAAAATTGTGCATGGAATAAGGTCTACTATGTATAGTTTTTTTAAAATGTTGAATTCAATAATTTGTAAATTTTTTTTGATTTTAGGAGATTTTTAGTGTAAATGCATGTTACTTTTTAAATGTAGCTCACATTTTAGAATCCATGCACATTTCTTGAACAACTAGTTCTAAAAACAAACTATAAAAGTTTGGTGGAGTTATTCTCAAAATTGAAAGAGGAGTAGCGTTTTAAGGGGACACAGTACCTCAAAAACGGCAAAAATTGCGTTTTTTTTTATTTGCTATATAAAATTAAAGTTTGAAATCTTCTTAATAAGTCTATCAAGATTCAAAAGTGTAGCTATATATTTAAAAAAAAGTTATTCGACTTTTTATGTGGAAAGGTAGGATAAAATTCCAAACGAATGAAAACTTTAAACGTGTTTTTCTCAGTGTTCATTTTTCCTTGATGACAAGTTTATCAAAACGCTAAACTTTTTTTTTAATTATTTACAGAAGTCTAAGGAATTTGTATGCAGTCTGTCAAATATGTTGACATTAAGAATTGGTATCAAAATTGTTTTCAAAAGTAATACTTTTTTTATAAAAAAATACTAAAGTTGAAATTTTCCAAATATGCTGAAAAAAATTGGGATTTTCTAGATAAATATTTTTTATAAAACAACTACTGAAGATAAATCAAATTTGGTTACCAAATTCTTATGTAAAACAGTTTAAAGTACACGAGGAAAAAAATTGGGTTAAAATATTAGTATTTAAAAAAAGCCTTAGCATTTTAAAAAAGTATAAATTTTTTTAATTTTTTTTAAAATAACTTAAGTATTAAAATATTTTTGTCATATATTGTTTTTAAATATATGTTGAACTAATAAAACACCAATTTTATAGTGAAGATGTCAAAATTAACCGTGTCCTCTTAAAAAAGTTCAAATTTTGACTTTAAAAAAACTGAAAAACTACTTGTAAATATTTGTTTTTATTGCTGGAAAATCGTTATTTAGAGTGAACATTATATAAAAACCACCATGATTTACAAGTTTATGTTATTATTTCTAAAAATAATGTTTTGGGTACCGTATCCCCTTAAGTTTTGGTAAATAAAAAAAATTAAAAAAATATTTTTATTACGAAAGGAAGGTGTTAATGGTTTTCACAAAGTCATCGTCAATGGCTTTAATACGTAAAGAACTACAAAATACTTAATGCATGGCCAACTGCAAGAATTATTTGTTCGAATTCGCACTAAAAACATCATTTTAAATAATAAAAGAAATAACAGAACAAAGTTTTAATTTTAATGTTTTTTTTTAATGTTTTTACCAGCAATGAAGAAATTTTACAGATGTATCAAAAGGGTAGCGGGGTATTTCGAAATTGCATGAATTAGATATTATACAAAGAGTAAATCATTCTAATTATTGATAAACATATTTTTTTTATCATATAGTTCAAATATTATAGTATTATACTTAAAAAGGTACATTGTACACTTGTATTTAACTCCGAATAATCAAAAAATATTTATTCACCATTAAATAGTAGAATTGACACTTATATGTGTTTGCAAATTTTTTTCTTCTAAGTATTAACCCCCGGTGCATTTCTTCCACTTCTTCATTTTGGTAATTACCCTATAATTACCCCGACTTTTCCCGAAAAAGTTATTCAGTTTTCCAAGCGATCAACTCCTTTCCCGTTTTATTACTCCGGGAAAATGATTAAAATTAAAATACCTTTTGGTCGATATTTTTTTTTTCTCTTGTTCTGCAAACTTGTGTCAGTTTTACAACTTTAAATTAAATTTATAGCGCTTGTAATGATGTATGTTAGCTCTGCCACCAGGGTGGTTCTAGCAAACCCATTTATGGGTAATTCCCTGACTGCTGATCCTGACTTGGTTGTTCTAGATATTTGCGAAAAGTAAAATAAGGACATTTTTGAAGAACAGTTATGTGTAGCATTGCTTTTATTTTTTTTTATTAATCAATGGTAAATAATTATATGAGGTTTTGTTTAAAAAACGATCCGTCAACCGAGAAAAATCAAAAAGTTTAGAAAAATAACTGTTAACTACAGTAAAGAATTCAAATTGATTCTTTTCTCCCTTCTGAATATTTATCTTTTAATATACAACTTACTCTTAATGAAAAGCATGAAAAGATATAAATACTTTTAAATTATAATTTTAGTGCTGAAACTAATCCTTTATCTCCTCTAACTTTCTATAAAGTTTATTCAATAGAGGGGTTGTTCTCATTTCTTTAAATGAAGGTAGTTTTCATAGATTAAAAAGGTTTAGTTATTTATAAGTTTGGTTTAGTTAAATATCATACAAAAATTAACTAATTTGATCTAGAAGCATGTTTTTAAAACGAAAATTACTAACGTCACATTTTATATGGGTTAAGAACTATTCACCTTTTAATTAGCTGAAAAAAATTAACTGTGAATAAATAGATCTTAGCTATATATCATACGAAATCACTATTTAGAAAGTATTTCGAATACTATATAGCACTTCGTATACTATATACAACATCTATTTGGACAGAATTCTAATTATTATCAGTTATAGAAAACATCTCGGGGCTGGGGAGCCCAGTAGGTTAGGCATTCACCTAGCATGCGAAAGGTCCTAGGTTCGGGTCCGGGCATCGCCAAAATAACTGCCGACCTATAAACGGCCCGTGCAGCCAAAAATGTCCGACGAATAATACCCCGTGTAGAGGGAGTACATGTTAAATATCCTTCAAAGTCCTAACGCTGCGTACGATATCGCCCTTAACGGTTGCGTTGGGTGCCTACTCAGGTGTCGGCTCGTCACCTGACTGTGGTTCTAAAATACGACGGCCGTCGCCAATAGTCCTCGTGTAGCTCTAGTGCGATGATAATTCTAACTAAACTAAATAGAAAACATCTCAACTGAAAGTAACTGGTAAAAAAACAATACTCTGTTCCTTTCTTTTACATCCCACTTAACAGGCATCAGAATCGTAAATTGAGTAAAAGTGCGTAGTTGCACAACCACCACGGCAAATTCCTCTTCCAGCGTTATGTCCTCATTGGATCAGTACTGGACCAGTACTGCACATTACGTGCTGCGGCAGGTCAATTCGTTATACTGGCAAGCTATATTTGGATTCGGCATTTTTCTGCTTTTTGAGACCAAAAGGCATTAAGCAGGTCGAAACGGGTTCATTTATTTCATTTGGGGCGGTGAAATGAAATTTGTTTTTCTTATCTTTGGAATTTCCGAAGCTGCTGTATTTTTATTTGCAAGAGAAATGTTTTTTTTGGAGGAGTGTTGTAAAAAAGAAAATTGAAATATTGCTGTTTTGAAATGAAATTTGATGTTCTATTTTTAACCGTTTTTTTCCGTTTTTGTGGTTTTGGAATAATGAAAGTAAGGCCCTATTTTATTTTCGAATAGGGCGTGTAGAAATTACTATAAAAATTGTTTGTGTTGTATAACATAAATCTAATTGTTTTTTTTAAATAAAAGACAGTGAGTATAAAGTTGCTTATTTAAAGAAATCTGAAAGTTTAGTATTGTGCATTAGTTGACCGGGTGCACAATACTAAACTTTCAGATTTCTTTAAATAAGCAACTTTATACTTAGCATAGTTGCATTAGTTGACCGGGCATAGTGCATTAGTTGACCGGGGAGATGCAGAAGAAATAGCGAAAGCTGTCTACGACAGCTTCGGATCCATCTAGTTTTTGCACACATCATGGACACGACAACAACAACAACAGTTGACCGGGTAATGCTGACAATTACTTAACATGACAATATTTTTCAATCAAGCCATTTAAAACTCATAACACAACTACAAAAATGATAACTACTTGGGAAATATCATTTCGGTTTGAGCAACAATTGAAATGAAAACCCCACAACTAATTACTATGAAATATTTTTTGTAAGGAAAACAGAAATTCTTTTCTGTACATTTACAATAATAAAGAAAAACACACACATTTTATTATAATTGTTGATTATATTTGCTCAGAATATACTGTTAAAAATGAGTTCTAAAATTTGAGAATAATGTTCTCATTTAGACATACACTCTTAAAACAAATGAACGGTTTTAACTCAGTCTGAGTTAATTTCCACTCCTTTCCGTGCCGAAAATGCACTTCCCCTATAGGAGTGGATTTCACTCTTTTTGAGGAGTGGGTAAAAGAAATAAAAGACAACAATCTACGTCCTACACTCTTAAAACGAGCGGTTTTAACTCAGTCTGAGTTAATTTCCACTCCTTTCCGGTGCCGAAAATGCACGTCCCCTATATGAGTGAATTTCACTCTTTTGTTTTAAGAGTGTAATTGGATCATCGGAATATTATTGGTTTGAGAACATCCATTGGGTCATTCATTTCCTCAAACTTAAGACCATGCATGTTATCATTTTCTAGAATGATTGAGAGAAAAATTGTTCAGCTGATAAGCTAGTTTGAACTCACGTGTGAGAATCCATGATTAACAAAATAATGGATATAATCCAACTTTGCCATCCCATCACCAGTAGCATGTGCGTGTTTAGGCTACATGAAGTAGATGTTAGTGAAGTTATTATAAGTTTTGTGAACGTGTATTATTCCAAATTTGAGATTTCGACGAATTAACATTTGAGAATATTGTTCTCATAAAAAATGTGAAAAAAAAACTTATATTTGAGAGTTTCAGTTTTGAAATTTAACTTATAAAAACATTTATTCCACTTATATATTTATTTGTTTTAAATAGAATTTTCCCACAGCCCAATCGAAAAACAAACACATCACCACTTAACTAAATTTTATCCAAACAGACCAAAAAACAAGACTAATAGAATACACAGCAGGCAACAAAAAAAATCTTTAACTTTCAAATTCAATTTCGAAATGTATCACGAATTTATTGAAGTTTTTTGGTTTCGGAGCTTTTAAAATTGATGTCCGGGAAAAACTTTGTTTTCTTTGGATAAAACTTCCCCTGCCGGTTTGCAAGAGAAAAACTATCAATATTTCGTTCACGTCCTCCAAGCGATAGGCGCGAAGAAAAAAAAATGAAATCGATAGTGTAGGAGTTAAAACGGATGGCGTATAAAACGGATAAATCAACACTTTACGTAGTTCTTACCCAGCCCGAGCTATAAACTTATTTAGAAATATACACGGATGTAAACTAAAAATCAATAAAATACTATATAAAGTTACGTTAGTTTTTCTGCAAGTTATAAAAAGTATACATCAATACCACTTATTTCCGAAGCCTACGGTGGTAGATTCGGGGTGACATGCACCTATCATCGAGAAGGCTTGGGTTAGAATCTAAGCCCTTCTATAATAGGATTTGTGGTAGTAGAAATAACATAAAAATACACTTAATCACTGAAGTCACTATGTGAGCTCAAACATACTAGAGGCGCTTTTTAAGTGTTATGGGGACGCATTACCCAAAATTTAGGGCTGCCCAGAAAATAATTAAACATGCTCGAATGCTGTGAGCTAAGGATGTTGCAGAAGGTATCCTTTATAACGGAGGAGGTTTATTGAAAATGATATAGTGGTTTGGTAAAATGGTTTTTGAAATTTTATGTTGATTTTTTTAATTATATTTTTTTTCAGCTTGTGAAAAGTTAAAACCCTAAGGCTTTTAAGTGAATTAACGCAGTACTCGTAATTTAACAAAATTTGGGATGGGATAAGGTCTAATTTGATTAGATTTTTTTTAAATGATAAACTTGAAAATTTAAAAAAAATCTTACTTTTGGCAATTTTTATACATAAAGCTACATAACTATTTTTGTTTAACTGACAGCTCAATATCCATACCAACTTTTATTAATAGATGTTGTGGGAACATTTAAAAAGAATTTTAAATTGTAGGAGGAGTAGCATTTTGAAAACACGTTAAAATTTTTAAATGTTTAAATTTTTTGAAAAAACTTACAATTCAATATTAATTTTTTCGTATATGTTTATTGAATGTTAGTTCTTTCTAAAAATAGTTTAATTTGAATGCTAGCGATAAAATACTGGATTTAATTTTTTGGGTACCGCGTCCCCTTAAGGGGGAAATGGATGCGGATGTCGGGTCTTCAAGCCAACATAAGTTTTTTCTCGGTGTTAGTTAAATCATATTGTGTACTTATCCGACGGAAAACATAATTTATATAAACTTATTGAATATTTCAGAAACTTTTTTATGTGTTTGGCTTGTAATCTCTACAATTCCCCTTTTGAAATTAGTTAGAATATTTTGTTGTAAAATTATACATTGAAAATCAAAACACTATTCGAACCAATTTCAAAAACAAGGTCTTACAGAGACGTTTAAGTCAGCTACATTTATCATAAAAAAAGGAGCTTCAAAACAAATAACCAAAACTAATAACGATTTGCATTTGAGAACCTTTTTTAAAATTCCAACCTACATTTACAATTTAATTTATAAAAGTACTGTATAAATTAACAGTCTAACATGTTAATATTTAATTACAAGACACAAAATAATTACCGATTCACAAGTTAAACGAAATAAAAAAAGACATTAAAAATTTCTTTTATAAACTATTTTCTAACTATTAAAATTTTCTATTGACCTACGTTGAAACAAAAGAGATCTGTTAAATACGATAATATTTTATGCATAGAATAACTCATTAAAAATAATTTACCATTTATAAACTTAATTACTTTTACCTACTTCACTCAAACAAGAATAAATTTAATTATTAAAGTTTTTATTTTTAGTAAAAAGGAAAATTAAAACTTTGTTCAGAGCTAATTTACTGATGATACGTTGCCTAGTTAATTAGCCAGACATATATCTTGATTAATTCAGCGAACTTAACTGGAACAAAATGCAAATCCTACAAAACAAATCTATTTCTTTACGCGCGAAAATTGTTTCACTCTAATCAACAAATTCCCTACGTAAAAGAAAAATTATCTCTGAAAAAAACGTGTTATTTTTTAATTGAAAAAGGTGTTGATAACGGGCCTTAAAAATGAATTTTATGCTTCAGATGGGAAATTAAAGAGTTACTTTACAGCTAAGAGTATTAAAGGATTATTGGAAGATTAAAATATTTTTTTATCTCTTATCTTAAGAATCTTTATAAAGAAATGGTTTATAGGGAACTTTGTGCCTGGATTTGGAGAATAATTTATGCGTATGGTAATAAAATGAGGTTGTTCTTTTGCTAACATTTTGACTTGCCATCTTTTAACTGATTTTAACTGCAGGTTAATGGATTTATTTGTCACTTTATTAGGAGATAAATTACTAAAGGGGACGTGTTTTCGATAAGTTTTGGTTATTACATTTTGAAAAATTTCCGTTACTTTGTTATTTCGATAAAAAGTACATAAATGTAAATACTTAACTTTTGATCCGGTATTTTTTTTCTTTAGACAAATTTTGCACAGACAAGTAAAATGCCGATGTTTATGCCAAAACTAAATTTAATAGACTGATTTATCATGTTGAGGGATATTTAAACAAATTATTTAGTGGATAAAATGGAAAGAAAAAATATGCAAAAAAAATGCAATTATGATACTGGTTTGTCCTGAATTTTTACTTCATGTATTTACTACTTTAACAGAAAAAACTATAACTTAAAAATACTACATAATCTATTAATTATATTGGATAATAAATTATACTTGGTTTCATAATTTTTTTAAATCTATATTTCAAAATTAGACTTTAGTTTCTTTAACATTTTTTTTTAGAATCGTATTTCGGCCATTCCATGGCAACTAGAATTGTATAAAAACTACATAAAGTTATTTATACTTGATTTATTTAAATTTTGTTATAGATTTGATAAATAGAAAGTTAAATTTATAATTGAATAAACAATTTACAATTGCAATTTACAATTGCAATTTACAATTGCAATTTACAATTGCAATTTGCAATTGGAATTTACAATTGCAATTGAATTTTCAATAAAAAATGAGACTCTTTATATCAAACTATTTTTTGCTACGAAAAATTTTCATTGGAATGTTTTTTTATATGAAATATAATACTTTCGATTTGGTTGCGTAATTTTACAGATTATTTAATAGATTATGTAACATTTCATGCATAATACGTTAGTTTTTTCATTTTAAATGTTACTTTTATTTAAAAACATTAAAATGTTTACATTTGTATATATTAAGGCTGTATTTTACTTATAAAAAATGAATTATTTATTTAGATTTAAAATTTACTTGAAAAATACTTAAATGAGAAATGAAAAGTTTATTTTCCATTCAATTTATGAAATGAAATGTTCTTTCTCAGAACTCTGGGAATTCGTTTTGCGGTCTTTCACTTACTGTTGCCATAAAATAAAAAGAATGATTCTCAAATTTCCTGGCCATGATTGTTATTTCTTGAAAATCCATTTTTTTTCTCGTTTCTCATAAAAAATATCAAGTTTCAACTGATTCAATTTTATTTTAACGTACAGAAGACGACAAAAGATTATTTTTAAGACAGTTTTGACTCTCTTGTGTATCGTAATACAAAGTTGATTAACAAACATTTTATCTTCAACTGGATGGAACTTAAAAAATATTTAACGATTCTTAGTATTTTGTGATTCATTTTTAAAAGAAATGTGTTGTTATATTCATAAATACTAGAAGCAGACAGAAAGTATCTACAAATCTATAGTCACCTGTAAATGTTGGCATTCAGCGTGTCTTTTAAAGTGTGCCCTCAAATATTTACTCACAACCATATTGTAGATTGGTGTATACCAGCATTCATTATACTAATGGTTAGAGATAAAATATTTTTGATACATTTGTAAATAATATTTCATTATTATAAGAATATGTTATGATGAAAAAAATATACACTGCTCAAAACAATTAGGGGAGCACTTTGCGTACTTTTGTTACCTTTCAGTCTCAACGTTTATTTTTTTATTCTGAAAATCTAACATTTGTGAAATAGATTTATTATGCATCCAGAATGAAATGGTAAAAAAAGAGCGAAAAATATCTTAATTTTTTAAACTAAAATTTAAGGGGAAAAAATGGAATCATAACTTTAGAATAAATTATAACAATACTTTTTTCAAACTTTATTTGTTAAAAATAGTTAAAATCAATTTTTAAGCATCTAAAAAATGCATGCATGAAGAATTTATTGTCAATTTATTTGCTAAAACTGTTTCAAAAGGAATTTTATTTTGCCATGTTTTTCATATTTTCATTTAATTAAAACAAACATTATTTAATTCTTTAAAAGAGATGATTCTTACATCTAACGATACATAAGTGCGAGCTTAACTTAGTCAAAAAAATTTGAAGCTGATGATTCCAAATGGAATCATTGGGGATGACAGGGTTTAAACCATGCGAACCCCTAATTGTTGTGAGCAGTGTATTATATCATTCTGTATAAATGCATGTAACTTCTTATGTTTTTATTGTTTCAAAACGATTACCGTTTATAATCGACTAAACTTAAAACATTTTTAATTCAAACCAATTGTGAATACCATTAATGCCCTTGTGAAGTGAAAAAGAAGTTAGTGCTACCCCCAGAAAATGCCATAAAAACATCAGCTAAATAATAACATCCTTACATCTGTTCGTTTCAATGTTATGATAAATTTTGAGAATTTCATGAGTGAAATAAACTTGTATCAGATCTTTATAATTCTAAATTCATCGCCATTTTCTTACAATGAATACCAATCTCTTTCGAATTCAATTTCTTTATATAGTCTTTGAAATTTTTTATTTTCACTCGTATGAAAATAAAGGTTATATTTGATCGTGACTATGTATACTATTTGCGCTTGATCTTCATAATTTATCTTCATTAACCCTATTAAAAGCTGAATCTGAAATTTTTTTGTATTGTTGTTTCGATACCCTCTTTTCGGCTTGGTGAATAAAAATACAATTTAAAAACATAATAAAATACGTAACATATTTTAAAGATGTTACGTTTTTACCCAAAATCGCATGGACAAAATAAGACTAAAATTTTGGGTCAAAATATGAAATTGGTAGTTACTATTTTACGGTTAAAGTTGAAAAGTGTTCCGATTCATCCCGTTTACCACTCATCAATAAATAATAATTATCATCTTCATGAAAACACGAAACAAATCTTCTCTACGATACGTCCACTGACCCTATCCTACATTATTAAAGAAAGAAAAAGCTCCTCAATGTATCTTGCTACACATTCCCGCCTGTGTTCCGTCGTTATTCTTAGGGCTGCTAATACATCCCAGCGGAGTATTACGCGGAAGATCTTTATTTATTGGAATGCCTCTGGTGCCCTCTGTGGCCATGCTGCGAAACCGACCTTGATTTATGGTGGGCTATTGGAGACACGGAGGGGGCCTTGGACACTTTTTCATGTCTGAATAGTTTCTTGGTGGCTATTAGTTTGTTTTCGTGGGGTGGTCTAAGTGTGGCTTCCAAGGAAGGTAAGTTTAGACACTTATTTAACGGTATCCGCACAGGGAAACCAAGTTAGGAAACCAAACGTATGTTTAAACGTGGGGAACGTGTGGAAATATGGCGTAATTTCGTTCTGAATCACGACCGTCGCTCATGCGCTGTGTCGAATTAACTACCATGCTTTCATGAAAGTGTCTATCAAGCAGCGCAAATTCTAAATACAAAAAAAAAATCGAACCTCCTGCTTCTGCAGTTTTACGGAATTCCGCTTTCGGAAACTGAATGCGTAGACCTTCCACTCGTCTATTTCTAACAATTTGGCGACAGTGGTGGACCTTGTCTTTTCTATTCTGTACCTTTTGAACATTAGCAGTTAGGAATATTCATAAAAATCCAATGAGATGAATCTTTGGCTTACCTATCATATTACCTAGGATGACGCTTTTTTTCATGCAAAAACAATTCATATGTTGTTTTGCTTTTGAAGAAAGGTGAAGGCATGAAACAAATCCAAACATATTTCGTAGGTCTTGGGGTTCATGCGTCAACACAACTGCCAATTGTCGTTATTTTACATTTGCTGTGATTATAAATTATACTTTGGATATTTTCTTGTCTCGAATTGATATAAATTTTCTTTAAGGTAAATAAACTTAATAATATTTGAATATAAATCTTTTGAATTAAGTTATAATAAAATTAATGTCGCGTCAAGCGGAAATAAAAAAAAATTATTCAATCCTTATATCAAGCTTAGTAGAATTATATTTGCTTAACTGAATACTTACATAATAGAATTTCAATTATACTAAATGAATTAAACCTAACGTTGTGGAATGGTTAAATTTTGTCATTCTTTTATTACGGACATTTTTTTTAACATTCTCCGCTTTTAAACTAAATGAAATTTACGGGCGTATTGACTCATAATTATACACTGTTATAGGTAAAGGGAATTAGCTGGATACTTGCCAAATTGAAAACTGATTCTTTTTTCGATTAAACGACTAAAGTATTTACTATTTGGCTTCTTAGGGATAATTTTTTAGTAATGGCTTTTTTATCATAAAAGTGAGTAAATGTGAAATAAAACAAATTTAATTTTATTTATTATTATATTTTAACATGTAAATTAAATTTATAATTAATTTTTTAATTAAATATTTTTTAGTTACGAGTACCTTTTGCCCCAAAAATTACCATTATTGTTCTCTGTTACCTTATAATAGTTCACACAATTTTATTTTCATTAAACAACGCTGCGTACGATGTCGCCCTTAACGATCGCGTTGGGTGCCTACTCAGGTGTCGGCTCGTCACTTGACTGTGGTTATAAAATATGACGCCCGTCGCCAATAGCCGTCGTGTAGCTCTAGTGCGACGATAATTCAAACTAAACTAAAGTAAACTATTTTCATTAAAACCTTGTCAGAATAAAATGTCATATATATCTGACACATTCAATTCGTAAGTAGATTGAGGTATGCAGATGCATATACCCATCTTGGTTTTGTCTGTTTTTTTAGAAACATATAAATAACTCAATAGTTTAAAGTTGAAACTTATGCAATGAAAATTAGTGTATATTTTGTCAATTTTTTATCCCTCAGATGCTGAAAATAAATGTCATTTAGCGTTTTTTGAATCGATCCCATGACAAATTTAATTCGACACTTTAAAAATGAAAGAATGGAAAATTTTTTATGTTTCCACTGTAAACGTTACCACATGACGATCTTACCATTTTTTAAAAAAAATCTGTATAAATACAATTCTTTTGGCATTCCTAAACGAGTTTGTGTGAAGGACTCTATAAATACCTTATGTTTCAATATGTCATTATAAAAAAAACGACCGCAGTGTATAAGGAGAATTTTTACTGAATTTATTATCCGAAAATCTCACTTTTTTTAGCTTTAAAACCATTTTTCCAATTTTTAACAACTTTTGAACCAATGGCACATTTAAGCCTACGTTTTCAAAATAAAAAAAAGGAAACATGTCTAACATATTACTATTGTAGTAGCTATCATGTAGAACTTACCACTGACCAAAAAATCTTTATAAATACAATATAGAATTCTTTGGCATTTCTTAAACGAGTATGTGTGAAGCACTCCTTAAATACCTTACGTTGCAGAGTATCTTTGTTGTCAAACAAAGTAAGATGGATGTGTATTACTTTAATAACAATACCAAATTCGTATTCTACCTTTAAAGACATGATAATTGATTTTTTTTCATAAAAGAAGATTCTACTTTCACTTTCAGTATCATTAAGAATATACATTTCTACTTTGATTTGAATGTATTTGTAGCTGAATGAATGTTATTAATCAAACGAGTTACCATTTAAACATTTCAAGCGGATGTTTTTATCGTTTGATTTTGAGGTTGACATATTTAAAGTACTCCAAAAAAAATTAAAATGATTTTTTTATTGATTTAAATAGTTTTTGAACAATAAACTTATATTAAAATGTTTTAGCAATATTTTCTCTATCTATAATTTTCATTGTTAGCCTATTCGAAATACATATAGGACTTAAAATTGCAAAATCAGTTATGAAAACAAACGTAAAAATAAATGAAAAAGTTCGATTTGTTAAGTTAAATTTTGTGACAATGCATCAGGTTCATTGGAGATAAAAAAACTGGATTTCCTTTCATTACTAAAAATGGATCTCTTTACAACACGTAAAAACATGAAAATGACTTGAAATGTATCAATAATAACTACAAATTTATATTAAATGTTAAACAGCATAAAACTATTAAATGTAATATTTTCATAAGAATTCAGTATAAAAGCCTGTTAAAAACGACAACATCGTTTTCGGAGAACTTTTTATTGAATTTATTATCCAAGAATCTCACTTTTTTCAGCTTTAAAACCATTTTTCCAATTTTCAACACAACCTCTTTGTTTTCAGGCAATTTCCCTCGCCAATAACTCCAACACAATCTACAAAAACATTAATTTTTCTGCTCGAACTTAAAAGTAATCATCCGGAGTACGCTCTTGTGAAAAAAGAACCACGGGGCGCAGCAGGAAACGGACTGCCAAAGAAACAAATTATTAATTCACGACTGGCAACAGAACTACGATAAGTGTCCCGATACACCTCAGGCTAAACTCTGCATTAAATCGAAGAAAAACTGAACCCTTTAATATAAAAGGGGTCAAGCCACAGAAAAATTTCCGTACAGGATTTTTCCTTAACTAAAACTTTAAAAGAAAGAAGCGTACAAGGAAACTATCCTATCACTTAACCCCTTTTTTAAATTTAGCCACTCCAGTTCACACAGCAATGGGAAATGGTGGCTGTTGTATGCAAGGATCGATATTTTTTACTAACTGCTCTTCGGTTTCATTTGTTGTGTTTTTTGCTGTTTTTAGGCACTTTTCCTGCTCTTTTTTAGTTATGCATTCTTCTTTTTATGATGATTCACTTGTGTGTAGCTTGTAGGTATGCTTTATGTTGTTTGTAACATTGTTTCTTGTGTTTTTGTTGAAATATTTTTTGTACTTGTCATATCGGAACTTGTCATATCTGTTTTTAGTTTCTTTGGTGTAATTTAGATAGATGTCGTGCAATTTTTATTAATGAGATAAATGTGTATCTAGAACTTTCATGATTACTTTTGAAAGTAGTTTATTATTTATTTTAGATATTAAATAGAAAATAACAATAATACAAATTTCTATTAAATTAACTCTGATACATAAACCCTTTTTAACAAAATTTGAGGAGATTTTTGCGCACTACATTAATTTTTTTTTTAATATTTCATAAATTATTATATGTTTTATGGGTTTTTTATCTTTTAAAAACACATTAGTTAAAAAATATGCTTTTATTTTAACCAAAACCTTTTAAAATCACTTCACTGGAATATTGAACTTTCAAACTTATTTAATGAAATAAAATCTGTAACACATGATATCTTAATCAACATTTTATAATATTTTTTAATCAATGATACTTGCTTTAATTTTAATTAAAAGTTGTGCGTGATAAAATAAAAAGTATTTTTCCTGCAAATACAAACACAATATATTTTTTATTGTTACACAAAGCAAATGTCAAAATCGTAACCTTAATAGTGTTTAGTAAAAAATCCTATTTTTTCCTTTTTTTCATTAACTAATTCTTGTTTCACAATGATTCTTACTTTGCATTCTATAAATAGGTGATGCTCATTTTTTTTTATTTCGGATTCAATTTCAAATACATTATCTTTCTAATTTGTTTTAAATTACCCATAAAATTAAACTATTTTTCCCTAATAGAACACGCCACTAAATGTCTCAATCGTAAATACATTCTAAAGAGTTACTTGTTCCTTAAACTTTTCTTTCCTCCGATTGAATTTAGTCATCAAACTCTACTTAAGTTCCAATTAGAACTTTATTACAGCGCGGGAAAAATTCTCCAATTAAAACACTGGCGAACTTAAGACCCCGGGTCTAAAGTTAAGAAAATGACTCGAAAGTTAAGCACAGAGCGGTAGAATATCCAAACACTTAAAACTGTGTCGCAACTGTTGTAATGACGCCAAATCCTTTGTGTAGTCTTAAGGGCCAATTTAACGCGGGTTTTGCTACGAGTCTAAGGTGATTACGACTATTTGAATGGGTTACGAGGTATTTTGAATTCGCAGTTAAAAAGGGTCATTTGCGTGTTCTGAGACGATTTCTAGATGCAGAGTCAAGTAGAAGTGTTTGTAAGGTTACGAGAATGCCGCATAATTACATTGCAATAGGTTTAGTAAGGATTAAAATTTATTTGTATATAAAAATGATAATGAAAGGGGTGATTTATTTATGTTAATTAGTCTAATTTCACAGAAATATTTAAACTATTAGTCTAATTATGCTGTGAAAAATTGATATAATGGTTGTTAATTTAAATGTTATTAAAATATAAGTTATTGAAAGTATTGCGATGGGTCGAATATCCGAAATGGAGATTTTGTGCGTTCTACACGTTTTGGCGGATACTGCTTCTAAATAAGTGGTTTTCAAATATTGGTCCGTACGTCAGTTTGTCATACTGTAGGTCTGAAACCACTCTACAGCTGGAGCTAAAAGAGCTACGAATTTCAAAAATTTGGTACACGAGTTCCTATAAGTACATGACAAACATCGGAATACGAGTAATATTGTTTTCGAGAAAATCACGCATGCAACAAAAGATAGGTACTATAGAACTTTTTGTTTTTTAAGGTATTTCTGGTAAGCAAAAAGAGCTATAGGTTTGAAATTTGGTACACGAGTTCCTATAAGTACCTGACAAGCATCGAAATACGAGTAAATTATTTTTCGAGAAAATCACGCATGCAACAAAAGATAGGTACTATAGAACTTTTTGTTTTTTAAGGTATTTCTGGTAACAAAATAGCTATAGGTTTGAAATTGTACACGAGTCCTATAAGTACCTGACAAGCATTGAAATCGAGTAATATTTTTTTCGAGAAAATCACGCATGCAACAAAGATAGGTACTATAGAACTTTTTGTTTTTAAGGTATTTCTGGTAAACAAAATGAGCTATAGGTTGGAAATCTGGTACACGATTTACCAGTACCCATTGGATATCATAATAAGGTTTTTGAGATAATCGTACATGTACAAAGGATAACTGCCAAAGAACATTTTAGGTTGTAAGGTTTTTGAAACTTTCTTATAGCATATAAATACCTTTGAATGCATTTATTGCGTGGTAATCGCAAGAGGTGTGTTACACACCCTAATTTATTATCAAATACGTTTTTTTTGTGTTACCTAAAGAAATAAGTGTAACGGTACAGCAATACTTTATTAATTAATACATTTCTTTTATTAGTCTCAAACTCTAAATGTAAAGTCAAGGCATAGTATATGCATTGTAATAAAGATTTAGTGTTACTGCACTGTAATAGGTTTAATAAGGACTAAAAGAATAGGTTTAGTTTGCACATAAAAAATTGAAAGGCTTCATTATTTATGTAATTTTTAATAATTATATGTTATGTTTATTTTTAGTAAATAAGTTTAATTACAATTACTTATTGTTCGGGAACAAAGTATAACGATAATAGACAACATCCAGAGAAAGTAAAATTGAGGTTTCTAATAAAAATTTGTTTCATGGTATTATTGATTTAAAAAGCTAAGAGAATTCTTTATAACACATCAAATGTAATAATAATCCAACTATGTACCATGGAATAACCCTTTTTTCACACATATATTTAATTCGTTTAATAGTTGTTTCTGAATATTTCCGAGTTCGGAAATTTTATTACACTTTGATATGGCATGATAAGGAGACGATATGCTATTTCTATTGTATTAAAATATAATCAAAATAAGCTTTAAAAGAAAAGAAATAATAATTTTTTTTACCGAACAAACGCCAACTCTTGTCCCGGGACTCCCGTCTTGGCGACCATAACTATAGCGTCACAAAAACAACTAAAAAAACCCTATATCCAAAATTGAACTTTAATAGTTAATGCTTCTTTGTTTTGGCTCACAGAATCATTCTTTTGAGATGGCTATGCATAAAGCTCAATATAGCAAACATGTGTGTGTTTGATATATAACTTTTATATGACAAAAATCTATTTGTTTTGCGTAGTTCAAAATATGATAAATGTACTAACGCACTTTTTATTTGGTTTAACTCACCAAATAAAAACAAAATATTCCGTAGTCTTGATTTCCATAAATGAAAAAACCGATTTATATAAAATAAAAAGTTTTTTCAAAAATACGTATTTCAAGCAATTGTTAACAAAACTACAAAATTTAAATTAAAAAACAGACAAGTATTAAAAAAAATCTATATCAATTCTGAAACAAACAGACCTACCATTCTACGTTGATAACTGATAACTCATTCGCGAGAAAAACACAGATAACATATTTTTAAAATTACTCCAGTTTTATGAACTGCACATTATGTTTACACACAAACATAGCAGTAATTACCATTATCCTAGCCAGCTTTCAAAAGAGCATATTAATTTGTGCTAAGCACATCTTCTGTGTCATCAAATAATGGTGAGCCCGCCCCAGGCCACGATGTGAACCAGCGAAAAACCTTTTCTAGTAAAACATAATCGCTAATTACTTTGATCATTAGAAAGAGGTGGCACAAGCTACGGAATTTCTAGCTGCCGGAACTAGGGAATAATAAATGCATATTTTCACCCGTTATTTAAGGCGAAGAAGCAATCAATAATTTAAAAAAAAAATATTCAGAAATTATAAGATCATATTATCATTTTATTATTCCTTCCACTTAATCTTGTGTACCTGTTCTCGGTCTACTCTTATATTGGTAATGCCTTTTTTCATGTCGCACAGTGCTGTAAAAATGGTCGTTTTCGGTTAAAAATCAGTATGTCATCCATTATTATACTAGTAGCTTATTATTTTCAGGATATGTTTGTACACGTCTTGTAGAATATTTATCTTAGAAATAAATGCCATATTCAATTTATTTTTAAATTTATTATCAAAGTATCAAAATTTGAGCGTTTTTATAAAACTAACTAGCTTTATAAACCCGGCGTTGCAATGTAGACTCTTAATAACAGTGATTTTTTATGTAAACTTTTATTTTATACCAATTGTTGCCTCCCATTCTGATTCTCCCTGTCAGATTGTACCCAGGCCCTTCCATGAGTTAGAGGGCTTTCTCATAGGCCCCGGTGTTCGCCTTGCATGCGAAAGGTCCCAGGTTCAGGTCCGGGCATCGCCTAAATAGTTGCCGACCCAAAAGCGTACAGCCAAAAAATGCCGAAGAATAACACCCTGTATTGAGGGAGTTTACGTTAAATATTCTTCAAAGTCCCGACTCTCCGTACGATCACTTTCTTAAAATTTGCGTTGGGTGCCAACTCAGGTGTCGGCTCGTCACTTAACTATGGCCGTGGGTAGCTCTAGTAACAACTCGTTTTTAAGTGGTGCATTTGTATTTATTCTTTTTTACAAATGATTTTTTGATAGAAATTGGTTTATTTTAAGGTTTGTTGAATCAAAAGTTATAAGCATGTTTCTATTTTAGGTTATTCGAACATTTAAATATTTTAATATTTGATAGAAATTTATGAAAAGTGATAACGTGTAAAAAATAACCATTAAGTATAAAAGTGATTTTTTTAAATTTGTGCTTTTGTTTACAATTTTTCTAGATGCAGGGATGCGTTTTACAGTCAGAAATCGCTTGCATTATAGAAATTAAGAGTTAAATGTTACGATTTTGCAAGATGTACTGCAAAACATACTGAATTCTAGCTATTTGATGCACTGCGTAGCGTTATTTAATAATTAGCCAAAAATAGTTTCGGATAGTTCCAGTGCAAACCAATAAATTTTGGAATTAAAATTGTTTATGGACACTATTTACCAAGTGGCTGAGTGGGCACCACTGGGTAATTTTTTAAAAGTCACTTTATCGATGAAAAATTGTAACAGGTTTTAAAGCTTAATTTTCAAGTTTACAATTAGCATAAATTTCAAACTTGTTAATACCACTAAAAAGTTCAAATTGTTATGTATATTTTCCAACCAACAAAATATTTAACGATATTTGAATACAAAATATGTTGATTTTGTAACAATATTTTACTTGTAATGTTGCTCGAATGTTGCGTTGGGTGCTAGCTCATGTGTCATTGTATACGGCTTGTCGTCACTTGACTACGGTTCAAAATTATGAGGCTTACGTGGCGGCGTTAAAGCTCATATTGGAGGCTAGAAGTAAAAAAGCCGATTAGGTTAGTTTGAATATCGTCGCACTAGAGCTACATGAGGGCTATTGGCGACGGGCGTCACAATTTAGAACCACAGTCAAGTGATGAGCCGATACCTGAGTAGGCAGCCAACGCAACCGTTAAAGGTGGGGACGCAGCGTTGGGACTTTGGAGCATATTTAACAAGTATTCCTTCTATACGGGGTATTATTCGTCAGACATTTTTGGCTGCACAGGCCGTTTATTGGTCGGCAGTTATTTTGGCGATGCCCGGACCCGAACCTGGGAACTTCCGCATGCACGGCAAACGCCTTAACTGACTGGGCTTCCCAGCCCTCAGTAAAAAGCCTGAAACGCCCACTAACCTAACGTAACTACACAATAACTGAAACATAGTTAACTATTCTACCAAAAGACCACCATCATATCCTTCTTCATTTCCTATGAGAACATACTCTAATGAGATGCAAGTTCAGAACACACTCCCCCAAATGAAGCCGCTTTGTGCGACTCAAAAGTCGGCAATTACGAAGGTCTGTATTTTCGTAATGGTTTTATCTGGCGCGTTAATTGTGACAACTAGCTGTGAGTTGTGATTGGCAAAGTGTAGTTGTAAATGTCGTGTTGCGCCCCTTCCCATTTCGCGTGTAATGAGTTTTTGGCAGTGTTGTGCGAAAACGTAATTGAAATGATTTAATTTCACTTTATTGACTGTGAATGAAGAGTTTTGGTTTTGTCGGGTAAAGGCGATAAGTTTTTTTAGTGTTTGTTTAAAAGCATTTTTTGGCCGACTTCATATACATTAGTTTAAGAAATAATCAAATAATAAAGTAAATGCATAAAACATTTTTATTTGAGTTCGTAATAGAAGTATGAAATTGCAATATAATAATTCTTATAAATGTTAAAATTTCATTTGGAAAGTACAATAAAGAATTTTGCTTAGTGACTGGAATAAAAAAAACATGCTAATTTTGAAAAGCCGTTTCTCCCACTAATGGCTACCTCTGGCCTTTTTTTAATAAGAAAAAAGTTGACCTTTAAAAAAAATGACGAGCAGCTTTAACAAAAATAATATGTCCATTCCGTATCAGATATGTATCTCAATAAAATTATATCTATATCGGGAATAGATCTTACGATATTGTGTGAAGATCAGTTCGTTTATTTATTGAAAGTAAATTGTTTCATCAACTGCTAGAACTATTTAGTTTGGTTGCTTCATTTTGTTTCTAAGCACCAAAACTTAAGCATTAACACTAAACATTTAAACTGCTGAATACGCTTAAAGTTAAAAACAAAACTAAGTGGCATCCAACTCAAACCAGGGCCACAAAGTGATTTAGCTTAATACTATTTAATGGTAAGGAAACATATAAACTTAGTAATGAATACTTCATATCTAATGCTAAAAGGCATTTTAAAGAAAGTACCTTTCCCTTCTTTAGAATGAAAGAATAAAAAGTAGCTTAAATGTAAATTTATACTTAAAAAGAAAAAAAATCAATGATTTCCTTTCCAATCCAAATCAAATATTTAAACTTCACCACTTTTCCCTAACGAGTGTTAAATAGGCGGAACTAAATACGGGCTAATACTCCAAACAAAAGCTCTTTACATTAAAATCCAAGAATTTCTTACACATTTTTTTAAAAACTTTTTTCATTTAACTCTTTAGAAAAACTGAAATACTCACGAAAACCCGTCCTCAGAAAAAAAAATTCCCTCTACTAGGGGGAAAAATAAAGTGAAGTAAAATACTGATTCAGTAAGCCTAACGTGGCGGAAAATTAAAGTGTAACTTTACAACTTCTTCGCTTTTTACACGTCGCTTAGATTGTTGTCTGGAAAATTCTTTACAGTGGCAGAACGCAATTCTGTCGGATGGGTATGGTATTTTTTTTACAGGCACGTATCAGGTCCGGGAATAGAATGCGTGCCTGACGTTTTTTACCGGATTATTCAGTCATGACCGGACATGTGTTTTTGCTGGATTTGGGAAGCAGGATACAGAAGAGATTTATTTTTCTTTCGTCAATTGTTTCTGGTAGACAGGAGAATGATGAAAAATGACTTTATTGTGTCGCATAAATGATTTTTAATATAAACACGATGTTTTTAGGTGTTTATTTTGTAATTAGGAATTCCCATGTTCAGGTAAAGAGTCTCATATTATTTATGAATATAAATTTAAATAGATCGTAAATATATTGCATTTTTAAAAACAACATAACTGTTTTTTTATCACTGGTTGTTACTATTAACTTTATTTAAACAGGATAAGTTCGAAAATACAAAAAAAATCCCTTAAATCCCTTACAAAGGTTATTTTGAAAATGGTTTTAATTAGAGTAAGTAAGTATTTTTTTTAAAACAAAAGCTACTGTTATTTATTTTTGGATCTATGCATGCATATTTTGAGTCATTTTTCTGATTAATTATCATATTAAAAGAACGAACAAGAATGAAAGTTTGAATTAAATATTCAATTAATACTTGAGATTGTTATTTGTTTTACAAGAAAAAGCAATCTTGTATAGAGAATAGAGTGCAACAGATTATCAAATATTTAAAAAAAATGGTCGAATGAATTTTGAAATAGTCTTTTATGGCTTCGCCTCAAACAGACGTTTGTTTTGAAATACATTTAAATTTAAAATTTAATAGCTGTATTCTATGTAACAAATCTTAAGTGAATTTCTAAGTACGTTCCAAGTAAAAATATTAGCTTTGTAGCTTTTTATACTTTAAAAACTACATTAACTTTTATTGGTTAATAGTATTATAGTTACAAAAACGTTAAGAATGTAGTATTGCTTTCCTGCCTAAGAATCTTATCATTGCAAAAACTAATTCATAAAGAATTATTTAAATGTATCTTATCATATGAGTCTTTGATTTTTTTCGTTAAAACATTTTATCGAGAATGTTTTATCTTTACTACTTGCTATACGCAGAGTTTTTATGAACTACTTGTTCCACACGAAGTTATTATGGAAATTATATTAAATTTAAAATTAAGTGAAAGTTTTTTTTATGAACTTTAACATTTATAATAGTAGACAATTCTGAAGACAAAAACTTTACATAATGTGTAATATTGGCTAGTTCATGGTTCGTGAATTTATGTTTAATACAATAGAAGTTGATAAAAAAAACTATTAAATGTGCTGTTTTTAAAGTAAGAATTATTATCGAAAAATACCATTCAACCAAATATAAAATGCTTAGCCAAGCAAGGATATTGTTGTTCAATTTATATTAAAATGAATCTTAAAATCAAAGAAACAAATTATATTTTCTTAAAAAACATTTTGTTACGTTTTATACAAACTTTTCTGTAAAACAACTAGCAATGTTTCAAACTGGATATATATGACTTCTATAATTTGCTTCACATTTTTTTGTCTTTGTATTCGAAAACATAAAAATCTTTTATAATTTTAATTTGTTTAAAGATACTTGTATATTTGAGTTAATAAGAATGTCATTCATACAGTCAATACACGCTTGGAGATTTTTCATTTAAAGTATCTATAATTATGCTGAAAATTTTAATTACTGTTAATGCTCAAAAACCTTATAGAATATAACTTCGTGTTACCACAAAAAAAACAGGAGGAAGAGAGTGTCAACGATCGTCAAATATCTACTTCAAATAATCCACGTATTATTGCCGTACCAATCCAAACATACAAGACGTGCTATTTTTGATGTATGCACCTTTGAGTTTGCCAGAGTAAAAATGGCTTAAGTCCACTTCTGACTGGACCCATTTATGTTCATAAGTACTTGATACAGAGAAGTGTTGAGAAGTTTTGAGTTTTTCTCAACAGCAATGGTGCGAGTCAGAAGTTGACTTAAGTTTATTACTTCAACACTATAGAGTTAATAAAGAGATGGAGTTGCTGCCAGGCAAAAACTAATACAAAAATAGGTTTGCCAAGTGAAGCCATCAATCGCCTTACACTAAGCCTAAACGCTATTGGCTAACTATTTGACTCGCTAATAAAAATACATTTACAACGTATTTTTCTTACCTGTGAAGGTAATTACAACCCTTTTGTGTAAATTCAGATCTTGTGTTACAGCCTACAACTGAGAAAATAGTAATTTTTGAATTTTAATCAACGCTTTTAAAAGAATAAAATGATACATGGTTGGTTGGTTGGTTGGTTGGTAGATATATATATTCAGGTTTGTGTGCTTGGTCAGCGACCCGCTTATAAACCTTCGTCAAGTAAGACAGACACAACAGACAACACACACACATAAGTGGATCCATCTAATTTTTAGAGACAGAGGCCAACTAGAGGATCCCCAGAATTGGCTTGTCACCCCCAGAGGTATTGATTTGGTATGGGAACTTAGAGGACTTTCAGACCCAACAGATTTAACGAGCACGTACTCCGCATATACTCGGTAGGTCTTCAGTGGTACCGGGACTGAAATGATACATTTTACATTGAACTAACGTTGCGTTGGTTGGTAGTTATATATTTTCAGGCTTGTGTGCTTGGTCACAAAGACCCGCTTATAAACCATCGTCAAGAAGGATGGACACGACATACACACACATACAAGACAGATGCTGCCATCTATCGCCACCTCCACAATTTAGACATGTCCATGAAGGGGAGGGAAATAGTCTTCAGGGACCTGTACCCGTGGTAAACTGCGTAATGACCGATCACAGAACTTTCGAACCCAACAGATTTAACGAGCACGTACTCCGCATATACTCCGTGGGTCTTCAGTGGTAGCGGGACTCGATCGCGGGACCTTCCGATCTCAAACCCGAGACGCTGACCACTAGGCCCCCCACAGCCCTAACGTTGCGTGAGCGGTTTGTTTGGGCTTACTAAGATTACTTGTCGACTTTCTGATCACTTCACTTTATTTCGAGCCAAATATCTAAATCTTCTTCTTAACTCTATGTTTAACACACATTTTAAACCCTCCCCCCCGCTATTCAAATAGAAGGTCCGTCAACTTCTGAAGTCAGTCTTTGAGTTTGAAGTCTCCCCCCCCCCACACTATTTCGACAGCATGTCAAGCGACTGTTATTGCCTCCTGATCCCCACTCCCTTTCTAGCCAACGACAGATAGAGCAAATATGCATGTTGTGGTTTGAAAATAGGAAAGAGAGTTTAGAAGATGTTTACAGGATGAAGTTGAAGATACTTTAGGGGATGGTTTTTATTAGGAGTCAGAGCGGATATTGGATATGTTGGTGCTAAGTTTGTATGTGGGGAGATGTTAAAGTGTATTTTGGTTTAGATACATACATGTAATACTCTGTCAAGGTAGATTATGATTGCAAAATAAGGTTATTTATTTATTAGATAAGGTGCTTAGCTGCAGTGGGCCTGAAAATGAGGGTTCGGGAGCTTTAAGTTAGTTTACGTCATTATCTTTGGGCGGATAGTGGATACGTTGCTGCTAAGTTTGCATGTAGGACTATGTAAAAGTGTGTTTTGGTTTATATAACAAGGTAGGTTACGCAGTCAATGTAGATTATGATTGTAAAGTAAGTTTATTAATTTATTAGATAAGGGTTGAATGCAGTGACCAAAATGACGGTTTTGGGGATTTAAGCTAGTTTACTTCATCATATGATATTAACCCTTCAAAATACTTATTACATTTGCATAGGTAAATTTAGGTGAAGCCTTTTATGTATAGATTTTCATTATAGTGTCAATAAAATTTTATAAGTTAAGCAATTTTGCTTTGAAATAGTAATAAAATATTCCTAAATATTTTTAAGTTAATAAGGCTTAAAAAGTACATTGCTTCGTTGAATTTGTGACTTATTTTTTCCTTTGATAAAATCATATTTTCTCTAAAACTCACTAAAGAACTCACTTTATCAATAAATGTTTCGCTTTATTTATTTTATATAAATTTTAGTACTTTTATAACATATACTATGCAAGCAGATAATTCTTATTTTTATTTTCAGTAAGTATTCTCAGTAAGAATTGTATTTATTAGCTTTTCGCGAAAAAATATTTACCCTTTATGACTTGAACTACACTTTCACTCGTAATTTTTCTTTCTCAAAAGTAATTTCGCTCGTTCAAAAAAAGCAAAAAAAATATATAAACATTTATTGCTTTTTTTCGACTTATCATCTTCGATTTTTCTCTAACTTCAAAACAACTTTCAAGTTTTGAAATGGGCTTAAGGTATGTCTAGGGAGCAATTTATATAGATACCCTCTCATTTACCGCAGACGTGACTTTCAAGATATTAGGGTTAAAATGTACTGGTGTGTAGGTCATAGGGCACGCATCAAGTGACTTAAAAAATAGTTTAAATGTAGTTTTTAAACAGTAGAGTAAAGGTTATATTGAATAATTTCTTCATGTGAACAGAACAACTTAAAGTTTTTTTTTAGTTAATAATTTCTTAACACATGTATTCATATAAGATTTATTGACAATTTACTGTATTACTAATTGA
Source organism: Oedothorax gibbosus (assembly GCA_019343175.1). Lineage (NCBI taxonomy): Eukaryota > Metazoa > Arthropoda > Arachnida > Araneae > Linyphiidae > Oedothorax > Oedothorax gibbosus. Next base: position 493,219 of record JAFNEN010000273.1, read on the forward strand.
GTTATTTATTTTTGTAATTAAAAAAGACTAAGCAAACCATATGTATATAAAAAAAATTATAACCTATTAATAAATTGATTCAATATTGTAAAACGATTTGTTTTCAGTTTATTGTGTAATTAATCGATCTCCCATTGTATACCCTTTAGTACATAAAGACAGTGCAACTATATATATAATATAATATATTATATCTATAATATATATATATATTATTATATATATATATATAATATAATTATATATATAATATATTATTATATATCTATATATATTATATATAATATAGATATAATATATATACTTATAATAATTAATATAATACCATAATAATTATATATATACTTAATATAATATATTATATATGTATATTATATAATATAAATATATTACATATAGTAATATAATATTTATTATATCAATATATACATATATATATATATATATAATATATATATATTATATATATATATATATATATAATATATATATATATATATATATATATATATAATATATATATAATATATATATATATAGGCCAAAATATCCACTGTCCGGTATCCTACGGGAAGAGTGCTCTCAGTTCATTAGTTTTGCTTTCAGTTCATAAGTCTAACTGTCAAATTGTTAACAGTTGCGTTGGGTGCCTACTCAGGTGTCGGCTCATCAATTGACTGTGGTTCTAAAATACGACGCCCGTCGTCAATAGCCCTCGTGTAGCTCTAGTGCGACGATAATTCAAACTAAACCAAACTAACTGTCGAATTATACTCTGAATAAAATGCATCTTCAGTGTCGATCGGTATCATCTTTAAGTAGTAAATCCGACACCAATTTACATATCAGTAAAAACATGTTGTATTACTCTCCAATAAACCAAATTACTCGATCCTGCGTGCAGGATTAAGCATATTTTTCATGTTTTATTCAAAAATATGAACCTATACAAAAATGTGCCTTGAACAAAATGACCTCCAAAAATCTTCCAAACAATCATCATCTCCAATGTAACCCTTTAGTACATCAAAACAGTGTACTATGATAGCCAAATTACGATCCGGTTCCCGGGAAGTGATACTTTTCTTCGTCTTTAATATGCGTGGGGCAGCTTAACTTTAAACCCTCTCTTTGAGAAGAATGTTGGTATTTTTTTCGCAGGGTGAATTCCGTGTATCTCAATGTTAGACAGTGCCTGGGTCTTTTCCGGGTCAACGGTCTTGTTTTGATATGTACCATGCTTGGCGTATAAAATCTTTGAATAGGGACGTATTCTATCACAAGCTCTGGTTTAATTTCGTCGAACAGCTACACAGGGCTATTACAAGGGGTCATAACTACAGTTGCGACCGACACCTTCGGCTATTCTTGCCCTGGAAGTTATATTTGATAGATGCAGACAATGTCTAAAAAAGTTCATTTCCTAGAAAAAACATGGGAAAATTTCTCAACTAACCCAAAGGGCTCTTTGCGTGATAATAGATCATAGATTTTGGTTAATTAACAAATATATTGGACTAGCCATTTTTAATGTTTTATTTTTGTGTTACTATGATCAAAGAAAATTTTTGAAAAAATAAATCACCCAAAAAATCTGTAGCAATTACGAACCTTATTTATACTCACATATAGTCATGATTCGTCACAAAAAAGTTCTTTTGAAAAGAAAGTTTCCTCCACAAGTATATATCAATACACCAATAACGGGAATTAAAAGGATAATGGGTGCACCAAGCAGGCCATACACCGAAATTCGGATACCACTACAACCAATCGTACATCATAGTATTCTCAGGGTTCCGACTTACCATCACACTATGATGAAATACAAGAATCGCCCTTTTCTGTTCATATTAGCGAAGGCATGCTCATAACTTTTCATAAGATTACACCCTACAATAACATGTTTTTGTCAAAATTCAAATAATGTGATCTTCTGCGGTTTATGTAAAAAAGCTTATCATTGGTTTAACTAAAACCACATTATAATATCCATAAAGAAATTACGAACATAATTACAAAACGTAATCGCTACGCCTAAGAGCACAAATCATACTTCGATTAAAAAAATAAACCTTTTTACTCGGAAAAAGATCCCTTATTAAACAAATCTATAAAAATTTTCCTAATCGCGTCGGAGTTTCAGACCGATGTTCCCAAGGTGATCTCACGAATATTGTCTAGCCATGAAAAATTTGTCTTTGCTTATTTAAATGACTGTCAGGATTGAATGTTTATCTTGCAATGAACAACCCAACAAAAAACGCTTGGTGTCACATCCTCTAAAAGTTTATTATGGCAAATAAACACATACAAATTGTACCATGATTAAATGGCAAGACATGCTTTTCGAATCAAAACCGTATTTCCCTTCCAGTATTTAAGGTAATCATGCATCAATCAAAGTCCAGTAAAAATATTCTTTGAGGTTTAACACGTAATTGAAACAAAGATCCACAAGCTTCTACACCACTAAAAGCAGAATTAAACTTAGGGGCGCGATACAGTACCACCTGAATTGATCTTCGGACGAAAACCGGGAAGTAAAACCATAGAATCGTCTTAAAATCAGGTATGTTTATATTATACACTTAACATACCAAAATTAGACTTTTTGTTTAATTATGTTCGAAATGTCCGATAGTAACTCACTCCTGAGACCCTCGTTTTTAATCCAACTCAACTCCAAATTACTATTCAAAATTTTTTAAGAAACATTTCATAAAGTTAAGTCTTTAGAAAGACAAAAAAACAAAAGGTTGATAGTAATTAAGCCTCGATATAATCCCATTTCTTTACCCCCTTTCAAAGGTTTTGCATAAAAAAAACTGTAATTCAATAATTCTTTGCATTGAGTCAACTAGAAGTAATACTATAGAGAACTTCCAACTTTTTAAAAAGGCTCGATAGATCTTTTGAGTCACTCTGCCCGCCATTTAGTAAGGCGTTTTAATCAAACCTGCTTGGTGTTCCAACTCTCAAGCTGCGCTGAATACATTTGAATGGATTTAATCAAAAATGCGTTTCATTCTCAATATTTCAGCCATTTCAAGCCACGCTGCCAACCCTCCCTTCTTGACCTTACCATATGCTCTCCTGACATCTACAATAACCTCAACTACGAAGTTCTCCACGACCTTTTCGACAGTGACCACTGCCCTATCAAAATTCAACTATCCAATATCTACGGGAAAATCTCTAAACCTAGAATACGCATAAACTGGCCGTCCTTTTCTAATAGTATAAATGAAAAACTCTCGTCCATTAACTTCCCTACATCTCTCGATCTTCTAAATGTAATGATGTCGGATTCAGCCAAAGCATCGTCTTACTTCCAACCGATGCCCAGCGGGAATAACCCTCCCTGGTGGAACTCCCACTGTAGCTCTTTAAGAGCAAAGAAGAGGAGAGCCCTTCGGAAAGCAAAGCAATCCTTATCTGACGACAACTGGAAAGTCTACAAAAAGGCTTTCATCTAAGCTTAGACGATTAGTTAAGAAAGTTCGACGCAGTTTTTGGGCTACAACATGTATCAACGCTGCCAAAGATATGTCTGCATATAAGATCCTCAAAGCAATCAACCGTAAAAATAGCCCAACTGATCACTCATCTAACATAATCACCGCAGGTACGCCTCTCGTCTCACCAACGGCCCAAGCTAACGCACTCGCATTCTCACTGATTAAACAGCCTCCCCAGCAATTTATCCCACTGGACCTCTCCGGGTCGTGCCCAGTTCTCGATACTGCCTTTTCCCTCAAAGAGCTTCAAAACGCAGTTAGTAAAACAGGCAATAAATCTCCTGGCCCTGACAGAATCTCTGCCCAAATGATCAAATCCCTCAACCTCCAAAACCTATCCAATCTTCTATCTATCCTCAACGATTCCTGGAATAGTGGTTCAGTCCCTGATATTTGGAAATTATCAAGTGTCCTTCCCATCCTAAAACCCGGTAAACCTTCAACCCTAGTTTCTTCCTACAGGCCGATTTCCCTAACTTCAATCCTGTGTAAGTAATGGAACGAATGATCCTGGTCAGACTGATTAACTTCTACCAGCGCAAGAATTTTTTCAGCCCCTTCCAGTCTGGTTTTCTTCCTTATAGAGGCTGTACTAACCTGGCCACAGTGCTCCTACATCGTATCTTGGCAGCCAGAGCACGAAATAATTTCGTCATCGGGATCTCGCTGGATATCACCGCAGCATATGACAATACCTGGCATGACGGCCTGCTCCTTAAAGTTCTCCAGTCAGGAGCCCAAGGAAAGACTGCCCGTTGGATTGCTGGCTTCCTGAACAACAGGAAGATACAGGTCCAGTGGCGGGGAGCTTCCTCCCCCCCAATCAGCTACAACAGAGGAGTCCCCCAGGGTAGCGTTCTCGCCCCCTTTTATTTTCTACCTACATGAGTGACATCTATTCTATCATCCCTCCTGAAGTCGCATGTCTAACATATATCGACGATATTTTCTTAGTCATCGAAGGCTCGTCCCTCGACGAAGTTCATCGCTCTGCAGACGTCACGCTGTCCAACATAAGCAAATGGTGCGACGAGTGGCACCTCCCCCTCTCCTTGTCCAAATGCTCTGTCATCAACTTCTCCAACAAACGTTCCAGCCCTACCTTCAACCTCCGAATCAAAGGTTCTACATTGCAATGGATCCCCGATATCAAGCTCCTAGGAGTGATCTTTTCCCACAACCTATCATTTAAAGTTTATTTCCATATGGTCAAGAAGAAATCCATCAAAAGTCTAAACCTTGTAAAGGTTCTCGGGAACAGCAACTGGGGAGCCCAGACTTCTGACCTAACCAAAATCGGCAACTCCGTTATCAAATCATCTCTCGAATACGCCTCTCCAGTTACAGAATACGCGGCAAAGTCCTCCAAAGTCGCTTCCCAAGTTATCCATAATTCTCTAATGCGTTTCTCGTTGGGTCTCCCCAAATGGACGCCTAACCCTATCCTCCTCGCAGCCTCTGGTGATCTCTCAATGTCAAACCGGCTCAGATCTCTTAACGCATCCTACTTCATCAAGCAGCTTTCCCTAAAGAGCATAACAGGAGTGTCCCAAACGATATCAGAACTCCAAAATTCAGTTTCCCACGCAACCCTTGCTAAATTGCCTTGTGGAGATAGCTTCATTAACTTACTCTCCAAACTCAAAATCTCGCCTAATAGTTTGCTCCCAACTTTCTTCCCTGCAAGCATTGCCAACCTTCCTAATGTGGAAATCCACACTTCTTCCTTTAATTTCCAAAACAGAACTAGAAGTTTCCAGGAAATTCGGGGATGGTTCGACGATTTCAGAAAGTCAATAGCTAACTCGACTATCTGTCTAGCAACTGACGCTTCAAAAAGTAACGACCAACTCACAATAGCAGCAGTTAACTGCAGATCCAAACTGAGCTATTCCGGCAGTATTCCCCCAATCAACTCTGTATTCACGGGGGAAGGCTTTGCACTTGTCCTGTGTCTACTGAAATTCATAACCGAGTCCAATGATTTTATTATTTTCACGGACAGTAAGTCGAACCTTGTAGCACTACAAAATATCAGCTTCCGCTCTCCCAAACCTCCCCGTTGATCTCGCACGAAATCTCCAAAAAGCCAACATATTTAAGAAGTTGTCACTGGTTTACGTCCCCGCTCATGTAGGAATCCCGGAAAATGAAATGGCTGACCAAATTGCCAAAATGCAATCGAGCTCCCAACTCATTTAAGTGGATTTCTCCCGAAGACGCCATTAAGTCAATCCGCAAGGTCTACGAAACCCAACAGCGCCTCGAGTGGAGCCAAAGCAAATACTTTAGTCACTTTTCGTTCATCCTCCCCATTAACCTATCACCTATTCGAACCAGCAGAGCCAACGAGACCCTCCTTATCCGTCTCGCCACCAAAACCCTTCCTCTAAGAGCACAACTCTTCAAAGTCGGCCTCGAAGCCTCACCAACCTGTCCTGGTTGCCTTACTAGCGAAACCTGCGAGCACTACCTACTGACTTGCTCCCGTTTTGAAGCCCAAAGAAATGTCCTCAGAACGAAAGTCGGAATAATCCCCCTCTCCTATGGCTGGCTGTGCAACTATAGCGACGGCAACAAGAAGAAAACCAAAGCTCTAATCGAATTTTTGTCATCTACCAAGAGATTCTCTTGAACATGCCTTCCCTACATAATCTCCCTCAAAATGTAGTCTTCCTGAAGTGATGGCTACTTGGCTGCGTCTATTGGCCACTTTTCAAGAATCCACCTCGAATAATTAGGACGACGTCTGGTATAAGCTTGCATCAGCGAAGCAATAAACCAGTTGCCCCACCCAACCAACCAACCAACCAACCAGTGTACTATATATAGGCCAAAATATCCACTGTCCGGTATCCTAGGGGAAGATTGATACTTTTAGCTTCCAGTCAAAATCCCCACAATAGTACATCATGCGATAGGGGCAGCATTAGCGACTCGTGTTACGTCATCCATCTTTCGAGACAAGAAATGTAGGAGATCACTTTCTTACCTCAGCCTAGGGGTGACTTCGCGTATGTATCATATATAGTAGTAGATAACACGTGGCCAAAATGGGTTTTTGTCGGGTCAACGTAGTCATTTGTTTTAGACTATGTCCATGCTTGTAGTCAGTTGATAATAGATCTCATGTAGATATAGTGTGACGTTTATTTAATCAAAATAAGCTATTCTTTGGTTAGGTTGAATTATCGTCGCACTACAGCTACACTAGGGCTATTAAAGACGGGGTCATTAGAACCACAGTTAAATGACGAGCCGACACCTGAGTAAGGCTATTCTTTTGGATGTAGGCCGTTTTTCTTCGTGATGCTTATATTTGTATGTATGTAGCTATGTATAAAAAAGTCTCATTTCCGTAAAAGAATTTTAAATGACATGGTAAAAAATTTCTATCAACCTAAACATTTTTTTTAGTATATGTCCATGCATTTGGTTCGTTGATAATAGACCTCATTTAGATTTAGTGTGACTTTTATTTAATTAAACAAAGCTATACTTTGGGACTTAGACCAGTTTTGTAATAGTTGATTATGTTTATGTGTGTAACTATGTATAAAAGAAAGTCTCATTTCCGCAAAAGAATTTTAAATCACACAAAAAAAAATCTGAGAAATTACATAACATTTATTTATTACTTTATATTTATTGTTATGTTTACATTGCAATCTTGAAAGGTTTGTTATACTGCAAATTGATGTTTTCACTCCACACAGCGTCACATGAACAACTTACACCAATAACGGGAATTTAAAAAGATAATATGGGTGCATCCAAGCAGGACCAGTGAAACGAACTTTTCCGCCGATACCACACAATAAATTTACATCATATGTAAATTCACCTCACAGGGTGATGGCAGCACTTTTACCATCACACTATGATGACAAATTGCAAGGAATTTTTATAGTGCAGTCCCTTTTTTCTTTTCATATTTTAGCGTAAGAGGATGCGTGCAGTAAACTCTTTCTGAGAATACTACCTTTTTTCTTACAAATGGCAATTCATGTTTTTTTTTATAATTACAATCATAATTTAGTAGTATTTTTAATCGGAATGTAATTATGTCGTATAAAAAATGTTTAATGCATTGGAATTGTTATTTTTACTTAAATACAAACACAATTTTATAATAATTCCATAATTTTATGAAATTTACGAACAAATACATTTACATAGAAACGTAATTCTGAACTACTATGCCCTAATTCTACATTATATCAGTACTTTATTAAAAAAATAAATACCTTTTAATAAATAAAAAATACCTTTTATTAAAAAAAATACTAAAAAAGGACTTTTTGCAACTAAAGTCACGTTCGGAAGTTTAGGACTCGATGTTCGATAAGGACTACTCGAATTATTGTGGCGTGCAAAATAAATTGAATTTTGTATTTTTTTATTTAGTTCAGTGACACCCAGGAAAAAAATTGAATAAAGTTTATTTAAAAAATGAGCAATGAATGAACTTCATTATCAATTTTAAAAAAATCTTGTATACACATCATTTAAATATTTATTATAGGACACATCAATTTAAACAAATAAAAATTGTAAATTGATTTAAATGGAAGAAATGTCTTTTTGATCATAAATTATTCTTACTCTTCCTGTAATTTTAAGTGTAATCATGCATTAATTAAATAGTTTTCGTAAGTAAAAGATATTTCGATTTGAGTGACTTTAACACGTTAATTTTAAGACTATGATAGAATCACAAGCATTTTAACACCATAAAAGCAGAAATTAAATGCTTAAGGGGGGCGATACATGTAACCACCTGAATTTTGATCGTTTTTCAGAGACGTTATTAAAAGGGAAGAAATACATGAATCGTTTTAAAATTCAGTATGTTTATACATTATACATTAAAATACAAAAATTAGATTTTTTTGTTTTAGTTTTTTCGAAATGGCCGCCGTAGTAACTCATCTCCTGAGACCCTTGCGGATTAAATTATCAATCGGCGGGAATTCTAGCTACTCCAAAATTGATCTGAAATCAAAATTTTTTACATGAAAATGTTCATAAAGCTTATATCTTCTAGTTAAACCAATAAAAAAAATCAAAAAAGTTGAAAATAGTAAATTGGTAAGCCTCAGAATAAAAAAGTTCGATTTTTTTACCCTTTTTTCAAAGGTTTTTGGATAAAAAAAACTGTAATTTTTAAAATTGTTTTAGCATTTTTGAGGTTCAACTAGAAGATAATACTATAGAGAAGACGTATACCAAATTTTATAAGGAGCGATTGAGAACTTTTTGAGTTATCTTGCCCGCCAATTTAGAGAAAGTAGTTTTGAGATAAACGTGCTTAAAGGTTTGACAAAGCCCTCAAGGGCCGAGTAGAAGTGAAACATTTGAATGAGATTTTAATCACTAATTAATGCGAATTTCATTCTAAAAATTTGCAGCCATGTTTTTGAGATGTTATTTTAACTATTTATGAAATACAAAAAAATTCGCAATTTACATGCATCGCCTCCCTTAAATTAAATGTTGGGCTATTTTTAACACCAGCTACATCTTTTATTTTTGAGATTTTAAATTTTATTGGTATTTGTAATGTCAGATCTCAATTTTATTAAGCAAAACTTTTAAGGTGTTCCTTTCCGAGTCTCAAAAAAAAAAAATAATCACTAAATGTTAAAAATTAACTGATGTTCTTACGAAAATTTTTAAATAATGGTACTAACAGTTTTGTTAAAAAGTATTTTAATAAATTTATAGTTCATAAATACAATGTAACATTTTATTCACTCTTAACCCATATTTAAAAAATTCTTAAACTAAAAAAATAACCATATCTAATATTTGTACATAATTTTAATAAAAAATGTCTGCATATTTTTTTACTTAAAAGCGTGCAATATTTTAATTAAGTAATACATTTTTCGGGAAAGCAAGAAAAAACGAACAACTTTTTATGATTTAATTTCACCGCGAAGTACAATAAAAAAAACAGTCTTTACAACTTTTAATGAAAAAAAATTCTCATTACATACGTGTTTTTTTTGCTTCCAGATTTTTTATCGCACTCACTTAACAAAGAGAAATTCCTTTATTTACCAGTTAGCAAGTTAGTTCCCTAGTTGTAAAAAATTAATAATGGCGAAAACTTCATTACACTTTATTTCGTACGTTCGCAGCCAAATAGTTTCGCTATACCAAACGAACAAGAGTCGACATTGCTTGGTAGTTTCTTTTTATAGGAGAAAAAAGAAAATAATCACATTAAATTTAAAAGTTCTTATTTCCATGGCTCCCCGTTCATACCTTTGGCATTTAATTTCCGCTTTGTAAAAAGACCGTTTAAAGAATGTGAGAATCGCGCGTGCTTCTAAAAAACCCGTCTTGTCAATATAGTAAGAGAGAATTTCATTTGCTTAATTTATTAAGATGGGCATTCCACAGTTAGAGATAAATTTGAAAGTTACATTTCAAATTTTGTATCGAGTAATTGAATTCTATTTTTATACATTTGAGAACATCGTAAATTAAAATTCCGTAGCGATGTATTATTGTTCATTTAGTAAGGTATGGTATTTTTCCAGAATAAATTAAATTATTGTGAAAATGATTAAAAAGGTAAATATTTGTGTTCTTGATTTATATAAAAAATTAAGCCTTTTCCATGGATTTTTTTAAAATTATATTTTCTGAAATTATATCATTATGAAAGTTTGAGTTCTTAAAGGTTTATTCATCAGATAATAAATGATATGTTTTTAGATTATAGTGATTTTATATTGAATTTTAGAATTGCAAAAAAATATATGTCTCTAGTGATTTCCTCTTTTTGTTTAATTATGTAAACAATTTTGCCTTTTGTAACATTTCAAACATGTACTTGATCAAAACTTATTATTAAATAAAGTCATTTAATATTTATTATTATCATTTTTTAAAAAAAAAATCTTACAAAAGAAAGTATTTTTTATAAAATAGAAAATGATTTTTAAGTTCATGTCGTAGAGAATTAAAATTTTAGTCGTGGAAAAAATAATTTTGGATGTTGTTGTTTAATGAAAAACACGAACAAAATGTATTCAAACATGAGTTTTTGTGTTTAAATTATAATTTAACTATTGACGTGAATCATAATTTTTTAAAGAATATTAAGAAAACTATCGGTAAAATTTTTCTGAACTCATTTTAAAAGCAATTTCGGTAAAATATTTTTCTGAACTCATTTTAACAGCAATTTCGGTAAAATATTTCTCGTAATGGAACAGTTAATTTTTAACAAATTATTTTTTTGTAATGATTTAAGTTAAGTTGTACGAACTAGAATAGAAGTAGAAAATTTTAAAACTGTTGAAAAGAAAATTTAAGTTACAAAAATGCATAAAAAGTTCTTTATTTGCTTTACAACTTGTTTAACTGAAATTGGTAAAAGTATAAAATCCAACAATTCTTTAGGATTCTCGTGCGAAGTATGAATCGTAAGTTTACTTCAGAACCGTGCTGTAGAATAAAGTTCGAAAGCTAAAATAAACTGTTCATATGCACAAGCACAACTTGATGTTTTATTTTTGTTAGAGAAACGAAAAGTGTTTTTCTATATATATTTGTTTACATTTTTACATCAACAAGCCGCGTATTTTGCAACGTTTGCTTTGGAAATTGACACATTTTAAATTTTAAAATTATTTTAAAAACATATTTTAATAAAATGCATTTAGTGAACTACGAGTCCATAACCTACGTTATGTGTTGAGGGAGAAGGGGGGGGGGGGGGAGGATCAATCTGTAACATGCCAAATCTCACGTGGGGAAGAGGAGTCTCGTCAAATGCCAAATAGTTTCTCCGCAAAAAAACATGTTAAGTTGCGAGAAAAATTTAGATAAATTGAACTTAAATATGTGTTAATATTTATCGTGGGTATAGAAAGATAGAATTATTTTTTAACAACATTACTGTGATTCTATACTAACACCTATGCTATTCTTAAAACTAATCTTCAAAAACATTATAAAGCGAATTGTGTTTCTCGAAAATCCAAGCATTTACAGTAAAAAAGTTTTTTGAATTTTTTTGCGTTGCATTGAAAAGTTTTTACACGCAATTAAAAAAAAATATTTTGTGTTTTCTTTCTGTGAAAACAAGTGTTTTCTTCTTAATTGTAAGTTTCTGCAAGGTTAATTTTATAACCTGAGCATCTCCAGATATTTTAACTTTTACTCACCAAACCAATGACCCTTTTATTCTTCTTCACCAGAACAAACCGAAAATACCCAAAGCAGCAAAGAAATGAATGTGGTTGAATTCCTACCTTTTTCGAAGAGGGCAATACGCCTCCCCTATATATCTCGCACTACTGTTGGCCAAATGCTAAAGGAATAATAACGAGTTCTTTTATCTGTTATAGAAATGTGGAACAGTATTCTCTTTATTTAAGTTGTAAATATTCTATTTTAATTAGTTCACCACAATATAAATATATTTTCCTTAATAACAAAAGTTTCACATGTATGTACATAAAGTAGAAAATGAGTGATCTAGGAAATATTGCACATTACACACAAAATTCATACTTTTCAACGCCCCCTATTTCATAATCTGTTGAAATTTGTTAAATGTTTAGTTCAATATCTTTGATTGGTCTCGTATGGTTTGTATGGTTATTTTACCATACAAACCATACGAGACCAATATGTATGGTTATTTTTATGGTTATTTTGTAAATGTATGGTTATTTTTATAATTATAAACATTAGCCCTTAACATGGTTTATTTTATTTTTATATGGTTTATTTTATTTTTATAAACATTAGCCCTTAACATGATCATGAATGTTTCTGTAGAAGTTGTTTCACCTTTATATGCAATCTGTGACAGAAAAGCAACGTTAAGGGAACGGGTAAAATCGTTTTTATTGGAATGAATTGATATGACTGTATTAAAATGTAAGAGATATAAACTTTTAGTAACTTTATGTATTTTTATTAATTTTTTCCAAAAGAGAAAAAATTGATAATAATGTTCTAGAATAGTACTATTATGTCACTTATTTATGCACATTTTTTCCCAAACGAAATTTATTTAAAAATATCTTACATTTATATAATTGGTTTCAATGTGCACCAGAATATATTTAGAAACTTTTTTCTTAATGTCATGGTAATAAAAGGTTCTGTTGTCATTTTCCTTGTGATTAACAGACTACAGCTATAATTAGTGACGGTTTCTTAACCTTTTTTTTTTAAGGGCCGGAGGAATTTATGAGGTCTGCAATTAAACTGACAACGCAACCTCATAGGGGCCTAATATGTGAGGCAAATACTTTGGACAACCACTGATTTAACATGCATTATTCCCTTCTAGATAATATTTTTACTGATATTTAATGCAGTTTTCGTTTAGTAAATGAAAGTTTCGGAGACATCATAAGCATCCTGGCATCAGTAGATTTAGTAGCTAACAAATTATAGTACAAACTATATATTTCAATTATAATAAACTATATATATAGTTCAGTCATAAAATCTATAGTTCAGCTGTAACAAACTATAGTTCAGCTATAAAAAACTGTAGTTCAGTTATAGATAAAATAATTATGTTCAGTTATAAAAAATTATAGTTCGGTTATAGACTAAACTAACTATATTCAGTTATAGACCAAATTAAATATATTCAGTTATATATAAACTAACTATAGTTGTTATAACAAACTATAGTTCAATTATAGAATAAACTAACTATATTCAGTTATAGACCAAATTAAATATATTCAGTTATATATAAACTAACTATAGTTGTTATAACAAACTATAGTTCAATTATAGAATAAACTAACTATATTCAGTTATAGACCAAACTAACGTAAAACCACAACGGCTCTTAAGGAAAAAGAGCTCAGATCTAGCATTCCCGGCCGTTATTTTGTATGGTCAGTGAGCAGAAAAGCAGTTTCTCCGCCTGTGTGTCACTTCCAGGACAGTGGAGAAAGAGGAATAGCAGGATGTAATGTCATTATGTCCGGTCTTTTTTTCGTTTATTTTCCTCGGACATCAAACAGGGATGTCTGTGTTCGGAGGATGGAAATGTATTGTTTGTGTCGTCGGATGTGTGTTTTTTGAGAATAAATGACAGTGTTTGAATAAAGGAATTCTGGTGTTTGATATTTGAATCTGTAAATGTAAAATGTCATAGGAAGATTTTACAATTTTCTTTTTAATAAATGTTAAAAGGAAGCAGATTAGAGGGAAATTACCTGAAAGAATTGACTCTTTTACCTTCAATTATTTAATACTAGCAAATTTATACCCGTTCTTCGCACGGAATAAAAAAATATCAAATAGATTCCAAATATGTGTACCATATACCCTGTTATAGGATCATAAACTTATTATTGTTTCCGCTCGTTTTAAATTATAAAATCCCGTTTCATTGCCTTAAAATTCCAAAATGAAAAATACGCTATAAAATGCACTCATAAATGTCATCACCAATTCCCTCATAAATATATAAAACAATTTAGCTCATTTGGCGCGTTTTGGGAAATAATTTGGCGAAAAAAAAGATATAGCTACCCACACCCATTATACAGCTCTAACACAATGACCTTAGAACAACCGACCAGCTTATAAATTATTTATAAAAGAAATTGCCTATTTGGCGAATTTTAGTTATTCATTTGGCGAGTTTGGCAACGTATTTGGCGAAAAAATAAAGACATGAAACACTAATAGCTCTAGTGCGATGGCCTTTATTAACCATCATAGTTCAGTAATAGCTTAACTATACATTTATTGCTTAAATATGCATACATGCAGTCAACAGAAAAATCAATGAAAAAATCATCAAATAAAACCTACAATAAAATCCGGGAATGAAGACTGGCGGAATTACGTCACTTGAAACATGTCAATTATTTTTTAAATAATGAATTTAGTTTCTGAAGGTAATGGCAAAAGAATAAAATAAACATTTTGAATTTTAAATGTTTTCGTTAAAAGTTTTATTTAATTTTTTCAGCCGATGGCATCAGGAAAGAGAAAAAATGATCGGATTTGAGCGAAAGTGGTGTATTTTTTTCAGAAAATTTGAATTTTCTCTAAAATTGGAACAAATATGAAAAAACTAAGCCTCAGGTGCACACGTTGGTATTAAAGGGAATCTATCTTAAACATTTCGAATTTCTGAGGGCAGTATAAGTAGGTCTTTTACGATCCGAACACAAACAGACACACAGACAGACTCTTTCTTTTATTATTATAGATGAAATATAAGGTAATGAAAGTATACCCGAAAAAAGGTTAGGTTCCATAGAAGTTTTTTTAGTATTAAAGGTACTGCTAAAAAACGGGGGAAAAATGCAGAATTCTAATTGGATTTCCGAATTCCCAGTGCCTGCTGGACGTCATAACAAAATTTTAACGAAAATCACGCATGCGCAAAGAATAGCTGTCATAGAATATATTTGGGTTTCAAAGGTATTCAAATTACCATTAATTCATTTGAACATTTAAAATATCAATGGGAAGTAAGTTTGGTCTTAAGTAAAGTTGCTTTTATATTTTAAAACATATTATAAAGGATTATTAAGATAATGAAAATTTAAAAAAAACTTTATTTATATGGCCCATCACGGAAGCAATTACGTAGTTAAAGGACAAAATTCAAGCACCATCAAAACAACATCTTAAACAACTTCAAAACAATATCTCTTTGGTATCTTCTTCAAATCATTAAAGAATCATGCCTTAAAAATTGAAAAAAAACTTCTCCATATCTGCAACAAAGCCACTTACTTCCAGCGACTCCTCTCACGACTGGTTATAATAGTCGTAATAAGAATTCAATGGCCTCGCCCTCTCTGCATTTGAATATACCGAGTGCCTATTCAACAGTTCAGCAATGGAGGACATTTCATATCAGTGCGGGCGGAATAGATCTGAAAAGCGGTTGATGAGGCTTTGATAACGTGACAGTGGCACTCCTGAGTTCGAGGGACTGCGCTTTGTAATGAGGGGTAGTTGACTGAAGGGGTCGAAGTCAAATTTCTGAATGTAAGTTTCAAGAACGAATTTACGGAAATAAAATGGTTTAAACTGTAAGAAATTTGTGTTGGAGAACCTAATAATTCTGTTATTTTAATACACAAAAAAAATGGTTTTCTAAAACTTTTGAAATTTACTGTAAAGTTACATCTCAATCT
Organism: Oedothorax gibbosus; assembly: GCA_019343175.1. NCBI lineage: Eukaryota > Metazoa > Arthropoda > Arachnida > Araneae > Linyphiidae > Oedothorax > Oedothorax gibbosus. The sequence goes on from JAFNEN010000273.1 coordinate 508,901, forward strand.
GTCGGAAGACACATTTGCTCTTTAAAGGGATAAAATCTGTAACCGCTGATGCAGATTGCCCCTGTTCAGAACATTTTTGATTTGAATAAAAGAGATAATTTGAAACATAAAAACTATATCTGTAGCTATAGTTTTTATGTTTCGATAGTATAGTGGTCAGAAAGCATGTCTTCTATGACGATCTTACTTGTTGACAATTTGAATATGCCGAGTGCCTATTCACAGTTCAGCAATGGAGGACATTTCATATCAGTGCGGGCGGAATAGATCTGAAAAGCGGTTGATGAGGCTTTGATAATGCGTGACAGTGGCACTCCTGAGTTCGAGGAACTACGCTATGTAATGAGGGGTAGCTGACTGAAGTGGATCGGAGTCAAATTTTAGAATGTAAATTTCAAGAAAGTATTTATTTACTTGGTATGTACCGTAAGAAGTTTATGCTAGAAAACAGAATATTTCTGTTGCTTTCCTACAAAATTGTCGTTATTCTAAAACTTTTGAAATTTACAGTAACATTACATCTTAATTTGTGAAAAGACCATTTCATCTTTTAACAGACAAAATCTGAAGCCACTGAATACAGATAGCACTTTTTGATAAAAGTTTATTTCCGAGTAAAATAGATCAATTGAAATATCCAAGCTATATCCGTGGCTTCAATAGTGAAGTTGTAAGAAGGTCAGACTCTTCTATGCCGACCATGCGTCGACATAGTGAGGTGGTTATAGACAGATCAAATGTTATTTGGCCATTAGTCATTTAAAAGAATAATAATTTGTTTGTTGTTAAATAATCCATAGATTTTAAACTAAGATAATTCTGTTATTCATATACTTTATTGCATAAGTTGAAGTTTTTTAAGCAAAAAATGTGTATTTAGCAGCTACTAATTTTTTTAATGGATAAGGACGAATCCTTATTCGAAATCCGATTTCTATAATTAGTTTATTTAGTTTTATACCGTTATACGGTGATTTTTAAATTGAACTTGCGTTTCAAAAGGGTTGAAAAACGGGAATTCCTACTTTACAAAAATATTTCTTCAGTATTCATATAAAGTATATGTCAAAACAAATGTAAATGTAAACCTAACAGCAAAATGCATAAAGTGTAAAAAAAAGCAGTTAAGCTTAATTTACATTAAATTTTTGAAAACATTTCTAACATCTTAATAACCAGTTATTAATTGATATTGATGCAAGTTTTTAATATTATATTACAAGTAAAGTAATTTTAATAAAAGTAATTAGGTAAAACAGATAAGGTTAAGGTAACCCCAGTTATATAATTAGAAAATTTTTAAAGGGGTTTAAACTCTAGCAAATTTTTCCTTCTACATATATTCAAAATTGTAGAACAATGTCTAATCTCACACTTGCTAAAACCACAACCCCTTGACCAGGTTACATAACAATATATAACTCGTCGCACCTCACAAACTTTTCATTGGCTCTTCAATTATTTTAAAACTGTATGTGTAAAACACGGTCTTACTTTAAGAATAGTTGTTCTACGATCTTGTATATATTTTTAATGTTTCTCAAAAACTTATTTGTTGCACGTTCTTTTTCATTAAACAATTTGCCATTTTTTAATGAAACGTTTATTCAGATTATAAGATTGTTAAAACATCAAATATGCCAAGGAATGTTTTACATTCCTTGCATATTAAAATGGCAGCTAAAACAACACGTTCTTTTAATCAACATCATTCCCACCCACAAAATATCACCCTTTTACTTGTTTCATAACGCTAAAAGGGATCGAATTACCCACAGATAAGACTGACATTAACCAAAAGTGGCATCATACTGTTAATAATAATGACCCTTTTACCTTTTTAATAAATACCTTTTTATAATTTGAAAAGTACTGTTTGAATACATTTTATAATATTCTTTTCTACATAATAGTCATTATAATATTCATTTTCTACATATAATATTCTACATAAGAAGCGAAAAAAATCACAATTAAAAATGGCGTGAGTAAAATTTCTGATTGCTACTTCCTGAAAATCAAGTATCAAATAGACACTTGTAAAATGAAATTTAAAAGCAACACGTTCCTTTAATTAACATCCTCCCCAAATACTATCCAAAAAATGACGACCTTTTCCTTGCTCCAACGTTAAAAGGATCCAATTACCTCCAGATAAGACTGACATTAACCAAAAGAGGCAGCTTACTGTTAATGATGATGACCCTTTTTACAATAAAAAAACCTGTTTTAATATATTTTGAAATATTCTTCTCCTATAAAGTTACATAACAAATAAAAAAAAACAGGATTACAAATAGAGTGAATAAAATTTCTGAATGCTAGTTACTGAAATTCAATCATTAAATAGGCACTTGTTGTAAAATGACAGTTAAAAACAACGCGTTCCTTTAATTAACATCCTCCACAAAATACCGACCTTTTCCTTTGCCCCGTATTCCAACGCTGAAAGTGATCCAATTACCCCTAGATAAGACTGACATTAACCAAAAGAGGCAGCATACTGTTAATAATAATTACCCTTCCCCGCTAGATACAGACCATCTCTACCCTCCCACCGCATATTAGTGACCACGATGCTATAGGATTACTGCGTCCATTTGCACGGGCAGCTAATTATATTGGGTCACGCTCAAATAGTCAAATTCCTCGGTCAGATGCTTCGTATCTGGCGACAGTGCCGAGCAGGGTGATAATAAGAGCTGATGCGAGTTATTAAATTGCGTAAATGTTAACAGATAGCGAAAGGGGGTAGATTTTAGATTGCCCGGAATGATTTAGTTAATGTTTATGTTGTTAGGGTTGGAAGTATTTTAGTTTTGTAGGGTCAGCAAATTGGCAAATTGGATATGTTGGGTAAAATGGATAATTTACGTAAATTGGTCATATTTTTTTTAAATTCCCGATTTTTTCTTTTACTATATATTTTATTGCCAATTATTAATTTATAGCAAAATTGTTCTACGTTACATTACACACTAGCTTGTTTAATTAAAATAATAAATCTTTTGATTTAAATACAGTTATTTTCTCTACTACAATACTAAATTTAAAAAACTACCGACTTTATAATAATTCCTTTTTCCAATCATTTTAAATACCAACACCATTCGAATGAAGCACTACATTTTTAAGTTTGTATTTACTTTTTAACAGTGCTTGATTTTGGAAACTAGATAATATATACATCGAAAAGTATAATTGAAATGAATAGTACAAGTTATAGAATTTATAACTACTTAACATTAAAAACTTATAAAAAGTTTTTACTCGTTTGAAAATGTCAAGCTTATTAATCAACATTAACTGATACGATAATTAAAAGATACGACATTTTATCGTTTCAAACGTTAATGTAATATCTCTAATAATATAAAAGTATTACTTTAAAAATATTTCCTTCATTATTATAAACTTTTATATTTTCTTCTCCAAATCGCCAGATTTATCAAGGTAAGAGTGTAAGCAAAGTTAGTAAAAGGCTTGCTTCTAGCTTTACAAGGCCCTTTTTGAGTATTACGAGGCTCGTATATGTGAAGGACGTTAATCAAACCAAAATAAATTAATGTTTAATCAACAATTTTTATTTGAGTATATTAAAAAGAAATTTGATTAATAGTGATATTTTTATTAGGTTAGTTTATTCTATATTCATTGTAACATAATTAGAAATTATTCAATTTTTAAATATTTTTTTAAAAACAGAAGTTTGTACAATTTTTTACAGAAGAAACATTAACAAATTTAATTTATTTTTTATCAATAAGAATGTTCAAGTATTGTCAACTTATTGTTACTTTTTGAATATTTTTCTGTATATTAAATTGTTTAAAAGTAAATTTTTTTGGAAATTCAAAGGCAATCCAAAATTTTATAAGGAAATTTAAGCTATTAAAAACATTTTAATTGTAAATTTAATGACATTTCAGAGGAAATAAACAAACATGCTTCTTTAGTTCAGTTTTTATAATTCAAACATATAAAAAAGAAAATGCAATTAGTTTTTTGAATATACCTTAGTTTTTCTTCTAGCCTAAAGAGATTATGATTAAAATAAAATGTCGGTTATATTATATACTTCATATATCGATAGATAATAAGAAAATAAGTTAGTCGTCATTTTTAATAAGCTTTTTTGAATACTAAATCGCATCAAAGAACCTAATTTTTTTTTGCAAAAGGAATTGGAATTATGCAGAATTTTTAGTAAAGATATTTTATCATGAAAATAAATTATTCAGTAAGATTTTAAAGTTTAATGAAAACCTAGATTAACCTTACGATGATTATTATTTGTTTAATATTTTAATTTGTATAAACTATTGTAAAATGTTATATGCAAAGTAAATGCAGGAAATATGCAATTAGTCTAGTTGGTATTATAAGCACATGTTCGACGAAATTATAAACTACTATGGTTATTTACAAGATAGAAAACGTTAAAAAAATATTATAGGTAGGCAAGTCAATCGTTTCCGGCTGTCTATTTCTAGCCTTCAGTTAGGATCTTAAACACAGTCAATTACGCTCGATATTAGAACCCTGATCAACTGTAGAGAGACCAATGAGCAGACACCCAACGAAACTTCGGATGACATCGGACGCTTACGCCGTTGGGACTTCGGACGTCACAGATTTAGCACACACGTCCCAGTGAACTCGGGGACCACCGTGATTTTCGAGGAATTTTTTCTCGCACAATTGATGCATAACATGGCTGTTATACGACCAGGGAACATTCACGGCGAGATAACGGTGGATAATCGTCCTCAGCTACGGGAGCCCAATTTGATTATTATTCATCTTCCAACGCGAAAATATGCTTTATACTTCTTATTTTCTTGTTTAACAGCATTAATTTTCAGTTATGTGCTTGTAGTAATATTGCGAGTGCAGTTAACGCATGCGCATGAATAACATCGACTAAATATAAGCGAAACATTCTTCCATTTTGAAAGACGCATTATTCAACAACAATTCGATATATTTCCCAAAACTTTGGCATTCATACAATAAACCGCCTTATGTGCGATAACTAGACATTGATAAATCACCCGAGTTCCTCTACTGACCCCTACTGGATAGATTTTTACTTATTCACTGCCTTCTACATCTACTTTAACTTCTACTGTGGAAAGCTTCCAGGGGATTAAGGAATTAGGCAGACGATCGGAAGATGTTGCCAACCTCGGAAGTAGAAGTTTTTGGTTTTTGTTTTCGTCTGCTTTCTCGGATATTAGGTTGGAATAGGGTATTAAGTAGGTAATGATTAAGGAAAGGCGAGTCCGGGAAAGGGATAATCTGTTTACTGTGCCCAACTTCGGCCATTTTGTATGGAAGTTTCTTTCCTGCTCCAGGCTTTTACATGGGAAGGAAATTGGTTGGAAGAAAGTTTTGAATGTTGAGGCTTTGCAGCGGAGGTTGAGGATCAACTCATAGAAGAGGTGGCTTTGTATAGAATGGTTTTTAATAAATGTATTCATGAGTGTTTTAGATGAATTTTAAAGACAGTTTGCGGTGGATGGAAGTTATGTGATTTTGTGTAAATTGTGTTTGGCTTTCTTTATCTTAAAATACTCTTTCTTCGAATGTTAAACATGAAGAAATTGTTATAATGGACACTTTTCTGTTTGCTAGGTATTTGGTACAAGAATTGTTGCAGTATGAAGTTTGTATGTTGTTATAAAAGAAGTTAAGAATAGGGAATTGAGAAAACTGAAAAATATACTGTGAAAAATTTTGTTGCAAGATTGCACCGGAATCCTGAGAATTTCTAGTGCCACTACTATTTGGAGTGTTGATGTACTACTTTTACGGTGCATCAATGTAATGGTTTTACCACAAAATTGGTAAATTAACTCTCCAATTAATGGTGGCAGCTAGAAAGTTCCAAGATTCCGGTGCAATCTTGCATCAAACTTTTGAACAGTGTATTAGTGGCGATGAAGAGATTTTCGATTTTAAATGTGATTGCTAACCAACCATTCCCAATGTAGTTCACCAATAAACTTCCAATTACACCTTATTTTCAAAATTTATTAAAATTTCATATTTACTGCTTACTATTTTACACAACGTATGCTTCATCAAAGACTCCAACCTCCAGTTCCACACCACAATCTAAACAGACTTATATGTCCTACGTTATTAAACTTCACAACTGCCCTTTTCTATACAGTGCTCCTCGGACTTACTTCGAATAAATCACTGGCCATATAAACCCGCCTTGAAATATCATCCTTTACAACTGGAGGAGGAATATAATTTACGACTCCGAGGAAGATGATACTAAGCTACTTATGAGAATTAGAGGGTTAAACTGCGAGCCAACTGGCAACTGTCTTGATCCGCTTTTAATGATTAACAAAATTAAATTACACGCCCCCCTTTGGCAATTTAAAAGGGAATTTCACAATGTCTTTGAGAGTGCCATTTTTCAAGTCTGTTCCATCAGTCTTGGGGTGGAAATGCCGGAATTCGGTATTATACGGAGAAGTAGGTATTCGGTAGTCTCTGCTTTCGTGGAATAGGAACGATAAGATTGTTTTCAACTGTTGTTTAAAAATATATGTTTTGAGATATTTTTATGTCATCTTAAACATGAGTCATCATCCAAACAGTCTTTTTGATTCACTTCTAAAAGTAATAATTCTAAAATGTGTAATTTTCGTTAACTTTTCCTTCCACAATTGAAGAGCTTAGTTGAAGAATGTGCTAAGTCATAAAAAGGTGAAAACGAGAAAATGAACTTTAAAGTTTTTTTTAGTTTGCTCTTAAATCCATTAAAACGGGAATCGCAAATGCTAAAAAATGTACTTAACTTCAAGTTTATGAAAAAGGAGAAACTTGTTATCGTTAATATGGATAGAATAATATGTTCATTAACACACAAAATTCTAAACTATTTTCAAAAATTTCACTTAGCACGTTCTTCCACTAAACTCTTCAATTGTATTGACTCCTCTAATTGCCTCTGTGGTATTGAAGTGACGGATGCCCTTCGGAATTCAAATCTTAGGCAAGTAGGAAGTGGTTCACCGCTTAAATGAACGACTGCAGCTATTGTTGGGGAAGCTGAGCGCACTGTCTGTTGTGCCTGAAACTCAACTTTAAAGACACAGAAGCTCTTCTATCCGTCTGTTTAGGATTGTCGATTTCTCCGAAAAAACAAAGCGCGAAACACATTCGTGGACGGCCGACTATACTTTCGGGAACCGATCAGGTTTCGTACCTCTCTTTCAGAAAAGCTAACAGACCGAACTGGACGGATAGTGTGACATCACAGGGAGCTTTTGGGGCCTTATTAGTTGAGTCGGCCGTAACTGGGGCGCACGTGATAATTAAATCTCTAGATTCTTGACGCCGCATACGATGTTACTTTATAGTTCTGTTAATTGCAGTCACATGTGTCGGTCTTGTCATTTGATCTCAGTCAAAAATGTAGCAAGTACCTGCGGCAGTATAGTCCACTTGTAACTCTAGTGCGGCGTTTATTTAACCAAACCAACCTTATTCCCAAGTTGGGGGTGGGGGTAGGTACATATATATTCCGGCTTGTGTGCTTGATCAGAGACCCGCTTATGAAGCCTTCGTCAAGTAAGACAGACACAGAAAGAATTTTTTACTGTCACAGAGAAAGGAATATACACCCAGGGCGAAGGCGGGAATCGAACCCACACCCGTTATAGTGCGCAGACAGTTAGCGTAATGGTCCAAACCACTCGGCCATCCGGGCCCCATTCCCAAGTTACATTTTCGTTTTTGAAAGAACAGTTAAAATTATGATGTCATAATTATAGTTTATTTCATTAAACAGGAAAAAGTAGATTTAAGAAATAACTAGAAACCAATGCAACTCTTATCTTTTAATAACGTAATCAACATATCTGCATAAATTCCTATGCCTAGGTAATTTCACATTTTTCACGACCCTCGCTTAGTGACATCCATAAGAATTACGCCTTATTCATAGCTTCCAGGAGAGGGATTACTTAGACGAATAAAGTGAGGCTGTCGCTTTGGAAACTAGTTTAGCATTAGACAATTCACCACGATTTTGTGCTTTCGAGGAAAAATAAATGAAGACCTTAGTGGAAGAACGTGCTAAGTGACAAAAAAAGTAAAATGACCAGAAAATGAGGTTAAAAAAACCAGAAAATGAGGTTTAATAAGAAAGGGCAAACTTGTTATCTTTAAAGGATGGAATAATATGTTCATAGACACAAAAATCTCCTTTTTTTCAAAAATTTCACTTAGCACGTTCTTCCACTAAGCTCTTCAAATATAGACTCTACTATCTGAAACTATATAATTGGATCAGAAACAAATGGGATAAGTATTTCCTATTTATGAATTTTTATTAAAATATTTGGTTTAGTTCAACGTTTCACCAAATGTTCAATCAGTCGTGTCTAACGTCCGGACACCTGGTACTCTGCCACTTGGTTGATGTTGGTAATGATGTTAAGGTGTTCGTCTCGTCACTTGACCGCGATTTCAAATCATACACTACTCATTTGAATAAATCATTAGTTCCGTTACCATTCGAAAATTTTAGGATCTAGTTGAATTTTAATCTAGTCAAAACCAAGAGAATAGGTAGTTGGTCCATTCAATAATAATAATAATAAAGTGGGTCATTCTTTATTATGATTTTCAAATAATAAATAATAATAATAATAATAATAATAAAGTGGGTCATTCTTTATTATGATTTTCAAATTCTTAAAAAAAATATTTGAGATATTTGTTACTATTGAATAAAGAAAATCTGCCCATTGTACATTCCCTAAATTTAGTTTAATCAAGACAACAAATAAATCCTTGCTGAAGAAAAATGGAGCTGTTGGATTACAAAATAATGGTTATTCGTTTTTTTTGGAACAAACCTTTTCAAACTTGTATTTCAAACATCAAATTCACAATTGAAGTTATATATATTTTTCAATAAACTATCGGTAACCGAACCGGACATTTAAACTTTTTTTTAAAAATGACCCGAGTACAAACACATACTCCTAGATCAAACTACACAGTAGGAGTTGGACTAACATTAAAGCGTGATTTTTGTAGGATTAAAAGCTTGAATGAGGATTTTTGGTGGCATTGTTCAAATTTTAGTAGATCTTTTGGCGATGTGTATAGAAGGAATGTGTTTTAGATAGAATAAGAGCTGATTTGGCATGGGGTTGATTTATTAATTGCTGTTAAAAGTCAATTTTCGTTAGTATTTTTTCTGCATAAGATTTAAATTCCCCTCAAATTTCATCGGATTAATTATAATTCATTTCTTTAAACACACTGGTTTTAATACTAAAATTTCGAAATATTTATGCCAATCCAAACTCTTATTAGATTAAAGTAATTTTAAAATTCTTTTTAAAAGTTGATTTTTTCTGACCGAAATTGCGATTCTTAAGAATTATATAAAAATATAAACATTATTCATTTTATAAGAAAATTATTTATTCATATTTACTAAATATAATGTAATACAATTATTTATGATTCCTGATAAATAATTGTATTTCATTATATTTAGTATGAATAAATTGCTTTTACATATTTTTTTTATTTTAAAGGTTTCATTTATATCTGATCTTCGTATGCAGTTTTTAACTCTTATTTTTATCTTAATCAAATAGCTTTCGAACTTTTTTATTATTTTCTGGCGTTTGTACTTGTATAAAATACAATAAATAAGTATGTTTCTTATTGAATATTAAGAAAATTACACTACTTAGTACAGGATTACATTGAAATTAGTTTGTAGTAAAAATATAACTAAGGTATCATATTATCAAGTTTTATTCTTTTTTTCTCAAACACCATGGGTATTATTCCCCAAGATTTTTCAATTTTCTTGACACTTTCCAACTGAAAATCCGTTCAAAAGATATCATAATCTAAAAATAATATATTGTATTTGCACCAGTATCAGATGGCATTTCTCATTCATTTCAACCTCACCCCTTCACAAAATTTCCTCATTTATATCCAAAACAACACTATCATCGTATAATCCATTTATATTTCAACACCCGTTCTTCTCAATTTTCATTCCAATTCCCTCGCAAAATATCAAAGTTCAAAATGCATATCCGTCACCAGCCTAAAGTAGATTAATTTATAAAGATACTACATATCACGCCTATTTTCATGGAGAAAGTTAAGACTTTTTTTATACTTCGGGAACGTTGGTCGGAAAAATACTGTGTGACTTTGGTGCAACGTTACTCCAGGTTCATGGAGTTACGTTACTCAAAATGTATGGAATAAGGTTACACAAATAAGGAGTTTACGCCCCAAAATCGGTGGCAAAAAGTGTTTCCTCCAGTTTTACGAAGTAAAGTTACAATAAATGTATGAAGTAACGTTACACCACAAAATAGGTAGAAAATTCTTCTCTTGTGCAACATTATTCTATAAATTTGGTGTAACGTTACTAAATAAAACTGTAAAGATCTAGACTTCCACCAGTTTTATGAAGTAACGTTACTTAAACGTAAAAAAAGTAATGTTACACAAATAAAGAGTTTACTCCGTAAAATCGGTGGCAGCAAGTGCTTCCTCCAGTTTTACGGAGTTAAGTTGCAATACATATTAGGAGTAACGTACACCACAAAATAGGTACAAAATTCTTCTCTTCGCAACGTTATTCTATAAATTTGGCGTAACGTTACTCTTTAAAACGGAAAAAGCTAGGCTTCTACCATGTTTATGGAGTACCTTTACCCGGCACAGTTTTATAGTGTATTCTGATTTAAATTATTCGGATTAAACTGAGTTTTATTACCGGAATGAAATGATTGTCTAAATAGGAAAGTTAAAGCGTTTTCATTTATTAAATTGTCATACAAAAGCTTTTTCATGTATTAAATTATCATGCATCATACACAGTGAATATATTGAATATATATTGTATCGAAAATGTTATGTCACTTATAAATTAATTAACTTTTGAAAGATTTATTTTGGACCATTTTGAAATGTGACTGTAAGTGCTGCGCTGAAAATTTTTAATATTTACTGTCGTCATGATTAAAATTGGTAACAGTTTAACACCTAATTAAATATCACTTTAAGAGATATTTAAGTTGAGGTCTTCTTAAGGATTTTTGTGATTACTATTATAATTTTTATTATATGCTATAATAATTTTAAATATGTGATATTATAATTGATATTTTGTATTGGTTTAAAACGCCTCCAAATTCTATTAATCCTTTAAAACTAATTTTTTTATATCGTTAAAATTTTTCGGTAAAAAAGCCGCAGTATTATACTATTATCTGAATTAGTTCTTTTTCGGAAGAACTGGTGCCGCATAAATATTGATTTTCAATTCTGATTCCTATTTTCGATCGTTCAGGAATATATATTATTTTGTCGCCATGTAACTATTCAAAACGGGGAAGCTGAGCAGAATATTATGTAACAATGAAGCTTAATTATAAAAATAGTTGAATATAAAGATCGATCGATTCATATGTTAATCAGAAAATGCTTGAATTTCAGTGTTTTGACACAGGTGTATAAACTATATAACACATCTGTCCAATTACTCTTTATTTTCTTATCATTTTTTAACATATGATCGGGGTTTTATTAATCTATTTTTACATATAATTCTCAGGAATAATATTTAACAAACAACTGTATAGAAGGAATTTGTGTCAATTTTTGTAAACATATTTTTTTTTATAATGGATGAATGTGTTACGACCAACCGAATTTTTTATGCTTGATACGTCTTGCAAACTATCTTTATTTTTTTGTTGAGATAATGAAATCATGCAGCGTTGTCAGGTTTGACTTAGATAAAAAGAGTTAAAAATGATACATTTTTATTAATAAACTACTGATAAGAATTTGAAACATTCCTTATTATAGTGTTTACATTTCATAAAATATCTGTGAATTTCGTCATACGAAACCTCTCTTCTTAAAGTCAAATTTTGTTTGATAATCGTTCATTTATTTTTGTTTGCATCCTTTCAACTTCTGTATCTCAGACATTGAAACAACAAACAAAAAGTTTGTTTGAGAATTGTTCATTTTTTTTTGCATTTGTTCAACGTCTGTATCTTAGAAATTGAAACAACAAACAAAAATGGTTTAGAAATGACATTCAATGTGAGTTGTGCGAAAATAGGGGATGTGTCTTGATTTCCCTTGATACTTTCCACAATGTTTAAGAACTTCAAAATATCTATTTAGATTTTAGACAGTGTCATTTTAAGGTGTCTGACTCTTTTTTTTAAACTTATTTATAGACGGAAATATTGTCAAAACATTGTACTTTTACAGTTGCTTAGTACAGTTTATTTATTTATTAGATATTCGTTAGTATTAATTATTTCAAATATAGTTATAAGTATATTATATTTTGAATTTAATAATAAGAAACCGAGGCCTTTCTATTTATTTCAAAACTTTTTGTTTATTTCCATTCGATTTTTAATTAACATCACATTTAGTCTGCATATAACGTATTAATTTGAGTTTGTATTTTATTTTTGTTGATTACACGTAATTAATTCCATGGATTAAAAGTTTATTGCATAGTAATCTAACTTTTTTAACAATTGTTTGATTATTCTTTTAAAATTTATTGTCTCCATCCGTTTACATTTTGTCATTACAGAAACTTTTTTTAGATACAGAAAAAACTTTATTTTTAGAACAATTACTCATAACATGATTAAGTGTGCCCAATGCTTGATACAATATACCAAATGAACATTAAACGCCCCAATTGGGATTGTGTTCAAAATAACCGATATATTTTTTTTATAAATAATAATTCCAAAAACTTATAAAATATTCATTAGTAAGCAAATAAAGTAAGATAACAATTGATATATGGGACATAAAAATATTTATAAAAATTTAAAATAGTTAAATCGGATCCAAACTAACAACAGTCTAAAGCTTCATCACCATCACATAATTATAAAGCTGAGTTAACTTTAAAAAAAAATAAAGCTTGCATTTCTATCTATGGATATTTATAGTATTTTTTGGCTCATTAAAATTATGTAAGAATAAAAAATTGGAACATATAGTGCATTTACTTTAGCGAATGTAAAATTGTTGAAAGAGAGAGAAAATAAAACTATTGTGTCCATTGGGAAATTACTTACATGTAGTATTTATTTTTGTTTTTCGAATTTTTTTGTCTGGTTTAAAATGCAATTCATTTTGACAAGAATTTACAATTTGGGTTTCTGAAAACTGAAAAAATGATTGTTAGAAATATTCTGTCTATTATTACAAACAGGGCATAAAAAATTTAATGTTTTTAAAAGTTGAATGAACACGCATTTTGTAAAATTTTTAAAATCTTCTTTTGAGCTGGCGCTTTTTGAGTTTATTTTGATTAATTTTTTGAAAGTTATTTTCATATACGTGTGTTTTAATTTATTTGACGTATATTTTTTTACTCTTGTTTTAATTACTTACTCCATAGGTTTAAAATTTTACTCCTTGGGCTGAGTGATATTAGTTCAAAAATCCTACCAGTTTAAATCGCCTTTCGAATAACTAAAACATTTAAAAATAAACGAAAAATATGTCAATTTTTTTAAACCCATATATATTGAAATTTTGTTATTTATTTAAAAAACCCCATACATATTGAAATTTTGTTGGTATTCCAATCAATTATATGTATTAAAGAAATTATAAATGTACAAATGTTTTTTAGCCATTAACATATATTTAAAGTTTATATTATTTAACGAGTTTAATTTAAAACGCCAATGTAAGGTTTCACAACTGGAAAGCAAAAAAAAAGACAAAATCTAATTATATTGCATATTTCAATAAAGGAATTTATATTTATATTGGCTTCATTTATTGCAAGCACGTTTATATTTAGATCGATACCATTTCAATCATTTAGGCTAAATATTTTATTAAAATATTCAAATTTATAAACTTGTAGTCCATACTTACATAAAATAGAAACTGGAAAAGAATTACTACTTACTTCTAACATTTCTCTTGTTCCGATTATAAATTATAAAAATTTGATAAAATGTTTCACATAGTTTAGTTGCAACTATTTTAAGATAATTTTATTCTTAAAATGTTTGCCCAACAGACGTTTTTTCTACAAAAACCAAGAATATATGCTCAATATAAATTATTAATTAATGACTGCAAATTTTTCATTTTGTGTAATAATGTAAGCAAGAAGAATTTTTAATGAGTGTAAATGAATAATTTTGCCTAAATGAGCATTGTGCTTTTATTGAGTTAACTATAATTGGTTTTAATGAATGAATGAACAACTTTACAAAAAAATCTTAGTTTTAACTGCATTGTTCTTTTTGTCTGCATATACTTAAATCAGTGAAATCAGTAGCATTTTTGATTAAGTTGAACTTTAGATCAAGGTGAATTACTTAGAGAATACTAAACTGTTTAAATTATAGGTATGGGAAACTCATACGTACTGTTTAAAACATTATGGTGAATCATGTATACATTTTATATAATATTTACTATGTAGTCTTAATTTATATAATTATACATTAAAGCTTATTTTTATTTAAGAAATAGTTAAATGACAAGTAAAACAAATACAATTGATGCTAATTAATAACTAAGGTAATAACTTGCCTTATAAAGTTATCAATTAGTAGACAGTTCAGTTAGAATTAATTTTAAAATGTTGTTTTAAAATAAATATAAGTTAATAATGTAAACAATTATTTTCAATACAAGAGCTTTAGATTTGTGTTGATTTGATTTTTATTGACAATGAAATATTATTTAAGATAATTGTTAAATTATGAGAATATTTTCTTATATTTTTAAATTAAAGGAAACTTTTTCTCACCTTTATAAAAGCCAATTATATATTTTTAATCAGAAAGTAACATAAACACGAACAAAGTAATTTTATTCCACTTTTAATTAAAAAGGGTCAATAATACATGATAAACAGAGTTTCAAGTAAAAAAAAAAACTTTGAAAAATATTTCTTCGCGATTTTTTTTCTTTTACTATGTCAGTTATTTTCTCACCTTTTAGATTTTGATTTTGTTTTTTTAATTAAGTCCATTTTGTTATTTTAATTGCTAGGTCTCCTTTTCATAGCGAAACTTATTTTGCTTGGATAAATACTTGAGAATTAGAATGTTTTTTACGTGATTACTTAGAGTTGCACAACAAATATTTTAATAGTAAAATAGCTTAGAATATTTTATTTTGAATAAGTACATATTGATGCGTTAACGTTTTGTTAACGGCATTTAATAACGCGTAGAAATTTATTATATTTATACTTTTTGCATACACGTTGACAAATAATTAAGATAAAATATCTTATTAAAGAGCCAATAAATTTAATTGGTAAGCGTTACCTTTAAAATCTATTATTTTTTTCTAAATTGATTGAACATGTTCCACAAATTAAATTGACCTGATATAGCTTGGAAACTGTTCCTTGACCGTATCAATGCAATTTCGTAAGTACTAATTTTGAAACTATGTTTGACTAAATATTTGGTGATAGATATTTGATCACTTGGCTTGTTTATGAATATTTTTAGTAGTGTTTCTGATTATTTTGGTTTCGGTATTAAATTGGTTTGAGTTTATTTTCTTAAAAAATAGCTCTCACTAATGATTGAACATTTTCAAATTTTAATTTGGCACTCTGTTACAAATTTTGTGCTTGGTTACAACATGATAAGGGTTCCTAGTAGCTGCAACGGCTGTGTGGTGAAATGTTTTAATGTTTTTTTGGTATTCGGTTGAACGTTTTTTCATATTTTGGAAGCAAAATCCCGAGAAAAGAATCAACCGAATAACGGAAACATGATGAATCGTTTTACCACATAGCCGCTGCATCTATTAGGAACCATATTTTTGGTGAACAAGAGCCAAATATTTAGCAGTGTGGTTCAATTATTTTCCCATTCAACTAGTGTTACAGAACATTCATAACAAATTCATTTTTGACGTACCCATGAAAAAACAAGATTTCTAGAGTAAGTACAATTTAACATTTTAAATTGTTTGATAATGAAACTGAGTTAATTAGCGAATAAATAGATCCCATTTTTCATAAGAGAAAACTTAATTTCACTGAAAATTTTAAAACTTTAACTACATTTATGCGCACTTTATCTAAAATGTTGGTGGTTCAAGGACAAAGCCCCGAATGTGTAAATTCTAGGTATTGGTGGTCTCTGAAAATTGGGGGGGGGGGGGGCACAGTTTCCGGTTTTCCATCTTTTGTTTTGAACATTCGTCGTTTTGTCATTTGCCGGTGATGTATATAACGTCCAATTTATTTGTCAAAACACTGATAATCATATCTTTAAAACAAAATTATTTATACGTTAACAAAATTGTTTAAAACGTTATTGAAACATTTTAAAAGTGTTAAAAGTTTATTTATTAGAAATTTTATTTATTGTTATATTTTAGGCATGAAGAATTACTTGTCAATATATATTTCTTGTAATTATTGCAATATATTTCGGATTACAGTGTGGTTCTAACGGACTCGAAAAACTTTAAAAATATTTAACTGACAAGTTCTTCATTAGTTTCCAGAGTTGTTGGGTTGTAGGGTTGACACATCATGCTTCGGAGGTTATATTTGCATGCCCTGTCTGCATCCAGCCACCTAGTATAAATAGTACAAGACGAAAAATACCCCCCGAATAAACAACTCCATGAACTATGTAAATATTGGATTACTTTAAGTACCGGCTCTTGTGACAGACTCGTCACTTGGATGAGGCTCAAATATGTTAGAAAATACTTGATACACGTTATTTTATTATAAATTTCAACCGAACTAAAGGCAAACTCTGAAAAAAGCTAAAATAATAAAACAACTTGAAACGTTACATTCTACAGTTAATTTCTTAAGGCTTGCAATACACTTTCTTGGAACATATTATTTATTAAACAAATTAAGTTAATAATTAACTATAAAGTAAAATTTTTCTTAACGCCTTGTGTTTCTTTCTAATGTGTCTAAATTCATTTTACTCTTCATCGAAAAAATAAACAAAACAAAGTAGTAAAATAAATAAAAATATGAAAAATAAATAGTTTGAAATGTTAAATTTCTACAGTTAATTTCTTCAAGCTTGCAATACATTTTCTTGGAACATATTTTTTATTAAATAACTGAGTTTTATGAATTAGTTTATTGCATTTTTACAAGCAAACTATAAAATAAAATTTTCGTTACGCGTTGGGCTTCTTTCAAATGTGTCCAAACTCATTTTACTCTTCAATGAAACAAAAATAAAAGAAAAGAAAAAATCTACTTTAAAACAAATAACACGCTGCCCACAAAAACGGCGACAGGAGTAAACAAGAAAAATATTAAATTCTAAATAACGGTGTCGCCTTTTACGCGCTTATCGAACAATTTCGCAAACTTTCTCCTAAAAGCCCCCCAAAATGACAATTTTGACCCTGACTTCATTTATATTTGAAGAGCTTAGTTTCAGAACAAGCTATGTGACAAAAAGGTTAAAACGATAAAATGAGATTTAATGTTTTTAGTTTGAATTTAAATCCGTTACAAACTGTACTGGCAAATGGCAACAAATATACTTTACTCTAAGTTTATGAAATCGGAGAAACTTGGTATCTGTAAACCATGAAATAGTATGTTAATTGACACACAAATCTCAATTTTTTAAAAAATGTCACTTAACATGTTCTTCCACTAAGTTCTTCATTTTATTATGTACTTTTTTATTGTTCCACTTCTTGTCTGCATTTTTTCGCAGTTTTCTCCTAAAGCTGTGTAGCGGGGGGAGAATGGATAAAGGGTCTATGTAATAACCCAGTTGCCGCCAGGTTTGGTTTTTGGCTCGATTTTTCTTTTTTTTTCCTGCCAAGAGCGTTGCTACGTAACCGGGGACGTTGGAGGGAAATGAATTCACGTGACTTCCCGTTCCGCGAAATTTCCGGGGGACGCGGTGCAAATTTCCCGTCTTTCCCTAGTCTGGAGTCAAGACGTGAGTAAAGAGAAATTTTGTAGGATTCTCAGGGAAATTTTTAAACTTTCTAAAACTATTCTTTGAAGAGCTCCTCTTGGCAAGCTTTAATCAAACACAGTTTTGATATTGTATTAGACAAGGAATCTGTTAGGTTTAATCTTTCAAAACAAAGAAGATCTTCAAAGCACAAAGTGATTGACATGCATTTTAGAAAAACCAAAACACTAGATAGTCCACAGAAAAAAATATTTAGGCTTAAGTAATATTATACTTATGAGGAAGAATATATATTTGGTATATCAGTACATTTTAAACGTCTTTGAAGCATTATAAACGACTGTTTTATAATTTTAAGTTTCACTTCGATAAATGAACTACGTTGTTTAATTCTAACTGTAAACGATTGCATAACATAAAACTTGTTCTTTGGAATATTTGTCCCGGTAGCAGACAATGTAGTAGGATAACTTTACAATATATTTTTTTTCAAGTTGCAAAAATGGAAACTATTTAAAGTCTGCTATAAGGACGTTATTTTTCCATTAAATGTTTTATTTTCTAAGTTTGAATTACATATGAATATTTTATACTAGTTTCAGCATAGTCTGGATTCCTTTATTGTAATTTCAAATTTAAATAAAAAATATGGAGATTTGGAGTTTTTTGTTGAATAACTTTTGAGTTTTAATCTAACAAAGGTTTTCTTCGTATTGTGGCATTTCCTTTTTGTTCTGTAGTTTAAATTTTATAAAAACTATTTGCTCTATATTTCACATACATAAATACTTTAGTAAGTTTGTAAACTAACTGAACATAAACATTACGCTAAATGTCTTGGTAATTTAGCCTTTAAGAAAGTTTTATCTATTCTACATTTTTTCACCTTTATGTTAGAGATACAAAACTAGGAGATCCTTCAGGCAGTAATATACAATGTACGCTATATTGTGATGAATAATAATCACGTATATTTTTAGATTCATTGAAATTCTTGAAATATCAGTGGTTAAAGAGCCCAGTCTGTAAGGTGCTTGCCTTACATGCGAAAGGTCCCAGGTTCGGGTCTGAGCATTTCCAAAATAGTAACTCAAAACTTACAAAACGGTCTGTGCAGCTAAAATGTCCTACGAATAGAAGGAGTGTAGAAGGAGTGCACGTTAAATATGCTCCAAAGTACCATCGCTGAGAACGATGTCGCCCTTAAAATTTGCTTTGGGTGCCTACTAAGGTATCAACTCGTCACTTGACCGTGATTCTAGATTATCCGCCCGTTTCCAATAGTCTTCATGTAGCTCTAGTGTGCGAAGATAATTCAACCCAACCCTTGAAGTATCATTTACAAATATCTATCCTGTCATGCTCTTTTTTGTCAACACACATCTCTTTAAATCACATAATCCGTATGTATTGCCACACACGACAAAAATATTGAACCTATCTAACTTTTGACATTTTTAAAGCCTTTTTCGATGACACAACGCAAAAAGGGGACATAGAAATATACGTCAAAATACGTTGAGTTGCGAGTCTAGTTTTTATTGAAGATGACATCCAACCATTTCTATATGACATGACGCAAATTATATTGTTACCGCTCCTACCCAATAAAATGGTTTAAGGAGTTTTCGTAGAAGCGATGCCTTACGTGTGTGGGAATGCTGTTGATTGTGTTATGTGTTAGAGAGACAGGTTGACTTTGTTTCTGTCAGTGGAAATTCTGGAAGGCAGAAAAAGTATAACTTTTATTTCCTCGTTTTATTGGGTTGTCAATGACGTTTTGTTGGTGTTGAAGAGAAATTTTTATTTTGTGTAGTATTATCATTTTCTTTTTAAACGATAAATAGTTCCCACTATATACCTTTACCCAATATGGACCACCTTAAGAAAATTTTTTTTCACTCTCTTTTACAGCTCGCAGGACTTTAAAAATTTGTGACCTCTATCCCTGGACTGTTGACTATCATTATAAAAAATTAGTGACCCTGAAATTATTCTGGTTTAACTTAAATAATAAAAACGATATTTACATGTGTCCATATAAAGAACCACATGTTCCTATTACGGACATGCATATCCATATCCATATTAGAGACAGGTGGCTCCTACTAGAACTACAACTGGATGAAAAAGCCACTCTTTCAATGGATTATTGAATAGAGGGATAAAAAATTATCGTAAAGTATTGTATTTGAGGTGGGAAGAGTAAATATCTTCAGAAGGATTGTAGGTCATTTTAGGTTGCGGCTCTTCATAGACCTTCAATGTGCAATAATGTCACAAATGTAAGCATTAATTTATAATGAATTAGCAAAATAAAATTCCATTAAACCAGATTGTTACAAATTTGTGAATTTGAATATACATTTGCTGTACTTCCAATACGTATATAAGGTGTCCATATTGGGGATCGGGCGCAGTTTTACTAAATCTTACAATAATTATATAAATAGAACATTTCCCAGCAATGTAATATCAATCGAAAATAAATTTTATCAGCATTCTAAAACACTCCCCTTTTTAATATTTAAAGAGATATACAGTAGTTTTTATCATATATCATAAGAATATAAACTTTCCTATTATTTTGATAAGCACACATGAAAATACAAATTTCCTTCGAAATGGCAACAAAAATTAACTACGATATTTAAGCTGAAACTAGTCAATAAAAAATATCCTAAGTTGGTATTTTTACTGTAAGTTATAGATATTAATCTTTAAATTGGTTTTACTTGTAATTTATAGGAGGCATATTTTAAATGAAAATCAGTATTAGTCGATAAATCAAAATTCAATTAAAAAAGGAGTTTTGTAGCACCTAAGTAATAATTTAATCTACTGAAAGTACGGATTAAAGGTATTTATACAAAAAATGATGCATTTTTCATTTCATGTGTAAAAAAATTGTACTGGTGTAAACAAATGGTGAAACAAATTACTTGCACAAACTTACTGTAAGTGTTTCGCATTTTGATTCAAAGTATGATAATACATATTTTCAAAGGGTGTAATTTGTGTTTGAAGTTTTCATATTTTTTTCCAGTAATTGCACTTTTAAAATGTGTTTTTAGGGAGACCTTACTGTTTCATCTTTCATATATTCATATTTCAAAAAAGCATAGTTATAAGCGTTTAGATACAAGTATATTGCAAAGATAAACAAACATTAAGCTAGTAATAAAAGTTATCCAGAATCATCAGTTTATTTAATTGGACTATTAATATTCCTGTTTCATTTATTTCACTGACCGGAACGAAAAAATTGTTCCTAAATAAACACCAGAACCGGTCCATAAAAAGGAAAAGTGCATAAATTTTTAGTGCCTTTTTAGACTGAGGGGATTCGTAATTTGGGCTAGAAATAAAAACATTCCGATGTATATTTAAGTAATAAAAATCCGTAGAGAATTTAGTGAGGCCCTAATAAAATCTCAAGAATTTTTCCGTAAAAAAAGTCTTTAAAGAAACTCGTCTTCTGACTTCATTTTATACGAGTTACTTTTTGCAATGCTTTTATGCATCGGTGGCACTTTTCATAAAATCTTTGCATTTTAAAAGTTAGTGCTCTTAAATCATTCCCAGAGGATGGACTGGGAAGTTTTGACATAAATGAATATTTGGGCGCTTGGTCCTAAAATTCATTTAAATTTTTGAAATTCAAAAGTTACAAATTAAGCCTTTTTTGTAATGAAGTAAAACATTGAATTTAGTAAAATACCCAGCCAAAATATATTGTGCAAAGTTGCTTTACAAAAGCTTAAAAAAAAACTGAAGGGATTTGAAAACCTAGGTCTGCAGAAAAAAACTGCAGTTTTCTTGCAGCAAAAAAACTGCAAAAAGGCTGCAGTTTTTCTGCCTCCCAGCCAAAATATTCTGCAGAATTGCTTCACAAAAACTTAAAAACGGCTGCAGTTTTTCTGCCATCCAGCCAAAATATTCTGCAGAATTGCTTAAAAAAACTGAAGGGATTTGAAACACTACACTCTTAAAACAAAAGAGTGAAATTCACTCCTATAGGAGAAGTGCATTTTCGGCACGGAAAGGAGTGGAAATTAACTCAGACTGAGTTAAAACCGCTCGTTTGTTTTAAGAGTGTAGGTCTGCAGAAAAAAACTGCAGTTTTTTTCAGCAAGAAAAACTGTGAAAAACTGCAGTTTTATTCTGCAGACTAAGTGTTTCAAACCCCTTAAGTTTTTTTGTCAATTCTGCAGATTTTTTTGGGGGGGATACTCTTTCAAAAATATTGCTATCGAGTATTATAGTAACAAATGAACCAACGTATTTCACATTGTTACTAAATATAAGGGTATTTTAATGATGGGAACACGTACAGCATTTTACTTTTTAGAATCCATACAAAATTTAACCTAACCACAAACGCCTGGTAATTTTTAATTAACAGCATCGTATCCACCCTACTACAAGTCATACAATAATTCGCATAAGTACTGGTAATAGAAAAGAATCCACAAGTAATCACGTATTTACTAAGTCAATTTATGCAAATAGGACATATTCAATTTTAAATAAGGACATAATAAAAAAAAAATATTATCTAATTTCAATTTCATCTCATTTTTGAAACATTCAAATGCTTAAAAACGAAAGCCAGGTGTTTCCGGTTTGAATTTATGTGTGAATTTATATCATTTTGAATATATTTCAGGAATCAGTACATGCACTTTTCAGACTTGAGAAATATTTACTTGGATCCATTTTAATCATGCAAGATACTCAAATTTGAGTATTTTTACTCAGTTTCAAAAGTGTAGATCTAAGAGTGCATTCTGCACTTACAATAATGCGGGAAGGGCTAGGCACGCATTTAGAAACAACTTCCGTTACAGAAAAAATATCTCTACTTATGTCAAATATTTATAAATAATGCATCAGAACAAATCGAAAACAATTCCTTTTCATTTCTACTTCCAACATTTCAAAAGAACGAAACAATAAAATACCTACAAACTAAAAGTAACCATCCTTTTTTCATCTCGCTCAGACGCACAAAATAAATCTCATAAACTCTTCAATATTTTATAACTTGAACATTATTCCATGATACTCTATTCTAGAAATTCTCATCAAATAATCCTGAGAAACAATCTCGCAGAAAAGGCACGTGATCACAAGCAATCAATATGAAATGCCTCTGGGGAAAATTTCAAGAAAAGTCGAGTTAACTTATGGATTTGTGTCCTAAGATTGAAACTTTTGTCTTACTTGACAAATATGGCGATTTTTGATGCTTCTGCTTTTAATCAGATTAAATTAAGCTTTGGAGGACTTATAATGCTTGTTCAGTTAGATAGGATAAAATCAGAATTCTTTATGTTTGCCTTGAGTTAAAGTAAGTAACATTACATTGTCGTGTTTCGATAAACAGTATTTTTGCAATTAAATAAGATTAATCTATTCATTTTATGTTGTGTAATTCATAAACATTTTTTTAGCAAAACTATGATTAAATGTATTGTTTGAAAGTATTTGAAATAGCCTTGGTTCACTATTGTCACGTCAAAGAGTTCGTTTTTGAAATAATTTATTTTTTAATATTACAAAAAAGGAAATTATTTGCATACATAGGTTAAAAATACACATTTGTAGTAAGTGCTTGTTAAAACTTTCATTCGATGAGACACGTTAAAGGCTTTTTTCAAGATAATTTCTGTGAATTATGGTTTCAAGGGTTTGCAATCAGTGTTATGTATCTCTAAGTTTTTATACAAAGGCCGTTCTTTATAGTTTAAGTACTGGAAGTATTGGGGCAGTGAGTCTCAATTTGTAAAATTATAGTACCCTTTTGCCTGCAAAAATTTAACCATATGTGCTCAAAATACTAAAATTATAAGATTAAATATAGGTTCTTTTGCATTGGGTTAATTCCACGTAAATACATACCACAAGTGAATTTTAAAAATATTTTTTTATTCCAGTTGAAACTTTTTATGTGATTTAGAAAAGTTTGAACTGCAAAAATTTTACATCAAAAACTATTATTGTTTTTATTTGTGGCAACACTGAAGTTTCAAAGTGGCTACTTATTTTGAAAGCATGTGTAATGTTTTGACATCATTTTGAATTCTTGAATTTTAAGTTTAAGTATTATTTTTTTATCAGATTTTTTAGTAAAATTATTAAAATGCACTATAATAACTATCTTGAAAACACATTTTTATAGGCATTTACAAATAAAAGTTACTTAATTAGAAAGATAAACATCCCCTGTTTTGGCTGTAGTGTAAGTCACGAAAAGATCTAAAAGTTTCTATAACTTTTTAAAATAAGGCTTTGCTTCAAAAATTTTAAGATATTTTCTTTCTATATTAACCTCTGTGTAATAATTCCACACTTTTAAATTTTAACATAAAAAGCATTTTCTCTATTTATAAAACATTTTAACTTTGTAGTGTAAGTCACAATGTAGTGTCAGTCACAGCTTCTGTTTGATTTATTTATTGTAGAGTAGCTATAATATTTGTAGATTTCTTATATTTTGATAATTTTGATTTAAGATGGCTATATTAACAGCTAAAAGAAAAAAGAGAGCAAAGGGAAAGACTTTAAGCATGTGGTAAATTTCAAACCTTTAAAGAAAATTAAAGCAAAAACCACTTTACGGACAACACTTTAACTAAAAATACACCATCTCTATTGCAATGTTCCAACCGTTAGACAACATTGAATGGGATTTCTCTGCCACCAATGTTGGCCATCTTTACCTTTAGTCATGAAAAAGGAACAATTGATGGACTTGGTGATACAGTGAGGAAGAGATAAAAACAGCCACACATTCCAGGAAAATTTACCCACATTTTGCTAAAGATTTTTCACTTTGCATAATAAATCTGCCCAAACATATCACTATTATACATTTCTGACAACTGTGTAAAGGGCGAAATAGGTAGATTAAATGATATTTGCTCATCAAAGGAAAATAAATATTTCCGATTCCTGACACTCAAAAATTGCTCTGCTTTTTAAAATTAAACAAATAACTACTTAAAACTGCCAATGTTTCATTAAATCCCCAAAAATACTACACAGCTGATTAAACAAATTTAAATGTTGTAAAAAGGAAATACCCCTCAACAAAATTCTGAAAATGAATTTGATGCTAGAAAAAGAGCTTTTAGTTCCTTTTGTAGGAAAATTATCGTTAAATATTTTGTGGGGCAAATGTTAAGTAAAGATGCTTATTAAATAAAACTGAAACATCTGCAATGGTCGGGAAGTCTTTCTGCGTGGCCTGAGAAGGAAGGTTTTTTAGACAATGCTATTGAAGAAAGAATTAAGAAATTACCAGAAACCAACTTTAGGGGACGTTGTGTAACTTTTTCTAACTATGATTTTACCATGTATGCAATTTTTAACTTACCATGTTCAAAATTATTTACATATGTTTTGTTGTTATTGCCTATATTTCCATATCTGTGATACAATTCACATGATGTAGTTGTTGTTGTTGTTGTCTTGTCTATGGATAGGTTGAGGTATTAGATGTGACCGTGTGTGTTCCACACAGCCTCAGCTCAGCAATCTGAAGGCAGTTTTGGGAATAAAGGTCATCTAGCGGAGAGTCACTAATCTGTTGCATTTTTGCAAGGATGGCTGGACATGAGAAAATGTGTGTTGGACTTAGTTCTATGTCTAGGCAGATTTTGCAGGTGGGGTACTTTCTGGAGCCGTCTGGCTGGATTTTCATTTCCCCCAGATGTCCAGTTCTCAGTCTAGTTAAGGTTTTTGCTATTGTTCTGCTAGTTGTTAATTCACAGATTTTGTTCTTTAACTTGATGGTCGTATCCCTGAATTTTGATTTTGCCACTGAGTTGATGTCGCTGAGTGTGACGAGATGAAAGGATCCTTCATTGAGATGTCTCGCTTCTTTGGCTAGTAAGTCGGCTGCCTCATTTCCATCAATACCTACGTGTGCGGGTATCCATTGCAGAATGCAATGTATGTTTAGAGTTAGCAGTTTTTCCAGGGCACGGTGTATGTTGATTACTTGCTTGGTGTAGCCCTTTTGAATTGCATGGAGAGCAGCTTTACAGTCGCTGAAGATAATAAGACCTCCAGCTCTCTCAGTTTCCTGGAGACAAGAAAAGTATTTAGGGCTTCTTGGATGGCGAAGAGTTCACATGTGTAGTTGGAAGCAATTCTACCAGCTTCGAATTTGAATTGTTTTGTGCTACCATCAGGGAAAATCAAGTTGACGCCCACTCCTCCGTTTTCCAGAGTTTCATCGGACGACCCATCTGTAAAGGCGTGAACAAACCCTCTGCATGAATATGATTCGATGGTTTTTTCTCCTGTAGTTCTGATGATTGAAGCTAGTTCGTTTTTGGAGCATGGTTCGAGCAGATTAGTAAAAATTTTGGTATTTTTGAAGAGAAGCGAGGGCAGAGGTGCTTCCTTGAGGATGTCATGTGTGTGATGTTCAAGTCCAATATCCTGTCTGATCGTTTGGTTGTACAGTAATGTAGAGGATCGCTTAAGTCTTGTACTTTTGCTTTTCTTCCTAAAGACTTTATTTCCAATATGGTCATTTTCACAACTCCTGATCTTGTTTGTGAATTTCATGGTGTAATATTTTCTTCTGTTTTCTAGGAGCTGCAAGCCGCATTCTACATGATGTAGTGTACGTCACAAATTGAATGTAGTACACTACATTCAATTTGTGACATGATGTAGTGTAAGTCACAAATTGAATGTAGTGTATGTCACGCACAAAAATGTTAATAAATTATTTCCTATGATATTTCAATACTTTTTTGCAATTAAATTATTTAGCTTTAAACCTTATACTTAAAATAAGCACTGGTAGAATGTTGTTTTACTGCACTATGAAGAAGAAATTAGAGTTTATAATGATAACCAAAAATCGACTTCCTTTCATGTAGTGTAAGTCACATCAGGACATTTTTATTATTTTTTTAGTAAAATATTAAATTAAAAAAGATTTTACTGATTGCTAAAAATACTATATGTTCAGGGGTAAACTGACATACAATATATATTTTTTAATAAATAGAAAATAATTATGAACTATGCAAACGAAATTTGTTAAATCGTCCGATGTAGTGTAAGTCACGCGTGGAAATGCGCATTGGTTGTTTCCTCAAGGTATTTCTTATTAGCAGCCTTATCGAGATGCGCATATTATATTATATCTGAAAACTACTTTAATAACGATGGCTGCCACTTTTTAGAGCACTCTACAAATTTCAATTCGTAAATTTCAAAATTGAGTAAAACATACTCAAATCAGAGTACTCCAAGTAAATAATATTTAAATTTGAAACTTGAATAAAATCATTTTTGAAACCATGCATATACACTCAATAACGAAACATCAGGTACTCATTTTTGAGTACTGCCCCAGTGTATTTGTGCATCCTTTTGATTGATTTAGGATTTTTTTGTAATATTTTCCAGTACACATATCCGATATATAAAAAGACTGGTAGTAGTTGGGATAAGAACCTCCCCCCCTCCAGAGAATATTCTGTAGGTTGGTTGGTAGACATATATATACAGGTTCGTGTGCTTGGTCAGAGACCAGCTTATAAACCTTCGTCAAGTAAGACGGACACAATACAAACACATAAGTGGATACATCTAATTTTTGGAGACAGAGGCCAACTAGAGGATCCCCAAAATTGGCTTGTCACCCCCAGAGGTATTGATTTGGTATGGGAACTTGGAGGACTTTGTGACCATGACGGATTTAACGTGCACCAGTCACCATTAGCGTACACGGGGGTCTTCGGAAGGCAGGGGAACTCGAACTCGCAAAATTAGGGATGCCAGTCCAAGACCTTACCGACCAGGCTATCCCGGCCCCGAGAATATTCTATCTACAGTTCAATACGATAACCACTCTTCCACAAACCCCTATCCGCGATGCTATCCACTCCTCTAGAAGAAAATACGTTAAAAATGAAATGCAATTTGCCATATTTCAGGTTATAAACCGAACTGAAAGGAGCTATTACTGAAAGAAACGTTTCGTTCAAAATAATATGAAACATTTCAAATACTCTGGTGAAATTTAAAATATTTAAAAAAATGAAAAGCACTTTGATACTAAGTATGCCGATTATTTCAAGCTAGAAAGCATTAGCCCGTTATATTTGAAACAAAATATTCCATATCAAAATGAAAACACATATTTACTTAGCTTTGAAAATGTCAGTTTTCTCATTGAAAGTCGAAGGGTGGAAATTCAAAGCAAGCGACAACATTTATTAGAAAAATATTACAAAAATATATTAAACAGAAACTAAATACAGGCCTGCCAACTTTCCAGATTTAACCCGGCAATACTGGATTTTTAAGGGGACGCATTACCCAAAGTTTAGGGCTGCCCAGAAAATAATTAAACATGCTCGAATGCTGTGAGCTAAGGATATTGCAAAAAAAGGATTATTATATAATGGTAGAGGTTTATTGAAAATGATATAGTGGTTTTGTAAAATGGTTATTTAACTTTTATGTTAATTTTTAAAATTTTTAATTTTTTCAGCTTGTGAATGGTTAAAACCCTAAGGCTTTTAGGTAAATGAATGTAGAGCTCCAAATTTTTTTCCTGTATTGAAACATATGCATTCAACAAAAGTTGGTATGGGATAAGGTCTAGTGTGAATAGATTTTTTTTTAAAAATGATGAAGGTGAAAATTTACAAAAAATCTTATTTTTTGGCCATTTTTATACATAAAGCTACATAACTGTTCTTGTTTAACTGATAGCTCAATATCCATACCAATTTTTAGTAATAGATGTTGTGGGAACATTTTGCAAAAAATCCATAAAAAATTCTTAAAATTGTAGGAGGAGTAGCATTTTGAAAACACATTAATTTTTTTTAATTTAAAAAAAACCCTTACTTTTTAATATTTGTCATTTTTTCGTATAGTGTATTGAATGTTATTTCTTTGTAAAAATAGTTTAATTTGAATGCTAGCGATAAAAATACTGGATATAATTTTTTGGGTACCGCGTTCCCTTAACGACTTTCTGAAATTTCACGTCATAGACCAGTAATTGCCAGATTTTCGAATGGGAAACATAAAACTTTCTCTTCGCGCCCGGAATCCGGGAAGTAATTATTACTGAGTTAAATCCGGAGAGTTAGTATTTTGATTGAATTAAAACTACAGCCACAGTTAGCTGGTCTATAAATAGTTTACCACTCCGTGTAAAAAAAAATAATCCAGTTCAGCAATTAAAATACAATTCAGAGTTTATTTTTCAAACATAAAATAATAATCAATAACCATTAAATTGTCAAATTTTTGTCTATCAAAATCACGAATAAAAAGCTCTAAGAGCAAAACCTATTCCCTTTTAAGTAAAACAGTGATTGGCGATCTAATTAAATCAATTCAAACACCGAGGGGCGTTAATCTCAGTTTGCTCTCAAATTTCTCCGCCAAGTAAAAATTCTAATCTGAACACGAGCGCAAATGAAACTTTAACTGTTCGTCCTAATTACATCAAGGGCTGCGAAAGGGGACAGTCTTGGCTAATTGCATTTAAATAAGATATTCGTCAGTGTTAACAACTGGTGAGTGCTCTGGATCCCAGAAGTTAGAAGATTGCGTTCTTTGTTGCATTTGATTTAAGTTTTATTGTAGAACATGTTCTGTTTGTTGCTGGTGGTTTTATTAAAAGTTTTGTTTCTGTTTTTTTTTATGGAGATGTTAAGTTGAAAGCATGTTTACATACAAAGGATTTTTCAAAACTGATTTCTTATCAATTAACTTTATTGAGGCTTCGTAAGTTTGCGAGTTTAATCTGTAGAGGTAAACCAAACTCTACAAAGACACCCTCCTCCTTTATTGCTAACAAAATTGAAATAAAATGTAATAAAAAACTTACTGAATTTAATAAAACTTTGCATTAATACGTAAAATTATTTTTTTTTTCAATTATAGTTAGGACGATATGAAAGCAATTTCTATCCACATGGGATGAGCGAAAAGTATTTAAGTTTGAATTTATCACCCGTAAGTGTCCCGTAAAGAGTCTAGTGCCTTAGGACGAAGCCATACACGTATTTTATACATTTTAAAAAATTAATCGAGGAAAAATGAACTACAAAAATACCATCATCATCAACGATTTTTCTTTTAATATAGTATCTTGTTACTGTATAGTAACGGTAACTTGTTTTAAACATATTAACTAAAAACCTGTGGGTATTGGTTAAATCCACTTATGTGTGTACTAAGAAATGAAAAATAATTTTCTAACATCAGTAGTTCCAAGTATATGTACCATTTAATTCATTCTAGGATAATAACTATAAACCTTTATTAATATAAATTCCGTCTTATTATTATAAAATCCTTTATATTACTAATCAAATAAAAAAAATACGCTATGAAATGCAAAGCACTAATTCTCAATAAAATATTTTAGCTCATTTGGCGCGTTTTTTGGCAAAATTGAAGAAATTTGGCAAAAGAGATATAGCTACAAACACTCTTATTATACAGCTCTAGCACAATGGCCTTGGAACAACAAACCAGCTTATAAATTTTTTTAAAAATTATAATTTGGCGAGTTTAGGTAAGACTTCGGCGAGTTTGGCAACGTATTTGGCGAAAAAATGAAAACAAAACCCTAATATGTAGCTCTAGTACGATGGCCTTGAACAACCATCATAGTTATAATTCACGGAAATAGCTTAAATATACATATTTGCAATCAACAGAACCATCAATGAAGAAATCATTACCTCCCACAATAAAATCCTGGAATGGGGATTGGACGGAAATACGTCACTTGAAACATGTCAATTATTTTTCAAATAATGAATTTAGTTTCTGAAGGTAATGGCAACAGAATAAAATAAACATTTTCAATTTTAATTATTTTCGTTAAAAG
The DNA here is from genome assembly GCA_019343175.1 of Oedothorax gibbosus. Lineage (NCBI taxonomy): Eukaryota > Metazoa > Arthropoda > Arachnida > Araneae > Linyphiidae > Oedothorax > Oedothorax gibbosus. The sequence continues at coordinate 539,780 of JAFNEN010000273.1, forward strand.
TTTTATTTAATTTTTTCAGCAGATGGCATCAGGAAAGTAAAAAAATGATAGGATTTATGTCAAAGTGGTGTAGTTTTTTCAGAAAATTCGAATTTTGTCTAAAAATAGGACATTTTGAAACCTGAAAGTTCAAAAACCATAATCTAAGTATGAACTACGCATTTGTGCTAAGTTACGAGTCAAACAAATGTCTAGTTTATGAGTCTATAAGAGACATACACACAAACACACAAAACTTCATTTTTATTATTATAGATACTCGTAGCAACTTATTAAAAGAACCCATCACAAAAAGAACTGGCAAACAATACTAAATTGTGCAATTCTTTCGCATCCTTAACTAGTACCTCAATAAGACACTAGCAACACAACAACGACTGAAGTCTTCTTTGACTTATACCATAATCCCCAAAACTCTCACAAGTTTCTATCTTTTAATCCTCCAACATTTAAAAACAAAAAGGAACTACGTCAGAATTGGACTTGAGTCCTTGTTACTCTTACACCCCCAGTTGTAGTCTCACAAGCCTCTTTGTTCGGAGTTATTCCCAAAAGGGTTTCCGAGACTTTATCTTAGTTAAAGAAGGGACTCCCTAAAGGATAGGAGTCACATTAGCGTTTCAACAAGGAAGTTTTCGCCAGAGATAAAGTGTTTCTCGTAATAAGCATTGGGACGGCTTGTTATTAATGGAGACATTAATAGTTGGTGTTTTATGTCATTAAGGATTTGTAGAATAACCATTTTTTTGTCGATTATCGTTGAGATTAAAATAGATTTTTAGTTATTTCATTTGTATGCAAACTATTTTAGTAAGTTCTACTTTTTAATTGCAAAGTACCATAAGTTAAAAAAAAACTTTCTACACTTCATGAAATATTTTTTTCCTAAGTAAATAAACTCGTTTTTTTTAAAATAAAGACCTTGAAACTGTCCTCGATGAAGTCGCCTATGAAGACCTCTATTCTATTATCCAGTAAAAGCTCACCCCTCACCCTTAAATGTTGCGTTGGATGCCTACACAGGTGTCGGCTCGTCACTTGGCTGTGGTTCTAAATTGAGATGCCTGTCGCTAATAGCCCTGGTCAAGCTCTTGTGCGACGATAATTCAACCTAATCTAATTCAACCTAATCAACCTAATTATGCATCAAAATTTGGAGAATATGATTGCTACAAAAATGATGTCCATTCTCACTTAACTATGGTTGATGCCAAAATTACAAATTTTGGTGAAACCTTCAGTCATAATTTGGCAAACCTCTAACCAAGCACACCAAATATTATGGATAAAGGTTGCAAAAAAATTTGGAATAAATGTTCTTGCTACAAAAATTGATGCGCATTATCGCCTAACATAGGTGCCTGTCTCATAACTCTAAATGGTGCAACCTCACAGCATAATTTTGCCGACCTCTAGCCAAGCAAATCACCAAATTATAGCTAAAGGGTTCACAAAAATTTGAACATTTCAAATGCAATAAAGTTTGATGATATTACGCATCATATTTTGTAACCAGGAAATTGTTTTATAAATTGTGATATATCTTTTGGCACTTTGTTATTTACAGTGTACATCCACGTATTTTTCCATAATTTAAAACACTTCAGAACTAATTATAATTTATAGCTTCGTAGTAATAGAAACTCACAATCGTAGTTAGTATTTTTTAATTTGATAGCTGAAACAACTTAAATTTGTTTGAAGCAAGCTTTTCATTACATATTAAAAATAAAGATACATTTTCTACTAATAAATTCAATTTGAAATCAATTATTCCCTAAAGTATTGTAATATAAGCGAATTATTCATATTATATTAAAACTCAATCTCTATTCCCGGATCTTTTATTATTGTGTAACAGAAAACCATAATGATCACTTTAAACTCGTTACTTTAACCAAATTAAAAATCATCATCTAAAGGATAATGCAATGGCATAAATTTTAAATGTTAATTTGCTTGTGGAGAACAACCAAAAATGTGAATAATTCCCGAAATAATAAATAACATTTTTCAATAATAATGTCTGAACCATTATTCAATTTTACATACGAGAAGTTATTATTTTATTTTTCTTCTTCTCGAATGGCAGCATTCTAAGATAAACTGAAGTGGGGAACGCGAAAAAAACGTCTGCTGTGCAGAATGAATGTAAATTTGAATAACTATAGCGGGTTTTCAAATGTAAATGTGATTACGTTCTTTGATAGTTTGCTTTTTTAACGTCAAAGAATTAATGAAAGATATTTTATAACTGTTTCTTGAAATAAATAAAATCGTATTTCTTAAATAAAAAAAACCAATATTTTCCTTAATAAAGTAAGAATTCTCACATCTCACTACTAAGACGCGTCATTGCCTTGTTATTTTTATTCTTCCGACTGTATATTTAGTGTCAAACAATATATATATTTTAATCAGTATCATATGTTAACTCGGGGGAAGTATTAATTAATAATTTATTATATATCGTGAAACTATAAACATTATCAGAATCCTTCTACTATTGAGAAAGAACTATTAATGTTAGAACAGTTTTAGTTCTTTCCACAAGTATTGATAAGTATAAGATTGTATTTGATAGAAATTTTGTAACTATTCTGCATTGCCAGATAATTTTTCCAACCTTGAAATCGTATTATGTTACGCAATAGCTAAGGAAATTAAATTCCGAGTTTTCTAAAGATTGCTTTATGAATTTTTGATAAGATTAAACAACTGTCGAAATAATAATTATAAATTATCATAACTCAGCTATGAATGTAGATATATTTTTAAAGAGCAAGTTATGTATATCTAATGCTTTCCATATTTAATTTAAATTTGTATAATAGAAATTAGATTTTTTTGTTTTGTATTTACTTCGTTACAGTTTAATGTTTACAGTTTAATTAACATATAATAACATTAACATTTTAAGATTGTGATTTTTCTTTTATAAAGGTTTCAAAGAAGCTTGAAATCCGAAAATATATATTTTTAATTTATATAAGAAATATGCTAAAAAGTTACAGCGCAGTAAAACAAAATTATTTTCCTTCACAACAAATTAATATTTTTACACCTTTCAGCCCAGAAGGAAATTAATAGTTTCTCTATGTTATAAAAAGCTTTCTCTGAACATATAATATGTTTGAATGAAATAAAAAATTTCATTATCAATAATATCCTCATGTTTCCTCTTTCAATATCATTTAATAACATAAAAAAACTGTACAAAAATCAAGTGTTTAATATGAATTTTATTTTTCATGCCAATTTCGAGGATGTTTTCCATTTGCATCACTTCAAAATACTTAGCAAAATTTATATCGATATTTTTGTTAAAATTCTATTCAATAGAAATTTTTTCAAACGATTTTGCATGTGCTATCTGGTATTTAACACAACTCACAAAAACACCCCCTTCATTGCCTAGCAACCCATCTACACAACCTGTTACTCAATATCTACCCGACCCCTTTCTATTCGCTGACCAACGTCGCTGAAACTCACATATCTAGGCACGCATGTTGCTCAACACGCTCGATTTGCTAGCCTACCCCATCATCTTGCTGACCTCTGGAAAAATGAACGGGGGGAGTATTTTCAAACCCCCTTCAGTCAATTACCCCTCCTCTCAGATTAATTTAACCTTTTCAACGATTTTCACTAAAAGCTGTTAAAATAAAATACCCGATACTGTTTTTAGAATTTTTTAAAAAACCTATCGGTAAAGAATCGAAAATTATAATATACACACTCTTATTTGTATGCATAATTGCATAACAACATTTACAAACTTCAACACAACTCCATTACCTAGCAACCCATCTACAATCCCAACACTCATGGCACCCCCTTTTACTCAATATTTACCCAACCCCTTTCTATTTGATGACCAACGTCGCTGACACGTACATATGTAGGCACGCATGTTGAGCAACACGCTCGACTTACCAGCCTTCCCCGGCATCTTGCTGATCTCTCTTGCTTGATCATCTTGCATCTTGATACTCTCTTTTCAGAATTTTGTTTAAGCTATTGGTAAAGAATCCAAGATTTACGATTAAATATATGTTATATAAACTCGTATTTTCTGCCCCCTTCAGTCGATTGCCCCTTCGCCCAGATTAATTGAACCTTTTTCCTAAAAGTTGTTAGAGTAAAAAAAACGATACTTTTTTTTCGAAATTTTTTAAAGCTATCGGTAAAGAATTGAAGATTTACGATAAAATATATGCACTCCTATTTGTATGTATAACAACATTTACAAACTTCAACACAACTCACTATAACACCTCCTTCCCCTTCACTGCATAGCAACCCATCTACAACTTGAACACTCCCTCTTACTCAATTTCTACCCGACCCCTTTCTATTTTCTGACCAACGTCGCTGAAACGTACATATGTAGGCACACATGTAGAGCAACACGCTCGACTTGCTACTTCCTCGGCAACTTGCTGATCTCTGAAAAGATTAGTGACGTAATTTTCTTTACGTAAACATTTCCTCTGCTATTAAAGTATATCAAATTTTTGCCATAAAATAATATATTTAGGAAAAATTTAATTATGTAGATTAAATAGTGTTAATTTAGTATAAAAAGATAATATCTATTTTCTTATTTGTTTAGATATGTACAACCTTTACGACCCTTAACACAACTCAGAATAACACTCCTGTTCATTGCTTAGCAACTAACTCAATATCTACCCGACCTCTTTCTATTTGCTGATCAACGTCGCTGAAACGTACATATGTAGGCACACATGTTGAGCAACACGCTCAATTTGCCAGCATTCCCCGGCATCTTGCTGAAAGGGAACGTATTTACGACCCCCTTCAGTCAATTGCCCCTTCACCCAGATTAATTGAATCTTTTCACCGATTATTTCACTAAAAGTTGTTAAAGTAAAATACCCGATACTATTTTTAGAAATTCTTTAAAGCTATCGGTAAAGGATCAAAGATTTACGATAAAAATATAATATATACTCTTATTTGTATGTATAACAACATTTACTAACTTCAACACTACTCACAATAACAACCAATTCATTACCTAGCAACCTATCTACACCACCCTCTTACTCAATATCTACCCGACCCCTTTCTATTTGCTGACCAACGTCGCTGAAACGTACATATGTAGGCACGCATGTTGAGCAACACGCTCGACTTGCCAGCCTTCCCCGGCATCTTGCTGATCTCTTGCAGAAAGGGGACGTATTTCCTGCCCCCTTCAGTCAATTGCCCCTTCGCCCAGATTAATTGGAATTTCAAAGATAAAGGGCTTCCCATTCTCGCCCAGAGGTCTCTTGGCGAAGCAATTCGTTCGTTCGGCTGGGTAACAGGTGGTTTTGTCAGCAGCGAAGGGGGTTTGTTCGGTCGTGTTCTGGTCGTTTGGTGATGGATCTTGGTGGAGGGTGGGTGGGCAAGTGGGTTAGGTCCATTAAAGGGAAATGGGACTGGATTTTAAATAATTTTCTAATTTAAAGGTTTTTATATAAATTATATTCATTATTAATTGTTGAGTGAAATGTTATATTTTTTGGGGAAAGAAGGACTAAAAAAATTTATTGTAGAAGACACTAGTTATAGAATGATATACTTTCGGATAATAACTTTGTTGTTGCATATGCTATTCTTAAACAAAATTACTTATCAAAATGACATTTTTTAAAAAATTTTATACGTTACTTGACTGTGGTTCTAAATGACGACTCCCGTTGCCAATAGCCCTCGTGTAGCTCTAGTGTGACGATAATTCAACTAACATATAACCATAAATTTCATAAATACGTATTTTTATTACACTTATATGTTTAATTCATAATATAAATATAGGGTGGCTCAAATAAAAGTGGCCCCGGCGTAGAGATAGGAATGCATTGAGATGCTGGGCAAAAAAAACTATTGAAGCCGCCTGAAAGCCTTTAAGTCGAAATAAAAGTATATGACTCCACTTGACAAACCTGTTTTTGAATTGATTGGATTGGATTATCATCACATTAAAGCTAGTCATGGACTATTGAAGAGTTCACATCTTTGTGCGCATTATATGAAGACGGTTCTTCGTGTAAATTTAGTGTTTTGCAATCAATTTAGAGTGTTTTGTATTAACAAAAACGAAAAGGTCCGATTCTTTAAAATAAATAAGTGCCGAAATAATCACCAGTGGGAACTTTTTTTGCACAGCTGTACACCCTTCAGTTTATATTTCATTAACCATAGCATAGTTGCCGGCAAATAATTCGCCAAGCGTTTATTTGGGCTTAATATTAATGCAATCAATAGCTTCACTTAGAAAACCTGTTTTTGCATTGGTTTTCGACTTGACAACAATTCTATCTTATTCCTAACTTCATGATGGGTCCACATTTATTTGCGCCACCCTGTATTTCACGTAATGAAGTCTTTTCTTAAATGACTATTAAAAATTAAACTGTTAATATTTATAGAATTTGTAAATATATTAAACGAATTCACAACTTCTGCATTCTGCAACTTCCATAACCAAACTTTCATACGATTTCCACAACTATATCGATATAACCAAATCCGACCTTAATACTTTTTTTATACATTCTAATATTTTTACCCTTTAAAAAATATTGTTTTCTTCCCTATCATGTAATAATAACATTGAAGCAAGATATACTGGTAAAAAGTACTGTTTTTTTCGTACTATAGGATAAAACAAATTCATAAATTCAATGTACATGGAATAAATAAGTTACACCTTCTGTCCGTGGACAAATTATTAGACGCACTGTATTTTTTTAGTAATGATGAAAACATACTAAAGAATGCCATATCATTAAAAAATATATCGATATACGTATTAAGTATAGCAGATAGTATTTCCTATTCAATAGCTTAAGTTTAGGAACACAAATGTCCTTCTAAAGGTATTTTGTTCATCATTGATTGATACATGAAATCTTGCAGTGCGTCTAATAATTTGTCCAGGGGCTGTAAATATAGCAAAAGGAAGACTTGCTTCACTGGTGCACTGATTTTTATATTTGATTTGTTGGATGAAATGTTTGGGTGCCAGTTAAACGGGATGCCATATGTCATGAAAACTTTGTAATTTCTATGGATTTTCTTCGGTATGGCTGCTGAGGTATTTGCGCAATTGACTTGAAAATATTTTACCTAAGTTTCAAGTACCTTTATTCGAAATATTAGACTTAAATGGATGCCAATCGACTGCAGCGTGGTGTCAATCAATAACATATTATTGTTTTAGCCAAAAGTGGTATTGCACGTAATAAGAATAACAAAAAATAGGAGAAGCGCAAAGTAGATAAAACAGGTATCATGATTTACATAACATGATTATGTAAATCTTGATACCTGTCACCATCATACCTGTCATGATACATGTCAACATCACATGATTAACATTACATTGTTGTCATAAAACAGGTGTCAACTATCCCAGCTTACCCAACTCTTATTTTAAAAAACCTGTCCTTTAAGTTCTATTCAAAGAAAGACGTGATTTTCAGAAGAAAAAAGTGTTATTGGATTAAGTCGATTCAATTCACGAACGGTATTTTGTATTCAAAATGTTACAAAACAACAATTTGAATAGGTTAGTGGGTTATTGTTGACTCATGTGTTGGAACGCATTGTGAGCGACTACAAGATATATAATGTTGAACCAAACAGTTTAACATACGAGCACACCGAGTGCACAGCATGAATACAATGTTGCAGTTGATATGCTTTTAACCTGAAGAAGACAAAGAAGAGATTCAAAGTTTTGTCAGAAGTGTAAAAATTATTACTTTAGTTGACCATAGCTTTTCAATCTTTCTGACTCTTTTAGTGATTTTAAATTTTAAAAAATATGTTTTGTATGTATCTTTTATGAACGTGCTTTTACTAAAATTATTTAAATATAAAATTTTTAAATTCGAATGGTATCAAAAGAATGTTTTCATAAAAATATAGCAAAAATTCCGAACACTGAATATATACTAATATACGAATATATACTAATGACATTTTTATTGTAAATAAATTTGAGAATATATTTTAATTGGTATCTTAAAATATCTTTTGCAAATAAAAACGTTCATTTTGTCTATTTTACTATACTGACCATAAAATCTTTTAATGCGTACTTAAATTATTCTGATTAATATCAAGGTTTTTAACAATGTACTAAATATCAATTTTATTGATATTTGAAGGCTAAAATTGCCTTTACTTTTAGTTGTTCTTTCAAATAACCTCTTATACGATGTACTTTTTTTTAAATAAAATTTCTTCGATTGAATATTTCTATCATGCCTGAAAATCTCATTAAAAGTTTTATTTCTTTGCGGAACTGTTTTTTCTTATCTCGTGTAATTGTTATGGTGACTATCGTTAGACAGTAATTAACTTATACTTATCGTTATGGAAACGACACAAAGAGGACATATCTCTTTAGATATTTTTTTATAGAGATATTAAAGAAAAGTAAAGCATTGTTTTAATGATGTTTTTTAAATTAATATTTACTGTCTTATATTTCTATTTTATTAAAATACGTGGCTGACATGGCATATTTGTTAAGGTATTCAGTACACTTTGGAAATAAATAAGGATCGTTCTTCTAACGAGGCAAATTTTTACCAGAGTTTTTCCTGGACTATTTTAGTATTCTTCTCTTAATTTTTTGAGACAGTTCCATTTAAATCCAGTTTTCAGTTTCTTCTGCCCAAAAATCCATAAATCCCCATAGTTTATTTTCCTAGGCAAAACCCAACATTTTATGGAAGTTTTTGCTTCATTATGTATCAAACAGTTTTACACGATATTTTACCACTACTTTTTTGCAAATACATTACACTGCTTTTTCGGATTCGATTCAGCGAATATAAGTGAACTCTTTATGGAGCAGGTTCAGCAGGATGCATTATATTGAATTATTCGAACAGATGTTTTTAAAATGGTTTTTTTATCATGAATCCGGGGAAATCCTGAAAGTACCGGAAACTATAAAGAAGTGATAGAAACTTTTAAAAGAATTGCAATTTTTACTACAATTTTATTTTTGTAAGAATTTTTGCAGTTTTTTTTTATTATTACGACTGTAAAACTTTTTTAATAATGCTTTGGCGTTTATTAGAGCACCACCTTTTTAACTTTACGTAACAGTCATCAATAAAAAAAATTAATATCAAGAATAAAATAACTAAAATTGTACAACTGCTAACGAAAAATAACATTAACATTTCTTTTGAAGTGTAAACCAACACAGGAAGTGAGACGAAAAAAAAAAAGATAGTAATTAAAATAAATAACCATTTTTTACGCATCTCTTTTCCCTCTATGCCCTTTCTCATCTATTTATGTTTTTTTTTCATACGCCCAGGGCTTAATCTACAAGAAAAATGCTTTCCGCTTCCTTTCACGTTGTAAGTAAGATATATTATAGGACGACTTTCCTATTTGTAGGTTTAGCTTAATGGAAAAATGTAATGCAATATCATCATCGAGGGAGGAGTAGCCTTTCATATGTGTAAGATAAAACAATGTTTGAATTTTATGAGATAAAACAATATACATAAATAATAACACTTTAAAGTTAAAGAGTACCGTTGGTCTGCAGCCAAAAGTTTTGAAACTTGAAAGGCATACATAGGAATTGAGAAAAAACTATTGCTTTTCTTTTAAATACATTCTTATAGTTCATAATTATTACAGTCATTTTATAATGTATGTAATTTATTTATTGCGTGTGTGTATTTTTGACTTTATTTAAATAACTATCTGATGAAATTTATATTATTAGTTCATAATTATGTGGGCTTTAATGCATAGTTCAGGTAAAAAATAGTTTATAATTTAACATTAATCAAGTTATTTCATAAAAACTAGTACACCTATGTAAGTGTTAAAATAAAGTAATTTATGTTTTTTTATTGAAATTTATTTTTTTGTTGTTATAAAAAATCACTTTTTATATCCCAGATTATTCGACTAATGAAAATACCATCAAGCATAATTATAATAACAATAATCTACTTACTCAAACAACGGTTCGGGTAGTGTTCGAAGTACTTGCATGATCGCAGTGACAATGTTAAGGGGGAATGGGTGCGCTGGACCGGGGGTCTCCAAAGCAAAGTGCATCAGTGTTAATCCTATGGAGAAAAAATATTTTCTCTGCCACATTTCTCCAGCTGTATTCAATATTTTTACAATCGGATTTTTTTATGTGATAATTGTGGCTGATTTACCGGTCCCGACCTTCCCACTTTTTGAAATTGGTTCGAATATATTTTTTTAATTTTCAATAAATAATTTTACAAAAAATATTCGAAGCAATTTCAAAAAGTGGGAAGACAGAGACCTGTAAGTTTCCTACATTTATTATTAAAAAAAACCAGTTTGTAAAAATATTCAATACAGCCGTAGAAATGTGGCAGAGAAAATAGTTTATTTGCCATTGGATTAACACTGAGGCACTTTAGTTTGAAGACCCGCGGTCCAGCGCGCCCATTCCCCCTTAAGTCAATTGTATCTTTCATATGCGACGGAAAAAAACCGTAATTAAAATTGCTACCTTTTACCATAGATTGAGTCACAACAGTTAAAAGTATAAGATAAACAATTTTGCTTTTTATATCAACCAACGAACGATTAAATACGAAAAATATTGAGCCACAATAGTTAAAAATAGGGTAACCAGACGTAGTGCATTTCACAGTACAGTTTAGCAGTTTATTATTCGATTACCTAACTATAAAATTATGCAATTAGTCTGTCTTTAATTTTTTCCTAGTTTATCAAATAAAAACAAAGTAAATAAAAGGTTATATATAAAAAAAATTCAATGATTATTTTAACCCTTTCAGTCCCAATGACAATTTGGCATCATCATTTTAGATTTTTTTTTCTGATCGTCTATAGGCATTTATGATATCAAAAAGCACATCATTCGATTCTTCAAACTTTTTCTATTAGAAAATATTTTTTATTAATCCCAATAGATGTCAGCCCTATTATTTTTTAAAAATTATGATCAGAAATATGATGATGCCAAATGGCTATCACTGGGACTGAAAGGGTTAATAGTAAAAAAAATATGACTGAAACAAATATGGTCATTCTAGTTAAGAGTATAAAATAAACATATAATATTTTTTGCCCGAACTTAAGTAACTAATCCGTCTCTTCTTCTATTACAGGTGTGTGTGCGCGCGGTGCGGGCGGCCCTGCGTGCAGCTGCAGCGTGAACCACTTCGCGTGCACCACCCCCCAGTACGGCAATTGCACCTGCATCCCCGTGAGGTGGCGCTGCGACTCGGACGACGACTGCGGAGACGGATCGGACGAGATTGACTGCGGTACGTAAAGGTCTACGTCTTTGTATCAGTATACTGTGTTTGCTAAAAGTGGGGATCTCAAGGACAAAGGGATAAAAAAAATATCCGACCATGAGGTCCACAGTGTTAACCCTCTGATGAATAAGCAAATTGGCGAAAGTATAAAACTTGTTTTCACACTGCATGGGATTTAAATTAAAATGTTCACCGGATAATTTTATTTTTAAATTTAAAAAAAAAAAATTTGTTTCTGTATTAGATGGTTATAAATAGCTCCTCCATGCTTTAAATTTTAAAATTTAATAAAATTAGTAAATTAATAAATTTTTAAAAACTATGTATGCTATTGGATAACCTGACAGTCAGGTGACGGTTTTATACGTGTGTATCTCTCAGATATTTAAAAATTTGGCACTTGGTAAATATCATTAAAATATATATGGTTTCTAGTTGTGCAACGATTGTGTGGTAAAATTTTTCACAATATTTTTTCAGAATTTTTTTTTAATATACACTGCTCAAAACAATTAGGGGAGCATTTAGCGTACTTTTGTTAACCCTCTCAGTTTCAACGTTTTTTTTTATTCTAAAAATCTAAAATTTGTTAAATAGATTCATTATACATCCAGCATGATATGGTAAAAATTAGGGGAAAAAATCTAATTTTTTAAAAATAAAATTTAAGGGGGGAAAAATTGGAATAATAACTTTTGAATAAATAATAACAATAATTTTTTCATAACTTTAATAGTTAAAATGAATTTTCAAACATCTAAGAATGCAAGCGTTAAGAATTTAGGGTCAATTTATTTCATAAAATGTTTTGGAAGTGAATTTTATTTCACAATGTTTTTCATATTTTCATTTAATTGTAACCAACATTATTTAATTCTTCAAAAGACATGATTCGTCCATCTAAAGATAAATAAGTGCAAGCTCAATTTAATGAGAAAAAAAATCGCAAGCTGATGATTCCAAATGGAATCTTTGGGGGTGAAAGGGTTTAAACCATGAATTCCACTAATTCTTTTGAGCAGTGTAAAATCTTGGTCTTTTGAAGTATATTGTTAGGTTGCCTATAAAAATAAAAGGTAGTTAAAATAATCCATAACATCTAAATCTTTGAATACACATTTTCATGCGAAATATGTTGGCGAGATCTAACAGAACTGTGACCAAGATTAACTGAAATGACATGCAACTGTCACTTTATTCCGGCCTATTGATTGTGATAGACATCAATCATTCCTCCTTCCTTTAATTAAACAGCTCTGATTAAAGGAGTCTTCACCATTGATCCAATTCTAAAGAGTTTCATAGAATCGGTCAGCTTCAAAAATCTTGAGGTCTGGTTCGATCCAAAGCAGTTCTGCAGCATCACACCGATTCAAAGGAATTCTTCAGAATTGCCCTAATTCGAAGGATTTCTTGAATGAAGCATCATGCCCAACGACTTGTCTTGTGCCAATCACTGTCTTGCAATTGTGCACAACAGACTCGTTAATTACATGGAACTGATGATTCTTCTAGTCGCCTAATATCGCCCTCTAGGGTCACTTCACGTGCACACTTTGAGGACGATCTAGCATATATGCGAATTAGCATAACATTGACTGAAGTAAATTGTAAATACCTATATCTTTCAGTCTTGTTATGAAGAGGAAATGTACATCGGAAAACCTGAACTGGGGAAATAATGTCTGTAAGGAAAGTTGAATGCGCCTTTACCAAGTTTAATAAAATATAAATTATGTTTTAAACTTAAGTACTAAAGTTATTGTAAGTTCTCAATAAACGTGTCGCAATTATTTACATTCTGAAAATGTTATGCCTTTATTTTTCATTCTTAATGGTTCCACACAACTTCTGGCAATTCTTGTCCAACATTCCGTAACTATATATGCTAATTTATTAAAATTATTACTACATTACATTAAGACTGAATTAGCTATTTTCGTCCGATAATACTATAACATAACACTTTACATAAATAATTTTAAACCAAAAAAAGTATGAAAAATAAAATACATGTATAAATCATTAAAAAAAGTCGCAACAAAGCAAACACAATTATTTCCTGTTTCATTACCAGCTACAAATATCACTGAAAGCCGAAACAAAATCTTTCGAATTCGAGCATTTATGTTTGTGTTTCAAGAACAAAGCGAGATTTCCTTTGTTATGTTTCTTCTTCAACAAACTTAAAGGGGATTTACTAAATCCCATAAAAAGCTGCAAAAAGGCAAAAACAGAACGTGTTCTTTTGCAGAAATAGGAAATGGAACAGGGAAAGGTCGCTGCCAGATTTTCCGTCACAGGCGTTTGATTCCTTAATCCTATTTCTACACCGTATTCTTTCGTTCGGTATTTGTTCAATTCCTTTTGATTCATAACTAAAGTGACCATCTGTTTGTGTTGCTAATTTTTTTCTAGTTGGAGAATATATACTTAGTTTTTAAGTTGGATTGTTGTCCGTCGTTTCTTGATTGGAATCTAAGTGGTTGAAGGAAATATGATATGTGTAAAGTAATGAACTTTTGGTTATCTATTTATTAAGGGTTGTTAGTTGTTAGATTATTGTCCGTCGACTCTTGATTTGAATCTAGGTGGTTCATGGAAATACACTGTAAAAAAGTAATGTCCTTTTGGTTATATATACATTAAGGAGTTAATTGTTGAATTCTCTGGCCATCGTTTCTTGATTGGAATCTAGGTGGTTGATGGAAATATGATATGTGTAAAGTAATGACCTTTTGGTTATCTATACATTAAGAGACGTTAGTTGTTGGATTATTGTCCGTCGACTCTTGATTGGAATCTAGGTGGATCATGGAAATACACTGTAAAAAAGTAATGTCCTTTTGGTTATATATACATTATTAGTTGTTGGATTCTTGTCCATCATTTGTAGAATGGAATTTAGGTGGTGGATGGAAATATGATATGTGTAAAGTAATGACCTGTTGGTTATCTATACATTAAGAGTTGTTAGTTGTTGGATTATTGTCCGTCGACTCTTGATTGGAATCTAGGTGGTTCATGGAAATACACTGTAAAAAAGTAATGTCCTTTTGGTTATATATACATTAAGGAGTTGTTGGATTCTTGTCCGTCGTTTCTTGATTGGAATCTAGCTGGTTGATGGAAATACAATGTGTGTAAAGTCATGTCCTTTCGGATATATATACGTTAAGGAGATAAAGGAGTTAGTTGTTGGATTATTGTCCATTGTTTGTAGAATGGAATATAAGTGGTAGGTGGAAATATGATGTGTAAAGCAATATCCTTTTGGGTAGATATACATTAAGGAGTAAGTTAATGGATTCTTATCCGTAATATTTTTTTTTTAAATCAAGATGGTTGATGTTAAACTGATATGTGTAAAGTAATGTTGTTTTTGTTCATATGCATTAATAAGTGAGTATTCGTTACCTCATCTGCCTAGCTTTCGTTATAGAAGTTAAATTCCGTCATAGGTCGAGTTCCTTATTAGATGGTGCACTAAGTTATTTTATAGCTTTCCTATTTCTTTTTCTAGCTAGTTCGGTCGATTCATAACTTTTGACATTGTCCTGTTGGAGGTATTTCTGATGCAATTTGAAATTTTTTTCGTTCGAAAAAATAACAAGAAATATGAAAACTATTTAATAAATTCTATACTGGATAACTTTTGGTGTCTGTTCATAAAGACTAGGGACCAAGGTGTTTAAGTGCTCCATAGTGGCTCTTTTCCAAAGCGGATATACCTAACATAAACCTAAAATGTTTCGTCTAACACAAGGAGTATCGCTACTTTATTCATAACATAAAATGAAATTCTTCAAAGAAAACTTCAGGGGTTTCGATAATACTTTCCGTTTTTTAAAGCATAACATAAAGAGTTTGACATGATTTGTGATGTATTGTCATGTATTATTCAAACAACTTTAAAATATAAAGAAGTCCTAAAGGTAGAATTCCATTGATTTTTTTTTCTCGCGTATAATAGAAATGCTAATGGCTCTTCCATTTCTTTTTGAAGTTCTTGGCAGATATTTTGTTACAAGAACGTGTTGTCCGATTTCTGAATTAAATTTCGTAAATATAAACTGAGTTATATGATGTATTTGATTAAATAAAATAGAAGTTTAGAGGTAGATAAATCTGTAACAGTTATAAACATAAGGTGTTAAATGTTTTGCTATGCTAGCCGATAAACGAGTATTAATACGAGAAGGTTTGTAACAGAATCTGTCACTTACCCGCTTCCATACAACAGTTGTGTTTAACAGGCAAAAAGGCGACAAAAACAGCATTAATATTCCATATTAAACATTTACATGCTAAATTTGGATAGTTTCATTTATTTTATTTTTAAAATTCAATAATTATTACTTATCGTTTGCAAAAATAATTTATATATCAAAGAATAAATATGTAATATCATCGCTTTTAAATAGAATTAAAACATTTCATTTCAACGTACAAAGAATCTCGTAGTAAAATATATCTGAAGTCATTTCAGACTGATCGATGCCGCAAAAGTAAAATGCAAGTGCTCTAAATATCTAAATATGACCCCTTTAAACTGAAAAATAAAACTTGAATGAGGGTTTTTTTTATCCTCTTGAGTCTCCAGCGAAATCCTACAGATATGTTATTTATCTGATAAATATTTTTAAAGCAGTTATATATTATAAAGTATTATTTGAAAGTTAATATTTTTAAATTTAATATTTTTTTAATCAAAAACAAGCTGTATCAGATTTTTCGTAATTAAAGTTTACACTAACATCGTTTTTAATGCAAATTGCCTTTGAAATTTAAAGCGTTGCAAATCGTGGTGACCATCGCATAACTTCTTTATTTATGAACTTCTTTTTATAGCAACAGACGATTGATACCTCTTCAATCGAGGACAGAATCGCAAAATTCAAATCATTTACCATCACAAACCTTTGCAGTTTTTAAAGTTAAAAATAATTTGTGTAGTAATAGAAGCGTAAAACAATACATCCACTTAAATGCATATCAATTCTTAGGAGAGGTTATATTTCTGAAAAATTATCTGGTTAACTATTCTGAAAAACTATCTCCTGCAATTTAAAGTCAATTTTTAAAGTGGACAAAGAGATCTTATAACTCAAAACTGAAATTCAAAGACAAACTTTTGGCTCTCTCTCAACTAAAAATCATTTTTAATATATTTTCTATAGAGATAAGTTGGCATCCTATCATACTTTATGTTACTTTCATACTTCATTTGCTTTTGGCAAATGTTTATTTAGTTCATATTATAAAGACAACAGGGAATAAAAATGTACAAGCTCAATCTTGAAAATATAATTTATAATAAATTTTAGTTAATTAGCTTTTTATTGTAAAATTTTTAATACTTTTCTTACTTTGGCAAAACAAAATTTAAAATGTTGTTAATAACTGTTAGTGTTTTGCTTGGAACACAATAAATATATACTTAACTTTAAGTTTATAAAAAAGGGGAAACTTGTTATCTTTTAAGGATGGAATAATATGTTCATTGGCCCAAAACTTTTAATATTTTCAAAAATAACACTTAGAACCTTCTTCCATTAAGCCCTTCAATTGTTGTTTAATATCTGTAGTGTTTCTAAATTAAATCAAGGGTGGAATTCAAGGATAATATTCATTGGCCCAAAACTTTAATATTTTCAAAAATGTTACTTAGCACCTTCTTCCATTATGCTCTTTAATTGTTGATTAATATCTCTAGTGTTTCTAAATTACCTCAAGGATGGAATAATATGTTCATTGGCCTAAAACTTTAATATTTTCAAAAATATCAGTTAGCACCTTCTTCCATGAAGCTCTTCAATTGTTGATTAATATCTGTAGTGTTTCTAAATTACCTCATAAGCTATAATTTGAAATTTTCCTTAGCAATAACTATCCAGGCTTTATCCCAAGAACATGTCGATGCATTACTCATAGCACTGTCTACCAATTACCTCTTCTTTCAAACTAAATTCATTTTCAGGAACGAAATATTTTATTGAAATAAGTTTTAATAATTCTTGAACTTGGTTACATGGTGATATGGTCTGGTCTCTGCAAATATCTCAATTTTTTTAAAACCCGCGTATTTAGATTAAGTAAGAGTAGAAAATAATTAACTTAAGCGAACCAAAGTTTTTTTTTAAACGAAAAAAAAATACATTAGTATTGTTTTCCCTTTAATTTTTTTCAGCAATTCAAATTTTAGTTTGGTATTAATCTAATAACAATTAAAGATATGAGAGTGGTTTAGTTTTATAAAAAGTATTTTTAAGTAATAAAAAATGTGTATTTATTACATTTATTAAGTTAGATAATAAGTTACCCCAAACAACCCTACATTCTTAAATTTGAACTTATGTAAAATAATGATTACATAATTATTCAACAAAGATACTCTTAACAATACATTTTCTTACTTTAACTCGAAAGAACGTACACACTTTGTAACACGGTATTTAAGGAATTTAATCCAACCTTTCCCTTTCATTGGCAACAAGCAAAAGCTCAAAGAGCAATCAATCTCAATATCAGAGTTTTGGATTAATAAGAAAAGATTTTGAACATCACCCTGGGAAAAGGCCCTTAAAGAATGCGACTATCTTTTTAATCAAAGTTCCCTTTTTCTTTAATCTCAAGTTTCGCTTTCACAGAACTCTTTTCCGCCATTGAAGTTTAGAGTTGCCAAGCAGATAATTCCTATAAAGAGAAATTCTTTCTACTCGAGTTCTTTTTTTATTCTTAATTATCAGATTTGTAGTTTCTTCTTTTTGTCATTATGTACTTAAGAAATCCAATTTGTTAGGGTTATAGGAGAAGTATTAAATCTTTTGGAAGTGTATATTGAATGTTGACTTTATTTATTAATTTTGAATCGTTTTAGTTTTGATTAAAACGCAATTGCTTGATTTTATTCATTTTAATGGTTAAAATATTAAAAAAAACATTAAAATGTACGAGACGGATTATTTTTCTATCAGGTTGAAAATCTAAATTTTAATTTAGTAAAGAATGCAATTTATTTGAATACTTAATTTTCAAAACACTTTGATTCAATTATTAAGTGTTGATTTTTAATTGCTTCAGTCTACTTTAAATTTATCGTTTCCTTTTTATTTAAGGTTGTGGGAATAAATTTGATGCTTAATTTATTTACTATTTCTATTATGAAGTAACTTGATCTTCAATGAATCAGACTAGCTGCTCCTAGCTTTATGAAGTAACTTTACATCAAACTTATGCAATGTCGAGACACAAACAAGAAGTTTTCTCCTTTTTTAAGGTGCAACGTTGCTCCATAAATTTTTAAAACGACAGAAAGTGTTGCCACCAGTTTTATGATATAATATTCTTACTCCATAATTGGTGTGAGGTTACCCCATAAAGCCGAAGTAACATCAAACCAAATATTTAAAGTGTAATAATGCATGCAATCAAATAAAAAAATAATATATCAATATACCAACTAAATTATAAATAAATAAAGATGTCCACAGTAGCCATTCTCCTCTAGTAGTATTTAGCTTTAATGACGGAGCAACCACAATAAAACATTATCCTCGTTGTCCCTACCCCAGAGAATGGGACGTTCCTTTATACTCCAGAGGCCATCTCGTATTCCCCACAGACCAGACCGCACTGAGGAAAATAACTTTCAAATCTGAGTAAAAGTAAATACATGTTTTCATTTTGAAATGAGACATTTTGTTTCAGATATAGTCTTTCTCTAAAGTTGGAACAAAACACATTTTAGGGAACACTATCTTTTAAAATTACAGCACGTTTTGCCGTTATTTTTTCATCACAGTGTTGTTGTAATATTTTTTCACAGCAAACTGATGTTTTCACGACGTACAGAGTCGCATGAACAACTTACTCCAATCGCTTTTAAACAGTGAAGATGGGTGCATCCAATCACTCCAAGTGAACCAAACGTTTTCACCGGTACAGCACCAACACAATACATTTTACATTACATGTAAATTCATAGAAGAGTATTATGTGTAAAGGGTGTGATGGTGAATTAGAGAGATTTTTGAATATTGTGCTTTTTAAATAATAAAGTTTAGTGTAGTATAAAGTTTAAAGTTTAATAAAACTAAAAAAAACTTTCTACAATATTTAAGTATTAATTGTTAGTTATAAAATACCTCCAACACATACACAAACGTTCAGTATTTTTTATAGTTTTCCTAACTGATTATTGTATAAAAATACTGTGGCACACTGTACGCTTGTTTAATATTGCTTCACTTATAAGAGAAGCGATTGTTTTCGCTGGTATAATATCACACAATACATTTTACAATAAATATAAATTCACAGCACAGTGTGGTGGCGCCACTTATGCCATCAAACTGTAATAGTAAACTATAGGTTTTTTACAGTGTAGTTTTTCCCTAAAAGAAAATCCATAGAAAAAAATCAGTATAAACAATAAACCTCATTTTGCAACTACAAAAGAAAATACCATAACAAAAAAAATCTTGGTTACTCTCCACTGTTGGTATTTCACTTTAAAAGGGAATAATTTTATGAAAATAATGTCACCATTTAAAATCACAATTTCTCTAATGCTAGTAACTTTCATTGTTTTTCACCATAAGAAAAAAAAAACATTTTAAACACTAACCACATTTTACAACTTCGAAAAAAAAATCCTATAAGAAAAAAAATCTTGGTTATTTTCTTTTGTTGGTATTTAACTTTAAAAGAGAAGAGACCAAACGCAATAAAACACTATTTTCGTTGTTCTTAATACGACATTCTCTTCCACTCGAGCGGCCGTCTCGTATTCTCCACAGCCCAGACCGGACCATCAATCTTAATGTCCAGGATTGATTCTTCCGCAGAAGAAAATAGTTCCGCATCGAAGTGCAATCTCGTCAAATAAAGTTTTCTGCGAACAAAATAACAATCAGGGAGAACAAGCGGCGACAGGAAATATATATTTTTGCTCCGGTAACGGATAATTTATTTTTTCCCTGCTGAACCACTCGACTGAGAGGAATTGAAAGTTATTGAGAAATACTTTAGCGCAGAGAAGTTTTTTTGGGGGCAAAAAACATAATCTGATAGAAAAAAGTTATGATGCATATCGATGTTATAAAAAAAGGGAGAGTTAATATGGTAAGTGGTAGAATTGGGCGATTTGTTTTGGGCAAATTCGATTGAGAAGGTTTTTGGGGTTGATTTGGAGTCAATTCAGATGCAATTTAGAGATTTACTTCTCCAATTTAAAGATTAAGGAATTCAGGATGCATTAGTAATTTCATGTTAACATCAGAAACAAAATTTTTCTAAATCATCATTAAAGTTCAAATGTATTTTTTAGATACACAAATAGAAAATATTTAACTTTTTTAACAGAATAATTTTTAAAATTTGTTGTTTCAGTAGTTAAACTTGAAGATGTATTTTTACAAGGAAAAGCCATTCAAAAATATCAAAAAATGAAAAGAAAATAGAACAATATTTTACTATCAATACTTGTTCAACTTTTACTTTAGTTATAGAAAAATATTTTTTAATGTTTTGTTCAAGTTTATTAGAACTAATAATACCTTACAACTTCGTTATTTTACGCATATTTGACATTTTAGCATGTAATGATTTTTGGAATCTTTAAGTCGATACGATAGCTAAACTGCAAAAAGCAGATCTGACGTTTCCTTTCACACTGTTAAAAATTTGGCGCTTGGTTTCACCAAAAATATGGTTCCTAATATATGCAACGGCTGTGTAGTGAAATGTTTCACCATATTTTCGGTATTCGGTTAAGGGGACACGGTACCACTTTCAATTTTTTTTTTAATTTTGACATATTCACTATAAAATTGGTGTTTTATTAGTTCAACTTATATTTAAAAACAATATATGACAAAAAAAATTAAAAAACTATTTTAATTTTTAAGTTATTTAAAAAAAAATTAAAACTTTTTGAACTTTTTAAAATGCTAAGGCTTTTTAAATACAAATATTTTAACCCACACACAATTTTTTCCTTATGTACTTTAAACTGTTTCACATAAAAATTGGTATCCACATTTTTCAGTAGTTGTTTCCTAAAAAATATTTATCTAGAAAATCCCAATTTTTTTTAGCATATTTGGAAAATTTCGACTTTAGTATTTTGTTATAAAAAAAAGTATTACTTTTGAAAACAATTTTTACACCAATTCTTAACGTCAACATATTTGACAGACTGCATACAAAATTCCTTAGACTTTTATAAATAATTAAAAAGCCTTAGCGTTTTGAAAACCTTGTCATCAAGGAAAAACGAACACCGAGAAAAACATGTTTAAAGTTTTCATTCATTTGCATTTTTATCCTACCTTTCCGCATAAAAAGTGGAATAACTTTTTTTAAATATAGCTACACTTTTGAATCTTGGTAGACTTATTAAGAAGATTACAAACTTTAATTTTATACATATAGCAAATAAAAAAAATCGAACTTTTTGCTGTTTTTGAGGTACTGTGTCCCCCCATTGATCAGGTGTTTGTTTTAATAACCGTTTTCAGGTTTTTGAAATAAAACCTTATAAAAGGTTACCGAATACCGAAAATATGGTGAAACATTTCACCGCACGCGTTGTAGCTTCTAGGAACCATTATTATGATGAAACCAAGCACACAATTTTTACAGTGCATATGAAATCTACGGAAGCAAAACTTCAAATTATTCTCTTGAAAAATTTGTCTTTTTGTCGATACATTTCTTTCCGCTACGATGCGAAAGACGTACGACGCTTTTAAGAACTTAAATACAAACCCAAAATTTCATTTTCAATTATCATGTGCCATATCAAATTTCCAGTGCCTCATTTGTTATCGTAATGCTAATAAACAAGAACAAACTTGAAAGAAACATAAAGGGCTTTAATAACCTAAACTCTCTATTAATGTTCCTAATTGCACCCTTCTACCCGTTAGATCACCCACCACTGATCAGTTGTGAAAGAAAATATCACAACGACAGCACAAGGATTAAAAAGGAGGAAAAAACTCTAAAACATTTATTTTTTTCTCTTTCGCTTCGATATTCGCTAACAAGCCCATTTTTCTCGACGTCAATTTTCATTTGAACCCCTCGGACGATATGTGTCAGAAGTAGGAATGTGAAAGAAAATATCACAGGTTCTTTTATACTTGTTCCCAGCGAAAAGATCGGGCGACTTTCGAGTGGTTAAACTTATTTTTTCGATAACTTGGAGTATTGAAAATAAACAGTAAGAGAGAACACTTTCTTTCTTGCAGATCATTATAAATTAGCCTTTGATGAAAAGTTTTCTAGAGGTAAAAATTTAAAAGCATTGGCTAAAGAGGCACAATATGTCAGATGCGTAAAAGCCATGTTATCTCCGCTTGCACACAGGGCAGGGCTTTCCTTTACATCAATTTTATTGAGATGTTCATGTAGGTGGATAAACTCTGTGATTCTAAATCGGCATCACAGTGTGAATTTTCATTAAACCTGATATACTGATACTTCCTTGCTGATACACAATGTAGTACGCTCAACTGCGGATTTTAACTCGATATTACAATGTCAGAATTATATTAAATGGGGTGGTGCTTGTTATAGTAGTATGTAGTATGTTTTTTGTTACTTTAATACATAACTTTGCTAATTTACATTGTTTCTTGTTGTAGTACGTGCTATAAAATAGCTTGTTTGACTGGTATAAACACTCGTAAAACTACCGATATTAAGAACAATTGCTATTTATGAAGAACACTTTTTGCGTCTGTAAGCCAAAAGGATGGAAAACATCCCGACACCCTTTGATCGCGGTGGCCCCACCCCCCAATTATTTCGGCCTGTGGTGTTTTCAGCCGTCATTAGCGGCTCTGCCCATTTTTCTCCCGGTCTAATTAGTAGGAAAACAATGCCACCGAATTCCAGCTTCTTGTTCCTCGTCTCTTTTTCTTCATCCCGGTTTTTCTTACTTTGTTTTTCTGTGTGTCTTTTTGGCCATTGTCATCTGTGATGTCTTGGTGTCCCCTTTCTTGTGGTTTTTATTTTTTTGTTCTGTAGCTGTCCTCCTCTTTCTTGCCCAACTTTTCACTCCTGAAGACTTTTCTTGTGTTTTTACGCCAAAGTCTGTAAGCTAGCCTGAGACTTTTTATATCTTTCGTGGAGGAAAAAAAAATGTAGAAAGATCGGGTGTTGCTTTGAAGTGGGTTTCATGGATCGTTTTGCTACTTATGGTTAATTGATGCCAAGAAAGAGGAAATAATTCTTTTTGACATTGGTGCCAAGTTTGGAAGCTTAAACTGTCTTATGTAGCAAATAAACGGGTAGGTTTAAAATGAACATGAGATGAATAAAAAGTGCCAATTATCTCAAAATTTATGTTACGTAAGCTAATCTACAATTCTAAAATGCCACCAAACTCCAGATTTTTGTTTTTCGTCCCTTTTTTTCCACCACGCGTTTTACTATTTTTTTCCGTGTCGTTTGGACATTGTCATCTGTGATGTCTGGTGTCCCCTTTCTCGCGTTTTATTTTTTGTTTGTTCTGTAACTGTCCTCCTCTTTCTTGCTCGACCTGTCACTCCTGCAGACTATCTTCTCTTGTGTTTTTACGCCGAAGTCAGTAAACTAGACTGAGATTTTCTTTTCCTTCGCAGAGGAAAAAAATGTAGAAAGATCGGGTGTTGCTTTGACACGTCTTTCATGAATCGTTTTACCACTTATGATTAATTGTGCCACGAAATCATTTTTAGCCTACTTTTCTTTTTTTAATTCGAAAGAATTAAAAAAATGAAAAAGTAGGTATTGACATGCGGTCGATGTCCGTCTGTCTGTCTGTCCGTACCCCATTCCAAAATCGGTTCTATCCATCGGATCATAAAAATTCTTTTTTTGTTAGAAAGCTATGACCTCAGATACCCAACTTTCATACTTTTTGTCCGTCTGTCTTGTCCGGACGGACATAAATCTACTATCTGTCGGCGAATTTCCCATTGAATTAGCATTGAAATTCAATATTGAGTCATTTAAATCACTGTAGGTATTGAAATGCGGTTGATGTCCATCTGTCTGTTGTTCGTATGTCTTCTGTCTTCGTCTGTCTGTCTGTCTGTCCGTCTGTCTGTCCGTACCCTCCTTCCAAAATCGGTTCTATCCATCGGATCTTAAAAAAAAAATTGTTAGAAAGCTTTGACCTCAGATACCCAACTTTCATACTTTTTGTCCGTCTGTCTGTACGTCCGGACGGACATAAATCTATTATCTGTCGGCGAATTTCCCATTGAATTAGCATTGAAATTCAATTTTGAGTCATTTAAATCACTGTAGGTATTGAAATGCGGTTGATGTCCATTCTGTTTCTCTGTCTGTCCGTCCCTACCCCCCCCCTTCCAAAATCGGTTCTATCCATCGGATCATAAAAATTCTTTTTTTGTTAGAAAGCTATGACCTCAGATACCCAACTTTCATACTTTTTGTCCGTCTGTCTGTACGTCCGGACGGACATAAATCTACTATCTGTCGGCGAATTTCCATTGAATTAGCATTGAAATTCAATTTTGAGTCATTTAAATCGCTGTAGGTATTGAAATGCGGTTGATGTCCATCTGTCTGTCTGTTCGTATGTCTGTCTGTCTTCTTCCGTCTGTCCGTATCCCTCTTCCAAAATCGGTTCTATCCCTCGGATCTTAAAAATTCTTTTTTTGTTAGAAAGCTATGACCTCAGATACCCAACTTTCATACTTTTTGTCCGTCTGTCTGTACGTCCGGACGGACATAAATCTACTATCTTTCGGCGAATTTCCCATTGAATTAGCATTGAAATTCAATTTTGAGTCATTTAAATCACTGTTGCCAAATCAACAATGGACATGAGAAACTTTATTTATTTAAACATATTTGAAGCAAAATAATATTTTCATGAATCAGTTTGGAATGACGTCATAAAATGTAGCACAATTTGATTCTTTGATTATTCATTATTTATCTACCTAGAAAGCGGCAAGGCATACTTTTGCATGCAATTATGCTTAGTTTTAATTTACATTTCTTATTTTTTAATGCAGTTCGGAGTAGTTTCTTATTTTTTTTATTATAAATATTTAATTATTCTTCGAACTACAAATAAATCACGAGCAGATGATAAATAATATTTAATTAATTTACGAAAGAATATTAAGGAAAATAGTTGATTTTGGCTTTTAGAAGTTTAAATTATAGCTGGGTGGTGTGTTTCGATTTTTTTTCTAATGTGTATAAATCTAGTGTAGAAACGGCTGTTGATGATATTTACTTTAGGAACCTAGTTTTTTTTCCCGATTAGAGCTTCAGTAAGTATTTAAGTAACAGGAAAGTAGGCTATTTTAGTTTTTTATGAACTTCTTGTTTTATATTGTTGCCAGTTTGGAAGCTTAAATTGTCTTAGTTATAGAAAAATAGCCAGTTGATTAGGTTCCAAAATGAACATGACTTGATTCCAAAATGTCAATTGTCTCAAAATTTATGTTATGCAAACTGAGTTATTTTAAATCTTCAATTCCACATTTGCCCTTCAGCTTGTTGTTCTCGTTGCTTTGTCCTTCTTCCTAGTTTTAATATTTTCCCCCATGTGTCTTTTGGAAATTTTCATCAGTGTTGTCTTGGGTCCCCTTTCTTGTGGTTTTTTTTTCTGTAGCTGTCCGCCCCTTTCTTGCCGGCTTGTCACTCCTAAAGACTATATTTTCTTGTGTTTTAAGAGCCGAAGTCTGAGCCTGCGATTTTCTTTTCTTTCGCGGAGAACAAAAAAATGTGGAAAGATCGGGTGTTGCTTTGACGTGTCTTTCACAGATCATTTTCCCACTCATAGTTAATTGATGCCAAGAAATAAGAAATCATTCTCCTTGACATTGTTGCTAATTTAGTAAACTTAAACTTAGTTGTAGAAAATAAGTCTGTCAGTTCATAATTTGGGTTCCAAAATGAACGCGACAAGACTCCAAAATGCCAATTATCTCAAAGTTTATGTTATATAAGCTAACAGTTATGTAAATTACAATGCCACCAAACTCCAGCTTTTTGTTCTTCGACCTTTTCTTTTTAATGTTTTTACCTGTGTATTTTGGTCATTGTCATCCGTGATGCCTCAGTTAATCTTTCAAGGAGCTTTTTTGTTCTGTATTCCCATTTTCTTGCTTGACTTGTCACTTTTGAAGACTTTGTATTTTATTAGGTTTTTTGTGTCGGGTCTGAAAGCTAACTTGATATTTATTTATTTTTTTCGTGTAGGAAAACAATGAGGAAAAATCTTGTTTTATTTCAACGTATTTTTTATGCAGAGGTTTGCAACTTGCGGTTAATTGATGCCAATAAATAGAAAAGCTTTCTTCTTGCCAAGTTTGGGGTTTTAAGAAAACCGTCTCGGTCGGAAAAAGGTGTCAGTTGATCTTGATAATTTGTTTAGTTATATTCATCAATTATTTCCAAACTTCAATAATCTATTATTTTATGTTACATCAGCCAACAACTATTGCATGTCTATATTTTTACTATTTTTATTAATTTGCATTGGTATGAATAGGAACAGAAATAACACTTTTTTGAATTCTTCCACCTAAATACTTCGTTTAGGCAACCAATTAGTCAGTAGAGATATTTCATTTGAGAAACGTCAGTCAAAACGACTTATTAGACCATAACAAATACCGACAAAGTTTCAGAGTGTTATACAAAGTTCTTGAGTTACGTGGGTAAAGTTCATGCAATTGGAAAGTACAGGTTTTTAAATGCATTTCTGTACGAGAGAATTCATGAAGCAAACAAAGTAGATTATTTGCGCAAATAGTTTATTTTTTTGATAAAAATTTACTTGTTTCGGTGAGACTCAAAACGCTCGCCTTTACCAGAAAGACACACACGAGTTGAATTGTGTGTTTTTCTGATGAAGGCGAGTGTTTTGAGTCTCGCCGAAACCTGTAAATTTGTACCAACAAATTAAAAACTATTTGCGCTAATAATCTAAGTTGTTTGCTTCATAAATCCTCTCATGTATCATGAGTATAAAGTTGAAGACATTTCTGTAACTAGTTTTAACTTTAAAATGTAACTATGCATTTTTTTGTTTTTGCAGATGCAGCGGCTTGTTCACGCGACATGTTCATGTGTCATAGTGGCAAGTGCATCATAACGTCTTGGTGGTGCGACGGCGAAAATGACTGCGACGACTATTCGGATGAATCTGACTGCAGTACGTATATCTCTGACTAACTACACTGTTAAAAATTGTGTGCTTGGTTTCACCATGATATTGGTTCCAAGTAGCTGCAACGGCAGTGTGGTGAAATGTTTCACCTTTTTTTCGGTGTTTGGTTGAACCATTTTTCTGGATTTGGAAACAAAAACCTGATAAATGGTTCAACCGAATACCAAAAATATGGTTTAACGTTTCACCACACAGCCGTTGCAGCTACTAGGAACCATATTTTTGGTGAAACAAAGTGCCTAATTTTTAACAGTGTAGTATCTTTACGTCTAAGAGCCGGAGGGTATATATACAAAAAATTATATTTTTTGTAGTCTTTGTAAGAAAAATAGGTTTACACATTACAACAAAAGTGTAATTTTTAGTCCTAGTTAAGAAAATATTTATACAAATTTGCAAGGAAGTACAAATACTTGATATTGCTCTAAAATACATTGATAATTAATCTCTCTAAAATAACTGAATCATTTAAAATTTCTGAGACCGTCGCCAATAGCCCTAATGTAGCTCTATTGCGTCAATAATTCAAACTAACCTTACCAAAATTTTTGAGAATAAAAGCTTTTATCTCTTTGAAGTATGGGTATTATTATAAAAAAAATAATGCCAGTTCATAAATTTCATGTTATTTTAAAATTGAAGAGTTAATAAATTGTTTATTTAAACTAGTTTTAATATTTTTCTGCTAATTATTATTCAAAGTTGATTGCATTAATGTTTGAACAGTCGTCTCACTGAATCTACGGGTCCTTCAAATTATTTTAAAAATGCATGGTTAAACTGAAATCAATTAAATTAATCAGAAGTGATAAAGAACTAGTTGTAAAATATCATAATTTGAAAGGATTTAGCGTACTGAACACGAATATCAAACTAAAATATTTCTTAGCTCTAGTTTTTGAGATATTTACTCTGTTTGTTAGAAAAAATATGACTAATTATCCAATATTACTAATATTGTCATCCACAGAAAAATGAGGAAATTAATTTTTTCAGATGTAAAAGGATATTTTAGGGGTATTCCAAAGTTTTATGCTATAAGTATTATTTGTGTGGTCATAACTGACTAAAATATGCGAAGAATGCATAAAATGAGGAGAAATCTATAATAAATGCGGAATTTATAATCATTCTTTTTTTGAGCACGTCTGTAAGTAAACGATGAACTTTAAACAAGCTTTTGTTGCGTGATACCAGGTTCTTTATTTAAAATTAAAGAAAAAATCCATTATGGTTACGGCATTTTCTTTCAACCCTTTTCGAAAACTACAAATTGTTACTTTGCATGACCGAAGCCTCCTTATTTGAATATTCTAATTGAAAATCCTTTTAATCGTCCACTTTACGCTTCATATTTTACACAAATTATTCTCCCATATTCCAACAAACCCACACTTTTAATACACACACAAAAAAGCGAACATATCATGTATGAAAAACTTAAGCTTCATACAACTTTGTGGTAGAGAACCTTAAAACAAAAAAAAGAGCAAAACGAAAAACTTTAGACTTGAAAAACGTTCCAAGTTAAATACTTTTTCTCTCCCTTCCTTCCGCTTTTAAAGTTGAATATTTCAAAAGATTTTCAACCAAGCTCTGTTTTCTTTTTTACTTTTTGCGCGTTAAGTTCTCGCTCATCCTAAAGCTCAGTGAGCTATTCTTCTCCTTTAGAGCTAAAATGGCCGTGGCCTCTTAATGTCTGGAACAAGGGGTAAAAAGGGGATTTTATAAGATTTCGCCCTCCAAATCCCCAGCGGAACTTTAAGAAAGTTTCCTTCTTTGCCATTCTAAGGACATAATGTATATAACGAGATATACTTTCGGAAGAGCCGTGTTTTTTATACGTTTTAGAGTGAAAAACACAAAACGTCTAGGATTTCCGTCTCTTGAAAGAATTGCTGGCTCTATTTTCGGGACTGAACCCTTTTCATGCTTTCACCTGGAAATGTGAGAGTGAAAAAGATTTGCATATTCAAAAAAAACCTATTTTATATTCCAAAGACTTAAATGAAGAAGAAGGTGTCAAATCGTGAAATGATTTTTAATATATATTATAGTGCTATAATGGTAAAAACAGATTGTTTTAAACCTACTTTCTTTTTTTAAATTAAAAGAATTTTTTTTTAAAAATTAAAGTTTTCTATTGAAATAGTGGAGATTTACGAACCTCTTACATCTGATCGTCCTCTCAATTTCCGTTTGTGTAAGTTGATTTTCAATCTTTTTTTTTTGTTTCATAATTACACATCAGCGACCCATTCTATACTTCTTACCTGTAAGTTCGTATTTTAAGTCCGTCCATCTGTTCTTATCCGTTTTCATGTCCTATTTTAATTTTTGTTTGAAGGGTGTGACATCAGAGACCTATAAACAGACCATCTGTTCATTCCCCTTTTAACATACGTTCTAAATGTCTAATTTAAAACGAATTATATTTTTAAATTTATGAAATCAGGTCATTATGTTTTATAATGTACATTTTTCTTCATATCAACTAATCCCTACCCTTTTTATGAACTTCCTTTGTAACGGCCCAATTTAATATATTTCATTTACGATTAAAAGGTGCATCGAATACCTACATGTATTGTTTGTCCGTCTCTGCTCTTACCATAACAAGTTCTATAAGTTTTAAAGTGAAAGAAGAGTGCAGGTTATTTTTTTCCCTTCAGAACTTCTTTTTCTCATAAAATAATGGCATACAATCCTTTGTATTAGTTTCTCTATTTTCCATGAATTTGTACTTGAAACAACATTACTAAATATTAGTAAAGATGAAATTTGTTTGTTTAAAAAATTGGCGTGTATCTGGAATAACACGTCTTAGTACTTTAGAATTCATGTAAATACAAGCATGTTAAATATACATTGTAAGAGAAATTTTTTGGAAACGGCTGGAATGGTAACGGATTGAATATTAATAAAAATCATTCAGTCACATTTTATTAAAAGAACTGTTCAACATCTCTGATTAATAGTAAAGAAAGCTAAATTTTTTTATTGTAAATGTGGTTTGACATACTGCCTCGGGTAGTTGGGGGTAGGTTTTATTATATAATTTTTGAACGAGATATGGAAATGTTTTGCGCATGAATTTTTTGGATATAGAATCGTTAGATTCGAAAGATTTCGTTATTTCTTCTCATACTAACAAATTGCTTTCTTTTACAAATATCAGTATCTCTATAAATAAATTTTTATATAGAAAAAAACGATATCACATTGGTAACATGTTTACGGGTTTGATAAACAAAATATTTAACAGATTGAATAGAAAATGGTACATGGTCAGCAAGAGTACTTGGTTACATAAAAAAAACCAGCTTTAGCTGGAAGTCTTTTATGACTTTAAAAAGCACACACACAGACATAAATAATAATAGTCTAAAAATCCATTGAACAAAGTTTTCATGTATTAAAGTACCTGTTAAGTAAAGTTTTTGACGACCTTAAGCGAGTAAAATGCTTTTAACGATAACATTTAAGGTTGAAATGTATTAAACAGATATTGTACATACTTTTACACTTCAAAGTATATTTTGTAGTTTAAAAGTACATTTGGAAACTTACATACATTTAAATGCGTTTTAGCATCTTGTTTGTTGATACTATAACACAGTTTATATTTTGCTTCACTATTTTGTGTAATAGTAAACTAAAAAAGAAATATTTGGTACCCTTTTACACTTTATCATCTTTTTTCTCTAAAAACCCTTCATATATATATTCTTTATGTAACCACGCACTTTTTCAAACAATTATCTATTTAAAAGAGAAAGTAATTTTATAATAATAAACGCTTAACAATTGCTGAGGGTCATGTCAATTTATTAGATTTTGAGGTTTTCAGCTGTAAAAAAAATATTTTTTATGTTGTGCTATGATTAAACAAACACTCTGTCAGGTTTTCGTGAATAATTGTCAGTTTTTACGTTTTAATGCAAAATGTCTCATAAATTTACCGTAGAAGATTTTGTTGTTTAAGTTTTTGAAATACCTCCGAAATTGTGTTTGACTCCATTATTTTTTTTATACAAAAAAAGACTGGTAGTTGTAGACTACTTCGATATTAGTATTTTGAAAAGCCTGAACAGTCTAAATTAAAATAGAAGAGCCTGTAATAAGAAAAATCCGAACATGAATGTTTTTTCAGTGAATTCTAATATATACTTTTTATAAATATGCTTAAAATCTGATATTTGATTTTTAACGAAACAATTCGAACTTCCAATAAGCTAAAGTACTTTTTCATTTAAATCAGCCATTCAAGTATATATATTTCTTAAAATAAAATGTTCTGAATTTATGTGATGAGTTTTACATTTTTCGAAATTAAAAAAAAATTAGGTAAAGATTGAGGTTTTGTGACTGTAAAAAGTAGTACATATAATCATTTTCAAGTTGTACAGGATTCATATAATTAATACAAAACGATTATTAAAGTTAGTTTTAAGTACAAGTTACATTTTAAACCTGATAGAAACAACATGAATTTCATAATGTTTTAATACAAAACCATAAAGTTTTTTTTTTGTTTAAGGAAAACTGATCTATAATTACCATAAGAATTATACACACAATTTTGGAGTAATTACCTTATTTTTATCGTAGAGAATACCATTAACACATCATATTCTTGACGGGATACGACACCAAATTGATAAAATTGCGCCACCAGATAATAAAATTAAAGTATCCAATATCATTAGCTAAATAAATTCCCTCCGAAAAATTCTAAACCCATTATTTTAATTACCCTCTAGAGTTTCGTAATATTTTTGATGCCTTCAAATTCGCGTTCGGCGAGATAATAAACAAATATGAGCTTTCTTTATGTTTTGCCGGGAGCTAAATTAAAAATCCCCGGTGGGAGTATGTTATGATAAATGTATTTTTTCTAACTTCATTTCACCTGGAGTAATGAACGATGACTGAGTATGATTCGAGTTGTAAAAAATATCAGTTATTTATTAAAGAAAAGGCGCAAAATGCTTTTGATTCGATACATAAATTCTTATTATTTAATGTAAAAATTTAATTGAGGAGTGAAAAAGGATAATATTCAAAGGCAAAAGAAATGTGTTTGTATCATTAATAAAAAGTTAATTACTGATATTGCAATTATTTTTTTCACGTTATTAGGTGAGCTGTTGCTGATTATTTATTTCACGTGTTTTAATAAGCAATCAAGATAAAAAACTTTAATAAAAATGATAAAATTTAATCAATGAGTAAAGATGATCTTATTCAAGAAGATATTTTAAGGGTATTTTTATTTATAGATGAGTAAGAATATTTCTATGTGTTAATAGTACAAATCAAGACCTTGTTTTCATGGCCGTTTAAATGTTGCCCTTCAAGATGTGAAACATGCCAATTGCATTTATTAAATTTTATAATCCATTCCAAGTCTACCAGCATTGTAAAAAAAATCTTGTATTTTTTAAAATTTTTTTCAAGTATTTAGTAGAAAATGAAGCTTTAAAAATACGTCATCCTACATAAACAATTTTTTCTGTCTCCTAATTATTCTTTTAAATTAAACAAATAATTTAAGGTCTTTCAATATAATAAGTTCAAACGTCATTTGGAAGAAATTTTGCATAAGAAAGCAACTCAGTAAATCGAAATTAATTGACTTTAAACGAAATAATGCTTAACAAACTCTTTTAACTGTCAATTGTATTGATACTTTAGAAGTATTTATACTAAACAAATGTCAAATTCAGTTTTAAAAAGATCTGGTTATTCATGGTATTATCGTTTGCATTAAATTCTTCTATAAATTAATTTATCAATTATACATGTACTTTTTTAGTGCCTAGTGAAATATTATATAGCATAACGTTATCATCCAAACAACTAATTTTTGTCATTCTTTAAAACAAAATTCTACTTTTTGGCAAATCACAACAATACGATGAAAGCCTTTTCTAACAAGGGTTATATAATGAGAAATTAAGGACTAATGGATTAATTATATAAAAGAGAAATGCAGAAAAAAACCTTATATTTAATTTTGTTAACAATTAAAAGTAAGTTACAAATTTGAAAACGAAATTATCATTTGCTACTAAATTTTTTTTTCTTATCAGTACTAATTTTTTTGTTGTATTTAGCATTTCAGCTTGAGTTTAAAATGAAATGGTATTTCATAGCAGAAAAATACGCTTCATATTTTAAAATTGACAATGATGACATTCATTTTGGCAGTTGCAAAATAATTCATTAACTAGAGTGTAAATGCATGATCAATACATGAAACTTGCAAACATTATTTTACTTTAACCAACATATAAACAAACACAAAGTTTTACCATAGTAACACGTTATATTTAATTTTGTTAAATATTGATCGTAAGTTACAAGTTTAAAAATGAAATAAAAAAAATTTCTGACATTTAGTTTTTTTTCTTATCTGTGCCAATTTTTGTTACATTTGGAATTTTAGTGTTGAGTTTAAAATAAAATGGTATTGCTTAAGCAACAAAATACGCTTTATATTTCAACATTGACGCTGTGAGCATAAACTTTGACAGTTTCAAAATAATCCCTTCAGTAGAGTGTACTATATATTAAAAAAGGGAAACTTATAACATTTCATCACTTTAACCTACTTTTGAACATACACAAAGTTTTACACTAGTAAAGCAATTCGTTTAATTTTGTTAAATATTGATCGTAAGTTACCTGTTTGAAAACGAAACTAAAATTTTGTTTCTATACAGAGGTATATCAATTTTCTTATCAGTACCAACTTTTGGTTGCATTCACCATTTTAGTGTTGAGTTTGAAATAAAATAATATTTCTGAAGCAGAAAAATACACTTCATATATTAAAATTGAAGCTATGAACAAATAGTTTGTCAGTTTCAAAATAATTCCTGCACTAGAGTGTATTTACTTATTAAAAACGTGAAACTTAAAAACATTTTATCATTTTAACCTACTTAAAACAAACACAGAGTTTTGACCTAGCAAAATGAATTTAAATATTTCTAACTATCCGCAGGTGGTCGAAGTTGCAGAAACAAACTGAATGTTCTGTTCCACGAAGTTTGTCGAAGTTTTGGGTCATAAATTTTTGCTCAATGTCATGCAAGCGCAATTTTGGAATGAACAATGGCATTTGGGAAGTGTTCCAAAATTCTCTCTTCGCTTCTCTCCATAAATAAGAAAAATTTATTACCCTCGGATAAATAATTTGTATATTTTAGAAACGAAAAAACTATCAATTATGAACTGAATAAGAATTAATACTGAAGTCTATATAATTAAGTATAGGAACTTGTATCATATGTTTGTGTCATTTATAAAATGAGCTTGTTCGTATTAATGTACGAGCAAGATCATCGTTTGTTTATAAATCAATCATTTGCAGAATAACATAAAATAAATGACACGGAAATTAAAAATTATACGCAACCATTATTTAAAGGTTTAAATATATTTTTTCAACATGTTTACCGAAGAAATTTTAAAAAAGTCATATTTTATAAATAATACAAATTTTATATGTATTGTAAGAAGTAATTTTGAAAATATTACAAATAAATAGTTGACAAAATTTTTAGCTTTATGAATATTTTGCATTATTAATTTATATATGTTAAAATTAACTTTAAGAACTAAATTTTTTAATTTTAAAAATATAGTCTACATAGTATTTATGCATAAAGTTGAATAAAAATAATATTAACTAGAAATCAAACACAAATGGATGGAAAAATTAGAAAATTGATTATTTTTCTTAAGTGAACCATAAATGAGGTAATACCAATGACGATAATTCATTTTTTACCATACAATATTGACCTTGTTAAGAAATAATTACAATGGCGTAATCCTTGAGGTAATTCTTTAAAGAGCTAATATAAATATTGACATTCCTTTATATTCGTATTCCGAACACAAATCCCATTATGAAAACCCACGTTCTTTTCATAGGCAACATTTTTCTAACTTATGTGAATGCCCCCAATAAGCTAATCGCATGTATCACTCCCTTAAAACGAATTCCCATGCCCTGAAGAACGATACAATACCAAGGGCAAAGTAATGGAAGAAATTCCTTTGAAGGATTTATTTATCATCGACAAGGAAATGATTACGAAGACGCGGGGGAAAAAAATCCCCCTATAATTTATTCAAGAAGTATTCCGCACCCAGCTGTTTAATTAATAACCTAAAGGAGACTGAACGACGCCGCTTAAACAACAAAGCAACAATGCCGTGGCTTTGTTAACCAGGAGGTTTGGCAAGGAGCAAAGAATAACAGTGTGCGCCACTGAACAATAGGGGGCAAGCTGTGACAGTATTTGTATGTGTCTGCCTGGTTTTAGTAGTTGTTTATGCCTTGGATATTTTTTCTCTATCCTAAATGAATCTTTAAAAGGATTAAGTCCAATGGTTACTTTCCCTCTAAGCTTTTTTGTTTCAACGTTCAGTTAAAGAAGAATCGTGTACGGAAACCTTTCTGATGACTTGAGCCCTTTTTTTGCATTTGGTGATCCTAAATGTTTCCTGCGATTCAATTGAGCTGGGTAATGAATTTCGGCTTAATAGCTAAGAGATCCCCCTGCTTTTACGGGTGACAAAATGGTGGAATAGAGGAAAAAAGGGCTGCAGATTGGGGCTTAGAATAGATAATCGGTTTTAATTTTAGTTGTTGCGAGGATTTATTGGTGTTTTTATGTGCACATGATCACTGTTGAATAATAAAGTGTCTTATCTTGGAATTTTATACAAGTTTGGGTTTCGGAAACTTCTTACAGCTTTTAACTTTGCTAATATAATTACCGTATTAAACGGGTTATTTTGTTTGAGATCAAAGTTTATATCGTTTTTTTTTTATTTTAAAACTTTTCTTTGCGGAACTCTAACAGCTTTGAATAAAATTGCTTAAATATTACACATTTGTATATATATATACTAATTCATTGTTTACTATGGAAATACTTACAGCACAAGTTGTTGAAAAAAGGTTAAATATTGTTCGCACTACCTATTTTAACTCATTAAAATAATTTGTAAAAGTAATACGAAACATTTGCATCATTATATGTGTATCGCAAAAGTAAAGAGTTACGTATTTTTCGTTGCGTTAACATGAGACAACGTATTCAACTTTTTGACGTTTTAATGCAAATATTATTTAATATAATCTAATTATTTTTAGGTATTTTTTATTAAAAAACTGTTTGTTTAGTTTTACTCTTAATATTTATTTTTTCCAAGTTTATTTTTTATTCAAATACATTCTGAAATATATTTCAAAAAAGGTTCCCTCCGGCAGAATTCATATTTATATATTTAAAGTTAAGTTATATATGTCTTAATTTGTTAATTTAATATACCTTTAAACAAAAATTCTTGATTTTTTTTGTAATTGAAATATAAAAATTACAACTGGCAAATCAATTTATTCCATAAATAATATTCCTTAATTCCAACCCCATTATTACTTTCTTCACAAACCGAGAAACTAAAACCACACATTTTCCCTTCTCCCCATAAAAGTGTGATAAGACAAAACAAAAATAAGAAATAGGATCATTTCATCTTTTAATCACTCAATTCAAGGGTTCCCCAAGGAGCAACACTTAAAAAGACCCAGCAGCTTAATAGATACTTGACTATGGTCATCAGCTGATATTTTTTCATTTCTAATGGGAGGAGCATTAAAAATAATTAGCTTTACCCCGTATCTTTTTTACTAAGAAAAATATTAATCCTCAAGCGTGATTAATGAAGGCCCTTGATATTAAAAGAGGTTTTAATAAAGGAATTATTATTAGGGGATTTTTTGGGTATTTCTTGGTAGTTTTGAATAGAGTTTTGGCTTGGGTAAGTGTAGTTGTAACGATTGTATAGTTGGTCTCGTTAACGGGAAATTAGTGTTGTTTTGTGGATTTTGTTAACTGGAAATTTCCTGCGGTATAAAATAAAAATTAGATTTTATAGTTAAGTGTTTTTTATGTTAACGAAAACTGTTTATAAAGAAAAATAATTGAGAAGTTTTGTATTGTAAGGGACAACTAAGAGTGACTTGGAAATATAAATTACCCTTTTAAATGTTTTTGTCGAAAAAAATGTTTTTGTGATCCGTAATATCAAAGAACAAAAACTCTAAAACAATTTACGATATTAAACTGTAACAATACTTAAGTAACACTTCAACATTTAAAAACATGTAGGACTGTAAAAGTGAATGCCACCTAGAACCGCTTCCATGCACAGTTTAAAAAATAGAATTAATTCCACTTTTTAACCTTGGAATTATCCCTATTTCTTTAACCTTGGAATTCTCTTTGAAAAACGATAAGATGGCTAAATTTTCCTTGTTATTCTAACTTAAAATTTCTAAAAGTAACTGTTATTAGTTACTTTTTATTATAAGTAACTGTAACTAGTTACTTTTTATAGTAAGTGGCTCTAACTATAACAACGTTACTTTTAAAAGTAAGTTTTCAATCCCTTGTAAAATGTCATCATTTCTAAAAAAAGCGATATATAAGTTTAATTTCTTGAAAGGTATTATCTCACGACAGTCGTATTACACCTGTAAAAACGAAAGCTCAAACCTTCATACTTACTATTGATCTTCTGTCTCAAAAAACAAGACCTGAACCTTAGAAGAAAAAGGACAAATATTCATTGTTAACCACAGGATACAGACCTTTGTTCTACTAATAGTAGATATAAAGATAAAAAAAATGTCTATGTATGTCTGTTTGTAATCCTTCTTTACAACTGGACTTTGCAGTAGTCTAGAACATAGAGTTAAGAAGAAGATGGAGATGCTTGGCACGAAATAAAGTGAAGCAGTCAGAAAGTCGCCAAGCAACCCTAGTAAGCCCAAACAAAGCGCTCAACCTACTTTAAGTTCAATAAAAAACTCATAATTTTATTATTTTAAAGGCTTTGATTAAAAATAAAAAAATGACTTTTTTCGCAGTTGTACGCTGTTGCACGAGATATGAATTTAGATATGAATCAATTCTCTTTGCAGGTAAGAAAATAACGTTGTAATTTTAGTTTTTATTATAGAGTAAGAAATTGCCAAGTCGAAATAGTACAGTGGATAAAAGTAGAAGAACACTACATTATTTTAGTTAATGAATAGTAACACATTTTTTAAATAATTATTTTCTTTAAACTTTTTTTACAAGAAGACACCTGTATCTACATAAAAAATACACATTTAAATATAAAGTACAATTAATAAAAAAATTGATTTTGAAGATGACAATATCTATGAAAAAGTAGAAGGATACTTCTAAAGAAGTGTGTTCTTTTAATTATTATGAAATTCGTCTCCCATTGGCTCGAATTACTCAAAAAGATCCTGTTTGACATCGAACTATACATAAGTCTTAACAAACTTCACTGCCAAACACTTCGCCGTGTATGTTTGGGCCTATTCCAAAGCGATCGATGGCTTCTCTTGGCAAACCGGTTTCAGTATTAGTTCTTTCCCGGCAGCATCCATATCTTCTTCTTAACTCTTGTGCTCTAGAGTTACGCTTGAACTGGCCCCCTGCTCTGGTTTATAACATTGTATTTTTTGTTGTTGCTATCATGATATAAAACCAGAAATAGGAGATGAAAAGAGAGTAAAAACTTTTTGGCCTGAATCCAGTTGTGAAATTGGGACATTTATATATTTTGTTGCGACTCCCATCAGGGACTTCAAGGAGCATTGTTTGTCAAGACTTTGGGAAATTCTAATAATATTTTGTTTCTGGTAAGCTGTATAAAATGAAAATAAAATATACTATTCATTCTCTTTTGTTTTAATTTATTCGGCTAATATATATTGATGGCAGAGGAGATATAGTGTGTTTCTTTCTTTAAAAGGAAAAGTAAAATATTCTCATTGCTTATGTATCGTATGGGATGGTGATTGCTATATTCATTTTTATTTATTTTTTTGATAGTAAACGTAATAATATTTTGACCTGATTATTTTCCATTCTACATCTTTTTCTTTGTATAGCTATTGCGGGATATTTATTTTGAAATATAACGGTTTGGTTTTTATTATCATTTGATTTTCTAAAGATCGAAAGAAGGTTATACAAAAAAATATAATCTAATTTAATTTTGAATTTATGTTTAAACAAGACTAAAATTGTTTTGCTAGAAATGGTAAATGTGAACTAGTGTATTTGAGTGTATTTGGATTACCTTATGTTTAATAAAAAAAGTTAATAAAATAATAAAAATATTTATCCTGAGCTCCATATTAAAGTAAATAAAAATTATGTAATACACATAGATAAAAATGTTACATAACTAATCAAAATAAATTCAAGATTGCCTATAAATATTACAGTAAGTCAAAATTAAAATTATATTTGCGTTTTGTTCAATACCTATTCAACATTATTACCTAAAGCTATTATATTTTATCCGTCCGATCATTATATTTTAACCGTGACCATTAGTTTTGCAAACGTTTAATTAAAGGTGCATTTTGTTTCAATATTAATTTTATATAGCCTGAGGAATTTAATGACTTAAAATGAAATGAGAAAATATGTTTTGATTAAAATGTCTTTTTAATGTTTAACTACTTTTTTTTCTTTAATTAACTACTATTCAAGTTAAAAAAAGATATATCGTGTTTTTTGAGTTTTTAATTAAATAAAACTTTCCATTGGGTGTTAATTTCAAACATTTCTTAAGAAAAAAAAGAAATAGACGCCATAAAATTCACTAAAAATTTAATTTTGAACGGGATAGATATCATTGTTTTTAAGATTTCATCTAATATCAGTTAAGTTATTATCATTTGAATAACAAGTTGGTTACAAATATTTAAAATGAATCCGTCGTTTGTGCTTGTAAATTAGTACTTCATATTTGATTATGAAAGTTATTAACTAAAAATACAGTGATATGGAGATCTTTTGACTTTTCTAATTAAAAAATATATTTTTCACCATTTTTTAAAGTTTGTTACTATTGTATCTGTTTAATTATAATAATAGTGGCACTGCTAACCGTATCTTCAACATTTCTCTTTTCATTTGTGTATTTAAAAAATCCAAATTGTAAGATATTTAAAATTTACTTTTTTAATGAATGCTTCATAACACTGAAACATGATTCAGAAAACCTTTTATGAGACCCCCTGTTAATGCTATGCTTACGATCCGGTTTGAAACTTTTCCTCAATTTTAAGTTGAGAAGATGAATGCCTCAGACGTAAGCGCAAATGATTCCCATCTCTGTCAAAACAACTGGAAAAGGGAATAGAGGACACCATTGGAGGACTCTGTAGCCCAGTCAACCGAACATCAGCCTCTAATCTTGAAGATGCCACGTTCTAAACCTTTCACATGTTACAGACGGATATTTGTTAGCAAATATAAATAATTCAACTTATTCACGTGGTTCCCCGAGTACACGGGATCAGACGTGCTCTAGTGTCTAAAATACTCGAAGGAATTTTCAAGTATAAAAATGTAATAATGTATAAATGAAATACTCAAATATATAGGTTTCAAAACTATTTTTGAAATGTTCAAAAATGATTTATCTATTACAGAAAGATGTTTCCGAAATACTCGGAAACAAAAGTAATACATAAATTATCTAGATTTTTTTTTTTTAAATCGACTCAATTCTTCAAAAGAATAAAATTTCCATAATGAATGATTATTGTATTACAAGTTCATTTTCTTCAAAAAACCCCCATGATTTGTATACTAGAAATAAAAGATGAAATTGTGACATTTTAAAGGTTGACACTTTAATAGTTAATATTACTCTTTTAACTATATTCTAAATGTAGACAATAATTAGAAAGTATATTCTTATGCAAAACAGGTATCCCATTTTATTTATTAGTTACAATAGAAATACGCAAGAATGTTTATTTAATATCTATGAAATACGTAAACATATGCAGTAGAAAAATGACGATCGCAACATATAATATTTCCTCTACATTTCCAAAAGGCAAAGAGAGAGAGGAGTATTTTTCTCCAATGCCAATACATCTATTCATCACCATTTTGGTGTGTCCCATTTTCTTCTGGAATAAATTCTAATAGTATGTTCGATGCTTTAAAACTAAAATATGTTCAAATATTACATTTCTTATTTTATCCGCGCGAACTACTTTTCGACGATAAAATGTCGCCGAGATCTTCGCCAAATCTTTTAGTCAGGGAGGGGGTCCTACAATAAATCACCAATTTTATTCCACTCTTATTCGGACATGTGTATTTATTTATAGTGTATTCATCTGTATTTTTATAGTGTGTGTACTTTGGTAAGTTACGTGAAATTTAGTTTTTTTTTATGAGTTATTCTATCCTATTTCGAATTTTTCGTAGAGTTTTTGTAACTGTTCGTCTTCGGCTCTTTGAAGTGTACTAATCAAGCACTTTTGTTATATAATAACTATTCATAACAATAAATGTGCAAAAGTATCTTTGTTGTTCCTTTAATCACCAATTTATTTTGTTCCTTCTGTCCCCTAATTGTTCTTTGGTATAGAGTTATTGACATGAAATTCTACCGAACGAACTTGGTTAAAAATTAACTTTAGCATGGACAACTACAAAACTTGGTTTAAAGTTTACTTTGCAGGGCCTAATAAAAGGTATGCAAAATATTGGATAGAGTGTCCAATATTGTAGCATCATATGCAGATTTAAACAATAGCATTCCCATCAGGGCCTCTACATTTTAATTCAATTAAACCGTTGATTTATTTAATCATATATCTTATCTTATTAATGAAAATTAATAAAGAAAAAATTAATAAGTAAAATAACGTTAAAACAAATAATTGCCTTTCCCTACCCCCCCCCCCCCCAAATATCATTTGTACTGGATTCTAAAGCAATTTTGTTCGGAATTTCATTAAAACAATATGTTTATCAAAAAAGTCCAAGAGATGGGAATAAGTAAGCTATAGAACAGAATGAAATACTGTTTTTTTTAGGTATCAAAGCGACAGTTTGGGTTCGCAATGCTTCAATTTTATCAGTTCCGTTACGCTTGTAAATCTATACTGAGAATCTTTCTCTCTCTGGGGGTCGACGTGGTTCGATGTCATGGTGTGATGTTACCAATTGGCAATTTAACATGATTCACGAACATCGAAAAGCTTTAGTTCTACTGAAAGAAAAGTTTGTACACAGCATTCGTTTCAGTGATGAAAGAAAATATTGCATATTTGAAAACGAATGTAATTCCAGAAGGACCGACACCAAGTATGAAAACAATACCGCTAGAACAGTTGCCACTCAAGACGTGAAAATGAACACATCTTGCATGTAGTATTAGTTCGAGGCATTCAACGCAACCTCCCTCTTTCTCCACTCTCCCCCGTAAAAGACTCCCTATTTATTTATCTTTATTCCATTCTCTAAAAGACGGTCATATTTTTTGTTTCCTTCTAGGTGCCAGGAATTGCTCT
Organism: Oedothorax gibbosus; assembly: GCA_019343175.1. NCBI lineage: Eukaryota > Metazoa > Arthropoda > Arachnida > Araneae > Linyphiidae > Oedothorax > Oedothorax gibbosus. The sequence continues at coordinate 582,765 of JAFNEN010000273.1, forward strand.
AAGAAGGAATTCCCCTGTGCCAACGGTCGCTGCATCCCTTCTGATTGGCGATGCGACGGAACCAATCAGTGTGGAGATAACAGTGACGAAGATTGCTGTGAGTAGTCACTTTCTATAGGTGCATTTTTTTTGCTATTATTTTTTGCAGTTGTGTTTTCGTATCTTCTTCACCTGCAGCGAAAAGACATTATCGTAAAAATATCTTGTTATTCCGCGGGACGTTGTATGTTATTGCGAAAGTACTTTGGGTGGCTTCTGTTGGATGGTTTTTTGGGAATTTTGGGGAGGTATTCATACGATGCATCTTTTGAAAAAAAATCGAATATTGCATTAACCTCCCTTAGGTGGAAAAGAATTCAACTGTCATAAAACTATTTTTTTTTTTACTTTGAACGTCTTTAAAGAAAACTGACTCAAACTTTTCTGTTTGTAAAGTTAATATAGAGATTTTTTTTGCACCAAAGAAATTCACATGTTTGCAATCTATACTACAATGTTCTTAATTAAAACTGATTTTATTGAATGAAATTTAAATTTTAAAACTGTGCATTTATATCTGACGCATGCAAAAGTGAAACTAATGGTACAGCTGTGGAAAAAAAAGTACCCACTAGTGATTATTTCGGCCGTTAGTCATCCAATAGAATCGGACCTTTTTGACTTTGTGAACAAATAACATTCTGAGTTAATTGCAAGACACAAAATTTGCGTAAGGGGCCGTCTTTATATTAAAAATGTTACCAACTTCAAAATTTTCAATAGCAACACCCCTTTTTGAGTCCATATTTCAAATTTATGACATACTTTAACACGAAATACCGAATACACGAAATAAGTTTTGTTAGTTTGTTTTATATTATTAATGGAGTTAGAGACGTGCCAAGTTTAGGGGCCGTAATGTTAAATGAGTTGCACATAAAAAACTATCCCAATCTATAAATAATTAAGATAATGAAACGAATTTTTTACTAAATAGTAATTATAATAACCCAAACAAAATGCATACACTATTAGGGTATTTAAAACAATTTTTATATTTTTAAATAATTACTATTTTAATTTTAAAAAATATTATGAATAGAAACCCCTTAAAAATTTTAACAGAAATGAATTTAAGACATGAAGTTTAAGCGTAATCTCAATTTCTAAAATGTTTGATACATAATTTGCTGAGTAAATCACAAAATACTTTTTAATTACCTCTTAGTGGGTTGTATACGAGATTAAATATGAACTTGATAAACAAACACCACCTTGTAAAAAAAGGACAATTCTAAATAAAGACATTTAAAATTCTATAGAATGACACCAACAGATGTCTTTAATGTTGTTTCATGATATTCAGCAATTTTTTTTCTGCGATTTGTTTCTTAATAAACTTAAAATATTCGAACTATATTGCAGAAATAAACTTGTTATTGCAACGAGAAGTTGTAAAAGAATTAAAAAGCCTACAATTGCCGTTACTTAAATACTTTAATGACATTTTTGTCGAAACACAAGTGTATTAGTAACAGTAACTGTCACCTAAAACCAATTTCGCACAATATTTATAACCTTAGAACAAATATAGACAAACCATGCATTCAGTTGCAATTTGATTGCAAAAAATTGGCGACTTTTATTAATTTTCTTTCGCAAATTAAATAAATAATCTTTATCGTTTACTAAATTTATTTGCAGTTTGAAGAATAATTTTGTAAAATTGAATGAGTCGAATCCTATAGCATCCTTTCCTTAACATTTGCCAATGTTTGGAAAATGTCACCTTAAATAACGTGAGATTATTACGTTTCTTTTTCCTCCTTCGATAAACCTACATACTACGCTTGTCACGATAGAGATGGTCCCCCAAAGGTTCACAAGTGATTCGATTGAATAACTCGTCAAATATTCATCCAAATGTAACAAAAACTTTCGAGGGTGCTTAACATTTCTAAGTTATTAAAATTGGGTGTTACTATCAAAAATTCAAAGTTCGTAACATTTTTAATTTGAAGACGGCCCCTTATGCAAATTTGTGTCATGCAATTAACTCAGAATGATATTTTTTCACAAAGTCCAAAATGTCCGATTCTATAGAATGACTAACGGCCGAAATAATCCCTAGTGGGTACTTTTTTTTACAGTTGTACGTACAGTTATAAATGACATAAAAAATTGCAAAGAACCGTTGCGTAATGAATTGGTTTAATATATAAAAATTATCTGCCTTTGTATCAAAATTTAATGGTCTTTTAATATATATACAAGATGCTTATTGATTGGTAACAATTACATAGTATCGTTGTTTTTAACACTTTCCATCGGCAGTAGATAAATGTTGCTTTAGTAAATATTTAGGAAACCAAGCGCACATCATCACTCTTTTTGTTTCAATATTTTTGCATGCAAAAGTTTCCAAAAAAACTGTGTAAAAAATTGGAATTGTTTAATAACATAATAATATACATCTTAAAAACGACGTTGTTGGAAATTTCAATTCTTTTAAATTTCAGATTTTTTTATCTTAATTTTTTCGCACCATCCTGCCTTCATAATTACTTCAAAATAATTAAAAATTAAACCCCAAACCTTATGACCTCCATTTATAAAAATACTCATACTTACACTTAATTTCATTCAATCATTTCGCACCAAAATCTTAACCTAACTCCAACACAAAACTAAACCACATCTACATTCAAAACACAATCTCCAAACTCCATTAAAAAAAAGTAAAAAAATTTCATTCACAAAGGCTCCTCTTGACAATTGATAACCTTAAAGACTATCATGTCTCAATGCACTTCTGAAATATCAATTTAGTCGTCCTACTCATTAAAAGACCCTCCTACGGCCTACCTGACGACATCGCCTTTCGAGAGTGCTCATTATTATAATCTTGGAATATTGGGCAAGGTTATTGCATAAAGATATGAATTCTAAGAGATCTCAATATGAGGGTGGCGTAGCTGGTTAGTTTTAGATAGTATATTGAAGTTAAGGAATTGTAATTTGAAGAGTACATTGAACAGAAAAACCTTCATAGACAGGATATCTGGCCTCTTTGGCGATGATAGCTAGTTATCGCCTAAACTGGTGTCGGGAAACGGGTATTTCACTTGGTTCTTCTCTCGTGGCAAACCTGATTTAAGCTTGAAACCAGTTTGTATCAAGGAGGAAAAACCAAGAGAGAAACCGGTTTCCTGTCGCCAATTTTCGCAAAGCAAACCTGAATACGGAATGATTCCAATCGAGGGGTTCTTCTCCTGTACTCTTCATTTGTTTTCACACTAGTAGTTTTTTGTATTGTCAAATTTTTAATTTATTTAGTTATATATAATTTATTTAGTTTAATAGTTACGTTGTAATTAGCTTGTTTCAGGTGACGTATTTATTTCCACCTTTGCTTCCTGCTCTCCTTTATTTAGTGATCTGTTTGGGGCTATGTTTCCACGTGACATTGAATCACCAATCGAGGCTCGAGAAAAACATCAATTTCATTTTGCATTTTTGTTGCCTAAGACATAAGACATGCCAACATGTTCAGCGGCGAACTAAAAAAATGATTTCTCATGGGATTAACATGAATAAGTGGGACGTATAGTTATAAGTTCTAAACCGTAGAAGAATATAATAATTCATAAGTACTTCAAAACATATTTTACACATTCAAGCCCACACCTTGTGAATTTCGTTTAAGAAAACATAACTGCACAAAATTTCATTCGATTATTTCGCACCGAGATATTTTTCGAAACCATCTTCACAATCAAAATAATCCCGTAACCTTCAAACTCCTTTAAAGTTAAAGTAAAAACTTTCAATTCACAAGATCCTCTTGACAATCAATAACCCTAATCACTATCATGTCCCAACCCTCAATGCACAGAAAGGACCCATTCAGTCATCCTAATCATTAAAGGACCCTCCTACCTGGTGACATCATCTCCTCATGAGAGAGCTCATTATGGGATCTGTGATGAGTATTGGGCATCCTTATTGTACTGAGATATGTATTCTGAGGGTGCGTTTCACATAAGGAGTGCATAACTAGTTCGTTTCGGATAATATGAAGAAGTAAAGGAATTGTAATTTTTTCACCTGTTATTTTTTATTAGTATAAATTTAATTTCGTTTTCTTGTTCGGTAGCTTAAGGGGAGTCGGATGGGTGTTTGGATCAAAAATGTCGATTTTCCGCTTTTCCTTTATTTTTGATCTGCATTTCTATAGCTTTAATTTAAAACCAAGATTATCGAGTTCTGTTTAGTGGTTTTCTTTTCATAAGAATTTTTCAGAAACTTTGTATATCAGTTCCTACATAAACCTTTTTTTCATTTTTCGTTTCCTGAAATATAAGGTTTTTCAACAGTTAGGAACATTTTTCTCAGGAACTATAAAAGATATTAATATGTTTTGTTTTATTATTTCTTCCCCATTAAAAGCTCCTTGATTTAAACTGAGGAATTTTAATATCTCTGCTAAAAAAAATTATAAACTTTAAATTGGATTTTTTTTTGTTTTTTAATATCTATTTTTAGAAAATCACTGTAAAAGTATTTTTATACTGTGAAATATCCTCAGTTTAAATCAAAGAGCTATATGTAATTAACAAACTAGAAAAATTCATAATGATATCTCATATAGTTCCTGAGAAAAGTGTTCCTATAAAGTTAGTAAAATTAACATGAGCGAGATAGAACCTCTCTGTACAATAGAGTTCTCTCTGTATAAATCACATGCTTGAAAAATAGCTGAATTACTCGAAGAATATTTATACAAAAAGTTTTTTCTGCGATAAAAGGAACTGTATTAAATGTTGCAGAATTCGATTTTTTTTACGATGGGCCAAAGATTTTATTGCAAAATAATAATTTGAAAATAAAAAAATCTTTAAAAACATGTAAAAAAATTGAATGCTAGCAATACTTACTTCAAAAGCTGTTCGTAAAAATATTCCTTACAACTGGGATCATTCGGCTTCGATCATTACATTTTCCTATCGAATTAACGCTAGAGGAGCCCCGTTTAGGAAGTCGGTTGTCAGTCTCATCCATCTAAAGAGTTTAGAGCCCTCAAATACAAACTGTCCTGCAAAAATAACTTAAAATTTAACATCCAAGTCAGTATCTTCGCTCGAATGAACTGTTATAAAATAAAAGATTGTACGACGACTGTCATCGGGTGACTGGGTTTCGGTTTTCAAGAGATCTTCTCGATAGAACTGGGGATCGTAAATCTAAATGTCTTGTGAATAATGATTTTGAAGAAGAGCTGGAAATGAGGTAAAATGATGATGCACTGCAAGCGTAGAAGAGAGTTTTTACTGTGAAACTCCAATTGTTTGAATCAGTTGGGAATGTAAACTATTCGGAACATCAAATATTCCGATAATGGGATTCGAACCTGGAAAAAGACGCCAGCAAATAATATAATTGATTGACACTAGAACTAAAATCAAACACTTCATACCAATAGTGTTACTGTTGTTCATGGGTGGATGAAAGGAAGGACAACTACACGTGCAGGCAGAGTAATAATTTTGTGAATAACAATACGTTTCGGATAATTGGAGTTCGTAAAATCGAAATTTGGTGAATTGGACCCCAAACTGTAGGAGTTCGGATAATTGGAGCTCTACTGTTATTTGAAATTAGGTCATAATCGGCATTATCTAGATATTAGTTTTGAAATCACAAATTTTGCAAAAGAATTGATTTGCCATGTTATCCCATTTTGACCAGGTACGGTAATCATCATAACATCAATTTAAAACAAAAATGAAAATAAAATAACATTCGGTTATTTAATTATTAATTTATAAAGTTTTAAAATAGTGTCACCATCTGCTGTATATTTTAGGCATTTTAAAACTTCAAAAACATATAATTAAATAGCTAGGTAACATTTTCGTTTAAAATTTGTTTCATTCCGATGTTATGTTGATTCTCATACCTGGGTAAAAATGGCTAACATGACAAAGCATTACTTCTGTGGAAGTTGTGATTCCAAAACTAATGCATTAGCTCTATGGAACTGACAATCCCGCTTAATAGCATAAGTGCAAAGGACTTTCAACATTTTACTAAACCTGAAATTATCCCGTAAATTGCATTTGCCCTAGTAGCACCTAAAGCATAAGCGTGTTTCAGTTCAGTTTCGTAAATGTGTTTTAGGTATTCTTGTTAAAACTTGTGCATAAATCTCCAAAAATAACTGGCTAAAATAAATTATTTTCAAAAGATCAGTATTATAGTTTTTATAAATGTGTTTTACGTAATGATACTTAGTAGTAAACAAAATATTTCAACGACGTTTGAATGAAATGAAATGTTAAGACATCTTTTACATTTCATGTCAATACTTTTTTAAACAAGTTTAACTATTCCACATACCATCAAATGGAACAACATCGTTGAAATATTATTATAAAAAGTCATGTATTATTACTTTCTTTGACCCCTAATAAAGTATTGCAAAATTTGAAATTAGTTTAGGAATCCATATGCAATTTATTCCTGATTATTTCCTGCCAGAAAGCTTTAAAAAAATAAAATATCTGTCTGACAGAGAAAGAAAAATATTGACATCTAACATTTTATCACCTTTTAACTTATTTATTATTTATCGCACCCAGCGCATTTCTCATGTTTAAAGGCAATCCTCTGTGACTCTTTATTTCTATATGAGAATACTAAAACACTTAAGCCCCTGGGCTCCAGACATCAAATACATCACAAAAACTCATTTCGGAGAGAATCTATGGCAGGATAAAGTCGGCCCGTCAGCAAAACATTGTCTCCATTGGCCGAAAGGAATGACGCTTTTAGCGCCTTAAAGATATGACGAATCCAATCACGGCACATACGGGCTTAGGGTTGCTATAACTAAGTCGTAAAAGAAAGCCAAGTATGTCAAAAATGCAAGTTAACGATAGACAATTATTGCTATGAAGCAATGCTGTGTTTTAATGTTATAAAATTTGTTTATTATTTCAATATGGCTTGTTCAATAGTTTTAACAGTTTTAGTTTTTTTCATCGTAATAACATTTGGAACTGCTAAAAAAATCAATGAAATTAATTTATTAAAATCCCTGTTCTACATAGAAAAATAAACGTGAATATTTTCATAACCAAAATGAGTCAGAAGTCGCTGACTAACTTATATGAGCCAAAACTGACTTACAACTGACTGGCTTTTAGCGCCTTAAAGATATGACGATTACAAACACTGCACAGACGGGCTTAGGGTTGCTATATCTCGTCTATCTATTAGTCGTAACTATCTAGTAGTCGTAGAAGAAAGCCAAGTATGTCGTAAACACTAGTTAAGGATGGCCAATTATTGCTATGAAGCAATGTTTTAATTAATGTAAATTATTTTTATTGTTTTCAATATGGTTCGTCCATAAACTTTTACAGTTCTAGTCTTTTTTGCGAAATAACGCTTAGAAGTGTCGAAAAATATCAATTAAATTAATTCTTTAAACCCCTGTTACACACAGAAAAATAAACGAGTTAATTTTAGTAACCAAACTAAGTAAAATAGTAAAACTCCTGCTACACAAAGAAAAATAAACAAGTTAATTTTAGTAACTAAAATGAGTCAGAAAAGAGCGCTTCGCTGACTAACTTATTTGAATCAAAACTGACTAACCAAGCTAGTCAGGCTAATCGGCAGAAGAGGCAATTTGCATAAGGGTAAAAAAAAATTATGATCTTCAATTTCGTATAACCCATGATGACGTAATAGAGTTAAATTGATAACGCGCCAAGTGACTCCTTAAATGATATTTTGTAGCTAAATATATGAATCGAAATTCAAATGTGCTATCTCTACAGTTGCTTTACCCACTGCACAAGGCCTGCTGGCTAGAAATTGGCAAACCAAGTTTACCAGAAAGTTCATTAGCATCTTTAGAATCTCGCTCGTTTACGAAGATGCCGAGTGAACTGTATCGGCAAAAATATCGATACACTATCGGCGAGTATTTTCAATCTGCACAGATTAAACAATTTGCGTCTAGTCTAACTTTTTTTTCTTTTCAAATTCATCATCAAAGCTCAAAATTTTACCTATGTTCCGAATGCTTTATTCGATGTCAATTCTGTCTAAAAACTACAAAGAAGCCAATATGGCCACAACAATAGCAAAACGGCAACCTGGTTTCTAAGAGCCATTTCGTGTTTGTTTTAGCTGGGCTCTAATATGATATCTTATATTTCCCCGAGCTTATGAAAGGGTTTTTATCGCCAACTCTTTCCCCCTTTTCAAGGTAATTTCTAGAGTCAACACCATTAGCCCTCAGAGTGTCCGTGATATTGCGTTTTGCAGCTTTTGGCGTTTGTACCAACTGCTTTACTGTCGGGTTTTCTATAGTATGAAAGAGAAATATAGTTATTAGTTGCCATAAAATAGGTTGAATGGTTTTTAATAGGTACCGATAAATATTTGGAAATCGGTTGAGTAAACATTGGGTATGTGGGTGATGTATTGTTGTATTTCGGGGTGATTCTGAGATATCCAATGGAAGTTTAACATTGTAGCATTATTTTACCAAAAATAGATATTTAAAAAAAAAAATATATAGCAATATAAAATAGAAATTTAGAATTATTTAGTTTATTGCTAGTTTTAGTTTAGTGGTGTAATGTCAAACTATTGACGAGGCTATTCTTCTGCTAAAGAAGACTGACAAGAAAGCTTAAAAATTTTATGTTTAATACGAAATTTTAATTGAGCTGAAAATTAAGCATTTTAGTAAAAAACTATTTATCAACTTTTTTTGGGGAAGATTAAAAATTCTATTATTGAATATGGCATGTGGAATGTTATTAACAGTTTAACGTCAGTGCAATTAAAATCATAAGTTAAACGAAAAAATAGTTTTATTTAAAGTATATTTATTAATATTTTTAAGATTTATGAATCTTCTTGGCTTCCACCACTACTTAGAGCGTGGATTAACCATTTGTGGGGTGCATTGAAATCACGCTTTCACCACTAAAATGGAGAAATTTACACTCCAAATAGTGGTGGAAGCTAAAAAGTTTTTTAACAGTTTGTAAAGCGGAAAAAGACTGACCATTCTACGGAACTTCCTGTTGAATAATCCTGATAAGTTGAGATAAAAACTCACAAATTAGCAAAAACAGAAAATTAAAAGCTCGTTTTGAGATGAATATGTTAAAACGTACACTGTTAAAAAAATTTGTAACGAGATTACAAGGGAATCTTGGAACTTTCTAACTGCGACCACTGTTTGGAGAATGAAATTACTAATTTTGTGGTAAAACTATAAATTTGATACACCACAAAAGTAGTAAATCAACGTCCCAAATATCGGTAGCAACTAGAAAAATCTAGGATTCTCCGGTGCAATGTAGCACCAAATTTTTAGGCCATGTATCATTTTTATTACATATCCCTGGGTCAAAATTAGACCAGTTCCATAATGTTCGTGACCTTGAGAAAGTCCAAAAATAAAAGTGGGTCGTCGTTGATGTCCTTCCACGTCAACCGAGGCAATGAAGTATGTGTTCGGGACTGGCTTGAGCACTTCCACGACAGTTGGGGCAGTCTGGGAACAGCTTGGTTCCGGCCTCAAACTTGACATGTATCATTGCTTGCAGATATGTTTACACATGAAATTAATCATTTGATAGACATATATTTAATTTTACAGGAACCTGCAGTATAGTTCACGAAAAAAGAATTTTTCTATAGGAAAATAACAGAAAAATTCTGTTTTATTAACCCTTTCACTTCTAAAACAGCCCAGGCGTCCGTACAACTAACGATTCGATAATGATATTTCTATCACATATTACGAGGAAACGAAAATCCTGCTTAGTGAAAGTGTTAAATGATTTTTTTTACAATGCCTACCTGACTAAAGAGTAAAATAGATATTTGAAAACACATTTTTTCTCCTTATAGCCGCTCAGTCGTGTGCGTCGAACGAGTTCCGTTGCAACGACGGCGGCTGCATCATCGTCGACTGGACGTGCGACGGAAGCGTCGACTGCCAGGACGGGTCGGACGAGGACGGATGCCGTAAGTAGGCCGCAATGTTTAACTGAAATCATGGATATTATATTATACTAAAACACAGCAAAAAAATCAGGAACGTTACTGGAAAGTTTTTGGTCAGCTGAGATGAACAATTTTCACCAGTAATGTTCTTAGAATATATAAGTAACTTTCCATAAAAATTTAGAAAAAATTTCACAGAAAGCCGATTACTTTCCTGGAAATGACATTTTTTTTTCATTTGAATGCAAAAGGTTTTTCTACGGGTAACGCCACTATTAGTAGTGCAGTCAATAGTTTTGAAGCAAGATTGCGCAGGAATCCTCGTTCTTTTTAACTCCCACCATTATTTAAAACGTTAATTTATCGTTTTTGTGGTGCATCAAAGTTATGGTTTCACCACAAAATTGTTAAATCGATGATCTTAGTAGGAGTGGAAGCTAGAGAGTTTTAAGATTACGATGCCATTTTACAACACACTTTTTAACAGTGTGGATTCTTATAGATATTGGATATAATAACGTAGAATAGTGGCTACCTTGGCGATATGGCAAGTTCATTGATATATTTAAATGTGCTACGGTCTGTTTCTTTGCTGAAAAGCACTGTTTAGAAGCTTGGTGCAGGATTGCACTGGGATTCTAAAAAATTTTCTGTTGCCATCAATGTTTGGATATTGGATTTACCATCAATTTTGTGGAGGTACCATACACGTGATAAACCGCAAAAGAGGTAAATAAACACAACAAACAGACGGCAGCTGAACAATTACAGGATTCCGGTGCAATCTTGCGCCACAATTTTACAAAAATTTGCGCCTACTTCAGACATGTACAAACATTGTGTTGAATGGAATTCGAACTCACACAGACTCGTCTAAATACTCAATTATTCATTTCTCACAAATGCTTTGGTGGAAGTTCACATCATACTGTTAAGGAAACTTATTTTTCAGGTGATTTTAATGTTTGCAAATTTATGTATAGGGTAGTTATGAAGCACTCTGTTTAAGTAAAGTTTGATTCAAAAACAACACCTATATAACTGAACATAAAACAATTAAGATACATATAAAAGTTTTTTATTCATAAAATCATTATAATTCGAACATAACAAAATGGAGAATTAAAATTCTGAAATAATAGTAGCCTTTAACAGTATATTTATCAATGAATATTTTGATTAAATAATAGCCATTATAAAACATTAAATATAAGAATTATTTCCATATGAAACAATACAAAAAGTTATATTTTGTTCAAGAAGTAACGAATTGAAAAGTAAATAATGTATTTTTTCCTTTTTATTATTAAGTGATAAATTAAATTAAATCTTCAGAAGAAACAAATATATTTCGCAAAACAAAAAACCATTTTTTAAGCTGTTATGCAATAAGTTTTATGTTGAGCTTAAGCGAATATACAAGAACAATGAATAGTTTTATTCTAATACAATCATATTTCTTGTTACACCGTCACATTGCACGTGCGTATTATGTATTATTCAACAAAAACTATGATAAACCAGAACAATTTTCAATATTACACCATAAAAGTAAGAAATAAAAGCAATTAGTCTCAAAATCCACGATAGAAATTACATCACAAAACGTCAACTCTTTTCACAGCTTAAATAATATTTTCTGGAAATGAAATATCCACCAAAGAAAAAAAAACACTGTCTTGCATTCTTATTATATTTTCACTTCATGAGCATAGATAAGAAAAATGTTCGAAGAAATAAAAAACGGAACATCTTTAAAAAGTTTTGCTCCTCACAAGAGCTTTTATTACGTTCTTTTCAATAAAAAAAATCCCTCCAAATGCTTTGGTTGTTTCCATGGGAATGTCAGAACACATGACATTCCAGTGCAAATTATCATTTCAACTTTTAAGTAAAAAGTGAAAATTTCCTATTGCGCTCCCGGAAATTCTTCCACGGACTACTTCTCCAATCGGTAAACATTTCAGACAATTTTACGCCAAATCCTGGCGAATTCATCACTTTTATTTTTTACATTTTGTTTTTAATTTATGTAATAGGATTGTTTTGAGTTTGCCTTTCCCGATTCATTCACACATTGGGAAATTCTTGGAAGTTGGATGAAAAATATAATGACAGTTTTGAGATCTTTTCGTTTGTTTTCTCGTTTGATTGCTTGGATTTTGATATTTTATTTGGAATGTTTGTTTTGCTGATTAATTTTTCATCTTTTTTAAAGCAAATATTAATCTGAAAACAAAAATTATTTGTTCTGATAAATTTTGAGAAGCCTAAATAAATAAACAAGCAAATATTTTTTTTTGACGAATCTCAAATGGCTTGTTTTAGGTTATGTAGGTTTTTCCAGCTTTCATTCCTGCTTTTCTTTCGATCGGTTCTCTGATTGGCACTCTGTTCTCAGGTGACATATATTCACCAAACTAGTCTTGAGCAATAACTTATTTCCATCGAACATTTCTGTTGCCACTACGTTAATAACGTAAAAAGTGGAATCTTTTATGAAAGCTCCTAGCTCAAACAAAAAATGCTACAGACATTTGTGAAAAGTAAAAAAAATCAGCTCATTGAAACTAGAACTCTTTAAAATTTCATCAAAAAGTTGGAAAATCCCAAGTACTTCAATTACTAAAATGCCTTCAAAATTTTATACTGATTAAAAAAAAAACATAAGACAATTTTTAAAGAAATGAAATCACTATTGTCCTTCACAACAATCGCACGGGAAACTTCATTCATATTAAATAAATATTTAAAGGACATTTTTTGTGGTATAAACCAGTTAGGAATGATGTCATAATATGTGTTATAAGAGAATCGTTGATGGTTCATGTTATTTGTTAAGAAAGAGGCGCAAGGCATTCTATTTTTTTAAAAAATCGTCATAATTTGTTCTTTATAATTATATATTATATTGATATATTTTACCATAAGTTACTAAATTAGTACATTATTTTGGTTTTTTTAGGGTTTTGCGATCAATGCAATCTGATCGGAAATAAATAAAGCAATATAAAATTAAATCAATCTCCCTAATTTTAACACTAGTATGATAGTAAAAAAACCTTATGAAATAGATTTATCATAACTACACTATACTTGTTATCTTATAACCTATATTAAGACGCAATAAACTCTAACGATAAGTTTAAATCTATTTCCGTTTTTTATTATACATTTTGTCATTATACTATGAACTAACATGAATACACAACATAAATAAGTTGCTTTCAATACACAGAACCTTCAATATTGCTCAATATAATCTCTGAGCTGGTTTTATTCGGCATTCATTTTAGGAGAATATTACAACACTAGATTACGAATAGAAATAGGAAACGCTTATCCTAGTTATATTATAACTGTTATAACGCAAGATAAGGGATCAAGTCAATGCAGGCACGACTTGAATAAATATGTGACTTGGAAGGAGCTAGGGTCTTAACTGGACTATGTCTTGACGTCGTGTAAATAACACTAAACTGACCTTAATAATAATAATATATGCACAAAAAGTCATTATAACGATTAAGTCAGACTTTATAACTATAAAAATACTATTAAGATATTATAATTTAATCAGTGGAATAAGAAATTGTAATTTATAACTGTCTATAATACGTGGGAATAAAAAGCATTTAACTCCAGTGTGTCGAACCAACATTGTAATGAAATCTTCGAAAAAAATTGATTAAGTTCATGTTTATTATTTTTTATTGGCCATAAATGAACACATTATTTAACTAAAAATATATTATGTATCTATATATATTCGCATACTCTACATCTTGGAAACAATATACGATTAGAACGGAGTGGAGTATGTTAATGAGGTAGTGGGCAAAGTTGGACATTCTGTGACGTCACCGTAGGCGCGGCCGTTCTAAATTAGACGTTAGCATTAGCTGCAGGGTGGATTTTTTGGGGGTATAAGACATCGTTTGACGTAGCTGTGGCGTCACAGTAAGCGTGGCCGTTCCGATTGTCCTTTCTTATTAAAGTTACTATTCTGACATAGTTTTTTTTTCCAAACCTTTAACAGATAGCCAAATATTTAACCATTTTCTTTACAAATTATGAAAATATATGTAATTTACAAATTAGTTTAATAAATAACGGACGAATCGTACGGCCACGCCAATAGTGACGTCCCAGTTACGTCAATATTTGACTTAAACCCCACAAACAAACCACCCGGCAGCCAATTCGTCTAAACGAGAATGGTTTCGCCTACAGGGACGCCACCAGTTACATCAAGCATTGTATTCTTTCCTACAAACAAACCAAGCTCCGCCCGTTCGAATTGTCCATTAAGTTTAGAAGTGCGTGTTGTCCGTTTCAGGTCAAGACAACCAGGTCACTTGTCCTCCGAACCAGTTCCGCTGCGTCAACAGTCGCTGCATCTCGGAGTCTTACGTGTGTGACGGAGACAACGACTGCGGTGACTGGTCCGACGAGAGTAAATGCCGTAAGTGTAACTCCTCTTCACAGTTAAATTAACAAAGGTTTCACAATAAAAAAACATACATTTTTGGCACAAATGGTTTATTTTGTATAGATTGAAAGTACGCTAAAAAATCCTGTTATATTACCGAAAACTTCTGGCAGCAAAGTTGCCAGAAAATATCTGTAATACGGGCAAAATTTGATTTTCCCGTAGCCAAGTAGTAATACAGAAAATATTGGTGTCGAACAATTATTTTCTGTATTGATGGGTACGTTAAAAAAAAAGAAAAAGTTAAGCTACAACCCATATGCGAACCCTTGTGGTAGGCATAGGAGCCAGGGACACTGAAAAAAATCACCAATCAAACTTCTCAATAGGTGCAATCTGTATCAGTGGTTGCAGATTTTATCTGTTTACAGATAAAACGGTTTTTATGACAGAATGTGATATAATTTTACAGAGAACTGCAGTAGTTTAAGGAAATGGAAATTTTCTAATTTAAAACAACATAAATATTCTACTTTTAAACTGATTTTCTTTATTTTAGTTGTTATAGTACGAGTTAATTTGCTTATAATCAGCATAATCAAGTACGTAGTGCTGTGTCACACATACTAAAGGTTTTTTTATTCACTTCTTGCATGTTCATTTACTATCTTTTTACTCGTACAAAACACGTTTATTTATTTTTTAAAAAAATAGACAATTCATGCCTAGTTTTACGCTATTCCTAGAATTTAGGTCTCAAAGCATCATTAAAGAATTCAATTTGTTGGCGTATGAAAGGTATTGTTTACAAATAAAACTTTAAATCAGAAAAGTTCGGAGGAAAAATAAAATGGTATTTGTGTTGTTGCATGTACTGTTAAATATAAAATTCTTAAAAACGAGTGCTATTATGTTCTTATTTTAATCTGATAACAAAATTTTCAAAAGTACACACGTAGGAACCTCTAATTATAGCGCTGTTAAAAATGAAATTATCAAAAATGAGCACTAGGATGTTCTAATTATAATTGAAGAGCTGAGTGGAAGAACGTGCTAAGTGACATTTTTGAAAAAATTGAGATTTTTGTGTCAATGATCATGTTATTTATACCTTATTGTTTATACTTTAAACATAACAGCTTTCAATATTTTAGAAAACATTCGATTTCGTATATTTTTCGCATACGAAGTTGGTAGGTGCAAGCGTTTTCGTCACTTTTTCAATGGAAGAACGTGCTAAGGAGCCTTGGCATGTTCTTCCACCGAAATCGCCCGATTCCTGAACGATCGTTTAGTGGAAGAACGTGCTAAGTGACACGTTTGCGGAAAATTTTCAGACTTTCGCTTGCATTAATAGCAAAACAAATGGTTCTTTTGCGATTTTAATCAAAAAGAATTCAACAAAATGTAATTTATATTTCCTAATTAACTTTATTAAATATAATCAATGAAATAAAATTTATAATGCGTAAAACTGGGTTTTGAGTGCATTTAGCAAAATAGGAAAAAAAAGTCATTTTGATTTTAAATTTAAACTTAAAGGTTTTAACATTTTATAAAATATCATCTACTTTGAATGTCGTCTGATTTTTATTGTAATAAACAAAACATAGATAATTTAGCAGCGAACAGATGGTATAATTAAAACAAAGTTGCACCTGCTCTAGGGAGATCGCAGTTGGCGTTAAAACAACATTGCACCAAACATTCAAAGCATCTGGTTTGTTTAAAAAAATGAATTATGGGTACAAAAAACGTTTTAAAGCCATTTTACGTTTGATCTCTAAAGCTATCGAACGCATTTTGTGCAATGTCCTAAACTCCTAAAATTATTAAAATGGAATTAAGAAGCAAGCGGAAAGCTGAATTTTTGCTTGAAAGTGTGAATTGCAGCTTATACGGTAAGTACAAATTTAATCAAGAGTTTGCTTTGTTATGTAAAACTAAAATATTTTTATAATAATTAATGTTAAAATAAAGTAACAAAGTATAAAACGTTATAAGTTCTTAATATTTATTAAAATATCGATGAACTTTATGAAAAAGTACTATACATCACGATTGTAAAAATAAATTGTTTAAGCGATCATGTTCGACCGTTGTAGAAATGCTGTAAATTAAAGTAGCTTTCTTAAAATTGATTAAACCCTTAATTGAAAAGGAGAAAAAAAACGTAAATAACCTTAGGATCTATATCTTGCCATACAACTTATTTTTACTTTTTTTTAATATCAAAGTTTGTTTTTAAATTCAATTATTCTTATCTAAATACTATTTAAACATTTATTTTGCGAAAACTTACATCTTGCATTATTATCTTTTTTTAAATCTTTTAAATTTAATATTTATTTATTCACATGCATTTGTGTTTCTTGTACTATCTTTTTGTATACTTTTTATTAAGTTGATTTGTCTTATTATTCTTCAAAGTATTTAGTTTATAATTTCAGTGATAATGGTATTTTTTAAAAATATTTTCAATTAAAAACTTACTCATCTAACATTAAGCAAGAAGTTCTAAAATAACTTATATAACTTTATTTAAACTTAAATACTCAAAGAAATCCTTATAGTAGGGATACAGACGGACGAACAAAAAACATAAGATAGGTGACTGATATCTTAAAAAAACCTAGGGATGAGTAACACTATGTATCAATACGCCCATTTAAAAGTTATATATACCTTATAAAGTATTTTCAATAACTGTCAAACTTAAAAAGTTCTATGGCAGCTACTCCTTGCATATGCACAATATTGTAGAAAACTTTATTTTGAGGTCCGACAAATACAGGGAACACGTGTATCAAATTTGAAGTCTGTATCTATTTCCGTTATTCAGCAATACCTTTAAAACCCCCCAAAAAAATTATAGCAGCCTCTACTTGCGCATGCGCAATTTCTCTAAAACCCTTTTATGACGTCCAACAGGAACTAGGAACCCGTGTACTAAATTTGTAGTCCGTAGCTCTTTTATTTCGTACAGTAAAGTAGTTTCAGACAGACAGACGGATCAATGAATAAAACCCAATTTTTTAGAATGAGCACCCTCCAAAACGTGTAGAAAGCACAAAATCTTAATTTGGAATATTGACCCCATCGCAATAGTTTTATTACCTTATATTTTATATTAGGTGATTGAAAGTAATAACTTTAAAAATTGGACGGGTACAAAGGAAGTTGGGGGGGGGGGGGGGTAGTAGGACGTACGGACAGAAACAAAATAGCAGACGTACAGGCAGCTGGCCAAACACTATACATTGTAGTCATCTAATTTTTTACTTTTGAACCAAGAAAAGAATTTTCCAAATCAGGCACTTTGGATCGGAAATCGAAAGGGATATGGACGGACAGACAAAATGATTAACGGACAGGCAAACGATTAAAAAGTATAAAAGAGATCTGTGAAGTCCTATCTTCCAAACAGAAAAAGAATTTTGAAAATCGGAAGGTTAGTACAGAAATTATGAAACGTTTATGGATCAAATTTACCTAAAAAATGTCACTTAGCACGTTCTTCCACTAAGCGACTGGCCAAAATCTGAAGCACTTCGGAGGAAGAACGTGCCAAGTGCATGAATTGTCAAGCGCGTTTTGTAAATGACGCGTTATGACGTAAATTACGGCTAAGCCAAAAGCCACCAAGCATTTTGAAGAACCAAACTAAAATATCATGCAAAAAAACCTGTGATTTTGTGAATGACAGAAAAATTGCAAACTAAAAACTTTGAAGCTCATTATCTCGTTTTCACCTTTTTGTCACTTAGCACGTTCTTCCACTAAGCTCTTCAATTGTGAAAACAAACATAAAACAAATAATTTAAAAATTCAAATTTGAGACCATACATCCTAAAATGTAACAACTTTTTTTACAAAATTCGAAACTAAAAATTAACAAAACAGCTCTTACCTATTTTCAAATAGTAAGACATACATAAGAATCCAAATGCTAACTTTTAAAATGAAATGAAACTAAAAACATAAATCCGTTACAAAAACAAACAAACAACGTTTTAAACAGCGATACTTAAAGAAGCGCCTTTAAGCTTGGGAAAACGCAAACATAGTTTTGTATTTCAGTAGAAAAACAGCGCTTATCTTATTTCATAACATAACACATCAGCCCGTTTTTTACAAAAGAAAAGTGTTCCTATTACTTTTTCCATCCCAGTTTTTCATTTTGCAAGTCATTTAAAAAAGCATCATATTAACAACATAGAGTAAAAAATAAACAGTGAGGCATTTTATTGATTCCGTGCTCGCGCTGTTGAAACACAAAACTACCGAAAGTGTCAATTTGGCATGCATAAAATCTCAAATCTCATGTTTTGCTAATGGTTTCGGGGATCCGATATTTAAATTGTTGTTTTTCTCTTTATTTTTAAAACAGCATTTTTTATTTTGTATTTGCTCTTTTAGTTAGAGATGCTATGTACAGTTTCTTTTAGCAAATATTTGTAGGTTTTTGGTAATTTTTGAAAACTGTTAACTGTTTCTACTGTTTTTTGTTTTAAAAAAATGCAAAAACTAGGATTTTCTTTAAAACTCAATAAAATGTTACATTTTAAAACAAAGAATATTTTAACAAAAAGAAATGAAATCGAGACTATATAAAAAAGAAACAGAGACAGTTAAGAAATTTTTTAACCCCTTCATGGTTTACGCTTTGAAATGCTAAAATTTATCTCATTTACTCTCTTATAGGAATAAACTAAATAAATATTTAATAACTAAATAGTTAAAACCAATAAAAACTAAATAGTTATTTTAGTTACGTACTTTCGTGTTCATATAGTAAATTGTTTAAATTTTACATTGCAAAGGAAATTAATAGAACCCTTTATGAATTAATTGAATAATTTGAACAACAGTTTATGTTTGATACGGCAAGTGTCCGATGTCTGCTAAATATTTATCTTTACTATATTTCGGGCACCCACCGCAGCACATGTACGAAAAACTAACTGGAAATGTTAGAATAAATTCAAAACTTAGGTAATCACCAACCACTTTTTTATGTTTTACAAATCATGCATAAATGACTACTTTTACCTTTGCTTCCATTATTAAAGGTCTATTTAAAAAGTTCGAATGAATTTTGACGAAGGCATTTATTTATGGAACTTTGTTTTTCATGTTGATTTTGCGGATACTTTTCGTAAATGCTGGCATTAATTGGAGATTGTAGATATTTACCAGATTTCGGGTTTACCGCAACATAAATAAAAATTATAAGCCTGAAATATTTCTGAACAAAAACAATAAAAGGAATATCATGCGCTTCAAAAATACACCCCTTTTCTTTAAAAATACTAGTGAAAAGAACTATGTTGGTATTCTTGATATCCCTACTTCTAATCCGCATGCATTAGAATTTTTTACTCCAAATCAAAAGTGGCAAATGAAAGTACAACAGTCCATCCTTTTCTCTTATGAAAAACAAAATCGATTTTTCTAACTAGGACTTAAAAATTCCTATTAATTGGGTAAAAGAGCCCATTAAAGGTGACTCAGGAAGTGATACTTTTCTTTTTATGCTTTTACCTGAACTAAATGAATGGAAACGTGGCTTTTATCACTGGAACTTTTTTAAAAAGCGAAACTATTCGGAAGGGATTATTATTTTATTCTCTCTACCTCTGTATTTTTTTGGTGTTGTAAATTATAAAACAAGTATGGGCTTAAGCAGTGTGTATAATCGGTCAGGTTTTATCAGGATCTTTTATGTGCAAGGTGTATTATTAATGACATCCGAGTATTTCAGGAACGTTCTTACCTTTGATGTTTGAGATAAAAGTGACTAAACTAGGCTAAACTTATATTTTTTCTACATAAAAAAATGGTTTTGAATTTAAAAACAAAAAATTGTGCTGAATTTAAAAACAAAAAAATGTGTTTCCCACAGTTATTAAAAGTTGTGCTGAAACAATACAAAAAATTGCATAACGCTCAAATGATAATGCAAGATCAGTATAAAAATTGTGTTTAAGAACAGCACACATTCATTGTTCCGAAGTGTTGTTTAACATCTTCTCTTTAAAGTTTCGAATTAATAGCTATACTTAAGCTTAAAAAATTATCTATATTACTCTAATTTAAAATGAATATTATAATTTTGTTAAAATTTTCATTATAACAAAAATCATTGTTTTGATATATTATCAATCTCATTGTTATAATATATTATCAATCTCATTGTTATAACATATTATCAATCTCATTGTTATAATATATTATCAATATCATTGTTATAATATATTATCAATATATCATTGTTTTAATATACTTTAAAATGAATATTATATTTTAGAAAAAAAATGTAGTTTACAGTTACTTGTGTTGTTTGAAGACAAGATTTTTCTGATTGTAAACTGGAAAACATGCTGCGTAACATTCCTCCGTAAAATTGATGGAAGCCTTGCTCCCTCCAGTAACACAGAGTAACGTTACATCAAACTACCGTATTTCCACCATCATTATAATATTTCATCGATCATTAAAGAGATTTAAATTAAAAGCAAGAAGCAAATTTACTATAATTATAGTTTTTATTTAAAAAAAAGATTTGTAGAAAATATTTTTTAGTTGTTTAAAATGCACAACTTTTTACTTTACATCATCATTTTAAATTCAATTATAAACGTAGCTATGGTCACTTATAGACCTGTTAATTGTGTAACTTTTATCAATTGGTAAATGAATTGTTCAATCCTTACTAAATTATTTAAATTGTATAAATTGCAAATTAAGCAATAATTAAGTAATAATTAAAAAATATTTGATATAAAAATTATGAAATTTTTTTTTACACTTATTCTTCCAAAATTATGGGCAGTGATCATTCAATGTCTTAAAATTTTAAATAAAATAATCAGAAAAATAATTGAAATTGATAAGTATCAATTACCATAACTTTGATTAATTTGGGAAACATTATAACCAAAAACTTACTTAAAGTTTATTTTTTAAGCTGAACTAAAAACGCGTAACTTATTTTATTATATTAGACGTTTCAAAATCAATTGTAAAAAATGCTTAGGAAAAATTTCAAAAATAAATATAGCTTTTCGTTAATGGCGTAACTTGTTAAAACACCATTTTTTTTCTCATAAAATACATCATTACTCTTCGTTAACTCATGTTTTAAAATTCATTTTTTGCGCGTTACACTTAAAAATGTGTTGATATTTAGATGAGTTTATTAAGCTTGTCATACCTATACAAGATCTATTAATCTTTATCAGATACATTCTTCTAACTTTTTCTGACACCACTTTTTGGGTCTTTAACTCATTAGCTAAAAAAATCGCGTGTTATGTGGTTCAGAAAGCGAGACAGAAGAAAAATATACAATTAAAACAGGAGTTCTAATAAAGAGTAAAAATTCTAATAAAGAGTGAAATATTTCTTCAATAAAATATTTTTATACTAGTCTAAGTTATGATTATCTAGTGACTATATATCGGATAATAATGGTTAAGCCTTAAAACTACAGTACCTGGACAAATTATTAGACGCACTGCATTTATTTTTTTTAGTAATTTTATGTTTCTTAAGAGTTTTATGCAATAATGGTATATTTGAACTACAATATTATTGATATTTATTTAAAAGAATTATTTTAGACTACATATTTGTATTTATTTTTAACATATGGCAACACTGTGTTGACAAAGTGATACATGAACGAATGAATCTTGCAATGCGTATAATAATTTGTCCAGGGACTGTAAACTTCATCACAACTACATTTTTAAGTCAATTTTTACAGCATTAAATTTCAAAGATTCACTGTAAAAAAATTGGTAGATCTTAACTCCATAAACATGGAGGCTATCGTGTTTTTGGAGTAACGATCATGTAACTGAAAATTGTGGAGAACGAAGCTTGAAGCGTCTTCCGAATAACGTTCTACCAATTTTTTACATTGTTGAAAGTAATTGACGATAGTTACATTTCGTCTTGTTCTTTAGTTAAGGACTAAGTATTTGAAAAAATATATAATCATTTACAAATAAGCATGTCAGCCACCTAGTTAAGATCACAGAATAAATAGCAAGTAAAGCCACTAAATAGTTTTTTAGTAGTATTTAATTCCTATTAAATACAAATCAAAATATTTTGTTTAATTATTAAATAGGAGTTATTATATTACTTAAGCATATTACAATTGTTGAATATATATTATCTTAAAACGTTAACATTTTGTTCGAAAATAGAAAATAAATAAAAAAAAATCACAAGAGAAAAGTAGAACGACAGATATACATAAAGAAGGAAATATATATCTTTTCGAACAGTACCCCATCGTACATATCACCCCTGTTTCGATACTTCCTTCATGTGTCTGCAAAGCTACATACCTCCATATCTATTACCTTTCGGTTTTAGCTTCCGACATTGCCTTTTTGGTCTCAAAATACTCCTTTTGCTCTTGTAAGCAGCAGCAGGGCTACAATTCAACCCAACTCGAAAAGCAATCATGGTGGAAACATTCGAAAAGTTCCATGGAGGTTTGAATAAGATGGTGATTCTTAGCACGAAACAATTTGAAGTCAACTGAATGTCGCCAAAGCGATATCATAACCCCTAACAAAACACAAGCTCCAAAAATGTATAATCGAAATTTCATTTTATCTGTCATATTTTACTGTATGACTTGATTTGTTGGATCCTCTATTGTTCATTTTTAATCATATATTTGTTTGATACATTAAAAGGATAGTAATCTTGAGACTTTTCATCTTTTTTGACATAAAATTCATTAAAATTGTTCAAAACTACAGTTTTAAAATCTACCTAATAAATTAGTTAAAGCTTTTTATTAAATTGCCGAAATATTGCCCCTTTTTAAAATTTCCACTTTATCCTGCGGCTTACTTACCCTAGTTAGAATTACGTCAAATTATGCACACAACAATAAATGATAAGTTTTTGCAGTTGTAGATTTCAGCACATGTTCTTAACTTTTATAGATTTTAATATTTAGTTTCAAATGAACGATTTAAATTATAATTTGCTAACTTAACATAAAAAGCGTATCTGCAAATAAACAGTCAAGAATTTGTTTGGGCTCAACACAGAAGCGACCATGGCTTCACTCGTGGAACCCATTTTTACATAGGTTTCAACACGGCGACATTTTCACCTTATTCTTCACCTCCACGAAAAGTTCCGAACCGCCTGCTTTACAGCCGGCAAAACCGGAGTTTTACGGCCGCGGTAAATGCCCGGTGGGTCGTAAAAACACGGCCTTTTACATACGCGAAAAGAAAATGTGTTCGGAGCATAAAACGGCCGAGGAATTTAAGTCAGCATTCCTGGAAACTATCTATTCTTCCAGATTTCGGTTTAATTCACCGAGATAAGATGTTCTCTGCGTTTGTTTAATGCTAGCGTAATGAGTTTTGTAGTGGGGGTGAGTTTACTTGGGGAAATATGTGTTAGGTTTCGTTTGTTGGTTATGTGAGTGCTTTGCCGTGAATGCAAATTTTTGTTTCTTAAAATAAAGTACCCGCATGTTGGATGTTGTTTTCGATTGTAGTATATTGTTTTGTTTTATTCATGAATCTTTGAATTTGAAGTAGATAAATATTTAATTACATTAAGATTTACTTAATGGAACCTTTATAAAGTAAGGAATGCGATTTAGTGACCTGTAAGCATTTTCTTGAATATTTTAAGGACTAAGATTCTGGAAGAATAAAGATTTTGATAAATATATCAAAGCACCAATGCATTTGTATTTTTTTTAACATTCGACATTGCATTACATGTCGCATTTTAGCTAATTTTATGGAGCACGTTAGAGTTATGTGACGCTTTTGGACTCTGTTATGACGCGTTGAAAAATGTTGCCATTTATTCTTAAAAATCGAATAATTTGTGGCTAATCTGATATAAATCAGGACATTAATAAATTGAAATAAAAATAATCAATGTTTTTTAATTCTAGCAATAGTGAAGTTTCTTGAAAAAAAATTGAATACATTCCAATCATTCATTAGTCAGATATAAGAAAGGCTTCAATTTTTTTCTAAAAGTATCCCCAAGCTACCATACAATAAAAAAATCACATTAATCACCAGTTTAGCTGAAGTCATACTAAATGAATCCGTTGATTCTATCAATAAAATTAAGTTTTCATCACATAATATTTCTGGCACTATTTATTTATAAAAAAATGAGTGAACTTTGTGTTGTCATACATAAACTTAAAAGCATTTTCTGGTCTATCGCAGATAGTGTTCTAAAAACAACTTATCTACTACAAAATAAAGACCAAACTGAATAAAACAACCCAACTTCAATTCCAATCATGCATAATTATCATTATTTTCTGTCCCCCTGTTTCCTGAAACAGGAAAGGGAACTGCAAATTGTTGCGTCCTGAAATTCCTGAAAAAAATCGACACTAGTCAGACTGGACAAGCAACAGTCAATATAGCCAGAAGCTGATAAAAGATCCGAAAATTGCTGCAATTGTCTCTCGGCCTTTTATTGTGCCGGAAAAGGGGGAGGACATGTAATCAAACTTTCCAGCCCCCCCGTGTTGCAGATTGTAGTGTTTATTCTCTTGGCAAACTTCCAGAGTGAGGTCTCTTCCAGCCCACTCAGTCAGGCAATCACTTCTCGTAGAAAGGATGGCGAAGGACAGAGAAGGTTTTTGTGTTTTACGCGTTCTTCGACTTAATGGTGCAGGTTAAATATGTCGTGGGCAAAGTCATGACGTCACGTACGATGAGGTTCGTTGGATGTCAGTTCAGATGTTCCTCAAGTAGTTCTAGTGCTACGTTATTTCAATCAGAACCTAGTCTATATTTTGAAATAAATATAAACAGTAGTATGGTATTCAAAATGCGTATGAATTGACAATCTTAGTTCATTAATTAAACAATAAGTTACTGAGTTTTGAAAAATGCTAATTTTAAGATAATTTTTAGAGATTTAAACGTAATGTAAAATGCACCTCCCCCACAACAGTTTCTTGCAAAACTGCTTTTCCACAAACTTTATTTTTGCAAACAATGGTAGGAACAACATAATTGCAAAAATAACAATAAAACCATTTCATATATTGTTATATCAAGTGATCACGAAAGGTGATGCAGATTTTATTTCATCAACCTAAAATGCGGTGATAGATACATGCATTTATACGCATAACATAAAACTACTATATCATTGTAATATTTTTTATATATTGATTTTAGTATTTTCTAAATTATAGTTTTACAAAGTCTCTAGACAAAATATCTTTAGCTTTATGTTCATTTTGACTTAAAAATTCCCTGAACAATAATTTTTATAGTTTATTAAAATACACTCTACATTAACATCTCTTCAGAAATAACTCCATCCTCGTGACTAGATAAAAGTTGTTGGTGCCCACAATTGTGACATCATTTCGTCATTGATTTCTCTTTCTTTGCTCCGTCTTTTCTTTTCCCCGCTTTCTTCTTTTTTCCCATTCATGGTTTTTTCTTCTTGTTTAAGTTTTTATCGGCCGTGTATTGTCTCACAGGAAAGATCTCCAGATGTCGCCTAATCGCGCCAAGATGGGGCGGTGACGGACGGGACAGTGGGCGGACAGAATCGGGTTTGTGGGTGGGGGTTTCGGTTTCAAAACTTCGTTCTCTTTTGTCTCAGGGGTAAAGGGAGGTATGTGTTTTTGACTACGTTGGAGTCAGTGATTTTTGATAGACAGTGTTTGGGGCATCATAATTAGTTTTATGCGCATCAGATTTAGTATTTTGGGCATCAGAATTTTACAAAGGTCCACCTCTGGAGCGAAGATGATACAATTTCTTCAGGATCGGCTTTGTTGGTGGGGGTTTCGGTTTCGAAACTTCATGTTTGGGTTCTTTTTCGTCTCAGAGGTAAAGGGAGGTATGTGTTATTGGCTGTTGGAGTCTATGCTGTTTGATAGGCGGTATCTGGGTTCATCAGAATTTTAGTTTTTCGATCATCAAAAGCAGTTCATTTGTTCATCATGATTAACTTTTGGGGCATCAGAATTCTATAAAAGTCCGCGTATGTGTACCTCTGGAGCGAAGAAGATACAATTTGTGATATCACTCCTCATTTTGCCGGTTTTATAAATACGAATTGAATCATAACCACCCTGTATGCATGAAAATAATAAGTTATCGATATTAAAAATACTTTTTATTGTTTAAAAAACTTTTACTTTAAAGCTATGCAAACTTTCACAAGATTTGTTTTTGGTTGAAGATGGTTCAAAGATTTTTTTAAAGAAAGTTATGTCAGAAGTCTGAGGGTTCGAATTGCACCACTTACATCGATGAATGAAATCGAATTTAGGCAGCATATTAATCTAATTAACACTTTTGTAGGAAATATAGTTGTTTCACTTCTAACTAAAATAAACCAAAACTTCTAAACCAACCCTTCAAATACTGGGGTGTCACGTTTTCTTATAGGGATGCATATGTAGCTTCTTAGGAGTGAAGTTCACGTAACCACAAATTGAACACGCTGTTTATGATTTACATGATTCAGAGGAAAACACCAGTATCCACCAGTGAGCTCTTTAGGCTGTTGACGAAAATTCTTTTTTAGGCATATAACTGCTGTTAAGGTATCCGACTGAGTTTGAGGGCTTTTTTTTAAAGGTCACTAATGTTGTTTTTATTTTTGTTTTAGTAGAAGTTTGACTTAAAACCATGGAAAAAATACTTAAGTTATGGGCTAGATGTTTTGTTTAATAAATTAATGGACTTTTTTTAGGTAAAATTCCTCAATATTTTCTGAGATACAGCTAAACGAGACTTTAGTTCCATATTTTAAAGAAAAAGACGCCGTAAAATAGAGTAAAAATTCATTTTTCAGGAGACGACTTTGAAGTAAAAATTGCACTTTTGGGGGGCGAGTGTCGTTACTTCAAAAGCTTATTGTAACTTAGGTAATACAAGTCGTAAAAGCAAAAATAAAGCTGTTTTGGAAAACTAATAAATCAGGTTATAAAAGTAGATGTTAAAAAAATTGAAAATCTCATCCAAAATGACGATTTTACAAAGTCGGATACATTAATGAAATACAATGCAATATTTTTAAAATTTATGCTACCTTCAATTAGTCTGAAAAATAAAACTAGTGCAATTTTTTTTCTTTTATCTTGTTTTTCATCTTTAAAACTTTTAGTTCATTTTATGGAAAGAAGTGTAGATGCCATTTTCTATACATATCGCTTTCATAATAAATTTTTAATCTGTCTATCTGTATCATAAACTTTGCTGAATTATTATTTTATCTACTGTAAAATTCTTTTTGGTCACTTATAAAGTATGAGACATGAATGAAAGGGTACATCTTACAAGTTTAGAGAACTTTATGTTTGTATGAAATACTTTCCGCAAATAATCGTGTAAAATCTTTCAAGAGATATATTTTGGAATCCCTTGAGCTTGAAACACTTAGTACAAAACCTCGCATTCCACCCAAACAAAAAAACCTCTAAAAGTTTGCAAGAAATATTCTCCAAACGTACCCTAGCTGCATTTCTTTCTGTACTAGATGTACAGCAAATACTTTCTTATGCTTTTCTCAGATGAACCGTTGTTACGTGGTCAGAAAAGCTAAAAGGGTTTTGATGTTCGATTTTCCAAGTTTGAGTAAAAAAAAGCTTAGTTGTGTTGAGATTTTGTAAGTCAAGTGGAATAGAAATGGAAAGCAAAACAGAACGTCGGTTCATGTTTGTACAAGAGAAATGTTGATCGTAGAATTATCTCTCAGTGAAATATTTAAGCAATAAAATATTTGACTCCATAGAAACTTTTTAAGTGTTTTATTTGACTCCATAGAAACTCTTTTTAAGTGTTTCGTCAGATAACCTTTGAGTGAAAGGTAAACTATGTGGTATAACTTTGTATGTTGTAAGAGTAAGTTGTAAGAGTGTTTTGAGTTAGTAGATATGAAATTACTTTCCACAAAATCTATATATATCTTTTCAAATTTTACTTAAGATTGGTAAGGGGAAAAACAAAGAACGAAAAGCTTATATTAATATAGTTTTAAAAAAACAAGAACATAAAATCCAGTATTCTAAGTAACAATCAATTTTATATTTAAATTATCTTGTATTTTGTTCATCTTAATTCGTGGTTCATAATAAGTTGGTTGCGAGCTGTCAAATCTGAATTTTTTTAAAATTGTTTAAGGGAGGTCGGATGGGTGTTTGGATCAAAAACGTCGATTTTCTGTTTTGCCTTTTTTTATTTTGCTATTTTGCTTACCTTTAGCTTTAATTTAAGACCAAGATTATCGATTTCTGTTTAGTACTTTTCTTTTTATAAGCATTTTTGAGTAACACTTAATATCAGTTCTTACCTAAACCTTACTTTTATTTTGCGTGTCCTGAAATATAAGGTTTTTCAACAGTTAGGAACATTTTTTCATAAACTATAAAAGATATCAACATATTTTGTTTTGTTATTTCTTTCTCATTAATAGTTCTTTGATTTAAAAGGAGGAATTTTAAATATATCTGTTAAAAAAAATTATATAACTTTAAATCGGACTTTTTGGGAGATTTTTAATACATATATTTTTTTTTTTTAAATCACTGTAAAAGTATTTTTTAATATTTTGAAATATCCTCAGTTTAAATCTAAGAGCTTTATGAAAGGAACAATACATATAAAAAATATATAATGATATCTCATATAGTTCCTGAGAAAAATGTTCCTAAAGTTAGGTAAATTAACGTGGACGAGATAGAACCATCCGACTCCCCTTAATGTTTTTGAACAGTCAAATGCTCAAAACAATTTCTGTTTTGAATTTATTTATTTTTGAATTCGAATCTACGAATATCCATACAAACTGTACAGCAGTGTAAAAATATTTATTTTGTACCTTTCCCTTAGCTATTTTTGTGGAAGCAATGCAACCCAACACAATTTTTCATAAATATAATTCCCAGTAACCTAAATCCTCCATTCTTCACAATTATTTCCAAACTATAATAAAACCCCACTACATCTCGCATACGGAAGATCCTTCACATTATCCTTCGCACTCCATCAATTCCAGAAACCCCGAACCCCACCTTCTATTTTATCCCCCATATAATCATTTTCTGGAAAACGCTTAGGGTTTGTCATAAATCCAGAAATCATCCCCACCAAGTAGGTCATCTGGAATGGAAAAGATGGCGTGACTCAAAACGGGAAAAATGGGAAGAAGTCGAAGGAATTGTCTTTGTGTGGTTCTTGGAATATGATATTTTCGATTGAGTTGTAATATTGCACGAGGGACAAAAGAATTCCCTAAACGATGTTACACGCAATGTATAAGTCTATGGTATTAACTGCAGATAACTATGTTACTGTTTTTGAAGGTATTTGCAGGGTAAATAGAACTATATATAGCTATACTATATAATCGCATATAAAACTCAGAATGCACCGTTTTTTCTACTTTTTATATCTAAGATCTTTCCGATATACTATTTTGTAACTTTTAATATTAAGTTTTCATGCATTGTGATTTTTTGACAACTTTTAGAGCTGCTCCCAGAAGATTTTGATTCCAGCGTTTTTGATTAAGTTGTTTGTAATACCGCCAGATGAATAATTTTTTTTCTCCCTAAAAATGATGATAATACGCAATGCGAAAGATTATTAAGTCCATCATATTAAGTGAAAAACTATGTTACTTGATTAGATAGTATTTGGAAGAATATAAGAAAACCTTATTCTTTAGAAATGTGCATAAAAATTAACTAGCTTATTTGCTTTTCTGTTTCTCTAAATATACAACATCCCTTTCGATAAACTATTTTGTACACTTTATGATTAATCCTTATAAATTTTCATACTATACTTAAGAATAAAAGTTCTAGAGTTATTTCCAGAAGACATTGGATAAAAATATTGCACGAGGGGCAAAAGAATTCCCTAAATGATCGTACATGCAATGAGAAAGAGTATTAAGTCTACAATATTAACAGAAAGTAAATATAATACTGGATTAGATAGTATTTGCAGGGATAAGTTATTGTATAGTATAACCTATAAAGAAGCTTTCGATCTATAATCCATTTGTTTTCTTTTTTTTTTTTTTAAACTTTTTTATCTACATCAGTTTCTCGATATAACTAATTGTTCACTTTTATATAGCAATCTCAATTTTTTCTCTAAAAATGTTGCCAAGCTCACCAAATAGTCGTCAAAAACGTTCTAAATGATAGAATGTTAAGCGTGAAAACAAATTTGCGATTTTTTTTCCTTTTGTCTCATAGTTAAGAATTTAACTTGAATTTGTGCGATATATCAATTTTCTCACCATTTATTTAGACAAACTTAGCCATCCAATATCGCTAAATGTGCGACATTTTAATTTTTTTGTTATGATTGATATACAGGTTAGTCGTTCGGAAGTTATCACTCTATAATTTACTCTGCTATTATAATGGGTCTTATAATGTGTCAATCTTCATGCACATTTTCCCATTGTATTGTCAAATTTGTCATTAATCTAGCCAAATTATTCCCATTACCAAATCCGCGAAATAGGATTTTTACCACAATATTGATATTTTAACTTGAAATAACATTATTATACAAGTATGGTTTAACTAAGATTTAAGGAGGGAAATTATGATGACAGTAAGTTTATATTGAGGTCGATTTTTGATTTATGAGAGGGTCCATTATATAGCGTATTTTAGATTTTGGAATTTTAAATAACGGGATATAATATTCAAAATGGAACAATAACATTAGTTTATCACCCTATAGCTGATTAAATATTACATCGATTTGATATTTTTAGTCCATGCGTAGAACGGGTATTATTAGCTATTTATACATATTTTACCCACATTTCTTTTGGAAAACTTCTAATGCTTTTTCCAGAATACCTTCGATTCAGTTGTAATAAATATTGCATGACAGAAAAAAGGAATTCCCCAAACGATGGACGCGCAATGCGAAGGATTTTTTGTTCCATGGTATTAAATGAACATGTATGTTACTAGATTAGATAGTATTTAGGAATAAATGAAACTTTTTTTAAATCGAAGAATTGAAGAGCTTAGTGAAAGAACGTGCTAAGTGACATTTTGAAAAAAAATATAGATTTTTGTGTCAATGAACATATTATTAAATCATTTAAAGATAACAAGTTTCCCCTTTTTCATAAATTTATTTTTAAGTTTTGTTTTCTGCGAGTATCCTTCTGAAAGTATCGTTTTTTGCGTATTTAACTGCAAACTAAAAACTTTAAATTTCATTTTCTCGTTTTTAACGGTATGTCACTTAGCATGTTCCTACACTAAGCTCTTCAATTGTATATAAAAATCAGGATATAATTAGCTTTTCTACTTTTTGGAATTCAATCTTAGTTTTTTCAAATCATTTCTTCGTATCATTTTGTATTTATTATTCGACATTTTTTAGTAGAATTACCTAGCATTTTTCAACAACTAATATAGATGTTCCGAGAAGCTGATAGTTGATTATTGCAATGTTGCAAAATCAATAAAAGAATTACTAAAATGATTATAAACGCATTGGGGACTCGAGTTACAGTATTAACTGGAAATAACCCTAATATTGAATTAGTCTTTTTATAAGAATTAAATAAACGTTATTTATTGTATAGAAATAAATATTAAAACTCACGACACATCTTATTTATTATTCAACTCGCTATTTGTCGTATTAGACTAAATTGTGTTATTAAATTTTTTAACGTTTCTAAGTTAACCCTCTGAGGGATAAAGCTTATGTCACCTGAATGTCGGTTTTTACAGTAACACACGGGTTTTTTTTCAAATTTGTAAATTGTTTAATTGAACTTAATTTATAATTTTAAGCATGGAGGATTAATTTATTATCCCCTGCTATTATAGAAATAAAGTTTAATAAAATTAAAAAAAATTCAGTTAAAAATTTTATTTTTAAACTCATGCAGTGAAAACAAGTTTACACTTTATATAAAAGACATCCGATTTGCTTATCCCTTAAATGGAAAAACAGATACTTCAGAAAAATTTTTAAAACCAAAAACAGCACTATGTGATGAATTTATATTTATTTATTCCTGGATGTTTACACTAAAACTAATGCCATGGAATATATATTTAGCTTAAATATTCCCCAATGATATACTATTCACTGAGAAATGCTTTTGAAAAGCTAGACTGTTTATAAAAATGGAAACGTTTTGAAAAGTGAAAATGATTTGAAAAGTGCGAAAAACTTTTTCAAAATTGTAAAAAAGCATAATTTTGATATATCTAGTAACACCATCTACGTTTCAAAATTGAGATAAAAAGAAAAGTCATTTGATATATAAATTCTAGGAATTTTTCTACATAAGTTAGTTTTTTAATTCAACGAAAAGGACCAAGGCATAAAACCGTAAGCTATAATATAATTCAACGAAAAGGACCAAGGCATAAAACCGTAAGCTATAATATTTTGTAATAACATTTAATAATCATCAGTGCCATAAAAACTTTTAAACTACCAATCTTTAGTTTAATGATCATAATCTATCGTAAATTTCTTTAAGCTTCAGGGCCATCAAAAGTTTCTCTTTGCTGAACTTAGCATGCGTCTCTCGCATTTTATAATAAAGATAACGTAACACATAAATATTAAAACACGTAAATTTGTCATCTTTAAACTAAAATAACATGCATAATGATGAGAAAATATAAGGAATGATACTGAGTTACCTTTAACACTTTTTTTTAGATGCGCCTTTATTTAAAGGTGCTTTACATTTTAATTAAATTATTTTGTTTGCGGTCACTTGTTTAAATAACGTTTAAAAATATTTAAAACTGCGCTGATTACATAAAATGGAACAATGAATATAATACTTTTTTGTGGGTCGTTGTCAAAAAATTTAATTATACATTTTGTTTTCGTATTTTCTGCTAGAGATGCATACAAATCATGAAATATTTTCAAATTTTTAAAAAAGTTTACTTTAACAAAATCTACAAACAATACTGATTATTACAATTCAATGCAATCATTATTGAAACTTTGTTAAATGTAAATAAATTGATTTGAATTGTGGTACAAACTTTACAAACAAATTTAATCATTTGTTACACAATTAACTACTCCTCGCATACAAAATTTGGTCTCAAAATTGGTTCTACTTATAAATACCAAAATTTATTCTTATATAAATTTTTTTTAGCTAACTTTTATTTTTTTAATCCGAAAGAATTACAAAAAAGTTTTTTTTTCTAATGTGTATAAATCTTGTGTAGCTGAGGTTCTAGGTGACAGTTACTGTTACAAACCTATTTGTTTTCCGACAAGTAGTAATTGGAAAGTAGGCTATTTTAGTTCTTTTAGAAATTCTACTTTTAATTAAAAGTACTGATATAAAACTTGTATTTGTCACTTTAACACTTTGCTAAATTCTAAATAAATTTCTAAAAGATCTTTATAGGAGCCAAAAACCAGCGTTAAAGTGCTAGCAAAAGCCAAATAGTTGTCTCCAGAAACCTTGTATGGGTTACCTTTTCATAATATTGAGCAGTCCATATACATAATATATTGTTGGCCCCAAAATGGCTCTTAAAACCATTTAAATTAATTCATTTATGTTAGTACTCTCTAGACATTGGATAATTACTCGACACTGTAAATAATGTATTAGAGTAATTATCCAACAGGAACTATATATCTCTAAAGGCAGAATAACTTATTCGTTAGTTAGTTTAACGGAGCTGCTAAAAGAAGTAATTTCAGAAATAATTTAGCATTCGGGGCTCGGTACACAATTAGAAACCAGTATTTCGAATGTCGAATAAAGTGAAATGAATTAATCGGAAATGAATTTCGAATTTGAAAATCTTTTGCTCTCCGGAATTGTGAAATATCTTTTGTGTGCGAGGAACAGAAGTGGTGGAAACATTTCGAATGTTAAACCATGATAATAGCTCCAAAGGATGGAAGGTGCATAGCATTATAAAAGATTCACTGGACCGTTAATTAATAGTTGAATTATGTTTCAAAGGTTGGATGAATAATTATTCTCGTAGTTGATCATTTTTATGTCGGATTGTTAATGTGCTATCTCAAAGTTTGAATAAGGTTAATAGCTTTGAATAAGGGGATGGCTTTGAATGGAGGAAGCTTTACACAAGTTTCAACTCCTCTTGGGATAAGTCAATTTATTGCACCAGTAATTCTATTCCAAAATGGAAAGTTAATGTTAAATACTTACCATATACTGATACATTTTCAAATACGTGATTGCGTCATAAAATTAGGTAACTGCAAGGATTCTATTTGTACAAAGTAAAGCTTGTTAAATATTCGATATATAAGTTATTTGTAGGGGATAGACCGGAGTTAGTTTCTCAAAGGAGCAAGTTCTAATGAGCAGTTAGAGAGCACCAACTGGTGGCTTGGTTTAAGAATCATTTCATCATATGTCATTCGTCATAAGAATCTTTGTTCAGTTGATGTTGTCATATTGAGGCTAAACCTGTTTTTGTGATGTCTTAAAGTTCAGTAAATATTAATGCTTATATTAAAACTTAAACTAAAACTTACTATTGTTAAACTTACTGTTTATCTTTGCGTGTACTAAAAATTAGTTAATTTCTCTAGGTATTTATGATAGTTAAAAAAACACCCTAAACCTCCAGTTGCCAAAGTATTATCAAAGTCACAATGTATCAAAGTCACACATATGACCAGTTTTCTAAATTTTAAGGGATACGATTTAAAACAATGCCTTGTAGAAAAATGTGCCCTCGACCCTTAAACTGAGCTTAATTTGCCGAAAAGGAATTTAATTTTTTAATATTTGACCTGCAATATAAAAATGTATAATGTTCTTAGTGAAAAAAAAAGTATTGTATCTTTTAAAAACTGTCTACGTACTTATTAAAAGAACACTTATGGAAGCTTCTACAATTTTAAAGCAAAATATACCGTTAAAATAACTATCAGGAGAGGATGTAGTAGCAGAAAAGCCAAGGATCAAGGAAATGATGGCACTGTAAAGAAAAAGTGTTTCATTTTGCACCAACGTTTGGAGTCAATGGGCTGGCTAGAAAAAGAAGCATATTCACCAAACTATACATGTGACAACTTCTTTTTTTCTTCACAAATATAAGTCATAATTTATGCACACTCTAGAAACGAGCACCAAAACTATGGCTCCACATATGAGGAAATTACACAAATTGTTTAAGTTGATAGTGATCCACACAAAATAATGAACTTTATTGAAATTTGTAACATTGAAACTTATGGTACAATAAACTGGCTTTTTTTTAAATAATATTTAATTATTTTCTAGATATTCTTTTATTGTTTGTTTTAGTAGAGTAATAATAAAATATTCATAAAAATAACAAAAAAGATTTCAACTCGTGTTAAATCTTTTTAAAAGAATAGTTGAAAATTGCCTCATGTATTTTTAGCGAGCTATGAAAATGTTCCACAGAAACGGAATATTTTTGTTATTTTTTTTCACAGAATTTCTGTTTTCTAAAACTACTGCAGGTGACTGTAAAATTACATCTCAATTAGACAGAAGGCATATTTTCTCGGTAAACAGATAAAATCTATAACCACTGAAACATATTGCATTTGTTAAGATTTTTTTTCGGTTATGATTACAAACTAATTTTTGAAATAGACATAGTTCATCCGCGGCCGCAATGGTATAGTGGTCAACGCGCCTGTCTACAAATCCGTCGACGGGGGCTCGTTTATGGTCAGATGGTCATAGGCTCTCCTTTCATTTTTAACTTACACTGATACATAAAATATCTGTTATACACGAATATTCTCTGTACTGCTTTGATACTGAAAAAATCAATAAATATATTTTTCTCGTAGTAATAAGGACATTTCCTGGCCACTTTGCTGCCAGAAATTTTCTGTAATATATAACAGGATTTTTTTATAGTATATGCGTGGCATGTTATCTATTTTAACATGTTTTTATTTAACCACTTGTTACCACAAACTGTATTTAGCAATGTTGGTTTGAGAAAAAAGATTTATTAGTCTTAAAGAAGCTTATTAAGCTTAAGGAATCTTATTAAGCTTAAGATTTATTAAGCTTTAAGAAGTTTACTAAGCATAATATTTATTATTATTAAAGAAGCTTATTAAGCTGAGATTTATTAAGCTGAAAGATTTAATGCTTAAAGAAGCATGAAAAGTTGAGTACACGTTTCGATAACTTTTGCAATAAAGAGTGAACCCCAAAGATAATTCGCATATTGTGATACTTAGTGATAATACTTAGTGTAAGATACTCCTGATACTTACGTTATGTTACTTGTGCAATGATTTATAATTGAGAAATAAAGGCAATGACTTTCGATTTTCCTCGAAATAAGTAAAAAATATACAATCAAAAAGAAAGAAAACATGGAAATCTATCCACGGTCTCCCCTACTATTATATTAACAAGGTTTTATGTATTCATTGTTATATTCTGTCATGAAAAAAATACCATCTTTAATATTGTGTAATGTTGTGTGTAGCCGGGGAAGCTGCGTGCAGGGATAGGGAGTTCCGATGCGACGACGGACTATGCATCAACGTCGACTGGAAGTGCGACGGAGAGAACGACTGCGACGACATGTCCGACGAGAAGGACTGCCGTAAGTGCAAGTTCAATAAACTGTATATTAAAACCATAGATATCATAGTATTAGATTGGCAGATCCCGTGACCTCCAATGCTAACGACGGGACGCGCATGGAGACCAGAATTTAAGGGCAAACAGGCCAATGTTGCCACCACTTTAAGGAGAAATGTACACTCTTAAAACAAACGAGCTGTTTTAACTCAGTCTGAGTTAATTTCCACTCCTTTCCGTGCTGAAAATGCACTTCCCCTATAGGAGTGTAAAAGAAATAAAAGAAAACAATCTACGTCCTAGACTCTTAAAACGGGCGGTTTTAACTCAGTCTGAGTTAATTTCCACTCCTTTCCGGTGCCGAAAATGCACTTCCCCTATAGGAGGGGATTTCACTCTTTTGTTTTAAGAGTGTACTACGAAAAAATACCATTTAATTCTAAAATTCCATAAAAAATACTAGAAAAGCATTTCACGTTTCTTTAAAAGTCATTAAAAGGGTTCCAAAATGCAGCTAGTGTTTTTATGGTATTTTTTTGTAATTTTAGAATTAAATGGTATTTTTTCGTAGCACTATTCTCCTTAAAGTGGTGGCAACGCTTGCCTGTTTACCCTGACATTTTGGTCTCCATGCGCGTCCCGCCGTTAGCATTGGAGGTCACGTGATCTGCCAATCTAATACTTTAACTATGATAACTATGATTAAAGCTGATAACTAACAACAGACGAAATTGTTTCATTTCACTTTCCAAATTAACTAGTGTCCAAAGAAATTCTGATTTCGTTTTGAAAGCATCGATTCCTTTAGAAGATATAACGCATTCTGATAAACTATGCCACTTATTGATATAACTTCATTATAAAAATAACGTTTCTTCATTACACTGTAAAAAATTTTATGGTAAGATTGTACCGCGATTCTGGAATCCTTTCTATCCGTTAACACTATTTGGATCGTAATTGTAATAAATTTTCTAGTAAAGTCATGACTTTCATACAACACAAAAGTGGTAAAACAACGATCTAAATAGTAGTGACAGCTATAAAGTTCCAGGATTACGGTGAAATCTTGCACCAAAATATTTAACTGTGTACCCCCGCAAATTGTTTTATTCGAGCCTTGTGCTCGTCATATTTAGATCATACTCTTCCGTGAAGAATACGTTTAATTAATTGTATTAAAATGAAGAGTCGTTAGATCTCCGTTTTTCCAGCAAATATTTGTTTAGTAGCACTATGCTAAATTTTTGAAGCAATTTATTGCACTTCGTCTGATATCTGTTCATTAATTATTTGAAAACATTATCTGCAACAAAACAATTTATTTTCGTGCTCAAATATCTTAGAACCCATTTCCAGCATGAGGATGCAGGCAATAGGTATTAATCTACCCATTCTTTTGAATCAACTACTTAATTACCGAACTGGTGAGGGGTTTATTTTAATTCAGATTCATAAATCTTGAGCATTTGAACATAAGTTACTTTGTATACTGAAATTCAAACTAAGTGTCACAATACTTCCTTTAATATAGTATAAAATACCTTATCTTATCAAACTTTGTATCTTAACTTTCCTTCACCCAAATTCCTATATATTTCAGAGCCTTAGGCCTTATTTGACGATTAATCGTTCAAGCTGTAAGGAACAATTTGTGTTCAATCCGTCTTTTGGCTCCTCTGACACTAAAAAGAAAGTACTTGCATGACATCCCAGAAAGAATATATTTTGGTATACTAGATTGTTAAAACTTATATTCTTTTTTTTGGAGTGTCAAATGTAATACATATTTTTAGTGCGTAGTGTCTACGTAATGTATAATTTAGTTTTACCAATAATATGTTTAAAAAAACTTCGTTATGTTTTTTTTAAATAAATTAGTTTTATGAAAATGAAAGTTCATTCTACCAAAGTAAAAGAGGACATATATATTTTATCTTGCTATCTAGGAAAACGGAAATAATTGTTTATTTAAATACAAATAACTTAACATGCATCTTACATCAAACCAACTTCAGATTTATTTGAAGTTCTTAAGTGGACTTGTGAATAAATATTTGTACCGCTATGATCGTAAACAGGTCTAATAAAAGTTAGTTTGATTAGAATTTTATTCCAGGTGGAAATAATATCTTAACCATACTACAGTGTCGACAAATAAAATACTGGAGACATTTCCTTTTTAAAGACACAAAAATCACAAACGAGAAAAAATGTAAAAGGAGGATGGATTCACACCAGATTCAACCTTTCTTTGATGTAAGACACATTAATAAGATGAAAGAAGTGATGCACGCCTTAATAAATTGATGTTAAAGTTAAACATAGAAGAAGCGTACACAAGATGAAACATGTATCACGATTTCGTAATACAGTTTGAAGCACATTCAGAAAACTTGTCTATTTACATTCAATTAAAATACTATTTACATTCATATAAAATTTCCATTTTGATCCGTGAAGAATACTTTATTTTCCCGTTAATTCATAACTTATTCGTGGTTTTGAAGAGGCATCACCTCATGTGTTCAATAGTAATTTTTTAAAATTTTACTCTGTATGCTTGATCGTATTCTGAGAGATTAATTTTTATTGAATATACATAAAAGATTAACTGGAACATCGTCAATTTACTGGATTTTAAGTTTAAATTAAAGGTAAAATAAACGAAATTGTTATTAATTCAAATAAATTTTCAGACAGCAAAGTCGCTATAAATATTTCCGTGAATTGAATGAATAATTTTTGTGTGCTGAACACAAATTGGTCAAATATCATTCAAAAGTGTGTGCATTTTATATTTAAAAAAATTAAGTATTATTGAATTAAGGGCGAACTGATTATGCATTAAAACACATTTTAAGAGCATATTTTTGTAAGTTTGTCCTCCTTTCTAATATAACACAATTTATACCCAGTTACAACAGTTCCAGTTACAACAAACATTGAAATGAAATTCAGAGATACCGTCGATTGCCTTGTTTTACGTGACGTAAATTATTCCTGCCTCATTCCTGGATTTCATTGTTGTTTTCGGTGATTGGTGGTATTACACAGAAGCTCCACCCCCTACATTGATTTATGAATCGGTAGCTTACGTTCATTCCTGCTTAACTGTTGCCACAAAAGTCATAAAACATGCAAATTACAAGGTTAAACCGTTTGTATCACATTAAAACCAAGTAAAAAAAATCCGTTAAATGCAAGTTCCATAAAAAAAAATTAAATTTTAAAAATCCTTGTTTCCCTTTACTGTTTCAGAGATGCCCGAATGCAACGATGAGGAATTCCAGTGTAGAGCCGGAAGATGTATCAAGCGGCAGTGGCGGTGCGACGGAGAGTTCGACTGCGCGGACAACTCGGACGAAGACGGGTGTGGTAAGTTCACGATCATAAACTTCATCTTGAGGCACAGTGACATCGTTTCACGCTACTCATGCGGCAAGTTTAGGGCTGTAATCCAGGGTGGGGAATCGGAAATCAAAAAAATAACTGACAAGTGTCGACGCGAAGCGTAATTACTCCTTCATCGAAATCTTGCCGAAAAGGTGTTAACTTTGACTCTGAATAGGGCTGGACAAAATCCTCGCCATAATATGTTCAAGGGGGATGTCTGCTCTGCATAGCAGTATCTAAAAACTTCTGAAAAGAAGCAAGCAATCAGTAAGCATATAAAATAAGAAAATATTTATAAAAGGGACAGATTAACTTAATGAAAATGGATATAAACAAGGACAGTGGGACAATATTAAAGCATACATGCAGAAATGCATTGTCAGCCAGGTTTGGGAAATTTTCACTCAGCGATTTGTTCCTTTAGTGGGTTTGTTGCTGCCTTCAAATGAGGACGAAGTTTACTTGGACACTAAACCATGTTATTGTTTTTTGCGTCAGACGGGCGAAGTCATCGGAACGCCTCTTTGCAATGCACTCTGTATAGTTTCGTTTACATAATTTATCGATTTTGCATTTTTTAAGGTAGCCGTATACCTCAAAAACAGGAATTTTGCTCAATTTTGACATTTGTATTTTTAAAAAACTATTTAAAAGCGTAATTCATTTTCTTCATAAATCAGCTCAAATTTGGTATCTAATGTAAATGGATATAAAGTTATCACTGTTTTAGTTAGCATTGACCTGATTAGTTTCCTGACAAGTTCAATCTTAAATACTTAAAATATATACATTAATTATAAATAAAATATGAAATATGGTCTGTATAATATATTGGTGTGTTTATAGACGCATTAAAAGAGTTAAATGTAATTAGGAGTTAGGAAATTATTTTCTTAAAATTACCACTAACTTGCATTTTGTTGTTGTTTATCTCAAAACAAGATTTGTATGATTTCTACTTCCGCTCCAAATAGTGGTGGCAGTTAGAAATTTCCAGGATTCCAGTGCAATCTTCCATCAAAATAGTTAATAGTACACTGACTATTACACAGCTACAGAAGTAAATAAATTACACTCACGTTGGTTTACATTATATACAAAAACAATATTTGCTGAAAATATAGATATACAATACTCATATATAAAATATAATCATACTTATTGCTTTCTAAGAAGCATCTTTTATTGGAAAATTTAAATGGAACCACACATAAGTGATGTAATTGTGAATATTTGAGAATATTTTATACGGAAGTTTTTGATAAGTTGAAATTGATAGTCCAAAACAAAAGAGAAAGATTTTTTTTAAATAATTAAGAAAAATTTCAACATTAATAACGACAGATTAGAAATATATTATAGTCTAGAAATGCATTTTTAAGAAACAAAAGGCATTTCAAAATATTCTTTATCTTGAGTAAATAAGTTCAATTAAGTAAATTCCTATTCTTTTGTCTGAATTTTTTATTTTTATTTTTGTATACACATTAAAACAGACAGCAATGAAATGTGGTTTTATAAAAAAATACAAAGAAAAAACGTTAAAGTTTAAAAAAAAAAGGAAAAGAAAGGATAAACAGTCAGAAAATATTCAGCAAACATCTCTTCTAGGATTTGGAAGAGTTTACTTTAGAGTTTCTTGACTTTTAGCTTTAGACTGTTTAAACAAGGGGAATTGCTTAAGTTTTGGTAGAAAGAATTCCGAGCGCAATTATGATTTTGG
The DNA here is from genome assembly GCA_019343175.1 of Oedothorax gibbosus. NCBI lineage: Eukaryota > Metazoa > Arthropoda > Arachnida > Araneae > Linyphiidae > Oedothorax > Oedothorax gibbosus. The sequence goes on from JAFNEN010000273.1 coordinate 624,944, forward strand.
TTTCAAAGTTAGCGATTACTCTTTACAAATTATTCCATTTCCAAATATTTGCGACATTTTAATTTTACTGAAAGTTATTTCTAAGATATCTTATGGTTCTAAGGTTTAAATAAATATTTGGATTGTTGGGAAATATTTTCTTGAAACAAATTCTGAGGGAATTCATTTTTACGGATTTATATTTCCAGAGACTATACGTTTAGTTCGAAATTTTTTAATTTTTGAATTGTAAAGAATGTTGATTTGTAAGAGGTTAATCATTCGAAAATAGTAACACTAAGTTCCTAATTTAACTTAGATGTTTTAGGATTCGGTATACATTTTTAAGGCACATTTTATCTTATTAGAATGTATGTATTTCATGTAAAAGGTGTACTTGCAAAATTCACATTCTCTAGAGTATAACTCAGATATAGGGTCCAGTCTAGTAATTGGCGACTTTTAGTAATGATTAATTCAATTGGACGAAATCACCAATGATCAGGCGGTCCCTATATCGTAGTTATACATTGGAAAAAGTGAGTTTTACAACTACACCCTTTATATAATTCTATATACATGTAGTTTATCGGAAATCTGTATGGCGTTTTGTGATGTGCCAAGTTACAGTGTTTTCAATACTTATAACACATCACCGTTTAACATATTTTAAGTGCTTTAAAGGGAACTATTTTAAATATAGTGAGAAAAATTCAAGTTAGATCTCAATCGATCTTTTGTTTTTGGTTTTGAAATACAAGAGTACATGATTGCAATTCAACAGATATAAAATTAAAATTAGATGTCGTATACTGACAGAGTTGGCTATCCAACATTTAAATAATTGTTTTTACCTTAATAAAGCTTCACTCATTGCTTTTTTATGTATCCATTGAATTTCTACAGAGTGAATAACACAAATTGCAAAAATAAATCAGAACAGTTACTTAATATTGCAATTTATAATTTTTCTGTTGATTGCAGTACTTGTTAATCTATAATCGTTTAACAATGGAGCTTCACACAAAATATGATATAATTTCGTAAAATCTTTCAATGTATGGAATTTTAACTGATGGACGGCCAATGGGTTATTACATTACACCAATTTCGGAGTGAGCTTACTAAACTCCACATAAGTGAGGAACATTCCTCAAAACGCTGTGTAAACCACCGTAACCTTCCACAGACATAAGCTCATACATAATCATAAATGTTGTGAAATAAGTAAGTATTAAAAAGTTGTGGATTCTTTTGAGCCGGAATTGAGCAGACGGGAAAAGCATCGTTACTGCAATCAAACTAGCCTGGTTAGAATTAACTTTGACGACTCGGGTATAAAAATAACCATTATATAAACCATAATAGTTAATCCTATAATAATATAATCTATATCCTATTGTGTATATGGTTCAGTGTTAAGCTATTACTTTATTCCGAATTCCACGAAACCCGATTCAAGCCCTGATTGTTATCTCTTTGCTGGAGTACCGTTACACCAAACGTTTTTCAGTGCAGTTACCCTCACCCTTTACCTAATTAACATATAATTGAGCCTCACTGAGTGCTCTGTTTCACGTAGCTGTTAAACCTTTAATTTATCCAACCAAACCCCCCAAAACTACCAGAAAATATTTAAAAGCACCCTACAATAATCAGTATATTCCGCCACCATTCGCCCGGAACACAATAAAAGCCGCAGCCGCAGATACTTCAGCAGCGTATCTATTGCCAGCCAGCTCAACAAGTCTTCCGTGCCATTAGCTGCACATTGTTCTGTTACTTTGACAAAGGTGTTATTGAAATTCTCACCAAATATGAATTTGAAATTTGGAACATCGTTAAACATATCATTAAAAATAGTACCAATACGTTGTCAATTGCAGAAAAAATAGGTAATAAAAAAGTACCCTTTCTTACCTGCATGGGATCGAACAATGTTTCTTGCTAGAATTACTATACAAAATATTTCTTATTTAAAACGAACACACAATGAGTCTTTTTAAGCTTAAAAGCCTGCTTCACACTTTATTTTATAACACATTCTGTAGCAAAAAATGCGCTGTGTGCCTAAAAGTAATTAAAAATAAGAAATGTAAAATATTTTAGCTTTAAACTACGTATATGACAACTCGAAAACTAAATTATAATACTGCAGGAAAATCGGAAAAGTAACGGAGACATTGTAGAACAATTTGTTCTTTAACTTGTCTATAAGATAGGGTTGATGCCAGTATGAGCAGATATTGTGCTGTTCGAAAGTTCGTTCAAAAAATGTATTTAATTTAATTCGATAATTTCTTGGTAATATTAAACTTTTTCTGAAATTTTCTATGTTTAAAAGTAGCGAAAAAAATAAAAATGTGATTTTAAAATAAAATCATTATCTTATTTAAAATTTTATTTTTTTATAAATGTTATTTAAAATCTTTACCTAAATTTTATTTAAAATCAGTGTTAGGTAGGACTATTTCCCACCACTGCAGGGCTTTTACAAGACTAGTTGTTGTTGTTTCATTGCCTCTTTGTATTCAGTGGGTGGATCCAGGAATAGTGCCTTATGAAGCGCATTCCATTCGTTCCAAAAGTGCTATCATCGATTGCTTGAGCGGCATTTCTTTAGTCAAGGGAAAGAATTTCTTTATTTTTTGGCATATCTTTTTAATTTTAGTGTTTATAACTTTATTTTTTTAGACTACTTAGTGAAATTTTTCCTGCATAAAACTTACCTTTAAAGAGTAAATTACTAACAATTTTGAGAAATTGATGTATTTTGCACAAACTTTATGCAAACGGAATTGGAAAAATTTTATAAGTTGAAAATCAAGTTGAGTTTTAATTATGAAAATCAAATATTATAAAAAAAAATGATTAAATGATAAAGCAATTAAAATTTTAATTTAATTGAAAAACGGCTACTTTTATAATTCCCAACATAGTTATCATTTTTATTAGATGATTGATATTAGAAAAACGTCTCAGTGTCATTCAAAAATGTGAAAAGGAAATCAAAAGATTTTATAGCATTAATGGTAATTTTTTTGAATCCATACATCATATGAACCATGTTTTTATTAAACTAAGTATGGTAACTGTACGGAATTATCGATCAAATGTTATAAAATTTGAATTTTAAATATATAATGATCACATATTTTATTATACGTATATTTTAAGGTTATTTTATGGAACTAACTTAAACACAAAAATAAATGCAGTTCATGATCTCCATTATGATTGGATCAAATAACAACCAATATACTTATCCTAATGAATATGTACCAAATTATCTAATTCCCATTCAAATTACCTGATGTGTAAAGAATTCGAATTTATCATGTTTAATCCCTAACTTTCTTTTTCTTAATTAAAGCAATTAGTTGCTAAATTCATCTTCAATTCTCGTTATTTTCATTTAAGTCCGCATAAAATGTTTTTCTCATTTGCTGCATCCATCACATTGTATCTTCTCTCCATGTAGGAGGTCAAGAATATGATGGAAATGCAGCTTGTAAAAAACTAATGCAAAAATGGTTTTCCAAGTGAAGCCATGTTTGCTTCTGTGAAACGCCCAAACAAACACTTGGCAAATTATTTAGCGATGAATTGTTTAAAGTAAAACTAAAGAAAAAATTAAATCCTTCATACGAAGGGAGATTTTAGAATCTTGTTTTAGTTTAATTCTTTTCTGTAAACTACAGATGCACAAATTGTCCTTTTTTGTATTTTATTCTTATTTTCAAATAAAATTTAATGAGACGTTTCGCATATACAAATCTTATTGAGATTGGGCAGAATTCTTTTTTGGTCGTATTAAAACAGATATAAAAATAGAAGAGGAAACTATATTTAAACCGTTTGGAAAAAAGTGTACACACATTTATCACGGAAAATGAAAAAACATCATATTTGCCAACTCTGCACTTGCCTTCGAAACAAAGTTGCCATTTAATAAATAGTGAATTTTTATTAGGTTTTTTCTATTATTACATAAAATTGAATTAGCATGATTTATACGCTGTTAAAAATTATGCACTTTGTTTCACCAAAAATATGGTTCCTAGTAGCTGCAACGGCTGTGTGGTGAAACGTTAAACCATATTTTTGGTATTCGGTTGAACCATTTCTCAGGTTTTTGTTTCCAAATCCAGAAAAATGGTTCAACCAAACACCGAAAAAAAGGTGAAACATTTCAACACACAGCCGTTGCAGCTACTAGGAACCAATATCATGGTGAAACCAAGCACAAAATTTTTAACAGTGTACTTTGAAATAAAAAAAAGTCTTAGTATAGAAAAAAAAGATCCTAGAAATGACCCTAAAAAATCCGATTTCCTAGTTTAACCCTCTGAAGGCTATACAAATTGGCCAGAGTATAACCTCAGTTTTACTGCATGAGATTAATTTAAATTTTTAACTGAAAATTTAAATTCTTTTATTTTTTCATTATATTTCGGAAACAGATCCTTATAAATGACTTCCCTTTGTTTTAAATTTTAAAATTTGTTATAATTAAATTAAATTTGTGTTTCTGGAAATTAGATTAGTTGACGGGTTTATACGCCTGTATCCCTCAGAGGGTTTTAAGTCATTCGACGAAAATTTTATCCCTATAAATGCTTTAAAATCAGGTGTAAGACAACCAGAAAACGTGTTCTTTTTAGCACCAGCAGAATATGAAAATTGCGTCTCTGCTTCGGCTCTTTCTTTAAAGGACACGGTGAAGTTCGTTTTGGTGCATCTTAACAATTTAGAAACTTTCAGACGAGTCACGACTTCACTATTTTTCGCGCCAAGCATCCCCTATCTAATCTAACCTCCAAACTTCTGTTCTCTTCTCTAATTGGCATGGAAATAGAGAAATGGGGTTGTTTCATTCGCTTTCTGTGACGTGGGGCAAATGCGTTTAATGAAATACCTTTGGATGACTTAATGAAATTTCTACTCGGCCCAGGCAGGGCTTGTTTATAGAGAACAAAATTCGAGATGCTGCGTAATGGCTTATAAAAGAAAAGGAAAACTAATTACAAGATAGGAGCTTAGGAAACGTGAAAGTTCGGCAGTACTTTGCGAATACAATGTTAAAAGTAGATCCCCAGTTGAAATCGCATTTCCTTTTGCGAATGTTTAAACAATGTATCGTAATTGGGAATCGACCAATGTTTTATATATTTTCCTGTTATATGTCTCTTATTGGTATTGAAGTAAGTTCAACTCATAGCAGGGTGATGTGTCAATTTTAATAATAATTATTAATAATTTAATAATAATAGTAATTTATTATGACACACACCCTAACACGTTTTCACCCAATTACATGACTTGAGATATGTACACTCTTAAAACAAAAGAGCGGTTTTAACTCAGTCTGAGTTAATTTCCACTCCTTTCCGGTACCGAAAATGCACTTCCCCTATAGGAGTGGATTTCACTCTTTTGTTTTAAGAGTGTACTATTTACAACCAAGTCTTACACGGGAATCGAACCCAACCCCCCTCCCCCAGCTCTGCAGTCTGGAGCTATAACTGTTACACTACGGGGGCGACAAATTTGAATAGAGATAACCCTAATATAATGATCAAAAAAAGGAAAGACTTCATTACCTTTTTTAAACTTTAATTATTTGTGAAAAACTTCCAAAAGAAACTCAAACCAGACGATTGGAATGTTTTTATAGTACGGAACTTATTAAGCGTTGCCAACCGACTAACACTAAAAGTTATTAAAATTATACAAATGCATTAATAAAATATTACTGAAGTCAACAATTATAAATCTAATTCCTTACACTGCTTTTTTTGTGTAATATTTGTTTATCATTATTATTATCGTTATTATTTTTAACATTTCTTTGGCAAACAAAATATCAATCATTATTAAAACACAATGATTTATTTCTTGTTTTCTTAGGACTTTTGACAGTTCGATTAAGGAATTACTTGCCGGGAAGTGCAATGAAAGATTGCTTTAGTTTGATTGATGATGCATTTTAAACACTATTTTTATGTAAGATTTTCTCTCAAAATTGAAGAAATAAAAAAAAATATGGAAATAAGTCTAAAATAAGAAAATTTTATTCACCTCTCATATTACGAAAGAAACTTTTTCAGACCGTGAAATCAATAACTTTTTTTTTCTGCAACTTAAACCTGATAAAACTTTCCAGAACCGAGTCCTCTTGAAATTCCTTTCTACCCTCGTACTATTGAAGGATACCGAAACCATAAAAGCCTAAAAGTTCATAAAAGCACAATAGCCACAAAAAGAAAAAAAAATCCTTCACTATATTAAGTAAAAGATGCATGTCCTCTTCACAATTGCAACAAATTCTAAAAAATGTTTTTGAAGTGGATTGAAATATTTCGGTTGCATAAGGCTTTTGAAACCTAAAAACCGCTGCGTAGATAGCTTTAGTTCGATATAATATTTTGCCATATCTTGGTATATAAATTTTATTCATTTTGTAATTTTAACAGTAAAATAATAATTTTTATGTTTATAAACTACTTGTTTGCGTAAGATGAAAGTTTTAAATTACTCTAGAGGTTTTATCAAATTGGGTCTAAATTTAGTTTTTTTACAGAAGCATATCGTATTTATATTTTACAAAAATACGCATTAAAGTTGTATATTAAAGGATTTTTTGGTAGTAATTACAAAATATAGTTGCACATTTGAATATTTTCTTTCGTCATTTTTACTTTTTTAAGGAATGAGACATTTTAATTCCACAAATTATTACATAATATATTTATGGTTTTTTATTGCCTTCACCAATGAAACTATTATAATATTAGTTATGAGTGTTGCAATGATGATTAATTGGTGTCCTTTTATGATGGTAATTGCTTTAAATTTCAAAACACCGTCATAAAGCAATCTAAGTCGTATTTCTCCCAAACTCCGCTTTAAGAATAAGAGAAACGTAAAACTTCAATGTTTAGTTGCCAAAAGATAGCTTCGTCATCATTTTATCGACCCATTAAAAGAATAACAAGTTATATGAACTTTACTCCTCCGGGGTGAACCCCAGACTTGTAGTATTGTAAGTAGAGCCCGACAAAGAATAGCATGGACTTTAGGCACAACTGGCTACGGGGGCCCCTTTGCGGAACATTATTTGATGGCTGTATCCTACCTATTGAGACAGTTACAGTATACCAAAGTCGGCCAGTAAACAACCAAACAAACGATTTTAAAGTTTTAACCTCATCTACTAGCTACTCACTTCGCTTCTATTAACGGGACGTACGCATGAAAAGAAAATAATAATACATATATATTTAAGGAAAGCCTGGCGATTTTTACAATGGGAAATACTTTTAATTTTTTTTTAAATAACAAGGTTTTTGTGGAATCCGACTTTTTATATTCAATTGTTAAATAAAGACCCGGGTCTTATGGGCCTAATGGATAATCATGGCCTGCTTGTAAAGAGAAGAACGCAGGCTTGTGGTATTGTAGGGAGAAGTAAGCAGGCTTGTAGGAAAAGCAGAACGCTTAGCAACTGGCATATACATGATCTTCTACCCCAGCAAATTATCATATATAAGTAGATGATTAGATGATAATAAAAATGATTGGGAGAGAGAAAGAAAAGCTACAATTCGTAGTGATGATTATTATAAAAGTTAGTACCTTGCATAGTTGTTAGGACACAAGCGTGTAAACCAGTGGAGAGACTAACAGGGTGTTGAACAAAACAAATAAATATAAACATTTATAAATTTTATAAATTTATTTGATTTTAAAATTTAAAGTATTAAGGGTTCATTTAAAATTATTTATTAATTTTTTTTTACTTTCACATTATTTAACTTCATCAATTGAAAAATTTCAATTTAAATCCCCTACAGTGAAGACAAGTTTACCGTTTTGTTCATATACTCGATCGCTGCACTCGTTTCGCACGCAAGAGTTCCATCAATACTGTAGTACGGTGCCAAATGATCGAAAAGGTAATGTTAAGTCAATTAAATCATTCACACGCGACGGAATCGAAAACCGCATTTACGGTTTTACCTCCGGTTTCAATCAAGCAGGGGCAATATTAAGTTAAATACACTCTTAAAACAAAAGAGTGAAATCCACTCCTATAGGGGAAGTGCATTTTCGGCACCGGAAAGGAGTGGAAATTAACTCAGACTGAGTTAAAACCGCTCGTTTGTTTTAAGAGGTGTTTGTTGTAAGGTGTTTAAAATTATGCTGCCGTTCATAGCCTCTGCAGCATCGGTTAACACTGTCGCTACTTGATTGAAACCGCAGTTTAAACCGTAACTACGATTTTCGCTTCAGTCGCATGTGAAAGGTCCAATTGATTTAGCATTGTCTGCACGCTTATCCAGCACCGTAGGTACGGCGAAGACTACTGAAACCGTTGCATGCGAACCGGCCTATGCATGGCCAACTCAACTAATAATGCAAGAGAAGCTCTCTGTGACGTCACACTATCCGGCCGGTTCGGGCTGCCGACTGTTCTGTTCCGAAAGTGAAGAAAGTGTTCGTAACTTGAAAGGTATACTGTCGGCCGTGAACCAATATGTTTCGTATTATTTCTTCGGGAAAATATACAATCTGAACTGGACAGATTGCGTGACGTCACGAAGAACTTCGTTGGCCTTATAGTTGAGTAGGCCATGGCCTTAGAGATGTCCAACATAAACTGAAGAAGTTTAGGCTTTTCAATGTTACAGTGTTTTTTCCAGCTGCTGACGAATGTGCAGCCGGTCAGTTCCGCTGCAACGACGGCTCCTGCATCAGTCAGCTGCATGTCTGCAATGGCGAATACGAGTGTCCAGACGGATCAGACGAACTGGAGAACAGGACTTGCAGTAAGTTGCTCTCAAACTCCAAACACCCTCACGGTATTTGAATAGTTAGTATGCACTTTATCACACTGAAATAATAAAAAATATATATCGAATTTCCATCCAATATTTTATCAGCAGCTATGTATTAAGATATTCAGAAAAAGACTGTTCTTATGAGGTCAAAGGCGTTTACGAGCTTTTTATGAAACTATTGAATCAAATTGCTTGAATACAATGAAAGTCTGTTACTAATGTATTACTACTATGTTATGTTATATTATGTAAAATCGAATTTTATAAAATTGTATAATATTGTGATTTTTAAATAGCCTACATCGAAATGTTAAGAGCGGTACGTAATTAATTTATATTTATGATAAAGAATTGCACGTTTTAATAAGGAGGGTTTTGAAGCAAAACTCACATGCTCTAAAGTGTAACTAAATTATAAGGTCCAGCACGTCATTGTCGACTTCATTCACTTTGAATTTATGCTCTTAAAAGTCGTCAATGATCAGAACGGGCCATTTATTTTAGACATACTTTGGGGAATGGGAGTTTTGAAACCGGACAGTTCATGCAGTCGCCTGTTTTTTATAGAGAAAAATTCCTCATATCTAAAAACCACAAAATGAAAAACCATATTTATTATTATTCAATTTCAACAAAATTGACATTTTCAGTTTCTTTTTCGTTCCACTACAATGCATACCTATTATTCAAAATGTCTAACAAAGGCAAATAAACCTTAGCTCCTAAAACCTTATTATCAATCTAAAATTAATAGCATTTTACAACATTTCAAAATACAAATATCTTTAATATTAATAAATATCTTTAATCGACAAATACAATTGACCAAAATTTCCTTCAAAATATATACCAACCATAAAACACCATATCTTAATGCCCCTACACATAAACATAGAAGAAAAAAAACTTGAAGTGATAATCCCCATGTCTGTTCCGATCTTAAATGTCCTAACTGTCCCCTAATAGAACTCGATTTTCAAAACCCTATTCTAACAATTCCAAAAGAAATCCGTTGTGTCTTCATTACCCATTCCTTTATGGAATCGCGTTGCCTGACATTTAATTTCATGCTCGGATCGGTCATAAGCCCCTGAAAGATTAGAATAAGTTGAAGATGCTTGGCGTGGAAAAAAGTGAAGCCTTCTGAAAGTTGCCAAATCTGTATGATACGCCCAAAAAATCTCACTGCATTTATTGAGATTTCCATACAAATCGTTTCATTTTATTCTTTAAGATTCTGTACTCCTTCCGAACAGCCTTAAAAAATGCAAAGTGTATGTTTGTTTTCTCTGCATATATTTTAAATTGAATTTTTAAAATCTTATTTGTTGAAAAAATCAGAATTAGGTTTATTTTTAAGATATACTATTAAATTCATATCCCGAAAAAATTGAATATTAACTCAAATTCATTAATTATCTAATTTTGAACTTTGTGTTTATTTTTAGAAAGACAAATGCATAAAATAAAGAAAAAGCCGGGTCGAAGCCGGTCTCTAAAATCCGGATTCAACAGCTTAATTAAATTTATAAAATAGTAACAATTTGTGCAGTTTTAGATTGCAGTACAGGATCCGAATTCATACAAGGTCCTAATGCTGTAAAACACCACACATTCCAATCTCCGACAGTCCGAACAGTAATTGTATTATTCTTTTATATGCTAAACATGTAAAGTGTTGCCTTTTCATTTAATTATAAGCTTTTTAAAATATATCTCCTTTTCACGATTATAAAGTACAAAATTAAATTCTACACTTTTTTGGAAAATCCGATTTACTGAATTTTTTATTTGAAAAATGGGAATCCTAACCGGATAATTCAAATTCTACTATATATCCCTTTCTACAAATTTTTTTTCTGCCAAATAATTAGCCAAGCGTTTCGTTGGGCGTATGGCGAAATCGATCACTGTTTCAATTTGAAAACCAATTTTTGCATCAGTTTCTACCCAGCATCATCCTGAACTTACTCCTACCTCCACGTTAAGCTCCTCTTTATCTTTTTCGATCATTCACTGACAACCTTAGACGGGAAGGTATGAAGGAATACATATCCCACTTTAATAGATTCTTAAAAGAATGTCTTCTCTCTAAGACTTTTTTAATTGCGACTATGGCGTGTAGTTCAGCGGTGTTAATTAGGTGTCTCTTATCCACTTACACGGGTAGACTTGATTAAGCGCGAGTTTAAAGTGCAAGTTGGGGAAAGTCGAGTCGTGATTACATTTTCTGTTTCAGTTTCTTGTTAATTAAATGAAGCTTCGCGTGCGCATGCATGCATGGACTTATACTGGTGTTTGCTCAAAGCTTAGAATGTAACTAAGTTGTAATTTTAAAGGGTTGACTTCGGTTGTTCAAATAGATGAGAATATTTTAATTGGAACTATATATAGGTATGTTTAGAGTTATGTATTGAAGATTTATTTTTGAAGATATTAACGGTGTTGGTCTTTAGTTTATCTTTTATAATTTCAAAAGTTTATGAAATGGATTATTCATCAAAAACTATATAAAAAACTAGAGGTTTTTAACACTGCATGACTTTCAATTACAACTCAATAAATCAATACATTTATAGGTCATTATATACCCTTAAGGTAATTTCTACAACCTTTTACCCATGCTCAATTTTTTCGAAAACCCTGCTATGACGTCCAACATGTACTAGAAACTCGTGCACCAGATTTGAAGCTCTTAACTCTTTTGTTCGAGCTGTAGAGTGGTTTTCAGACAGACAGACGTACAAATTTTCTAAAACATTTTTTTTACAATCAGCACCCTATAAAACGTGTAACCGAATTCAATTATAAGAATGGTTCACGGGCCCAATTAATTAATCACGGGCCCAGATAATTGGAGTTCTCTTGTAATAAGAGATTGTGTTGTGTTTGCAGAGACGGGTTCTCCATGTCGTGAGGACGGGTTCCCTTGTCAACACCTGTGCCTGTCAACCTCCACTGGACCGCGTTGCGCCTGCAAACACGGATACCACCTCGCTCTGGACAGGAGATCCTGCATGGGTAAGATGCACATTCTATTACCGAATTATGTTTTTTTATCACTTTCTTCCACATTTCTTTATTGTGAAACTCTGTACACTATAAAAAGGGCATTTTTAAAAAGTAAAATTGCACAACTCAGAGTTCGTTTGCATAGTCAAAACGGCTCCGAGTAAATTTTACTCAAGTTTGAAACTTGCGCATAGTCATTTCTGAAATCATGCTTATACTCAAAAATAAAACCCTTAGTATTAATTTTTTAAGTATGCTTATGTTTCAAAAGTGAGTGCAAATCAATCTTTAGTGCATTTTTTAAGTATTATTCTTGTTTCAAAATTGAGTGAGTCCATGTTTCAAAATTGAGTATAAATTTGAGTATCAAAACACAGATAGTGGGTGAGATACGAATCTTCACCTTCCAGAGAAGAATGTATATCAAGTCTAATACTGCAAACATTCTGCCAACTTTCCTAGTGGTAATTAATATATTTAACACACATAAGAGGTATTTTTGTTTAAAACTGATGGATATATATCTGTGATTGCAGAAACGAAAGCATGAAACAACTCAAATTTAAAAGTGTCACTTTCCTCAATGTAGTTGCATATTTCAGTATGATCACTGCATATTTGTTCACTAAGTTAAGTATGAATATTATGTCCATTCCTTTTGTTTAGCTTTAAGTCATTTCATTTTTCTATATGAAATGATGGTGTATGACTTTGGTTTGTTGTCTACGTGGATTCTGTCTTTGATATTTTTAAACTATCGTTGAAAGTTCTTGGTACCTCTAAAGTAGCAAATAATGGCACACGTTCGTTGATAGTTTTCATTGCAGAACCATAATTTTTTTTTATGAAAGAGTAATTATTTACCAGCGGCAATGAAGATTTCTTAGAAAATGGAATCAGCAATTTAATACGCACTTCAATCCTCAATAACGCCTGGCAGTTTAGTTTATTTTAGTTTGAATTATCGTCGCGCTGGGAGTAGTTAGTGAGCTCCCTGTCATAGACTTGCAAATCCACTATCACTCCACCTCTCTCCTGCTTTCTCGAGCGAGTGATATCCAGAGTGGATTTAGTGCGGTTGTTGTGACTAGATACGGGAGGATGGACCATATTTGCGTTGAGCCTCAACATGAGGACTCATCAGTATTGGATGCATAAACGGCGAGAATATAGTGACAATATGGTTGTGTTTAGAGTTGGCCTTGTGTGTAGTGTGCATAAACCTTACAGCTGCCTGTAGACAACAGTGGAGGTTTGATCGGGTTTTGGTCTAATATTGGTTGTGTTGTGCCGTGTATAACTTCAGGGGTAATGCCCGTTATTCGACCACGGATAAAAATAACTCGGCTCTGTTTGCTATTTTATCCAATATTATTGTATCACTAACTGAGCAAAAAGGTCACTGAGAGCAATGCTAATTAATCAAACCAACTTTTCAATAGTCTTTTTTTTGCCGACCCGGCGGCGCAACGGTTAGGGAGCTAGCCTTTGGAGCCTCTGGGTTCGGGTTCGAATCCCGGTAAGGCATGGATGTTTGTGTTTGTCGAGTATATGCGGAGTACGTGCTCGTTAAATCTGTTGGGTCCGAAAGTCCTGTGGGCGGTCATTGCGCAGTTTCCCACGGGTACAGGTCCCTGGAGACTATTTCCCTCCCCTTCAGGGACATGTCTAAATTGTGGAGGTGGTGATAGATGGCAGCATCTGTCTTGTATGTGTGTGTATGTCGTGTCCGTCCTTCTTGACGATGGTTTATAAGCGGGTCTTTGTGACCAAGCACACAAGCCTGAAAATATATGTCTACCAACCAACCAACCAATCAATAGTCTTTTCCTACACCTTCGATTCTGTTAAAGCGTTTTGTAAAATCATTTTGAGATATATGCGCCATAATACTTAAGTTGTTAAATTAATTCCTACTTTGGATGCATGCTTGAAGTGCAACATTTGCAGATAAATTGTAATAATTAAAGTGTTCATTGTGATTATACAGAGGCTGGACAGAATTATATGGACATCGCTTTGAAATTGTAAAATGCTTTTGACGACTTGTAATACATGTTAGGGCACACATTTTGTAAAAAAAAAATTTAGTCAAATGTAGGTTTTGCTACAAAAAATTGATTCAAAGTATTACTTCAAATTATATATTTTTCTGCAATTATTTATACATTTGTTTGCAATAAATATTTAAATATGACAATTATACATACTGTTTTGCAATGGTTGACAAAATTAAAGGAACCATAAACAATTTTTTAAATACATAATTTAATGCTAACGTTTACTCTTTTTTAATGTTTTGTGTAATTTTAACAATGAATAGAGTACTAACATCCAGGTGGGGCCCGGATGGCCGAGTAGTTTGGACCATTACGTTAGCAGTCTGCGCGCTGTAACGGGTGCGGGTTCGATTCCCGCCTTCGCCCTGGGTGTATATTCCTTTCTCTGTGACAGTAAAAAAACTCTTTCTGTGTCTGTCTTACTTGACGAAGGCTTCATAAGCGGGTCTCTGATCAAGCACACAAGCCGGAATATTTATGTACCTGCCCCAACATCCAGGAAGCAAGTGTTTATTTGAATGTGTTTCTATTTAAAACTTACACCATTCTGCTAAGTGGTTCTTGTTTAATAATCAATACAATCTGATCTTATTTTGGTATTTTAAGAGTAAGATTATGATTTTTTCACGATTTTAATCATTTTTTCTACTTGATAGTTAATGATAACAGTAACTTTCGGGCAATGCAATTCAAACCAGTATTAGATAATATTAATCGATGAAACAGAATACAACATGAAACTAAGTAAAAAAAATATATCATATCCTGAAACCATACTAGAATGGAAGAGCCACATGTCATTCTTATTGAGAAAATACCAATGTACTTACTAACAAAATAAAATCTATATCATCAATATTGCACGCGATAACATGATTTCTGAAAGTGCACTTGAAAAAAGAAATTCGATATCAAGATTTTAAGGACACAAATGCAGAAGTTTTGAGATTCTTAAAGTAAAGAAATGGGAAGATATTGGATAGGGGAGACTTCGTTTTGAGAGATGTTATTTAATCAAGGTACGACTTCTTATATGAAGAGATTGCTTAGCTTTGATTACTACGCTTCAGTCAATTGAATGTGTCCCGGATATAGCAGTAAAGGCTCTTATTTTTTCATATAAGTAAAATAAAATATAATAACAACAAAATACTTTAGATAATTGACTGAACAATGCTTTATAAATTATTTGGTTTAAAAATATATGTATTTCAAATGGTAACTACATGTTTAGATTTATTTAGCTTATTTGTTATTAACTAGTACAAAATGGGAGTTCGAAACTAAATACTGTGCTGGAACACTTGTTGTGCAAGTTCATTTGTGTTAAACATGCTGATTTTCAGCTTATTTTACTTTTTAATTAAAAACTAATTCACATTTTGAAATAAAAGAAAAAAATACCGATATTTTATACCAATTTCCTACATTCCAGCAAAAAATTGAGTTTGTCTCTCAATATTGTGCCACTTGATGTAAAATACGAGGTTTGATCCAAATGTTCATTTTTTACTTATTTTATTTTTATTAAAAAACCATTTGGAATTTTTCAACAAATATTTTTTGGACTTAAAATATGGACCATTTACTACATTTTCAGTCAATGAATTAAATATATAATTTAATAATTGTCGATAATAATCCCTTCCTTTTTTTAATAAAGAGAGATAATTAGTACTGGACTCCTAAAAGAAATCAGTATCGATAATTACCCAGTTTGGTAGCATTATGAGCTAATCCAATTTTTTTTTTTACATTTTACATTCAAATAATACTAATGAATTAAAATAATACCAATGAATTCAAATAATACCAATGAATTCAAATAATACCAATGAATTCAAATAATACCAATGAATTCAAATAATATCAACGAATTCAAATAACTAGGTGGCACGCCCCCTGCTCGCTATCGCTCGCCAACCTGGGAACTGCTTGCGCAGTTCCCTTTGGATCGCTTCGCGATCCAGGCTCGCTTCGCTCGCTCACCGTTCATTGAAATATTTTAGTCTAGCCTTTGGTATGCTTTTAAAATAAAATAATAACAAATTAATGCTTATAAAATTATACGCCTGTGTTCTTTTATTAACAATAGTGTTTAGTAGTTCAGTCAATCAAAATTATATGGTAAACCTAAAGAAGCATGGGTTAACCTAAAGAATCGTGCCCGGCAATTTTACGCCAAATCTGGTAGCCCTGAAAATCGGTATTATGTTAACCCATTTAAATCTTAAATGTATATAATTTATTTATACATTTAAGTATCTTTTAGTTTTTTACACCAACCTTCTATCAATTATATGCTTAACGATTTTAAATAATTATTTACTTTTTAAAAATAAATGTCCCGTTCCTAAATCTGTCTGATTTATGATTTTCCGACGTAAAATTTTTTCAAAAATTAAAAAGAAAATAAACATTTCATTTTCATTTTTGAAATTTCATTGGAGATGGCAACCCTCTTGGCAATTGCCGGCCGGAGTTTGTTGTCATTTCGACTTGGCGAGATTTACTAATGGTCGCCAAATCCGGGAACGATTCTTTTAAAGCTAACCGAAGCATGTCCAGCAATGCTTTGCCAAATCTGGTAACCCCGCCAAATCCATTTTATGGCAACCCTTGGCGACACATTTTTGGGGCAATCGCCAAGTATCGCATTTTGGGCGAAGTTGTGAAAAATATGACAAAGCTTCGCCGCTACTTGTAAAATTTCAATCCTTTGCAATCTACTAATTTCGTAGTGTTTTTAGTAAAAAAAAAGTATATTTCTGTTTTACTGCCGTATCGAACAACGTTTTGCACATAATATTTATGGTTATTTTTCATTTTTGGCCTTTTTACAGTTATTCCTGAAATTGTCAATTCTTCGTAATCCTCTAATTTCGTATGCTCATAATTTTTTCTGCTGTATCGAACTATGTTTTGGGCATAATATTTATAGTTATTTTTTCCTTTTCGCCTTTTTAAAATCATTCCTGAAAGTACACTTTTTGTTGTTTTTAGTCGGCCATTTTGAAAATGGGTAATATATTTGGTCATTTCAGTCGACCGTTTTGAAGAAAAGACGCCAAATCCGGACAGGGTCCTTTAGGTTAATAAATTATAATTTAAATTTTTATACATTAAACGTCCCTAATATTATGCATCTTTAAAGTTAAACTTACTGATTATATCCTAAAGTTGTCGTTTTTTTGGCCTTATTGCAGCCATTCCCGAAATTGCCAATCCTTGTGTTATCTCGTAGTGCTTTTCTCAAAAAGTATATTAATGTTTTTCTGCCGTATCGAACTATGTTTTGTGCATAATATTTATAGTTATTTTTCCCTTTTTCAAGCCATTCCTGAAGAAACACTTTTTTGTTGTTTTCAGTCGGCCATTTTGAAATTTGTAGTATTTTTGTTCATTTCGACTGTTGTCAATCCAGAGATAGAAATATAAGGAAATTTGGGTTTCGTATAAGAGTATTATATATATAGATACCAATGAATTCAAATAATGCCAATTCATTCGTATTTAATGTACGTGAAATTTGTTATACTCTTATATCAATGCTTAGATAATAGATTTATTCAACTCTGTTTATAAAACAAAAATTTCAAATCTTCTTAAATTACATCTCATTTGACTTATTTTTCACACTTCTACGCTTTCGAAACTCATCTGATATTCAATTTCGTATCCGTATTCCCAGTCTACAAATACCGTCTTTGACTTTCCCATGATAACTTTTTATAAATGTCTGCCATATCAACGTTTGCTCAACGGAAAAAAGACCTAACATTTCTAAGGCACCCTATGACTGAAGGCAATCCTCATATCTACGGAACCAGTCACAAAAATAGACGTTATAGACATGAAAAAGCATCAAAAATAGACGTTATGTAGGACTGCCAAGTCTTAAGGGCAGCACCTAGTTATATGGTTAGGTGTTGAAAAAATATATCTAAATATACGGTCCTTTGGCATGCTTAAAGTAGTATCGGGAAGATGTAAATCTTTTTCGTATTTCTGATACGAACTCCTTTGAGAGTTGAAGATACGCGTGCTAAAAGATAGTTTACAAAAAAAAAATGTGGAAAAGTAAATATTTCCATGTATCTGATGTTTTTTTATTAAAGATATTTGATGGTAGTTCTTGGAATTGAAAAAGGAAAATATTTGTTTTATTTAAATTTTTGAAATATGTCGTTGATTTTTTTAAAAAGAATTTCTGAACCTTATACCTAGATGAGTAGTAGATATCGTAGGTCCAATTACGCAAGGCCACAAATGTATCAAATTCTAGACGGTTTCCGAAAATGGTGTGTTTAACAATCTCCGGTTTTTCATACCTGCGTTTTAGCAAATTTATGGTTTTAGTATAAGACCAAAGATATAGCAATGTAACGTGGCAAAGGGGTTGATCAACAAGAAGATTATTTTGGAAGATCGTTTTGTTTTAAGTTTTTTTTTCTTTTCTATTGTTGCGCTTTGCAGTCCAACTGTTTTTTTGTTACTATTTAAAACTCATCAACCGACGGATGTTGAAACTACTGAATTAACTGCCGGAGGTGTTTGTTTGTGAAATTAGACAATGGTTAACGTAGCTGTGACATCACAAGAGGCGTGACGGTACGACTCGTTCATTGACCACGATTCAAAATTACAAACAAACCCATTTTGTTGCTCTAAAATAAACTGCTAGGCGCAACAGCCCGTTAGTGGGCCAAAGCCTATGCCATGCCCTTTCCAGCTTACATGAACAAGGGCTCTGGGGTACTAGACATATGTCTCGGTTAGTTGGTCACGCGAACCCCCAGAGTTTAGTTCCCAAGCATGCTTGGTCCTCATTGCGAAGTACTACCACTAGGCCCTGGGCCATCATTTGTGTTGCTCCAGAAATACATTTATTGTACTATAAACCAAACCTCATAATTATGCATCATCCTAACTGATGTACACTCTTAAAACAAATGGTGAAATCCACTCCTATAGGGGGAGTGCATATTCGGCACCGAAAGGAGTGGAAATTAACTCAGACTGAGTTAAAACCACTCGTTTTAAGAGTGTAGGACGTAGATTGTTTTCTTTTATTTTTTTTACCCACTCCGCAAAAAAAGTGTAATCCACTCCTATAGGGGAAGTGCATTTTCGGCACGGAAAGGAGTGGAATGTAACTCAGACTGAGTTAAAACCACTCGTTTGTTTTAAAAGTGTAGTGATTTATTTGTTAATTGATCTCATTTCAGACATCGATGAGTGTCAAGTTGAGGGCACTTGCAGTCAGTTTTGTGAGAACACGGTCCCCGGGTATAAATGCACCTGCGTGGATGGATATCGACTTGGCACAGACAGAAGAAAGTGCAAGGCGACGGGTGAGTACGTGTCTCGAAACCTCAGTTATATAAATAAGGTTTTGAGTAAAAGTAGTACCTAAGCTATGAATTTCCTGTTTATTAAATTTACGCAATGTTCTGTAACCACTATATGATTTTTGGCCATATCGTAAATTATTATTACAAGGATAGGAATATCATAACCTTAAATACTTAGATTCCAATTATATATCCGCATGTATTATACGTAATATACTAACATACATATCAAAACACCTATAAACTTTCAATAACCTGCCCAACATTTTCTGTGAAAGCAAAAAAAGTCTTAGCTGAAGTCATATTTCATTTCAACATATTAACTTTGATGGTCGCCATTAAAACACGGAACATTGAAATAAGCGAAAAGATAATGTATACTTTTTAATTAGGCAAGTAAATTTTAGAAAATTGACTTTAAAAAATTTCTTGATTACTTATTGTGCATCAAAAAATAATACTTGAAAGTATGGCTAGTTATTAGACCAATAGTTCTTCGACAAAAAATAGGTAGTAATTTTAAGAGAGACCCTTTGGAGATAAATGGACATTCCTTTGAAAAGGTTAAAGAATTCACGTACCTTGGTACAATTATTAACGACCAAAACAAACTGAAATCTGAAATCGACAACAGAATCAAAATTGCCAACATATGTTTTTTTTTGTGCTAAAAAGGCAACTAAGATCGAATCTAATTAGCCGAAAAACAAAACTGAAACTATATAAGACACTCATTCTGCCTGTCTTGCTGTACGGAAATGAAACCTGGAATTTAAACCAAGACGTCCAACGCTCGCTAGAAACTTTTGAAAGAAAGATACTTAGAACTATCTTTGGTGCCATACAAGAGGGAGGATGTTGGCGAACGCGATACAACTTTGAACTTTATAGGCTCTATAAGCAGCTTCAAATCACGCAGATCATCCTAAGCAACCAACTAAGATGGCTCGGCCATATCTGGAAAGGCCATAAAGACAGCCCCGTAAAAATTGCCACCTTCAAGAATCCTGAGGGGTCCCGCTCCAGAGGTAGATCCCCTACTCGATGGCTCAACGACATCGAAAATGACCTCAAAGTCCTAAAACTTAAGAACTGGAAGGGAGTTGCCATGGACAGGGGGAGCTGGAGAAGGCGTGCTGTTGAGGCAACCAAGGCCAGCAAAGGGCTGTTGCGCTCATGAAGAAGAAGAGAATTTTTAGTAAAAATAGTTGACTCCTTAGCCCTTTGGAAAGATACAGACGTATTAGCCGTTCACCTGAGTGTCAGATTTTTCAGTAACATACATGGTTTTTAATCACTTATAAAATTTATGATTTAACTAAATTTTAAAATTTGAAGTATAGAGGAGTAATTTATTATTATCTGCAGAATTAAAATTTAAAAAAAATTAAGAAAATAAATTTTGAGTTAAAAACTTACATTTTAATCTCATGATGTAGAGACAAATTTACACTTCAGCAAACTTGCTTATCCCTCGGATAGTTTTAAAAACACATTATTATATCTTAGTTTTAATAAACCCAATGAATATTTTCCCACTAGTTTATCAACCCTATATGCATTGATTTATAACCAAGTCCCAAATAGTTCTACATTCTCATCAAATACCTCACTAATAATTATTACACTTCAACCCAGCATCGCTGTCGGGGCTCACAAGTCTCCTCTACCGCGATAAAGTATCCTCTCTTGCCCCAAAGCATCCGATTCTGTGTCACATACTTTCATCAGAAGTGTCACTGGACTTGGCGTAGAAATTGGGTAGTCATGGATACCACATGCCCAAGTTCTGTTTAGAGGAATCTTATTAATGGACATAGAAAATAGATTATATTTAAAAATTAATTCATTAGAATTTCAGTAACGAGGGGTTTCATTTGGGGTTGTAAAAATGTAATGATTTGTTACGGTTTTCTGGGTGATTTGTAAGTGATGTTTTTTAAGGGGAGATTCTTGGTGTTGGGTGACTTATTTCATTTAAGTTATTACCTGCGAAATATATGTTGGTTTAACATATCAGGTCGATTTGTATAGCTTCATTTACGTCGTTACTGTCAAACTTAGACCTTCATGACATGAATTTATTTCATTTCCAGTTTAAATATCTTAATGAAAAAAGAATTTTAAAAGATATGCTTATTAAAATTAAATATATATTAATCTTTATATAAAAACTGAAAATAATGTTTTCAGTTTTTCAATTAAACATAAAGAAAAAAATCTACTAGAATCTTCATTATTGCTTGCTAAGCAAATATACGGGATTTGGAGCGAGTTTTTCCAACTCAACATGCTTCCATTTAAGCACTCGTTGCTAAATCCTAAAATTACGTTTTGAAAAGTAGTAATGTTAATTTTAGGTAAAAGTGTGAGCAGATGTAAATAAGTGTAAGTAACGATATCCGGTTTTCCTCAAAATATATAAAATAAAAAATATCTAAACAAAAAGAAAAAAAAATTAAAAATACTAACCCAGTTTCCCCGAATCTTGCGAATGATCACATGAAAAATGTGTTTATATGTAAATATAAATGAAATTGTTTAAACGGCTCTCAGTGAAAACTCGGCAAAAATAATTTTAATAGTGATATCGAAAGTGTTAAATAAACTGCATCAATCCGTTATTTAAGTATCTATAATAACAATAGCTGAATTCTTGGTTAGAAAAGCAATATTCATTCGACCAATATTGTGGAAAAACATGAATAAAAGTCAAGCTATATCACCAAATCCAGCCACCATTGCAGAAATAATTCATCGTCAGACATCTAATCGATATGAAAGCTCATAAATCATAACCCAGAAAAAGAAATTTAAAAAACGTCACAAAACTCGAAGAAACAAAACAAGTTTTGCGGACTAAATCTCTTTTCTGTCAGCTAACCACAAAATTTGTTCTCTTAAATTAGAACCTGGACGTTAATCACATCATATCGATAAGCTAACCACAATCGAAATTAAATTTAGGATTTTTTCTGGACTGATGTATGAGCGACCGTTTTTCATGAATTATTAATAAAGACATTTTTCTCTAATTACTCATATTTTGGATTTCCAAAATATCTTTTGATTTGGTCGATTTAGGAGCCATTGTGAAAAATGTGTTTTTTTCCATGAATAATTGTAATTAAATATGGTATATTTATTTTGTGGGTACTTCGCAAAAACCTTAATGAAATTCTCGGTAATAACTGTCTTAAGCTGGAAATAATGAAACTGAGTGAAATATGACTGTGCGACGGAAATTGAGTTTTTGCGAACGAAATATGAATGAATGTGTGTAATTTAATCAGGACTTTCTAAACAAAGCAATTACTTCTCATACATTATATTCAGGATCAAAAAAGCTATATGTAGCTAATGTCAAAATAAGTTGTTCGTTTTTGTTTGAATATTTTTCAAGATATTATTTGTCAATGTTTTTACTTCGACCATTTAGTTTTCATTTACAAGTAAGGGAGAACTATTGAACTATTAATTTCAGTAAAATATTTTCTATTTCTATTAGTTTGGGTTGCAAATACATGAAATATGTTATACCGCAAAACATTTGCAGAGTTTTCTGCAAAAATAAAAGTTGCTATTAAGTTTGTTTGAGGTTATAGAATCGCTGCCTTCACACTTTACCTGCATTAACATAAAAAAGTAATGATACAGTATGGAGAGAAAGGAAAATTTACATTTTCGATGATGAAGCTGTCTAAAAGGACTTGTCAAAAGCGTTGATCTTCTATGTTCATTGGATTGTGTCGAAAGTTCCAAATCAAATTAAAACTGAATAAAGTTTGAATATTTGATTAATATTGAGAGACAGAGAGAGAGAGAGAGAGAGAGAAAGAGAGAGACTAAAAGAATAAAAAACTTTAAAAAACGTCAGCTGTAATCATCCCTCTCACGGAAAATTCATGGATAAATGTGTGGCTAACAAGACTGCGACGATTCACTCGCAAATAGCTTAAATAATTTTACCATTAGTTGAATTATTTAAATATTAGTTTTGTTTTATATTTTTATAAAATGCGCTTAGAATACAAAGTAAACTATTTTCCCATTTTCTTTTATAAAGCACTAGCTGACCCGACAGACGTTGTCTTGTCTTTACTATGAATATTGAATTCTAATTGAAGGTTGATCGAAAAATCCATCGATCCTTGGGAAATGCAGCGAAAAATGTCCAATGTGGAATAATACCCCATATGGTGGGTTCAAACTAACCCTAACCAATTCAAACTAACCCTAACCCATACAACTGGATGGGAATAGCTACCCTACTCTAAATTATTAACTTCGTCAAAAGCCGAAAATGCAAACATTCAATTGGCCATATCATAGCTGTACCAAATTGACAGTTTCATAAACATAAAGTTTTTACACTATACGTAGAGGGAATTAACATTTCTTAGAAGTATTCATCAGATCTAGAATAGTAATCGCCTTTACTGCCATGATACATTGTAGCAATATCTTCACTTCTTACCATTTATAAACATCAATTAAATTAAATTCGGAAACAAAAAAAATCAAGATTTAAATTCTATAAATAAAATAAAATAATTATATTCAAATAACAATCCTACAAACTAAACTCACGTGCTCACGTTTATACTTAATTCTTTAAGTATAAACTCATGTTTATACTTAATTTTAGCGCACGCTGAACGCGCTGAAAATTTGTTCAAATTAGAAAACGAAATTTATAAATTAAAAGTTCATAACAATGCTTTACATTCCTATGGAGAAATCAGGTTTTGCACTCCTACATCCGTTCGGGTTCGAATTTCGAATAACTCATTCATTAAGAACCTTCTCCTAACAATAACACACACAACCAAAAAAGAATTAGTGAAATCGGTCCAGCCGTTCAGGCGTGATGCCGTCACAACGAAAAAATGGGACTTTAATTTATATATAAGATTATATCGTACTGTTGCCACTCATAGTTTCATAATATCTTCAGTCACGTTTTTAAATCTTTACAAGGCTATTATTATATAAATTATATTATAAATTGGAGGGCTCATAATACAAGTGAGCTAAGTCCATAAAAATCTTCTTAGTGCTACAGTGGTTTAAAGTGAATGATTCAAAATCAAATTAACTCTTAACTTTTTTTTAATTGCTGCTGCCTAGCGGATATCATCTAAACTTAGCATTTTCAGTTAATGCGCTGAAATTTTACATAGTTATTGCATGCAATTGCGCTGCTAACTCGAAATTGACAAAATAGTTATTGTATTCTTAATTACTATTGGTTTACTTGTATTCAGAATTATTATTGATTTACTTGTATTCTGAATTATTATTGGTTTACTTACATTCTGAATTTTTATTGGTTTACTTGTATTCTGTTATCTATTTTTATTCAAATTCCTTCAGGTCCGGACCCATACCTGATGTACGCCAACAGAGCCGATATCCGCATGGTGTCCCTCTTCAGCACAGACCCTCCATCCAAAATCCTAAGCGGTCTCCAGAACGCCATAGCTGTCGACTTTCACTACGCGACGGGCCGGATCTTCTGGTCCGACATAACAACTGACGTCATCCGGTCTGCGTATTTCAATGGGACTGGAGTGTCTGACGTGGTGACTTACGGACTGACCAGTCCGGCAGGTCTTGCCGTCCATTGGCCTCTGGAGAAGATCTTGTGGACGGATTCAGGCACGTCCAGGATTGAGGTGGCCGGGTTTGATGGTTCCATGAGACGGGTGTTGATTTGGAAGAACCTGGAGAAACCGAGAGCTATAATTGTGAATCCTGAAGAAGGGTGAGTTTATGCTTATATAGAGAGAATAATTTGCTGACCTGCCAAATCTTAGAATTTAACCCGGCAATACCGAATTTTAACTACTTTCAGAACTTCCGTGTAATATGTACCAATTGCCGGATTTTCAAAAGGGTAAACAATAAACTTTATCTTTGCTCTCAGAACCTGGAAAATGGTAATTGCTGAGTCAAATCCGGAGAGTTTAAGGTTGTTTGGTTGAATTAACGTCGCACTAAAGCCACAGTTGGCAGGCTTGATAATACTATAACATTATTAACTCTGTTTTGTTTTATATGAAAGTCCATTTAGTTATGTTTTAAAGAAATACTCTGACAAAATCCGTTGAAAATACTTTTCTAGTTCTTGACCTCTTCATTTCCTTGAATCTATTAATGAAGTCATGGTACATTACGAGGGAGAGTGTAGTATCCCAATAAACAGTTATACGCTATTTAAACAAATTAAAACGGTTTTCGCTCACCCAACACCGTTGCTGGTCTCAAATAAGGAAAGCAAAAAGAGGAAAAAATTATTCAAACTAATTTGCCTGCTTTAGCTTCTGAAATAACAAGGTAATTAAGTTTGATGAGGAAAAGAACCAGGTTTTTGAAGTAGATAAAAGTTAACCAATCTGTCTCGTAGTCAGAATATTTTCAGGTATAGAAACTTCTTCAACATTTATCTGTCTTTAATATATATTTTTGTTTTGCAGTACCCTGTACTGGACTGACTGGGGAAGCCGTCCCCGTATCGAGAAGGCAATGTTAGACGGCAGCGAGCGCAAAGCCATTGTGGACACTTCGCTGTTCTGGCCCAATGGACTGACCATCGATTACCCAGCACAAAAGCTGTACTGGGCGGACGCGAAACATCACGTCATAGAGACAGCCGCGCTGGATGGCTCGGGCAGAAGGAGGGTCATCGAGAAAGGTATGGCGCGTAGTTATAGTTATGATTTACAGATTACTACACTGTATAAAAAAATCCCTGTAAAATAACAGGGAACGGCAGCAGAGATTCCAGTCACACCCCGTTAAAAAAAAACTCTCATTCCCATCATTTCCTATAGCTATAGATGAGCTAAAACTATAAAAATACGGGAATCACCCTAATTTTCTAACAGTCTAAGGGATAAGGCCGTTTATTCAGTGGGTCATACCATTTTCCATCAAATAAGGCTGTTGAACATAAAAATTGAAGAGAAAATGCTCGAAAATTTACAGATTTTTTTTTACAGTGTATGTTCCTCAAGTGGCCTAGTGCAAGTTAAATGTGTGGGTAGTAATTTTCTAATTATAAAAATGTATTATTGTTTTAATAACACAAATTAGGAACATAAGTTTTTAACGCACGTTTTGCTTTTTTATGTTTTTGTATTACAATATGAAAATTTAACTACCTTTATCAAGATAATTTTTTGCGATTATATGCCAATTTTAGCTTCCACACTACGTTTATAACGTAAAAAGTGGAAGGTTTTATAATCGTTCAGTCCGTCTGTCTGTCTGTCCGTCTGTCTGTCCGTCTGTCACCCACTTTCACAGAAAGAACCACAAGTCTCACAGACAAGTGGGATACGTCATTTTAAAGCAAAAAATCAGATTAGGCTACATTCCAAATTTCATTAAAAAATTTAAATTAGAAGTTTATTTAAAATTTAAATAACTAAATTTTTTTTATCTACATTGAAATAACATGCAAATTCTATTTTTATTCATATTTTCACTGTTGTCATCCACAAGTCCCACAGACAAGTGGGATACGTCATTTTGAAGCAAAAAATCAGATTAGGCTACATGCCAAATTTCATTAAAAAATTTAAACTAGAAACTTATTTAAAATTTAAATAACTAAAAATTTAATCTACATTGAAATAACATGCAAATTCCATTTTTATTCAATATTTTCACTGTTGCCATTTCTTTAAACGTACGAGAAACTTTTGTTAATATAAAAATACACTTTTGAAAAAATATTTATTTATGTGATATAATTCGGTTTGGATTGTTGTATTATCACAATAGAGTTCTTTTAATGGTTCTATATATATGTATGAAGAAAGATGCATAGAGAATTCTAACTTGGCATAAAAAAAAATATGCTAAGTTTCGCTTTTATTTTTAAAGCATCAATTGTACAAATTATATATTTTTTGAACTGTAAATTAATTTAACAAACTATAAATAAGTGAATTTTCGAAAGAAATGTAAATGGGAAATTGTGGCGACAAAAATATTTATTAAAAAAGATTACATCATTATTCTTCGAACTTCAAACAAATTTATCAAACGATAAAGTCTAATTATTAAATCTGAGAAAGAAGATTAATGAAAATAGTTAATTTTGGCGTTTAAAACTTTGAATTACAAATAGCTAAAGGCCCTGTTTTTATTAGAATTAAATCACATTTGCCATTCGCAACAATCGCTCGAGAAACTTTAATTCTTTTTGACAATAAATTAAAATAAATTTATTTTTGCGACATCGATCAGTTTGAAATGACATCAAATATATTTCACTACGGAATCCTTGTATGTTGATATGAAATGTTTTCATTCTATTTAAAAGCGAGGAATATGACATATTTATTCTTTAAAATATAAATTAATTTTTGCAAACGATAAGTAATAATTATTGAATTTTCGAAATAAAATAAATGAAACTAGCCAAATTTAGCTTGTAAATGTTAAATATAGAATTAATGTTGTGTTTGGCGCGTTTTTTCCTGTTAAACACAAATATGTGGAAGCGAGTTAAGTGACAGATTCTGTTATTTAAAATTACTTATTATTTCCAATTTATTTCAAAAAATTATAATACATCACCCAATATAAACACAATGTATTAATAATTGTATAAGAATATTCCCCAATTTCTACAAAATTTGAACTATCAAAAACGCTTTGTTACAAGCAGAAAAAAAGTCCTTTCACATTGGCAGTAGAACAGCAAATTTAAAACTCATTTAGAATAAACGCAAAAAAAATTGCGATATCCACCCGCCAACACACTAAAACATTTTACAGCACAAAGTAAAATGTTCGCTCTTTAAACTAATCAATAAAAACTGCATCATTAACGAAATAAATATCCCTCTATCCCCCCTTCCCATTCAACTGTAAACGAAAAACTTGGCACCGAAAAAACAATCATCCAATTCATTAAACAAAACGAGAAGAATCGGGAGTCAATATAAAGTTCATTTGTGTCCGGACGATATCGCTTTGTAAGCCGTGACTTGGTAAAACGACGAAGCAACAAAAAATATAAAATAAAACTTAATGTTTTAAACAAAAGAGGTGCAAGTGCACCAAATACTATATAGAAAATTTTCACAAATATAATCAACGTAATTGGCTCAAAGTTATTAAGAATTTACTCTTGCTTATATGTGTTTTGTTATATAGAATTTGCTCTTGCTTGTGTAAAAACTTAATAGTCAAACAAAAAGGAGCATTAAGTATTATTTAGAAAATATTGGCACACAAATATAACCTACTTATGGAGCAAATTTGTTTAGAATTTACTTTTTTTATGCAATTAGTAATGTAGAAGGCAGACTTAACAACTTTACTATGTGAAACGGGTTTACTTGATGTACCTGACATCGGATAAAACATATTACACACCGGCACTTATTTCGTTCTTTCGCCTAATTTCCACCAAATAAAAATTCCGAAAGACCGATAAAACTACTTTGACTGAACATATTTCTCCAGAGCGGGAATGACAAAGTAACTGCTTAGACCTAAAAACTAAAAATGAAATAATAACAACTTTTTGCCAATTTTTATACATTAAACGGGAGTTAAAATTTATTTTATGGTTTGAAATGACTTTTAGAAGGTGGGCACAAAATCGTTATTGTACCAGGAACAGCCAAGGAAATTGCTTCTTCCGGCCTTGGCTGTGTTTCCGACTTGTTAGAAGGGTTAGGTAGGGAGAGGGGTAGCAATATTTTCTGGAAAGGTACTTACTCTCTTCCGCTAGTACACCCATACAGAGTTAAGAAGAAGATGGAGATGCTTGGCGCGAAATAAGTTGAAGCCTTCAGAAAATCGCCAAGTAACCCTAAACAAAACGGTCACTCAACGTTATAGTTAAACTCATAGTTTCCTTGCACAGAAGCCACGACCATGGGCGGAGCTATAAAACGCGCGGAGCAATCAGATAAAGATAAAATTTCATCCGTTTTATTTTGTCTTTATCTGATTGCTCCGCGCATTTATAGCTCCGCCCATGGTCGTGGCTTCTGTGTAAGGAAATTATGAGTTTAACTATTGTTGAATGTAAAACGTATTGTTTTATTCATTAAAAGGCGTTGATTAAAAATCAACAAAGGCTGTTGGCGCAGTTTTAGGATGTAGCACGAGTTCTGAATAAACACAAGAAGGTAGTAATTCCTTTCACATGTAAGCAATACTTCGTTTTAACGTTGTTATTGTGGTTTTTTTTCAGATATCTAAAAAGTCGCCGAGTTGATGTAGTAAGCCTATACGAACTACACTGTAGAATATCGCCAAATAGTTTGACGAGAGCATTTGTTTAGGCTAATTTTCTAACAGTCTAAGGGATAAGCCCGTTTATTCAATGGGTCAGACCATTTTCCATCAAATAAAGCTGTTGAACATAACAATTGAAGAGAAAATGCTCGTAAATTTACAGGTTTTTTTTACAGTGTATGTTCCTTAAGTGGCCTACACAGCAAATCAAAATGTCTTAAATTCAGACAAAAATGTGTCTTAAACGGATGGCACTATATCCAGACCTTAAATCGCGTCTGAAAGTTTAAGACACTTGGGGATGTTTTAAACGGCTACGTTTCAGAGGCTTATCGTGTCTGAAAAAGGGTTCACTTTCTAAATAAACTGTTAGAAAATTAGCCTTAACAAATGCTCTCGTCGAACTATTTGGCGATATTCTACAGTGAAGTTCGTATAGGCTTACCACATCGACTCGGCGACTTTTTAAATATCTGATAAAAACCATAATAACAACGTTAAAACAAAGTATTCTTGCATGTAAAAGGAATTACTACCTTCTTGTGTTTATTCAGAACTCAAACTCGTTCTTACTACAAAGAGATCGATGGCTTCACTTGGCAAACCGGTTTTTGCATTGGTTTTTCGCATTGGTTTTTGCAAGGCAGCATCTCTACCTTCTTCTTAACTCTATCGGCACACCTCATACGTCGAAGTAATTGCTGGGTCGGGAAATTCGGTGGCATTGGTTTTAAGTTTTATGAGATTTATTTGAACTCTTGGCAATGGATGGTGGCAGGCGAATTGATGTGGGGCTCTGGTGGGTTATTGGGCCATTAAACTGCAGTTATTCTTATCGCGGAACCGACCACTGAAAAAATGCGGCTCATTCGGGACTTATTAATTAGCTGTAATTCAGGTTAGAGAGAGAGAGAGAGTAGTGCAAAATTCGGTGTTAACAATTTTTTAGTGCGCGGATTTTTGAACCTCTTTTTTCATATTTTTAACTTCCTAGTTTATTTTTTTTTTAAATATCCGTATTCATACATATTACTTTTAGTTTTTAGTAAAAAGATAATTTTTAAAAAAATAAGCCATATTACCGGCTGAATATCAATAGACATAGTCATGTTATCGAGCCATCGGTTGAGCATGGTATAAAGAAATAATCAACGCCAGGGTGCCAATGCCAACATTACTTTGGTTTTTTTTTTGTAAAAAAAATGTAGTTGTCTTTTTAATATACTTAAAAAAATCGCAAAAATACTAAATTTTATTTTTCGAAGTACTGTTTGTGCATTTGCTTTAAACTTGTTATAAAAATAGATGAATAAAATTATACCAAAATTTTTTATTGCAAATTCCGGTTTTAATAATAATCTTAATTTTGATATTTACATATGAAAAAAAAATGATTATAATATCCTTCTGATGAATGATGATCGATTGATATCAAATAAAAGATTACATAACATACAAGTCACCGATATTAAAGGTTTTATGATTAACTTGTTTAGTGTATAATAAATTAAAGTTACATTCATCTGAAAATAATTTATAAATACCCTGAACCAAACGAGAACTAAATAGTTATTTTTATAATTGCGTGAAAAAACCCCGATTTTTACAGTATAATTTTAATATGAGACGAGTGCGAAAAGTTATACTTTTTAGAAACAGTTATAAAAAACTAGCTGTTATACCCGACGTTGCACGGGTAGAGGTGGAAAAATAATTTATCAGTCAATTTAACTATTTTTTTTCTTTCATTTTAGTTACATAAGATATGAAGATTACCTGGATTAGATCGCCTGTATTAATCTCACTTTAAACTGATCACTCTTGGTCTGCGTGCAGAAAATGAAATATTCTTAATGAAAGCGAATTACATGATCTAATTGTTTAGATGTTATAAAGCTACTACAGCAAACGATTTGCATTTTTTATATATATTTTTATTTTTTTAACTGTTATAAGATAACTAAAGCAAAACGATTTTTGTTTTAGATGTTTATTTCTAATTTTTAGCTGTATTAAACTAAATATACTTAAAAATCGTTTTAAAAAATTTGTAAAATAAACTAAATAAACATCCGTGAAAACGTGCTGTTGAAGGAGCAATAACCTCTAAGGTCTTCAATGCATTGAATGGGAAGCATAAAAACGTTCGAAAACGATAGAAGGAATGGTCTGATTCGAAAAATTCTTAGCCTATGTTTGTTCCGGAGATGAGATGAATTTTTGTGCCAAATTTCGTGACGATCTGTTGCGTGGTTCTTTAGATCTCGTGTCTTATACAAACAAACGGAAGTTGCCTTTTATGTATATAGAAGATTACTTTTTTTCACCCAAAAGCAGTGAAAAAAAGTACTTTTTTTTCACTCTTTTCATAAGATGCCAACATTTCATGTGAAATTTCTATTTCATAATATTCATAAAATACAGAAATTTATTGATCTGCTTTATTTATAAATATTATGCGCGTGAATGTTATTTATTTTTTATTTTTGAATCAGTATCCATGTTCAAATATTTGACTTTAAACTAAAAAATAAGTTTGCCTTTTGTATTTCCAGGGATTTATCGATGACGATCTTCTTTACGTAAAAAAATTAGCGCGTGAATTATTTTTGACTAATGAGATTTGATTTTTTTCACGTAATTATAAAAAATAGTGTATGAAACACGTGTGAAAAGTAAACGTTTTAAAACACGTGTCATTATTTCACTCGCTCGTGAAATAAAATCCACTAGTTTTAAAAAGTGATACTTTTCACACTTGTTGCATAAATAACTATTTTATAATTGCGTAAAAAAATCCGATTTTTACATTATAATTTTAATATCAGACGCGTGCGAAAAGTTATACTTTTTAGAAACAGTGATAAAAAATTACTTTATTTCACCCAAAAGCAGTGAAAAAAAGTACTTTTTTTCACTCTTTTCATAAGATGCCAACATTTCAAGTAAAATTTCTATTTCATAATATTCATAAAATCCCGAAATTTATTGATCTGCTTTATTTATAAATATTATGCGCGTGAATGTTATTATTATTATTTTTTTGAATCAGTATCCATGTTCAAATGTTTGACTTTAAACTAAAAAATAAGTTTGCTTTTTGTAATTCCAGAGATTTATCGATACCGATTTTCTTTACGTAAAAAAATTAGCACGTGAATTATTTTCGAACCAATGAGATTTGATTTTTTTCAAGTAATTATAAAAAATAGTGTATGAAACACGTGTGAAAAGTAAACTTTTTAAAACACGTGTCATTATTTCACTCGCTCGTACCTCGCTCGTGAAATAAAATCCACTAGTTTTAAAAAGTGTTACTTTTCACACTTGTTGCATAAATAACTATTATGCAACTAGTGTGAAAAGTAAGGCTTTTTTAAACGAGTTGAATAAATTATTTCACGAGCGAGGTACGAGCGAGTAAAATAAATTCACGAGTTTAAAAAAGGCTATTTTCAACGTGTTGTCATACACTATTTTTTATAATAACGTGCAAAAAAAAGTATTTATTAAATTGGCATTTATTGATTGGCTTATTAATTATTTTATTATCACGTTCAAATGATTTGAAGGTGATTATTTATATTAATGATTATTTTAAAATCACGTGCAAAAAGTATTTCTTAGATTGGCATTGGAAATAAGACGCCAAATAAAGAATCACGTTCAAATAAAGAATTTTACACCAATCACAAAGCCGCCGAATAAAATATCACGCTCAAATGAGGAATTTTAAACCAATCAGATGTTCTTATTTACTTTGTCGCACTAGTGCGAAAAAGTAACTTTGAAACACGATTTCGTTAAAAGCATCACTTTTGCCACGATTATTGATTTGAAAAAGTTAGTTTTTTGCACGATATTATAAAAAAGCTGTATGAGTTCATACCAATATTTTTATTACTATCAGGGCACAATCTTAACAGTTCATTTATGAGCGCCCTAAACTAACTCCGCCCATCAACTTAACTCCTAAAAGAACTGCCACACTTGGGAGTAAGGTAATGGAGAACCGAGTATATGACGTCATAAACTTTTACTATCCCATTCAGTACCTAAATTGCCGTCCAATCATCATCGTCCTAAGCGTCCCTGGAGTAAAATTAGCATTCGATGCATGCACACGTTTCATTCATGGTATTTTGATTTTTCCTCCCTGGTGATTTAACTACAAGAAGTTGCGATCTAGGTAGAGCTTAAGATGAAGTAAAAAAAGACATTTAACGTTAATTGAATATTTCTTACTTTTACTTGATTATCGCTTGGGGACTTTGTTTAAGAGGGGTTTTATTAGTTGGATATACATATTTATATGGAATTAAAAACTTAATAAATTGTGTTACACATGTTGAGTAATTTTTTAAACAATTTTACGGAAATATGAGCTGTTAAACAAATTAATTTGTAACATAAAATATAATATAGAAATTAATAATTTAAAATATTTAAAAGTGTGTGTGTTTCAGAATTAGACATTTTAGGTAGCCTGGCATATTGAAGATATATTAATACAACATTAACTGAACTAAAAAAAACTGTTATAAGAACGAGAAGATAACATCAGAATATTTCAGACAATAAAAAATTAACCATTATAATCTTGAATAAAAAATTAGTTTCCAAAATATCAATCTTGTTATCCTTCCCAATCTCAAAACACTTGCACCCCTTTAAAACTTCCTCATCATTCATCAACCCCATTGTCTCCTCTTCCAACGAGAGATCGAATTCATCTTATTGACCCGTTCTTTTACATTAAGCTTTTTCTTAGCTAAAACAATTTACCGAGATAGATTTTTATTATTTAAAAATTTCATATTTTTAATGACGCTAAATGCTAATCTGCATTTTTGTACTTAAAAAAACACTAGCAACAAAAAACATCTTGTGTAACGATGAAAGCGCAAATATCTTTGGAATAAGGTACATTCACTTTGAATTCATTTATCAATTTTCACCTTAGAGAAGCCCTATGTTTTAGACCAATGTTATAGAGCTAATAAATAATTTCTGCTCCATAATTTTCACCCTAGAAGCAATTTTGTGTTTACGTTACAATAAGTATTTTTATTGTAGGGTCAATTGTTCATTTTCAACTTCGAAGCAATTAATTTTTTACTATCAGTATATAAGCGATACCTACCTTTGAAAAAGAACTCAAATCTCGCCAACACTCTTACAGCACTAAATCCAGTGTGGAAGGTCCATCGCACAAAAACTTAGTGACACGCTCCTGAAAAATTGACCATTTTTTTTAAAACTCCAACATTTTACCCGTAAGGCGTCAAGGAACAAAAATAACTTAAAAACTCCCCCAACGACTAACACACTATATAAAAAAAGTTCTTAAAATTGATGGCTTTGAGGCTGGTCGCTTTGAAACGAAAATGAGAGTCAGAAAAAAAATAAAACTTATGAAAGAAAAGCGTTCTGACCGCATAGCCCAGGGATGATCAATTATGTAGGTTGTCATTTATGATAGGAAAAAGGATCCGCCCCGGGGAACTTCACTGGGGCTCCGGGATGAGGTTGTCAGGTGATCGGTTGGTCGGATTTATGGCTCAATATTTGTTCATCCCAACACGAAATAATCCTTAATTATGTGTACATGATTTTTCTTGCTTAAGTAAAGATGAAGTATTTTGTTTGGAAACGTGTATAGAAGATTGAAACTGCATGTTTGCGGATACAACTTGAAGTACATTGTCCTAGATGCAGTATCATGCAGTAACCATGTATTTAGGATTGAAACTGTATGTTGGCGGATTTGTTCTTCCCAACACAGGATAATCTTAACATTCAAGACATTTTCGTTTCAAAAGTTGCTTATTGTGTTCTTTTTTTATAAATAAAAGTTTAATGACTGTTGCAATCATCTTAAATTTGTTATCTGCAAACTGGGACAAAATATGGTGTGACCAATATAAATTTTTTTTGTCACAAATTTTGTTTTTAGACACTAGGGCATTTCCACACGTGACTTACACTACATCGGACGATTTAACAAATTTCGTTTGCATAGTTCATAATTATTTTCTACTTATTCAAAAAAAATATTGTATGCCAGTTTACCCCTGAAAATATACTATTTTTAGAAATCAAAAAAAGAAGAAAGAAAGAAAGAAAGTATTTCACTAAAAAATAATAAAAATGTCATACTGTGACTTACACTACATGAAAGGAAGTCGAGTTTTGGTTATCATTTAAAACTCTCATTTCTTCTTCATAGTGCAGTAAATCAACATTCTACCAGTGCTTAATTTAAGCACAAGGTTTAAAGCTAAATAATTTAATTGCAAAAAGTGTGGAAATATCATAGGAAATAATTTATTAATAGTTTTGTGCGTGACTTACACTACATTGAATTTGTGACTTACACTACATCATGTGAATTGTATCACAGATAAGGAAATTTAGGCAATAATAACATAACATATGTAAATAATTTTGAACATGGTAAGTTAAGAATTGCATACATGGTAAAATCATAGTTAGAAAAAGTTACAAAGTCCACTAAATTCGGTTTCTGGTTAATTTTTTAATCTTTCTCAATAGAAATTGTCGAAAAACCTTCCTTCTAGGCCACGCAAAACTTCCTGACCATTGCAGATGTTAGTTTTATAATAAAATACATCTTTACTTAACACGATTGCAACCACAAAATATTTAAAAATAATTTTCCTACAAAAGGAACTAAAGCTCTTCTTTCAGCATCAAATTCACTATTCAAAATTTGCTGATAGGTATTTCCATTTACAACATTCCCATTTGTTTTTCAAGAGATGTTTTTTTGGGGATTTTTGAAATATTGCAGTTTTTAAGTAAGTTTGTTTAATTTTAAAACAGAGCAATTTTTGAGTTCAGGAATCGGAAATATTTATGTCCTTTGATAGCAAATATAATTTAATCTACTATTCCCTTTATAAAAAACAATTGTAGAAATGTATAATAGTGATATGTTTGGCAGATTTCTTTGACAAGTGAAAAAATCTTTAAAATGTGGTCAATTTTCCTGAAGTGTTGCTGCTTTTATCCCTCCTCCTGTATCACCAAGTCCATCAAATGGTCATTTTTCTGACTAAGGTAATGATCAACTATGGTGCAGAGAAATGCATTCAATGTATGTCTACGGTTGGGAACATTGAATAGAGGTGGTTTATTTTTTAAAGTGTTAGTCCGTAAGTCGTTTGATGCTTTCCTTTCTTAAAGACATTTTTAACTCAATTTTCCTAGCTCAGGACAAACTTAATGCCAATAAAATTATAAAAAAGATCTAAAATTATCTTAGCTGTCGTTAAACAAATGAGCGTCACTGAAAAAAATTGATTAAAAAAGCGTTTATAATAGGATGCTTTTGTCATTAGTGAAAAAACGCCGGAAATTCTAGTTTAAGAAGTTATTAGTATACTTTCGATTTTCATATTTTCATCACAAAAATAATTTATATTTCATATTTTTTTTTAGTAAATGAAGTATTGTGACTTTAGAAGTGAAATCATTTTCAAACTGAAAATGTCTTCTTACTAGAACTGTATTTAGATAAACGATGGTTCTCAAACAGTATTCTACATTAGCATAGTTAAAATCTATTGTCTTTTTTTATAAATAAAAGTTTAATGAACTGTTGCAATCATTTAAAATTTGTTATCTGCAAAACGGGGGAAAATATTGTGGCACAATATAACTTTTTTGTCATACATTTTGTTTTTATACACTATTATTAATTCATAAAATAAATGAAATTTCAAGTTTGTCACTCTATTTTTCTATACTATTGTAACATTCATAAAAACCTTAATAAAAACTCGTAAAAAATTACAAACACATTTTTGCGTAAAATTATTTCAGTGAGGCAAACATTTACTTCAATTTATATATTTTTATAAAAACTTTAAAAATTACAGAAAATTCCTTTTCATTGCCTTTTTTAAACGTAGAAATTCCGAATCAAAAACTATTTTAAGAATAAATCTATTTATGTATACATAAAGAAAGGCCTTCAAATATATTTTACGATAAAGAAGGACTAAGCAAATATTTACTTGAATTATATTAAATGTGCGTTGCATTCCGAAAACAAATTTAATAACATAATTATATTTTTTAATTACATTAAATACAACTCGAAAGTTATGTCGGAAGAAAATTACTTTTAGCGAGTGAATTTTAATCTTGTCCTTTCAAGATTTATAATTACAAGATTAAATCACCCTTTAACTTCATTAGATAATTAAAACTCAATGGTAACGGTAGTTGAAAGATGTTTGAATTTGTAATTATTCAGGTGACAAATTAAGCTTCTATCTTACTGGACTTCTCTCAAATTGCAAAATATGAATTAACATACATTAGAAATTACCTCGTTAATTTAGAATTCTACTGTTGTGTATTTAAATATATGTTTGTATTTCTTAATGGGATGCATTAGTTTTACACGTGTTCACGCCACATTCATATTAGAGGTGTTTATGGTCTCATCCGAAGAGGTTTATTATTTAAATAGTCTATTTTATAATCTTGTGTAAAGAATCCCACTTACTCAAATAAATATTTGTGTGTAAAGTCACGTTTTTAATAAATGCAAAATTGCGTTTAATTTTGTTAATTAAAAAACATTGTACTGAAAAATGTAATTGTTTCTCATTTTGGCTATTTTTCTCAGCGATAATTGTTAGTGTGACAAAATTGTAATTGAACCTGAGTGGGGTAGCCCCAGGACCGGATTTCTAAATAGGCTAAGTAGGCTGTAGCCTAGAGTGGCGAAGTTTTTGGGGCGGCAAATTTTACGACCAATTAAATTGGCATTCGGCATAAAAAAATTACTATAAAGATACGAATATTTTTAAGAAAGAAAACAAATAATTTACATAAATGCGTAAACCGTAAACGTATATATAGTACTAATATTTCGTAGCAAACATGGTCGCTGAGTAGGGCAAGTGGCAAGTGCAACCCCTCCCCCCGGATTTCGAAGTTGTAAGAATAGTAGAACAGTTTAAAAAAATTCGCCTATTTCGCTTTCGATTTAGTGTATAAAGGTACATAGATGATTCAAATATGTGTATCTATTTTAAACAGCACATACCACCCTATTTTGCAGCTAACCAGCTACCTTTCCCCGAAGCGGAGAATATTGTGACTGGGACGGAAAATCGTAGTCTACAAGAGGCAAATCTTTAAATCCGGCCCTCGGTAGCCCAGGTGGGCCCTTGTGGTTTTATAAAAAAAATGAAGGAGTCGTTTCTTTCTGAGCCCCATACGGGTAGTGCCCGCATTACACAAATGGGCCTATGTAGATCTCAAATAAGTGTGCTACCTAAGTATTTACTCACACTCTTATTCAGCAAAATATTCAAGGATCGTTCCATCGTATTCTCGACTCAAAATGGCTACATCAGGACTCAACTCCCCGATTTTATTGTTATTACGAGATCAATCTTCAGCAGCGACATCCTGTGTTTAACTTACAACAGCAACTTACAAGTATTGTTTAATAAAACTTGTGTAGGCAACTTATGACATCGTAATCAGTTTCAAACTTCTCATATCAGTTAAAGATTTGTAAATTGTGCAATAGGTTCCCCAATGATATCTAACTATATTTTTATATATTTAAAAGAAGAGCCCGGGTGGCTTAGTGGGTTTGATCGCAGCCCATTACGCTAACAGTCTGCGCATTGTGCCAGGTGCGGGTTCGATTCCCGCCTTCGCCCTGGAAGTACTTTCTCTGTGTCAGTAAAATTTGTGACTGTGTCTGTCTTACTCGACGAAGGTTTATAAGCGTGTCTCTGATCAAGCACACAAACCGGAAATATATGTACCAACCAATCTTTAAAAGTCTTCAAATTTACCTGTGATTGAATTTTTAACAGATTACTTGTTCTTTTAGTATTTTCTAGTGTAGTTGCGGTATTATTTTGTTGTTTTATTTGCCTGTGTTTTTTTCTTTTTTTTTGCATCACTGTAATTGGTCTGTGTCGATTTTCTAATTAAATATATATATCTTTCAGATCTGCCACACCCGTTCGCCATAACTGTATTTGAAGACCACTTATTCTGGACCGACTGGCAGACCAAAAGCATCCACAAGGCGAACAAGTTCACGGGCCGAAACGCCACCACACTCCACTCCAAGCTCAATTTCCCCATGGACCTTATAGTAGTCCATCCCCTCAGGCAGCCCCATGGTAAGAAGCTAAAGTCACTCAACCAATTGCTCAACTCTCTGAGGGCTAAGCAATTTGGCCGAATTGCAAATGGTTTTCACTGCATGATTTTAAAATTTTATTTTTAGCTGAAAAATTAAAATTTCTTTTGATTTTTATAAAATTTGTTTCTATAGGAGATGATAATATATGATTCCCCATGCTTTAAATTTTAAAATTTTGTTTAATTAAGGAATATATATAATTTAAATAAGTCATGTGTGTTGCTGGAAAACCTGACATTCAAATGACGGGTTTATAACTTCTTTTTCCTTCAGATGAGTAATTTTCTTTTATTCGAGTATTTTTCACCAGGACAATTCTTTTCAAGGTGCACAAACTTTAAAGCAACTTTCCTTTAAATATTCTTAAAATATTGCTTTGATAAAATGGGAACTTACCCACTTATTTTTTTTTCAGTTAGAGATCCCTGCGCAGAAGACAATGGTGACTGTAGCCATCTTTGTATGCCAAATAATGTATCATATACCTGCCTCTGCACAGTTGAAGCGCCAGTACAAGTAGACGATAAAACTTGTTCAAAAGGTATTGTTTGTTAAATAAAATATTATGCTGCTCACTATCTGTTTGTGTTAAAGGGAGCTTTTTTTATTCTTTCAAGCACTCGCGCTTCAACCTACACCTGCAGATAATATTACGGTAATGTCTGCTTAGTGGTATGAATTCCTAATTTTCATTTTGTAAATACATATTTTTATTGCAACAAAAAACAAATCATATTTCTCACGTATACTATATCACAACGCAATTTGCTAATAATGTTTTCTTTAAAATTATATAACATCCGCTAAGTACAAAATATTAAATTCAGTTCAATAATATCTGTTTAAAATTAACTAAGCCAAGTTGTATGTCACGCAACCCTACTTTTATCCCTAGTAATAGTAACTAAAATATATGGGTCAAATGTTCCTTTATCAGTGTTGCTAAATGGGGAAACGTTTTAAAGTTTTAGGAGACAAAACATGAAATATATTTCGAAGGCTCTAACTGCTCTCGTGACGTATTTTTATAACAATAAAAGCCGTTTCTGGGAACGGTTGTGATGCAGGGTACAATCTTGATCTGGTTGATATTTTTGTTAATCGTCATCAATGGAAACGCATGAGTTTAATATACATTCCAGTTCCACTTCAATACAACTTTATAGGTATAGCAACCCCACGCTATTGTTTAAAAATTCTCCAATATACGGACTGCCCCTGATAAAATGCATACCATTAAAAAAAGATTTTTTTTTATGGAAGCTTAGAAGTTCGGCCAACTTCCACATATTTCAGTTTTTTTTATCAGCATCGCATGGGAATCGAATACCATAGAATATTTTTTGTTTAGATATGTTTTACACTTTAAGGATAAAAAATTCGGCTGGTTAAAGCGAAGATCTGATAAAATGGAGCCCGGTTAAGAGAGAGCCTACTGTACTATGACGCTCAAACACTATTCTAAACACACAAGGACTGTTTAAATGTTAACCCGGACACCATTTCTTCCAGAATGGTCATCTTTCCTGATCTTCACTCGTCGCAGCGATGTCCGATGGCTGTGCATCGACTGCGAGGACGATGCAGACATGGTATTCCCTTTCCGCAACATCAGCAGTGCTGGCGCTTTAGATTTCGACGCGGACACGGACACGATTTACTGGTCGGACATCACCAACGACACCATTTCCAGGTCCAACATCAACGGATCGGATCAGCAGGTAAAACCTTGAACATTCTAATTTATAATGGGAAAGTTAGTATTAAATTAACGATCGAAAAGTGAATTAAGAAAAAAAACCTATTAGTTTGGAAATTGAGGTGTTAATGTTAATTAAGCTGTTTGTGACGTCACGCTATTCGTCTGGTTTGGATTGTCGGCTTTTCCTAATAAAAAGTGCGAAACCTATTCGTTCAAGGCCGACTATACCTTTCAGGATCCGAACAAGTTTCACTCTTCTTCTACGGAACAGCCGTCAACCCGAACTGAACGGATAGTGTGACGTCACAGAGAGTTTCCCTGGCCTTATTTTTGTGGTAGTCGGCCGTTGTAAAACAGTCTTTCGGAACATTGTGTTTATGCCTCCAGATGATGAAGTACAGTTGGAAATAGTTTTTTGATGAAACAGAAATTCCATAGTGCAAATGGCTAATTCCATGTAACTGTAGTGTAAGTCACGATTTAAGAGGAGATTAAAAGCTTTTTAAATTAAAAAAATAAACCAAATTAAATAAAATACATTACATTATTTAGTTATAATAAGTGTAGATCAACTATTCCACAATTTGTTTTTTCATTTAATGTTAAAAGTTGTAGTGATAATCACTTTTTACAAACGTGACTTACACTACAGAAAGGATAATTTTGCATGGAATTACCCAAATATATTTCTGGAAACTTCGATTATAGTTTATCTTTTAAAATAAGTTCAGTTCAGTTTATAAAAGAATGAGTCCGTGTAGTAACCAATATCTGCATAAATAGCGCCTAGCTACTTGAAAAGTAACGTTATCAAGTGTTCAATCACCAATTTATTCTGTTTTCCAAAACAATTACTTTACAGTGCACAAACATTTCAACTTCTTACTCAATTTCAGGTGGTAATCCGTAACACTCTGGAGAGCCCCGACGGTCTTGCCATAGACTGGGTGACCCGTAAGCTGTACTGGACCGATTCCGGTACACACCGCATCGAAGTGGCCAGCCTCAGTGGGCACATGCGGACCATCCTCATTTGGGAGAAGCTGGGCAAACCAAGGGATATCGTGGTCGACCCAACAACAGGGTGCGTCACACTTTTATTAAAACTCATATCTTATTT
Organism: Oedothorax gibbosus; assembly: GCA_019343175.1. NCBI lineage: Eukaryota > Metazoa > Arthropoda > Arachnida > Araneae > Linyphiidae > Oedothorax > Oedothorax gibbosus. The sequence goes on from JAFNEN010000273.1 coordinate 667,493, forward strand.
TTTAGCTTTATGTAGTTTATTATGATAATGTGGCCTACTATTTTTTGATTATCATTATTGTATACTTATTATTATACCTAGCGGTTTTGAGTATCAGTCAAACTCGGTTACAACGATCTCGTTTACAATGATAACTTGTTTATAACGTCTAAAACTGTTGGTCCCTTTAATTCCCATAGACCTTAATGTTATAATATTTAGCTTTTATAACGACAATCTTTAATTAACTTCTCTGTTATAAAGCTAAAAATATACGCTTATATGATATCCGAAAAGCCTTCTCAAAGAATTTTAAAAAATCCTTAGTTTTCCCTATGTAAATATTATTTTATTTGCGAAGAGTCACAAAATTTAAAATTTATTTCCAGCATAAAAATATTACTAATAATACTGACCAGTAAAGGAAAATTTTGTTTTCGATTCCAGTTTCTTATCAAATAAATTTTAAACCACGAATGAGTCATTCAAAAGTTGATTCATCCTAAAATTTGTTGTGTATTGCTGCTTTTTGATTGAATATTTCGTTATGAAAAATGTGACTTTGCATTCTAATAGAGAATCGACCACGAAATTATTCATTTTGAATCATTCTATATTTTACTGCCATAGCTTTTAAAATGGCAGAAACGGATACTCTGTAATTATTATATTTAATTTATTTAGAATTACTATAGTTACTTATTTTGATTATACTACTGCCAATAGCACATAGCATATAAAATAAAATATATTCTATACATGTTATTTTACATCTTTGATTAATAATATGAGCACAAAATACGTATTTTGCATGATTTCATATACAATTAATATTCAAATTTGTTTCTAAAGTTACTCGCTTATAACGTACGTCATAAGGATCGCGGGCCAATGAAATGCTCTATAACCGGGTTATACTTAATAGTTTTACTAATTTGTATACTTACTATACTTATTAATTTGCTTAGAATTAATAAGAATAATAAGTAAAACTTATTGATGAATATAAAAATAATGTGTATACTTATTAATTTATATATATATAAAATTATTTGTAGTATAGTCTTTTTCTCGTCTTATTATTATTTTATCGTCTAATTATCTCAGTATATTATTCCACCTTAAGCAGTACATATCACCAAGTATCATCGAAACTGAATAAAGAGGAAGTATATATCCTCCAAAGACACCAGCAAAATCCGATGTATATATTTTTCATATAAACATATTTTTCAAACGAATATATAAAAAAGCGCGGGAGATTTATCGACATTATAGGGTAGGATTTTTTTCAAATCCCCAAAAAACCCATGACTGAGATGATTTAAAGTTTGTAACTTTAAAGTAGGTATCATTCGACCGATAACTTCATATTAGAACTCTTTTATATACTTAAAATAATTAAAAAACAAATTAATATTTATCAATTGGCACGTCAATTTTAAGAAATTTAAGGTCGTAAATTCTAAAATAAACATTTTTTGTTGTTGCTAGGAATGCAAAAAGCAAATGCCTCAGTTTTTTTTAGTAATTAATAGTTTATTTTAGCATTGTTTTTAATCCGAAATGCTTTCAAAATGTACTGATGAAAAAACTTTCGTGATCGTGTTAACCCTCATACATCTTCATTTTTTTTAGAAATAAACGACTAATATCTGTATTATCAACTTTTATCGAAACATTTTAGTGCTTAAAGTTTTAAATAAATAGTGTAGTTACAGGATCTTTAAACAAATCAATTAACGCCGGTTTACGTTACATCAGTCTTTGTCCAAAGCGCTGTTAGTATAAGGTTGCGTTGGGTGCCAACTCAGACGCCGGCCCCGTCACTTGACAGTTGATAAAAATCACGATACTATGCCCTGAGCCCTCTGCGTCATGTCACGCAGAGCTTTTCTTTTAAGTATAGATGGTCGTGAAGGGCTGCACCTGGTTATATTAAAAACTAATAAAATGGATAATAAAACGCCGACAATAAATGAGTTAAACGCATGGTTTGTGTGGAATCGTGTGGCTCGGTGGTCTAGGGGTATGATTCTCGCTTTGGGTGCGAGAGGTCCCGGGTTCAAATCCCGGCCGGGCCCTATTTTTAAATTTTTGTGAATAAAGTTTGTTATTGGTTTGTTAGGGTTAGAGAAATATGCTTGACGCGTTTCACATGCATACTATTGCAAATTAATTTGACATTTTGATAATTCTTTGAAATTTATTATGAACTGTTTAAAAAAAAATCAGACCCAATGCCAAGCATATAGTTATTTTAACATATTTATTTTAATAATAAAAGTTTGAAAGTTTAATAAGACAAAAAAATGCGTGTGCATGGTCAATATCAGTCCAGTGTATTAATAATTGAATACTTTAAAAAAGGCAGGATGTATTGTTTCTTTAATTTCGACAACAAAAATATTTCTCGAGATCTAATTTCATATTAAAATACATACACAGATAAAATATTTTCCTTTAAACTATAGATTTGCTAATATTTTAAACCAATCCAGATAAGATTAAATTAATTCATTCAAGCACATTGTAAGAAATTGTGTTTCAAATTAGAATTCACCATCTGTGTTTCAAAGCGCAAATAATCCCAAAGTAATTTAATCAAATAATTCTACATTTTATCATAGAAATTTAATTTATTTAACCACTCAAACTTCATTTTTTAAAACAATATCTCAATAAAAAATACAACAATCTAATATATGCGAGTTAATTCAAGCAAAAGCAAAATTTCTTCCATTCAAAAACACTAATTTTAAACTTGGATGCAATGAAACAGATATTCAACTAACGATTATTTCACAAACTTTTTATCCTTAATATTATTTTTTTAATCTTTGGCTTATTTTACACGCAATGGTTCCAGTAATTTTTCCCGTCGTTATGGTGCCGGATGATCACAGTGCTAATATTAAGCCAATTGAATCTTTCACGTGAAAACGGTACTTACTGTTTTACCTAATGTTTTCAATCAAGTATAGTGAAAATGTTAAACGTTGCTGCATTGGCAATGAACGGCATCAAATTTATCCGCACTTCAAATCCCCTTAATATTGCCACTGCGAGATTAAAGACAGCAAGTAAAACCGTAAGTACGGTCTTTCCTTTCCATCGCATGTGAAACATAAAATACATTTAACATTGCCACTGTGATGGTGAAACCGTAAGTACAGCGAAGATAACTGGAACAGTTGCATGTGAAATAGGGGAACGGATATTTATGATTCTCGGAGCCATCACGATCACGATTTATAACATGTATATTATCAACTATCATACACTATAAACTTTTTTAATTATTTCACTCTTGCAAAAACTTTTATATAAATTATATAACGTCTGTTGAGGTTCGGTAATGTAGCATTAGCAACTCCATTTGTTTTCTTTATATTTACATCATGATATGTTTAATTTTTAATTTTTTTTTAAATCCATCAATTATAGGGCTTAACAATTCAACTAACGTAATATAACATCAAATACATAAAATAACAAAAACAGTTTTGTTCTAAAAGTGTATCTTAGAAATACGCTCGTGTTGGATTAGATAACGCAGCTTTCCGATTGTAAATGCTTTAAAAACACAGATAATATTTTTAACATATTTATCATTACAAATCTTACAATCACTGTAATATTTATAACCTAATATAAACACCTCACTACATAACTACAAATACTTGTTAATCCCACATTAAACCACAATACATATATATTCATTTTAACTTCCATAATTCAAACATTTTCATTACGGAAGTGGATATTTAGTAAGCTAATCCCATTACAAAACACACCAATAAATAATATGAAACTATATCTCCAACTAACATGTTTACTGACGCCGTATCTAACCATCAACAGTGGGACACAATATTGCAGCCGAACAAAGGCAAGCCAGAGACGACAATCCATAATAAACTGGGACCGATACCCCATTAATCTTCTTTAGCAGAGTCCTTATCGCGTCGATATTGGCCCGTGTCACTATCATTTGGATAGTATTTAGCCAGAAGGAACTAAGGGGAATCCTATGAAACATGATACTGTATATATGTGAAAGGAAGACCTCTGAATGAATTGTAAATAAAGCTAACCTTTTATCTACTGATGGTATTTATTTATAAGTACGACTTAAAAGCCGAAGTTTCACTTTTCATTGTTCAATTTGGAGAAAACGGGGAAAGATGGAAGTTTTTGATTGATATGTTCGGTTTTAGCACATTAAAGTCTATAAAGGTGAAGTATATTCTTCTTTAAGCTTTTACTTTAGTTATCCTAACTTTAAAATATTCAAAGACAAATAATTACAATTCAAACCTATTACGGTGCATAAAGGGTTTTAAATGCCTACAAGCTCTATTTCCCTACAGCCATTCAGACCCGACTCTGGTAAAAATAAAAAAAAACTTCTGTTCAAACAAGCACAGGTGGAACACATTCTGTTTAATTTATGTTTTTTCAACACAACAAACGTTCGCGAGAGGAAATGATTCTTATATCCATGCCCGATTGATAAAAAACTATAAACCATATTATTTCCAAAAATATATACACCAAAATTGTGACATTAATTTAAAATTACCGTTATATATATTTAATCACTAGTATAGCTATTTATCCGAAACAATATAAAAAACAGATGGTGAATTACATTTCGGAAGAGTACATGCATTCTGCACCTTCAACACTACACTGCAAAAAAAAATTTGTTGTTTTTACAGTTAAATACCATATTTTTTACAGTTAAAAACTGTTCTTTCGAAAAACAGACTGTTTTTATTTTCGTTAACATGACGTCACTCTCACAACCTATCAAATGCACCTGCCCCTCGGGGAAATTTGAAGACATGCAAAGAGTCACGTGATTGAGATCATCGGTCTGATTCGTTTCCGTGCATTGGGTTTCTGTAGCGTTAATGTTTATTAACTGTAACTTTGATTTAGTTGTAGTAGCTTTATTTGTAACCGTGTGGCGGTCAGCAAAATACCCAATACTAGCCTTTGCAACCGAGTAATTACTTTGTCACAGACGGTTCAGTATTGGACTCGCACGCAAGAGGTTCCTGGATCAAAACCGGTCCCGGTCCATACCTCTTCCAAGAACCTCTTGCGTACGAGCCCAATACTGAACCGTCTGTGACAAAGTAATTACTCGGTCGCGAGGGCTAGTACTGGGTATTTTATTTTAGCAGGGAGAAACTGTTAAATGAACACGGGGAAACTATTAAATTAACAGTTTTCCCCTGCTAAATTAACAGTTTTCCCTGCTAAGTTAACAGTTTGTCCCTGTTAAAATTACAGTTTTCCTGTAAAAAAAATAAATGTTTTAAACTGTAAAAAAAATACAGTTTTAAACTGTAAAAAAATTACAGTTTTAAACTGTAAAAAAACACATATTAACTGGCGTCAAAGTTGACAGATTTTACCTGTAAAAACAACAGTTTTTTACAGTGTATTTTTGCACTATCCATGCATTATTATTTGGTCACAATACAATTCTTGTATTGTTCCAACACAACTTGTAAACACCTGAGCAAAGATATAACTTTTTATTCGAAGTCAACAGAAGTTTTTCTTGAGTGTAGTATGTAGTTACTATGTGTTCTTTTTAGTGATGTGCACGGTGCACTGAAAGATATTCTTTAATTTTAAAAGCAAATCTCTGGAAGATAGAGATAAAAACAAATCAAATTCTCGCAGCATATTTGAGTTACAACAAACAGTTTTTAAGACGCTGAATGTATTTTAATTACATATTTTGTCGATAAGTAATGCTCTGTAAATTTATTTAAGGATATTCCCGAAATTTTAACATTCGAGGCAAAATCAGAGAACAAAATTCTCGGCAACCTTTTCCGACAGAGGGACTTGAATGACCACAAATGCGTTTGTGACAGACTTTTTTAATTTCTGATAAGTTGTTGATTATTACCGACAGGATGCCCTTCGAGTAACCCCATAATAGCACAATCTTTAAAAATATTAAGGTACTTGTATTGTCGATGTTTATTTCGAGAATACACTAAGAAAAACCTTGAATTAAAAAAAAATGTGTTTTTCCCAGTTAGTATTACAAGTTGAGTTGAAACATTACACAAATTGCAATGCAACTAAAGAATAATAAATGGTTAGCATAAAAATTGTGTTGAAGGCACTGCACACATCTAGTCTTTCAAAATGTATTTCAGCATCTAATCTTTAATGTTTCGAATAAATATCTACACTAAAGATAACAATATATATATATTATGGTACTCTAAAATGAATCTTATATAGTTTTTGCACATGTTTTAGAAAACAATTTAGTTTACAGTTTTATATTTGTCAATAGCGCATGAATATAAAAATCAGCTCCCCTGGCAATCGTCAGTTGTATGGAACAACGCAAATTTGTGTTCGTATGGCATTAATACAATTCTTGTATTGAAGCAACACAATATTAATAGTGCCATTTTTACACAATTCTTATGTTTCCCTTATACTGTTTGAACACAAGTTTTTCTTAGTATATATCGCTACTTAAACGTCGTTTGCAAGAAAAAGAGCCACTTACTGACAATATATGCAGCAAAAATGATTTTCATAGTTTTAAAAAAAGAATGACTGTCGCACAAATACGCCAGAAGAATTTTGTTTATCATTAACCGGTTTCAGGATTTCAAAAACTCCAATCAGGGAGTCATTTTCAGGACACCTTGTATCATAGGTATGCATATTGCATGTTCCCCCTTTGATAAACAATCATATGTTTCTTAAAATGAAAAAACATTTTTACAAACTTTTCAGTAATTTCGAACTACAAACATCTTTGTTCTATTATATTACTTATACTATTTTTTCAAAGATGAGCAATTTATAAAATACCAGTTAATCTCTTCCGTTTTGTGTGGTTTGTATGAGGGAGCTACTCTTTTTTTGCTCCCCAAGGTATAATCTATTAGGTTCCTACGATTTAAACCAACAAAAAAATCCATCAATGCTAAAAGAGGTATTTGAGCCCAAAAACATTAAAACTGTGGGACATCCCTAATCACGGCAAGTCCATAACTGAAATTACAGGATCATCTAGTCTGTAAAACGGAATCACTCTGAACGGCTGTGGACGTCCTAGCCAGATTGGGACTTGAATCCACAGACTTTGGGTTACATATACAACTTTACGCATAGACATAAATTTAGCCAAATGTTACAAGTAGGTCCAGAACATATTAGATAAGTAGACAGAGTCCTGGCAATTATAGTGGTATAGCCACCCGCTTCCAGCAATATCATTGTTTTGTGAACGGACGATGCATCGCTAGTGGGTTATAGGATGGTGAAAAAAACGTGCCAAAACTACTAGTAGTCGTGACTCTACACGTAAAAGTTACAAAATACTGTAGTGAATTGTGGCTGGTTTGTAGTGGACTGCATAGAATTACACTCTCAAAATAATAACTAGTATATTTCTCAGTAATTTATTCTTTATAAAACACTAGTAAAAAAATGTTGAAAACCCAAAATTTCAGTACCACATATCGTGCGCACAACAACTCCGCGCGTGCATACTTATCAATATAACGTTGCAATTCATCACAGAATGGTTAGAAAAGGTTGCGGTCACAAGAAAACATACAATTTCGCAAAAGTCACAATTAACCCATCAACGACGACTTTGAAAATACCATTAACACTTTCATTTCAGAATAAAAACGTTAACTTTAAGTGTTTTTAAATGTTTTTTATGTCTCTTAATTTGTTCCTCATAAGTTTAGGACAATATTTTATCGTTTTCATTCGTCTTAAATTATAAATAGTTAGAAAAACTTAAGCTGAAAGCTTATTTTCGCGTGGCCAATTTTCATTCCAATCTTTGTTAATAAGTTAAATCGGTTTTACCATCTAGTTCTTATAAATGTCGTTTCATCAGTATCTAGTCCCTTTCTGCTAAACCCCTCCATCTGATCCGTTTTCTCTGCCCCCTTTAGATTTATGTACTGGACGGATTGGGGTGATTATCCGAAAATCGAGAGATCCGGTATGGACGGGTCGCAGCGGACGCTGGTCATCGACCGAAACCTCACGTGGCCCAATTGCCTGGCTATCGACCAGCAACGAAGGAGGCTGTACTGGACAGACGCCGGTACCAGGACAATCGAGAGCTGCGACTATGACGGACAAGGAAGACAGGTACTATGACTATTGGATTTTGTTCCGGAACTTCGTTGATTGAAGTGGTGGAAGTTTGGGGAAGTATAATGAAGAATTTGTACTGAGCTTCTTTGGGTGTTTTTTTTAATGTTTTTGGCTGCCACTATGAGGGATAAGGGAGATAGGTAGCATATGGATTGGATTCTGTTTTCTTGATGAAAGATGCCAACTGTTGAAAGTTGGAGAAATACAGTGCATTTTTTTAAAAAAAAATTTTGCTTTTGATAGTTGGTTTTTTTTTTAAATTAAACTTTTTAAAGAAACTAGTTTCGATTGGGATGTTGATTATTGTACGGATTATAAAGGAAAGAAGTTTTTTATGCCGTGGAAAAAAAGTATTGATAAGTGTCAATGTAAAGTACTTAAATTTTTTTCGATTGGTAAAGAAAAAAATACAAAGAGAAGAGTTTCTGTTTACTTTTTCCGGTACATATGAGGTTTTTGAAGAAGAACAAACTAATTTCGCGATAGAAATTTCTTGTGTTAAGTGATTACTTGAATTCAAATAAATATTTCTGAAAAAAGTTTTTAAATTTTAGGATGATATATATCGATAATGTTGTATGATAAAAAAAATAATGCCATTGTCCAATTTTATATAATTATAAAAGAGTGTAATTTCAATACACATTAATGATTCAATACACATTAACGAAAAGGTATTTTAAACCATAAACAATTTTAAATAAAGGAAGAAAGGATAACAAATTGTTAATCAAAACTAACTATTTCATGTCTATTAGCCACTTTTGTAAAGTGTAACCTTATTTTTAATGAACAATCTTTATAACGGACTTAACTACTTTTAGTAAACGTCGTAACTACATTCAATAAACGTCAGAACCAAATGGCCTTTCTTTCTTAACTCTTTCACTCCTAAAATGGCACATGCGGCCGTACAATTAAGTATTTGATAATGATGTTCCTATCACATATTACGGAGAAACAAAAATCCTGCGTAGTGTTAAAGTGTTAAAGCTGAGTAAAGGTTTGTCGTATTATACATGTAACCATGGTTTTAAAGCAACAACACAATATGACAAATATCCAAAAATTCTCAAACGTGCGCATATCGAGATCACTTTTAAATTGGGAAATAACTGCTCTTTGTAATTGTATATTTTTATTTGATAACATGTTCTTCGATATAAAAACATTTTCAAGATATGCATCTGGAAATTTATAAAGAAGAAATATGTATCCGGAAAAGGAGAAAGTCTGTTTGCCCAATAAAATTGTTCCAACCAATTTCTTCAAATCTCGCTCCGTCACTTTTTGACGCCGAATATTGCACTTTCTCAAGATATCCTAATATAAAAACACCTTTACGACGACAAATTCAAAGAAAACAAATCGATATCCGTCTTATATGGGTTCGTATAATACATTTCAATCTTTTTACACGGAAAAAAAGTCAAAAGCGAAACATGGTATTCGATTTTCAATTTATAAAACTCCAGGCTTGAAGAAACACTTTTCGGTTTTTATTAAAAGCTATGATTCCAGATAGCACAAAGTCGTGAACTTTTATCTTCAGAAAGATTAAAAGCTTTAGGGGGAGATTTTATTTAATATGTAAAATCTTGTAATAATAAATCATACCTTTCGATAAAACTGTAACGTTTCCGCTGCGCTTTAATCCATTAAGAGCAGTCAAATAGAAAGAATAATAGCGTTATATTATGAAGCTTTTGTGAAGATTAACTTTAATTTATTACACAGGGCTCAAGTTAATAGTGCATTGGACAAACTGGGTAATCAACTATGGGGGCATGTATTTCATTGATTCTGTCTTGGTATTATTTCGATGTATTGTGATGATTTAATATTTTGGTATAAAGTTTGAAAAATGTAGGTTAATGTTTTATTCGTTCTTGGTTGTTTGAAAAATGAAACGTCTGCAAATCAATTATAAAACATAATGCAAAGCACGAGCAGTCTAAGTGTCATTTTCATAATAGAACCAAATAGAAAATTTGCTTTTACTGAATAAATGATTCAGTAATTGTTATTTATATTTTTAATAACATAAACATACAATCTAGACTACAATATTTGTAAACTTCGAAGTTAATTTAAATTTTCTCATATTTCTGAAACTTTGAAAGTAAATGACTTATGCATAAGTACTTGATAAAAATAATTTTAATCTGAAACAGGTTATATCTAATAAGTGAGTTATATACCAATTTTTTTAATTAAAAAATAATTAATTCGGTGGTTTATTTATCGCTATTTTTTGTACTACAAAGTCATAAAGTCATAATTCATTAAAAAGAATTATTTTAAAGAATAAAATGTGCAGATAAATTAGAATATGAGTTTCATAGACAAGAAAAGTTGCATTGGTAGTTTTTATGTTCAATAGTGTATCAGCACTTTTGCATTAAAATAACTTTGGGAAATCTCATTTAAATACCTATAACTCGGCAAAAAAAAAATTATTCTAATTTCTGAAGATTTTAGGAATTTTTGAGAAAATGACAAAATTAACTTTATTCTAATTTCGTAGGATTTTAAGGTTTTAAGAGAAAATGCAATGTTAACAAATGATAAAATAATCCTAAAAGAGAAATGCCATTGTATACCCAACCACTTTCATGTATCTCATAAGAAGAACAAAGTGTCTTCGATCTTCCAGGCAATAATCCATGGGAAAAAAATGGCCGTTTCGAAGCGAACAAACAAGAATGAAGTGAGTGAAGAGAACTATCAAAAGGATTGTAATCTACTTTATCGCTCTTTTGAAAGATTTTTTTCCTTGTACAAGATACGTGAAACTTCTGCTCAGGAAACCCTTAAGAGACTTCAATCGCACAATCAAGGAATTACTCTTCAGCAAAGGGCAATCTGAAGCGACGAAATTCTCTTGCTTTTTTTGTTCGTTAGTTGCTTTTCTCGAAAATAACAAGGCTAAAAGAAGCGTGTGGCACTTATCTACAATTAACTTTTCCCTCCCCTTGCTTAATTTTTGTCAGGAAACTTGAATCTATGAAAAAAATCTTCCAGAAACAATCAAGAAACAGGAAGGAATCTAATTGAGTTGAAGGAACCAATTTGTTGGTACTTTTGTGACCCTGAGCGGGATTTCATTGCAATCCGATAGCAAAGGGAGAAGCTTTTGGCAGTCAATGACTTCCTGAGGTGCTTTGAAACGTAACTTGGGCACTGGACTGGTAAACTGCAGTAACCTCAACAATGAATTGGACCATTTTTGCCCTGAAAAGTTCAGTATTTTACTAAACTTTTTTTGTCGTTTAGAGTTATTGAGTGCTTACAACAATGGTTTGAGTCATTAATATATATACTGCAGTTTGCCTGCTCATGGAAGACTTACCAAAGAGATTGGGTGACTGCAGAAAAGCTTCTTCTGTATTGGATTCCCAAATATTCAAGTGCTTTTCTTGACATGAAATAACAAATTTGTGCAACCTTAGTCAGTAAATGAAACCTTATTGCTAAATTTAAACCAGCAACTGTTGTTAACTCAATACACTATGGATCAGACAGGCACTATGGATCAGACAGTCTGAAAAAATGAACAAAATTGATTTCTTTTACATTAGGAAAAAATGAATGTCGCTACTTTTTATTTATTTTTCTAAAATACCATTTAAAATTCTTTGCATCTTACTAAAAGCTACATCAACCACATGATTCAATCGTAATTTATAATTAAAACAAATAAGCAGTTAATTTGATTTTTTCCCATTAGTATTCTTTTTCTTCTACTAGAACATAACTTTTTACAGGAAATTAACTAACTTGAAAAAACTTACTTAATAAATCTATAAAATGACACAGTCTGGACATTATTTTAAAATTATATTCACACTTGTAGAATGTGCATTAATATAATTTTTTTAAATATTAGTCTTGATCACCAATTAGTTCTTTTTTGTCAATAATTATTTTAGAAATATATCATCACTTTCTTTGAACACTCGCAAACGTTTGGTGTGACGTTACTCAAGCTTCATCAAGTAACATTACACCGAAATTATGGAGTTAAGTTACACAAATCAGGCATTTATTCCGTAAAATTGGTGCAGCAAGTGCTGCCTGCGATTTCGTGGAGTAACTTTACACTAAATTTATAAAGTAGCGTTACACCGCAAAATTTAGCGGAATGTTGGGGGGGGGGGGTGTAGGAGTAGGTACATATATATTCCGGCCTGTGTGCTTGATCAGAGACCCGCTTACATAAGCCTTCGTCAAGTAAGACAGACACAGAAAGAATTTTTACTGTCACAGAGAAAGGAAAGTACACCCAGGGCAAAGGCGGGAATCGACCCCTCACACGTTACAGCGCGCAGACTGCTAGCGTAATGGTCCAAACCACTCGGCCACCCGGGCCCCAATGTAATGTTACTTCGTGATACTGGAGACCCGATTTTATGGAGCAACGTAACGCATCACGGTTTTACAGTGAAGTCGAAGTTACTCCTAAGTGAGGCTCGACTTTTCTACCCTCGATCAAAAACTAGCTTACTACTATTAATAGCCTGTCGCAATCACAATTTCTAATCTTTTTTTTCACATCATTATGATTGTTGATGTGCTTGGACTTGGAGATTTACACCGTGTTACACGGCGTTTTGTGAAACGTTCCTCACAAAATTTAGTAAGTTTAGTAAGTTTACTTAATTTGCGTAACATTACGCTCAAAATTCGTGGTAACTTTACACAGTTCTTATACAGTTAAAACACAATAAATCAAACTTAATATCTGAAATCCAAACGCTGTAACACTAAAAAATTTATTGTTGTTTGTTTCTTTTACTTTTCATTTCTTAAAGCATCCAATATTATTTTTTAAAAATATTATAAGGTATAAAGTATTTACTTTACACGCAAATTTTTTTTTTGTTTCAAGAATGTTTACTGAAATGATTATTTACAACATTAAACAACTTTATGTAAACGAATAGTTTCCAAGAGAATAAAAATAGATAATGCTTTTAGCTGTTATCGCCTTCATACCAGAAACAAAGATTTTAGCGGCGCATTTCTTGTAACTAAACGCACCAATAACTCTAAATAATAGCCAGGAAAAGAATTGATTCGTTTAAAGGAAATTCGTAAAAGCATTGTTTGATGTAAGAAAATATCAATACATATTTTGCAAATATAAATATCATATTTGTACTGAATATTGAAGCTACTTTATGTAAAAAACAAAACCTGATAGACTCAAAAACATACACAATCAAGAAATGTTTGTAGGGAAGTAAAATGATAATAAAAAAAATTAATTTTCTTTTTTAAAATCTTATGTAAAAATAAAACCTGATGGATTCAGAAATTGGTAAATAAAGAAAGGTTTATAAGGAAGTAAATTGATATGAAATTAATTTTTTATGGAGTCCTTTGTTTTGTGAATTTTTATAATAATTAACTTTTAAGTTGGCTTAACATCGATTCCTTTATTGGTGTTGAACATAAACGTAAATTTATGTAATTATTTTTAAATGAATATATTTCTCTTCCTCACATCAGGGGGTTCATCTACTACAAAATCCGTCTTTAGGATTTGCTTAGGACTTTAAACATTTTTTGGATCCTTTGAAAAAATAGTTAAAACTTCAAACAAACATTTAACAGTTTTTAATTATAAAAAATTGAATGGAGTTGAACTTCTTTAACGTCAACTCTTTTAAAGTGAAGTATTTTAACATGAAAACCAACATAACATGAAATGCACAGTCTATACATTTACAATTTCTTTATCAACTTGTGAGTCTGGTAGACCTCTTTAACCAAATTGATGTTATGTTGTTTTTGTCATGTTGGCACAAGGCTTACGGATCCCGTGAGGGTGTAAATGTTGTTACTTCTGCTCCATGTCCTCGATTTTGGAAGAGAAGTCCCTCTCTAGAAGGGAGGGACATTTTTTTTTTAGTTTACTCGCACAAATAGTAACTGCGCTATGCCAACAGCAGGACTTTAGAACCCACAGATATAACTATATCCTTACTCATTAGATAATACGTTGCACACTCTTTCTTTAGGTTTTGATCAAGATAGACCTGCCTCATCCATTTGGCTTAGCACTTCATGACGATTCTATCTACTGGACTGACTGGACTGAACACACGATACAGAGCGCCAATAAGATAACCGGCAAAGACAGAAAAGTGATATTTCAGGGTTTGGAAATACTCCTAGACTTACACGTATTTCACAGACAAAGACCAACAGGTAAATATGCTTTACTTTTCAATCTTAATAATCAATTTTGTCTATACCAGTTACATTTTAAATTAATTGAATTAATTTTTATAAAAAGATATTTTATAGGATCTGGATTTGATATTTATAACACTGTTAAAACGTTTACGCTTCGTTTCACTATATTAATGGTTCCTAGAAGCTGCAACGGCTTTGTGGTAAAATGTTCACCATATTTTCGATATTTGTTCGAACCATTTTTAAGGTATTTAAAAACCTGCGAAATGGTTAAGTTAAACACATAAAATAGGTAAAAAATTCATCACACAACCATTGCAGCTACCAGGAACCATATATTTGGTGAAACCAAGCGCCAAAAGTAGGAGAGAGTGGGGGCTAATGGGAAATTTTTTTATTAACCTCTGTATTTCAGCAAAAATACAAGAATTTTAATTTCTTATTTTACAAGCTGATAACCAGAACATTCGTTTACTTAAAAAGTCATTCAACAGATGTTAAAACATAAATTTATTTTAGTTGCTGACCATTTTAAACAAACATGTAAATGTCCCATTAGCCCCCATATGTGGGTTGTAATGGGACAATGTGCAGGGCTAATGGGACATGGTAAATGTAACCTTAACTAAAATTTAAAAAAAAATTAAAGTAATCAGAAAATGACCTGAAAATAAAATTTTAAAGAAAACTCCATTTACATAATGAAATTTTATTTTTTAAAAACAATTATTTCCCATTGAAAGGTGAAATATCAAAGTTAAAACTCAAAATCAAAGATGTTCCCATATTTTTTGTTGAATAACTGGAAAATATAGTTTTGTAACTAAATCTTCGAAAATTTATCTAAAATTTGTCCTCTTTTTCAAGGTACGTGAATTTAAAAAGTCTTTATAGCTTACCCGGACTTCATCGCTTTCTATTTCAGAAATCAATCCAATGTAATAAAGAATAGTTTGCTTTCTAGCAAATTTCACCAACAACAAATCATTTATTTTCACCAAGCTCTGCTCATATATAATTAATGAAATTGTAGGTGGAAAAATATGTCATCAATAAAGCTACTTGAATTCTCTTATTATAAGAAGAAAAAAGTTCAAAATGTTTATAATTAGTTTTAACAAGTTTTTGGGAACTTGACTGAATAAGATATTAGAGATTTATATACTTTCTTCAGGAGAAGCATATACAAAGCTAGATTTATTTGTGTCACATTAAACCCCACAGTTTCTGTCCCTTTAGACCCCACAGTGTTATTATTTATAAATGATCCAACACAGAACCACGTGTATTTCACCACAGCGTTTGACATAGAATATCTTAATCTATGATATGTCTTCTACCTAAAATTATAGTTTAATTCATGAAAAGTTTTTATTTAATACTTTTTTTAAAAGTGTAAGAAATATACACTTTTAACTAACTTTGGATTCTCCAAAACAACAATTCTTCTCTACACTTCAACACATGCTTTTAATGGCTAATCTGTGATTGTTAAAATGTGAAGTCTAACTGCTACAATCCTGTAGTGTAGAAATATTTGTAAAAAAGTATATTTTTCTCCTCGTTTTGCCCCTTGTCCCATTAGCCCCCACTCTCCCCTACAAAGGTTCCCCACCCCAATCTTTTTGTATAATAATTCCTATTATCGCATTCATTCACAAAGAAGAACTACCTACAGCAATAGTTGTATATTTTCTACGATTTAATTCTATATATGCTACTACCCGACCATCGATACTAAATAAATTGTTATGTTTTTTTCAAATCAAGTTTCAATCAGTGCATTTTTGTCTCTATTATTAACTTTGTTTAAATAATAAAATAACTAAACATTCGTTAATTAATGTTTACTTAAATGATTGTTTTCAATATAATTTATTTCTTTTCTTTTTAGCTCTCGTAATAGTTTGAAACTTTTAAATGTTTATTTCAAACTAAGTAATGCATTCGTAGAAACAAAGGGAAATTCCAAATGTCCTGATACTAAAAGATAGGATTTCCTAAAAGCTGTGTGTTTTAAGATAACTCTGCACTTTTTTAACAAACGAACAGCGATTAGATTAATTTCTTTTCTTCTATGAGTTTTATTGTGGAAAACACATTTTCCAATAAAGACCTTATCTTAATAGTTTGATGCTTCTTTCAATAAACCGTAAAGTAATAATGTCTCGCATTGAGATTAGGGACTGTAGGTGACTTAGGGACTGTAGTCACTTAAAGACTGTAAAATAGATTATGAAAATTGATTGTCTTTAAAATATATCGAATATTAATATACATACTAACCAAAGGGGAAATAAGAAAATAATTTTAGCTAATCTTAAAAGTCATTGTTTGAAAATTACAGTACTATTAAACGTTGCGTGTTTTCTAAAAACGTATCCCTAACATTAATTTTCTTGAAATGTAGTATTTTTAAAATCAATTGGTGGAAAATTAATCAAAATTTTAATCAAGGTTTAACTTCGATGAATGTAGATAGATATTAAAAGTTTTATTAAATTACGTTTTATATCGTCTTTTTAACTTTACATAAGAAAATTAAATTATCCTAATCAAGAAAAGTAAACACACATTTTCAAAAGCAAAAATTTTAATAACATATATTCAACATATTTTCAAGATAATAAATTTATTTTAAATTAGTATATCTTTGTTAGAAAGATTACCTTTTGTAAAAACTCTAGTCCTGTTGATATATTTTATAATTTACTTTGGCTAAAAGAGAATTTTCTTGCTTTTAGGAAAGGAATTTAGTTTATAATAGTGTCCATACTTTTAAAAGCAGGGGGAGTTACAACTTACAAATCCTAGGATTTTTTTAAAACTCATTTATCGTTTTAGCCTCTAGAGTATCTAGTACATTAAGGTTTTTTAAAAACTTATTTATGGAAAAAAATGGTTTAAATTCATCTTACAAGTAGAAAATATGATGTCCATAATTAAATTACCAGTATTCAGGGTTTTTGCACTGTAAGCAAATGGGTTTAATTTCTTTAAATTTTGTAAAATGCTATTTAGTGATATTAGAAAGAAAATATCGTTTCTAATATTCTTCAGTAGGGAATATTTAACGCTACTATTACTGTCATTTCAGGCCATGATTTACCAAAAACTAAATTTATAGCTTTTAAACCTAATTTGTTTATGGCGAAATATAAATTAGCAATCTTCACTTCCATTTATTTAAAACTAATATGGCTGAAATGAAACTAAAATCAATGAAATGGCTAAATATCTAAAATAAATTGTTTAGGAATTACATTAACTTTTTTTAAATCTTAGAAACAGAGAAGAGGGTTTAAATAATTTATTCTAATGGAATTTCGTTCGAACTATAATTCTTTCATAGATGATTTTCCCAAGTTATCAAGATCCTGTCTTTTGTTTTTAGTAGCGTATCCACCCATTATTTTTGTACACAAAGCCTTAATGCAGATAGTTCAGATGTCATCTATATTTTAAATAATTTCAAAATTCTTCATTAAACAAGAAGTTCATAAAGAACTAAAATAGCCTTATTTCCTGTTACTTAAATACTTACTGAAGTTCTAATCGGGAAAAAAAAACTAGGTTCCTAAAGTAAATATCATCAACAGCCGTTTCTACACTAGATTTATACACATTAGAAAAAAAAATCGAAACACAGCACCCAGCTATAATTTAAACTTCTAAAAGCCAAAATCAACTATTTTCCTTAATATTCTTTCGCAAATTAATTAAATATTATTTATCATCTGCTCGTGATTTATTTGTAGTTCGAAAAATAATTAAATATTTATTGATAACAAAAGTAATGAAACTACTCCGAACTGCATTAAAAAATAAGAAATGTAAATTAAAACTAAGCATAATTGCATGCAAAAGTATGCCTTGCCGCTTTCTTGGTAGATAATTAATCAATAATCAAAGAATCAAATTGTGCTACATTTTATGACGTCATTCCAAACTGATTCATGAAAATATTATTTTGCTTCAAATATGTTTAAATAAATAAAGTTTCTCATGCCATTGTTGATTTGGCAACAGTGATATAAATGACTCAAAATTGAATTTCAATGCTAATTCAACGGGAAATTCGCCGAAAGATAGTAGATTTATGTCCGTCCGGACGTACAGACAGACGGACAAAAAGTATGAAAGTTGGGTATCTGAGGTCATAGCTTTCTAACAAAAAAGAATTTTTAAGATCCGAGGGATAGAACCGATTTTGGAAGAGGTGGATACGGACAGACGGACAGACAGGACAGATGGACATCAACCGCATTTCAATACCTACAGTGATTTAAATGACTCAAAATTGAATTTCAATGCTAATTCAATGGGAAATTCGCCGACAGATAGTAGATTTATGTCCGTCCGGACGTACAGACAGACGGACAAAAAGTATGAAAGTAGGGTATCTGAGGTCATAACTTTCTAACAAAAAAGAATTTTTAAGATCCGATGGATAGAACCAATTTTGGAAGGGGGGTACGGACAGACAGACAGACAGACGGACATCGACCGCATGTCAATACCTACTTTTTCATTTTTTTAATTCTTTCGAATTAAAAAAAGAAAAGTAGGCTAAAAACCAGTGCTATAAGGTACTGCCAATATGTTTATCTTAAAAATAGTCGTAATAAATAAATTTTCTCGTGAAACATTTTTTTTTAAATTGCGGTTTGATATTTACGTAAAAAAATAATATATTCAGGAGAAAAAGTCACCAGATCAGTCACATTTGGTTCAGCAGGTTTACGCTTCAAACCAAATACGTTTTGCAACTTGTTTTCAAAAATATTCAAAATTGGGCCCGCCCGGGATTTGAACCCGTTACCTCTCGCACCCAAAGCGAGACCCCCGCCCCCCCATACCCCTAGACCACCGAGCCACACATATCCTTACAAAACATGCTTAAGTTACTTTTATTGCTAACGTTTTATTACCGAACCACATGGCCATTGAAAAAATAAAAAAAACAGCTAAAAATGTCTTTTATAATATTTTTGAAAGACTTACACACATTTTACGTTGTAATGAAAGCTGTAAACCGTTAAGTCACATAGTAAACACACACGTTATTTTGGAACTATAGTTATTATTTTTTTCTTTACTTCTATTAACAAAAGTAATTTGGATATAAAAGGAACTTTAAAAAGATAAAACATTAAAATTTTATAGTATTTTGATGTCTTGGTTTGCTTTTAAAAACGACATTTTCGATCAATCAAATACTTTATCTTAACTGAACAGAAAATTAAAGTATTCCGAGCTCAATCTAGAATTTATTTCACGTCGGGATAGTAGACTGCCATGGGCGGGTAAACTGCAGTAACCACAGCAAGGATTTGGACCATGATTGCTCTGGAATAATTGATCTTTCAGTATACTTTCTTATAGTTTAGAGTTGAGTGTTTTGAACAATAGTCCAAGTCATCAGGTTGGACAAATGGACACTGCAGTTTAAATTCTCGCGGCAGTAAGGTCAAAAGGACTCGTTGTTTTGTTTCCGCAAATAAATCAAACCCCACGTAAACAAATCGGAATATGGACTTCTTTTTTAAGTGTTTGAGTTTTTAAGGTTTTTGATTTTTTTATGGTGTAGAATTTACATAAATTCGTTTCTGGGCAGCCATTATGGTGACACTCCATAAATTATCCCAACAAACTTGTCGAATCAAAATGCTTTGAAATTACCCGCTAACTCAATTAGCAGAAGTGATAGTATTCAAACTAATATTGAGTTATGATGTTACGGATTAGTACGAAGGACATGTTTATAATTAAGTTGAATGAATTGTGTAGACAGCTTTAGTTATGATTAGTCAGATTGCTTTTACTGATGTGAAATTGATCCCTATCACATGCCTGAAAATTACGTGTAAATAACACTTAGTAAATTATTATTTTTTATTATAATAATTATTAATTACAAAGTCATATCTATTAAACTGATATTTTCTACTTATGTTTCTGTAAAGGTGATTTCCAAAATGAAATAGCATAAATATCGGATAAAGTTTGCAAAGACAATTTTTTTTATCCTAATCGGAGTCTTTTAAAACAACGCTCAATCGCAGTGTGCAACAAAGAAAGTCTGTAACATGATAAATATAATGAAGTGGGGTGTTACTAGAGTCAACTGATATTCACTGTACTTAAGTAGAGAGAGTCATGACAACTTGGCGAAATTCTTAGAACTCACCGGCATTCACGAGCAATGGACAAGTTGCATGAAACGCGAAATTCATAATATATGTGTTTTTCTGGTACATTAGAAGCTGCAGATTCCGAATGTAAGGTTAAATATTCACAAATATGTTTACTTTCAACAAAAAATGCATTTGAAATTTGCCGAAAATGTACGTCATTGAAAACAGCTCTGACGTCAACTGTTATGTTTTTGGCGATGTTTCGATCTATGCTGTAATACACTTTATAAAATAGTAAACCTTACAATTTCTGCGAAACCTCATTAAAAGAAGACAATATTATTTGTAAACAGTTCATATCAAGGAAGTTAAACAGCTTGTTCCAAGTTTGGTTGTTAGTTAAAATACACACACTAGAGCGCGTATGAGCTATTGCAGAACTATTGACTGTTGGATCTGATCGGAATAGTCGAGTGAAATCGTTCAACGTTGGAAGAAATTAACTGGAATGAACATGACATGTTTCTGTAAAATAGCATAACTTTTTTAAGAGTTTGATAAGGATGAAAGCACGTTTCACAGTTTCAAAAGCGATACAGTGAAACGTGATACGAAATAACACGCCAAGAACAAAAAAAAAATGCCACCGTGACGTCATCTGTTATGCTAAGAGAGGTTTAACAGGAGTGACGTATCATTAACTTTAAAAATGAATTTAAAAATAAATACATCTTTAAACCAGAAATACTTGAGTTTTAGAGGTTTTTTAATATGCTTAATCGAATAAATATGTTTGTGGAAAACGCTGTAATTGTCCATTGCGGATCACTATTGGCCTAGAGGGCTTTGAACTTCCTATGTGATAAAGGAAAGGGTTTCAACTCAAGTCCACGATCATAAGTGAATTTGGTTAAATTTTGAAAAGTAAAAAATTTTATGAATTCGGGACATATATCTATTATATTATCTTAATTTGATTTGTGTGTGATAAGCGTGTCAAGTTTGAATTGTTAACCCATTAGCGCCCATGTGAATACTATTAACACCTTTATTTCCGAAAAAAAAAAGTAACTTAAAGTTGTTTTCTTTTTCATGCAACTTAATTCGCCTTAAAAAAATTGTCCCTCATTGAAGGGGGGGGGGGGGGAACTAAACTTCATTAAAAAAAACCATCGACCTTTTTTTAGCATTTTTGAAATTTTATAAGTTCAGTTTCTTACTGTTGAAATCACAAAGTTTTTTAAATTTAAATTTAAAAGTTTAATACTACAAAAATTAAATATTCCATCTTAGTAAAAGTTACAATTTATACTAGTATATCTGAAAGATAAGCACTACCGTTTCTGTTGGTTTAGATCGCTCGCTTCCGATGGTTGAAAAAAAATCACTCTCGCGGCTGAGGCGCCACTTTTCTTCCAAAAAACTCTTCTCATTACCTAACTCCTCCCACATCGGTCTTTAATGGCCCCACCAGCGGCACTTTTATGTGTCTTTTCCTTCTCCGAAATGGATTATTAATAATCGATACTTCTATATTGATATCGATTATCGCTTAGTATCCGTTTTGCTTTCGTACACATTGTGAAAAGTCAAGGCGACAATAACGGACATGCCTCTCGCTCTATTGTGTGTGGTCTCTCTCTTTTTGGTGTAGGTTTTTTATTATTATTCTTGAGGAGTGTGAGAGGTCGGTTATTTTAAGGGAGTTGTTGTTTATTTATGTTGCATCGATAACTGGGTGATTCGGATGGTATGGTGCAGTGGTCGGCAGCTATTATCATTAAAAGAGTTGTTTGTTGAGAAGTTTTGGTGACATTTCGGGCCGCAACAATTTTTTCTCATGGGAAGGGAGAGATAAGTCGTAAATTATTTAAATTAAAATCAACACTCAGGTTTAAAAATAAAATATTTAGTTTTATCAAAAATTATAATTATAATTTTTAAAACTAAATGTGTCGGGGATTAGCAATTTATATTAACCTACTGCTAAAAAAATACTCTTTTTTAGGATTTTATGGCTTTTTTAATTGATGGTAACTCGCCTTGACGTAAAAGTAAAAAATTTGTCGAATAAAAATTTGTTGTCTTGTTTTACGGTTGGACTAAGTTACCCTGTAGGGATGAAGTTGTAAGATTTGACGGCACTTATTCATTTGATTGAATCAAAAGAAGCAACTTAAATGTCGTTTTGGTACTGTTCCATTTTGTTAGCGTAAGTGATAAAGTTGCCAGAAATGTACAACCGCTCCAAACGAAATATTTCAAAAACCTTCAACTGTGTATACTTTGATCTGATTCTGTGTTTCGTCGCCAGAAAATTCCGTTTGTCGCCAAAGATTCTTGGCGAGATTTGCGCCTGTGAAATAGAAAAGTACCAATATTCTTCTAATTAAATTACACTTAATATGCTTCTGAACTTTTCTCATTTAACAGTGGATAGTCCCTGCAAGATGAACAATGGAGGTTGCAGCCATCTGTGTTTAATTGCCCCTACGCCAAAAGCATATGCGTGCAAATGTCCTACTGGAATCTTACTACAGAAAGACCAGAAAACTTGTGCTAAAGGTAAGAAACCTTTCCAAAAACTGTTACAGAAATCAAGACATGAATTTTAGTTAAAATTATTAATTTCTTAACATTTATTTGAAAGTGTTTTATACTATATGGATTTCTTGGGCATTTTTCAGGTCTTCAGTGGCAATAGAAATGCTGAAAATAAAAAATAAATTCTTTGTTGAGCCTCGGTTTGTGAATATCTGTCACGTTGGCACATTGCGCCAATAGGAACCCCGATCGAAGGAAGCCACCAAAGAAATCTGGAAGGAAATTTGTCACAAACAAATGGGAATATTTCTTATGATGTCACGCTCTCAATACTGCGATTTCATTGGCTGTTTTGTTTTTTCTGACAAAGTGTTGAAACAAGCCCATTAAATTGTTGTTAAATGTAAATGAATGGGGTTGTTTAACGGAGTGAATGGCAACAGTTCAATGGATCTTGTTTTCGTTTTTTGTCAGCAATTCTTTTATTTTAGTAATCGAAAATAAGTTGTCAAAGAATATTTCACTTGTTAAATGTTTAAAATGTCAACTTCTTGCTGTGCTGTTGATAGTTTAAATTATTTGTTAAAGAAAGCTTGCATAGAAAGAAAGGTGTATTTTCATCTTTGACGGTCATTTTGAGAGTGAAACGGAAACAACCAATGAAATCCCAGGATAGGGGAAAATGAAAACAAGAACTTTACATCATCTGTAACATTCCCATTAGGCCTAAAAAAAGTTTTAAAGGTACTTTGAATTGAAGAAATCTAATAAAATTTTCTCAAATATTACACTCTCTCTCCAACGGGAAAAATATTTTTGCAATTATATACTGATGCAAAACTTCTTGAAGCACTTTGAACTTCAACTACCGAATAATTCGATTTCCTATTTTCACACACGCCCTGCATTTCCATAAATCCAATCATTTTCTCGATTTTTCTTCCTAAACTTGTAGCCAAAGTAAAATGCACGCTCAAGAATACCTTTTTGCACAAATTTAAGCCGTAATCTCAAGATCGGGCGTGCCATTGACAGGAAGTCTGAAATTTTTGCCCAAGGCGTTAAAGTCAATTTGGTATTTAAATTGGAGAAAAAGTAATGTGTCTGGATTTTGTGTACATTATTTTTTTTTCGCCAAATTATAAGCTTGGAGTTTTGTAGAAATTTTGGAAGTTAACGTTGGATGCAGAAAGTTTTTGAACTAATATTTCGTAGTTATCCAGTGGCGCATTAAAAAATAATTAGGGGGGGGGGTGGCTGTCCGGGGGTCCCTGGGCCAACCCACGGAAAACTTTTTAAAAATTCCTTAGAATAACCGGTATTTTAAGGCCGGCCGGCTTTAAGTTTATTTTAACTCTTTGAATGCAAGTTTTGAGTAGGGACTATAGGAATGAATGATAAAACCCAGCAGCTAAAATAAAATTTTAGGTTTTATTTTGACAAAATATTTTTTTTATATCAGCTGTCTTACAAAACTAAATTGAGTCTTCTTTGGATCTTCGTCAGTATGGATATAATACACTGTCTGTGTCAACTGGAATTTCCCTGTGGATATTAAGATTGGCTAAGCCATTTAGCCTACTCTCAGACATCGTGTTTCTTAGGTATATATGTTTCTTAACATGAGCCAAAGACTGACACAGACCACGGACGGCGAGTGGGCGAGGCTTGCTGCTGGCCGCACGCAGTTGGGTTGTGGAAGGGGAAAACCGGTTTTTCCCACCCGCAACAAATAAACAAAGCAAGCGCGCGAGAGAAATGTCCCTTTGCGGAGCTTGGAATATATGAAATACGTTTAATTTATTTTTTTCGTGCATTTCTTAGGAATTGTAGTAGTTGTAGAGAAATGTAACTCCCGCAAACCAGTATTCAGTATGCGATGAGTCCACTATTGGCGGATTTAAAAACAGAATGTAATTTTTTTCTTGGGGGGGGGGGGGGCTATAGCCCCATAAACCCCCCGTGGGTACGCGCCTGTCGTTATAACAAACAAATCTGTAGGTACATACCTGAAAAAACAATTTTAAGCCTTTTAAAATAATGTGCAAATAAGATTTTCATGTTATCTAGTTTATTTCTGCAAGTGGGATTTTTTTAAAATTTAGCTATAGCCCCATAAACCCCCCGTGGGTACGCGCCTGTCGTTATAACAAACAAATTTGTAGGTACATACCTGAAAAAACAATTTTAAGCCTTTTAAAATAATGTGCAAATAAGATTTTCATGTTATCTAGTTTATTTCTGCAAGTGGGATTTTTTTAAAATTTAGCTATAGCCCCATAAACCCCCCGTGGGTACGCGCCTGTCGTTATAACAAACAAATCTGTAGGTACATACCTGAAAAAACAATTTTAAGCCTTTTAAAATAATGTGCAAATAAGATTTTCATGTTATCTAGTTTATTTCTGCAAGTGGGATTTTTTTAAAATTTAGCTATAGCCCCATAAACCCCCCGTGGGTACGCGCCTGTCGTTATAACAAACAAATTTGTAGGTACATACCTGAAAAAAACAATTTTAAGCCTTTTAAAATAATGTGCAAATAAGATTTTCATGTTATCTAGTTTATTTCTGCAAGTGGGATTTTTTTAAAATTTAGCTATAGCCCCATAAACCCCCGTGGGTACGCGCCTGTCGTTATAACAAACAAATCTGTAGGTACATACCTGAAAAAACATTTTAAGCCTTTAAAATAATGTGCAAATAAGATTTCATGTTATCTAGTTTATTTCTGCAAGTGGGATTTTTTTAAAATTTAGCTATAGCCCCATAAACCCCCCGTGGGTACGCGCCTGTCGTTATAACAAACAAATTTGTAGGTACATACCTGAAAAAACACTTTTAAGCCTTTTAAAATAATGTGCAAATAAGATTTCATGTTATCTAGTTTATTTCTGCAAGTGGGATTTTTTTAAAATTTCTTCCATATTGCAGTACCGTATAAACGATAAAAATTTTAATAAATATGTTCAAGTTTGGTATTCTATTATAAATAAAAATATTACATTAAATTATTTCACTAGGACTAAATTCTAAATAAATATAATAATACAGTAGATGCCGTTTTTTGGGATCAGTGGTTAATTGAATCAACCACTAAATGGGTTAAATTTCGTAGAAGTTCAAAGAAGGTTTTTTTTTGCAAATTTCGTTTACATGACCAATGTATATTAACTTTTTAGCAGTTAAATACACTATTGAACATATTAAATTGTGTATTTTGATTTCATAACAAATAACAGTACATTTTATCATATCAAATATTTATTACCATAAAAACAAAATAAATAAGTTTCCATACATTTTTCTTTAAAGCTATCATCATCCTCACCTTTTATAGTTTAAAAAATATATATATATTTTTATATCTTCCGATTAATGGAGTCAGCCATTTCTTTTATCAAAATGTACTGGGACCAATGTGACTCATTTAAGCGGCGCCTACTGTATAAATAATCTTGGTTGAGTATGAGTATTACGTTACTCCTAATTAAGTTCATTTCAAAATTCTGTTGCTATAATTTCCCCTGTAGAAGTTGTTTTACCTTTACGTTAGTTTATGTGCTGAAAAGCTTAACAAAACATTGTAGCCAAATTCAAAATCTAACGAGAAATGATGGCAGGATAATTAGTTTCATGGGTATGAATTACTTATTTCTGTACTTGGCTCACTTCGAAAAATGTATTATTCTTTTTTTACATTACATATTTTCACATGGCCATACTAGAACATTTGCTTTTTTCCTATTTCATGGACGCAAGCGATAAAGTAGCCAAAAATGTCCAATCAACGCCAAACGGAATATTTCCAATGGTGACCTTTAACTTGCAAACTGTAGCTCTTTAAAAGTGTATACTGTGTTTTGTCGCCAATTAATTCCGTTTGTCGCAAGATTTCATTTTGGCGAGATTTGAGAACGCGAAATGGAAAAGTAACAAAACTTTAGTTAGTTACTTTGTTATTAAATACGGATAAACTCTACGATAAACTTGCTTAATTTGTTTAAAGATCATAAACATGCAAATAGTTACTATGTTAGAAGAATCAAATAAGGAATAAACTAAGAATTTAGTGTTCTTTATTCTGTTAAAGGCATATTTTTTAAAAAAAACACAGTTCACAACAAATATTCATTGCAAAAACATCATTTATCATGACATTAACTTTAAGCAAATATTAACTGCCTCAATTTCAGAATCCGGGAGTCTATTTGGAACCCCATCAGGATACCACGGTACAGTTTAAAACTAACAACAAATAAATCATAAAAATAACAGTTACAATCACATTAGTTTTAAGCTAAATTTAGCTGTCTTAATTTTAAAAGCAGGAAGAGTAAATTTTGAGCCCTAACAAAATAGTAAAAATGACTTCAAGCCCTTTATATGACTTGGAACAGGAATAAACCCTCTGATCTTCTTGGCTGCAGAACTTGTTGAAAGCAAATTGGGCAAGATGGGGACGTTTTCTTCCATCTAAAGATACAGGGAACGCAGAAGAAGTGCCCACATTCCGTTCTGGCAACAGGTTGCCGGTTTCTTTTATACTCTCTGGCGCTTCTTTGACAAAGGGCACACTTTATTTCATCAAGTTCTGCTTCTGGTATTACCTCAGTTGGCAGCCTGAATATTGTACGTCTGTGAGCTCCACGTTGGTTGTTTTGAATTTGCTCCTCGGCCCCAACATGGCGTTGCAAGTTTGGTTGCTGTTGGCCATTTCTTCCCGGTTGTCCTTCCAAACTTGGCTGCTGGTTGTTCCCTCCGGCTTCCAGCTTAGCTATTCTGCAATACCATTGCTATGAAACTAATTTTTCATATTTTTTCATTTATGAATTATTAATAACGTAAGATAAAATAAAATTGAGATACGTTTGTGCCTGAAGTATTGGCGGAATTTTCTAACTAATAGTGACAGTTGAAATGATTGATGAATTGTGGTGAATAGATATGAGTTTCACTAGTATATCGGCATAGGAGAACATTGCATAATTTAAAATTTTCTTGTTTTTACGAAATCGGGGTACAAATTCCTCTTATAACTATTTTATTGTAATAATTGCACTCAATGACTTAAACTTTTTATTTTATTTTAAACTAGACTTCAATGGTAGCTGTTGTAGTAAATTATACTATCAATCACATATCTTATATTTATTTAAACTAATTGTTTTAAAATATATTAACTGATGTATGTCAAAATAACTTCTGGATAATACGTGAGAAACTTGTTTTCAAATACCGAATTAATAAGAGAAGAAATAGTTTTATTTTGAATTTGAAATACATTTAATTATGTTGTAAATTTTTATTTTACGAGCATGGTACTATACTTATAGGTATAAATGATTTCGCTCCTTTACTTACATATTTTGCAGTTTTTTCTTTAGTACTGTATATCCAGATGACTGTTTTCTAAAGAACAAATCCTTTTAAACTTAATTATTATGGAATATTTCTGTACGACTTTTATAAATTTTTAGCGTAGGCATTTCACTTGAATTTCAATTTTAAAAATCACTTTAGAAAATCTAGTGATTTGAAGGAAAAGTCGAGGAACATCAGTTTAAAATCGATGCCAAATCTGTATATATAAATATTTGACTCGTGAAACTATTATGCATAATTTTATAAAAATAAAGATAAATTTCATACTTAGTTTAAAAATTGGGAACACTTATTTATAACCACTAACCTAAATTGGATTTGGGTTGTTCTATTCTACCTCAGACACGAAGTGAATTTAGGTATCTAATTTTTGACAATCCAAAATTTTTTTTTATAATTGGGTTGTTTTAGATGACGATTTTCTTCCAGATATTATTCTTGCCCTTTTTGCGTTCGGTGCTCCAACTGGTCTTCTGTTCGCACGTAACATGGATTCACCAATCGAGAATCGAGAAAAAAATTCTTTTATTCAGCATTTCTGTTGCTACTCAAGACCAGAAACATGACCATTTATACAACAATTTCTATGTTAGTTAATAATTTACCAAAGTTTAAAAGTGTGATTTATTGATGCAGTATATTGTTTTGGGATTTTTAGGTATGAATAACTTTTTGATTGTCGCCAAACGGACGGATATCCGTAAAGTCTCTCTTGATGTTCCGTATACAGCAGATGTTGTTCTTCCTATCAAAAAACTTAACAATGTCATTGCTTTGGATGTCGATACCAAAGGAGGTAAGATTTAGTTGTTTTTGATTAGTTTTAATACATTATGAAATGTGTACAACTGTTATCC
The DNA here is from genome assembly GCA_019343175.1 of Oedothorax gibbosus. Classification (NCBI taxonomy): domain Eukaryota; kingdom Metazoa; phylum Arthropoda; class Arachnida; order Araneae; family Linyphiidae; genus Oedothorax; species Oedothorax gibbosus. The sequence goes on from JAFNEN010000273.1 coordinate 696,776, forward strand.
AAGTTAATCTGGTATTTTGAAAAAAAATTTAGGATGAAGAAAAATTGAGTAGATTCTACTCTATAACCAATATTATTTGGACATTTTCGAAACGTCATATCCATTCATTTCGAACATTAAAATAAAGTCACTTCCTCTATACTTCTTAATATTGTATTTGTCGAAAATATTTTGTTTTTTAATGGTATAGTGTGCGAATAATTAAAATAAATATAAAAGTAACTAAGAAATACCACAACCAGTTGGATTACTTTTTTTGGTGAAGGCATGATATAATGGCTAGTCTGGTCATTGGAGATTTTCGGAAAAGTAGAAATTCTAACATACTAGCATATATATACCGATCGAGTTGTATGAAATATGAAGTGGAATGGTTTACCGTATTTGGGCATTTTCGTTGCTTGTCAATAAAGTAAGGCCAATCGCCAATTCGAGACCGGCCATTATATCATAGCAGTTTCACTATTCCCCCCCCCCCTAAATTTAAAATTATTTGATAATTGTTCATCGACGAAAGGCACGCTTCGAGATATATCAGCGTACAATCGCATATGGTTGGCAATGACATCGCATGCAGACGTTTGTCCCTACGGCGCGGGAGCTTACTGACATCTGGACCTCGTTGCACTTGACGAGATTCGGGCACGATATCACCTAGAAGATTTAACGATAGTTTAATAAACCAAAGATTATTTGCTGCTTGGGAGATTTTGTGTAGGTCGGGTAAATTAGATTTTTTTTGTCATAGTAACATTCTAACATATTATGATCTACGCTGTTAAACAGTTTGGCGCAAGTACACCGGAATCCTAGAACTTTCTAGCTGCCACTACTATTTGGAGCACTGATTTACCAATTTTGTGGTTTAACCATATCTTTGATACACCGCAAAAGTGGTAAACGAACGCTCCAAATAGTGGTTGCAGCTGTAAAATTCTACGATTGCGATGCAATCTTGCTTCCAAATTTTTAACTATGTATTTTTAACTGAAATGTCTGCATTGCAGAGAAGATCTACTGGTCCGACACCGAACGTGATGTGATCCAGAGATCACATCTGGACGGTACTCGTGTAGAAAACGTCATCACAAAAGGTCTGGGGTCCGTGGACTTTTTGGCAGTGGACTCTACCGGCCGGAAGCTGTACTGGACCGATGACCAACGTAAATGTATCGAAGTGTCTGAACTAGATGGCAGCCATAGGAAAGTACTTGTTTGGAGTAATTTGGATAGTCCTCGGGCTATTGCCCTGCATTACGAACCGGGGTAAGTGGTCAGAAGACACTAGATTCATTGCATATTGGCTTTACCTAAGTAGACAGAATCGTGACAACTCAAATGGTTCGGCAACCCGTATTATTGAAGATCATAACTGGATTGAACGCACTGCACATTGCTATTGGATCAAAGTCGGTCGTGGGCATGTAAACTGCAGTAACTACAACAATGAATTTGTCCATTTTGGCGTTAAAATAACCAATTTCTTTTAGTATGTTTTCTTTCAGGTAAGAGTCATTGAATACTAAAACGATGGTCCAAATTATTAATCTATATACTGCAGTTCACGTGCCCAATTCTGTAGTGTTTAGAATGTGCATTAAATTACCAAAGATGGTGAAAGGAAGAATTCTCCAAACCACCAAAGACGCTGGGGTGCCCAGTCTGTTAAGGCGTTTGCCTTGCATGTGGGAGGTCCCAGATTCGGGACCAGGCATCGCCAAAATAACTGATGGCCTATAAATGGCTCGTGCAGCCAAAAAATGTCCGACGAATGATTCCTCGCGCAGAGGTAGTGCACGTTAAATATTCTCCAAAGTCCCGAAGCTGCTTGCGATGTCGCCCTTGATGGTTGCTTTGGGTGCCTACTCAGGCGTAAGCTCGCCACTGACTGTGGTTATAACTTACGAGGCCCGTCGCCAGAACCCCTCATGTAGCTCTAGTGCGACTATATTCAAGCTAACTTAACCTAACTAACTAACTAAACCACCAAAATTACTAGTTGTCGTGTTTCTGCCTGTACTAGTGCAAGTCGATACTGAATGACTCAGGTAGACAATAATCTCATTTAATTTTAAAATTACAGGTAAAACAAAAGCCGATTTATATACCAAGCTAGCATTAACCTCAATGAAAATGTGGAGAAATGATAAATTATAGGAAAACTCTTAAGAACTCTTTTACTCGCAAGAATAAAATTATATGATGAATGATAAGGGTAAATTCAGTTGTTGAAATGTAAAAATTATGCTTTTATATTGAATACGGAAAAGCATGTGAAATCGGTAAAGTACATTAAGAGATACTTACAGGCCATAGTCCCTGAGGCTTGGAAATTATGAATAAAGCAGTTAAGCATTATTTGTACATTTATTCCTTTACTGTATAAACGTTATTATTTTTCCGAATGTATTACGAGTTTTAAAATTCCATTAAGAAGATTTAAACAAGAGTACCGTACATTATTTTTTTCAATGAATGTTCTTTCTTGGAGAATTTTCATGATACAACCGTCATATTAGTTACTTTCGTTCAAGATCCCTTTAGATCAACTTCCATATGCAATGAAAAAAATTAAATAATAATCTTTACGATTATTTAACCATCTAGATTCTAAATTTTATTTTGCAAGCATTTTGCTATAACTATACAAAACTAAATTCGTAACTTATTTAAAAATAAACTATATACTTTCAAACTAATTTATTCAACACAGTCTGATTCCCGAATGATAGGAACCCATTTATACTTCATTCTCAATTTTCTATTGACAAATGTACTTATATTTCCAATACGCAGTAAAAATCCCTTAATAATCCTGAAGGGATTTAATGAACCTCCCTCCTATTATTGTTATTTAGATTACCTTTTACAAGGTACAGAAAAGGGAAAAATTGATAACAAGATCCAATTATCACACATTTTCCCTTTCCGTTAGACTTGAATGGAATCTCTATTTGTTTAATGAGCTGTACGGCTCTACCTTTTACTTGGGTTCTAATTATATCATACAAAAAGGGCCGGTGTCTCATTACAAAACATATGAAAAGTGTCCTTTTCTTGAAATCCAATTATTAGGATATTGTGCTTTTCAGCTGAATGGCCAGTGTGAGAGATGCTATGTGATTCTGAATACGGTGTTTTACTGCAATTTCGTTCTGTATTCAAATTGTTTCTCGTTAGTATTCATTAGATTTTGAATTAAAGAAACATCTTAAAGTTAAGAAAAAGCAAGATGTATGTTTTTTTCTTACTTGAACAGGTTAAAAATACATTTAAGTACATGTTAAAAAGAAGACTTGAGTGTAAAAGTACGTTTTAATTATACATAGTTGTTTTTGATTTTCACTATTACTTTTTATGTATTATTATCTTTCATGCTTTTAATTCGCTTTTTTATACGAAACAAAATTACTTTTGTACCTATTTTTTTCTGTGATGAATCTAAACGGCTAAATTAAGTGGTGTTATATTTTTTCAAAATATAGGATTCCCCAATGTTGCTGATATATAAAAAATGTGTTAGCAAATTAAATAAGTTTAATTATAATTCTTATATATAACGAGAGAAAAAATGTAATTCAGGAAAAAGCCTAATTTAGAAACAATAGGTAAATAAAGTTAATCAAGTTTTTTTTAAAAGGTCATTTTAATCTTTTTTAAAAATAATTTACTCTTTTTTTCTATCTTTTTAAACTAAGTTTAAAGACGTATTACGTAGGTTCAGGTATTGGTAGTTTATCTAACAACCATTGAATCGGTTGTTTTAATAAGGAAATAACTCTGAAAATGCTTTTTTGGGGAAATAAAAAAAAAACTATCGAAATGTCTTATTTCTGAATTATATTTTTATTAACAAACTCTTTACACTTATTAGTTAACTCACTATTAGTTAAAATAGCTAATTAATAAATAACTAATACTTTAATTTATTAGCTACTTAGTTACTTTAGATATTTACTTTAACTTTTTAGAAAAAAATTAATTAAAGATTAAAAGTCGTGGAGTAATTTCCTTATTTAAAGTAACGACATTTTGTATACCAGAAACTTAGTAGTAGTCAGTTTTAAAGCAATACGATTGTTTTTTTTTACAGTTAGTAGTTAAAATCAGCAATCAAATATTGCATTGTGCAGTTTATGGCAATCTTATAGGAACTCAAATTTTACGTTTTCACAAGGGGTCGGTTTTGGGGTTATTTTTTTATCGGACTATATGCGTATACATGTAAAAATAATTTTAAAGCAAAAAAAGAACATTCTTGAAGGAATTACTTTAATCAAACAACCGATTCAATCATTCTGTCAAAAGTTTAAATTTAAACTTCAGGCATCAGACCTAATTTTTATGAACTAACAACATTAATTTACCAATCTCAGATACGATCAGAAAAATCTTATATACCTATTAACATTTTCAATTCATCTTCCAAAATATTCAAATGCCATTCAACACATTAGAACTTTCTTTCCATTAAATTAACAATTGGCGATCAAAAGCCACGTGTGCTGCAACAATGGTTTTTAACCCATTTACGACAGCTTTCTGAGTACAATTATCACCTTCATTTCCGAATAAAAACCAATTTTAAGCTTTTTAAATTATCTATTCGAATTTGCCCTACATTAAATTGTTAAAATACTTTTTATGTGTCATATATATCTATATATATAATACTCTTATACGGCACTCAAATTTCCTTATATTTCTATCTCTGGAATGGCAACAATCTTAATAAACAAAAATACTACTAATTTCAAAATGGCCGACTGAAAACAACAAAAAAGTGTTTCTTCAGAAATGATTTGAAAAAGGGAAAAATAACTAAAAATATTATGCACAAAACATAATTCGATACGGCAAAAAAACATTGAATGTATTTTTTGAGAAAAGCACTACGAAATAAGACAAGGATTGACAATTTTGGGAATGTGTGTGGCTGCAATAAGGCCAAAAAAATGAAAAACAACCATAAATATTATGTGCAAAACATTGTTTGATATGGCAGTAAAACAGTTTTTTGAATAAAAACACAACGATTTATAAAAAAAAAGTGGAACGTTAAAATGACGATAAGAATGGATTTTAAAAAAGTAAATAATTATTTAAAATCGTTAAGAATATAATAAATAAAAGATTGGTATAAAAAAAATCTTCATAATAAATTATATGCATTTAAGATTTAAGTGGATTAACATTTAGAAATTGGAAATGCATATTTGCTAATTTCGCCAAAGGTTGGCGGTTAAGTTTGTTTACACTTGACGTTATATAAGATTCGTTATCAGTTTGAAAAAAACAACTATAGGATAGAATCAGTACGTTTTACTTTAAACATGCATAATTTTAGGGACGTGAAATGTATGAAAAGTTAAATTATAATTTCGATTGACTGAACTACCAAACAGTATTGTTAATAAAAAAAGGAAAAATTCAAATTGTTTTTAAACATGCTTCTAAACGTTGACGGCTACTACGGTTTCCAATTTAGTTACACATGTATCTTAGTCAAGTAGCGAAATATTTTCGCAATAATAAGCGTTAATTTGTAATTATTTTATTTTAAAAGGATACTAAAGGCAGTAAACCTAAAGGGCCCTGTCCGGATTTGGCACTAAGTCGAAAAATGTCGCCACGTCAAAATGACAACAAACCGAGCGTTTGCCAGTATGTTGTCTTCTTGAAATGACAAAAAATACTTACTTAAAATGCTGCTCAAAACTGAAAATGTCTTCTGAGAGAACATGAGAGATTTAATTATTAAAAATTATCGTGGCATTTGCGATCGTAGATAGTAGCAATATTTTAAAATAAGAAAATCGGAACTCAACAGTTTGCTGCACGTTCAAAACAATGTGCACAAAAAATAATTTAAGAAATGAGTTCTAAAAATAATTAATGATTAATATTATTTTAAATATATTAATACGATTTAAGAATTCTTAACGATAAGGGAAAATGGACAGGATCAACTTATAAACAAAGTAGAAAAATAAATTCTCTAATGCAAACAAAATTCATAGAAACAATACTGAACTATTTCATAATTATTCGCTTAAAATACGATCTGTGGCGATTTTCGTAGGCAAGGGCTGTCATAATAATTTGGCGGGGTTGCCATATTTGGCGAAAAATTGCCGGACATGCTCCTTTAGGTTAACCCTAAAGGCTAGACTAAAATATTTCAAAGAACGGTGAGCGAGCGAAGCGAGCCTGGATCGCGAAGCGATCCAAAGGGAACTGCGCAAGCAGTTCCCAGGGGTTGGCGAGCGATAGCGAGCAGGGGGCGTGCCACTAGTTTTGTTTACTTATATAAACTTAAGCAGAAAGCTCATTTTTGCATGGTAAATTTTCTTGCCAACAATCGGCGTCGCTAATGAGTTATTATAATCCCGCCATTGTCAACATAAATAGGTATTCTTCAACTGATGCATATTCACTAAATCATAGCCGATTGACGGGAAGTCCTAATGAAGACAAATGCCTATTGCAATTTAATAAATTTCAAAGTCATTTCCCCCCTTTTAAACTCTCTGAAGTTTGAAAACTTAGAATGTAGGTACAGGTATGGGTAGTTTATCCAACAACAATAATTCTATCTAAAATTTAAATTTAACCTTCAGGCATTAAACACAATTTTAATGAACTAACAATATTCATTTACCAAGCTCAGATGAAATCAGAAAAATCTTATATATCTATTACCATCCTCAATTCATTCTCCAAAATATTCAAATGAAATTTAACACATTCACAACTTTCTTTCCACTAAATTAACAATTGACGATCAAATGGCACGTGTGCTGCAACAATGGCTTTTAATACAATCCCGCCAAGGGATTTGGTCGACATAAATAGGTATTCCTCAAATGATGCATATTCACTAAAGTATCGCCGATTGAAGGGAAACCCTAATGAAGACAAATGCGTCCTTTCGTACGCCGAGAGGGTTTTCGTGTTTATTTGAACTTCCCGATACTCGGGAAACTTCTGGGAATTGGGTGGGTTAGTTTTACATGGTTGGAATTGAAATTCAGACGATTTTCTATGAAATAAGCATCTGGCTTTTGGTAATTATTTTCCTAACCGTTTATTAATAACATTTTGATAGATTACATAAAATATTTTCGAGGAAAAGAGGTTTGCTTGTATTCATTAATTTTGTGAGTTAAATTGGCTTGCTTTAGGTGACGTGATTTCTTCTAGGTTTTATCCTGTTCTTTCTATGATCAGTGCTCCATTTGGAGCACTGAGGTTCCCACATGATATTGAACCACTAATCGAGGCTCGAGATAATAATTTATTTTCATTTAACTTTTTTGTTGCTATTCATAATCTGATACATGCCCATTATATAATTTGATCAAAAAAATTTCCAAAAGTTCAAACGATATTCAAAATCCTTTTTATCCTTTAATGAATAGCGAGGAGAATATTCAAAATTAAAAATTAAAAATTTCTGGTTTAAATAATTTCAATTTGTCCCCTATCAAATTTTATTAAACATAAAATACTTGTTTTTTTGATTTTAATATTTTATAAAATTCACAATTCAAAAAAAATGCACTACAAAACTAAACTAAATATTAGTTATAGGGGAGACCGGGGCTACTTTTCCCATGGGGTAAGTTTTCCACCAGGCCTTATACAAGAAATTAGCCTTTAGTAAGGCGCCAAATAGCTGCTTGGTTAATGAAGCAACCCGTTTTATGTCACCCACAAGAATGTTTGCTCAGTTGGTATTGTAATAATGTCGTTAGAGCTGTTTTTGTGATTTTTTTCAAAGTTGAGTGAATTGTCATGCTTACATTCAAAACTAAATCAAACGTACTTTTATTAAACTTACAGTTTTATAACTGCGTATACTAAAATGTGGCTCCTCTCTCTACGTATTTATACATTCGTTTTCAAAATAATTTAAAATTTCACTTGTCAAGGCACTATTAAAGTTAAAATATGATGATGGGGCATGTTTTCCAAAATTACATGAGGCAAGATTTCCAACAATGCCTTGTAGAAAAGCCTGCTCCAACCTTTGTAAATAAAGCTTAATATTCCAAAAACCAAATTCTTTTTGTCGTATGAACACGTATTAAATAAAAGTTTTGCTCCAGATTCAAAATTGTCTGCATTGTAATGAAAAAGGAAGTTGAATGAACTTGTACTATTCTGAAACAATATATGTCATTACAAAAACTATCAGGAATGGATGTCGAAGTCGAAAAGTCTCCAGAAACTTAAATATTCCCCACAGATCGTGAATAATTACACTTTAAAGTAGTATTGTGTCATGTTGCAAGATTTGAGCTTGTGGCTTGATAAAAAAAGGGGAGGGGAAAGCAATCACACCAAACTTTAGTCAATCAATTTTTTGCAATTTTTAAACAATACTTAGACAATTTTCTAGAAAAGACCACCAAAGTATAGTTACACAAAAGGGGAAGTTTTATGTAAGTTTAAAGGGATCCAGATGATAATGACCTTTAATGAAATTGGTTTAAATAGTTTGGTATAATAAACTAGCTTTTTTTTTAGAATACCTATATTCTGGGTATACTCTTTTGAGCTCTTTTAGTTGACAATATATCTACGAAAAAATCATAAAATGTTTATCAAATGTGTTAAATCTTTTTAAAGAAATAGTTGGAAAAATTCGCCCCATAACTTTTTGGCAGTCTGGGAAAATTTACCCCGCATACGGGGCACGTTTTGCAGCTCAACATGCTTGCATTTAACCACTTACTGCCAAAAAGTATATTTACCTTTTGGAAAAGTAGCAATTGCAATTTGTAGACAAGCATGTGAGGAAGACAATGACATCTTGTTTACTTCAAAATAAATAAAAGAAAATATACAATCAAAAAGAAGAAAACATGGAAAACTAGCCCCGGTCTTCCCTACTGTTTTTTTCATTTCTTCATTTTAATTTTTATTTAAGCACACGAAGGAATCTTATTTCAAATACTAGAAGATAGAGTAAAGACAGAAAGTAAAACAGAATTCTTCCAGCTACAGTTTTCCCCAATAAATAATTATTAAAGCTTAGTTATTGAAGTAAATGACACTTATACAAATGTAAGACAAATTTTTTGATTAAAAATACCAAATACGAGTTTGTCATACCGATGCTCTAAATTGCTGTACTACTCGATTTCGTAACTTTCCCTGGGGCCATTCCTGGATAATAATATTTTATTCACACAGAATGAAAGATTATTAAGCACTTTCCAGATGTGTTTATTCTCGTATTTGGTGTTGGGATTATTATCGGAATTGTTACATATTTATTTTCTAATATTCTGTATTTGGAAAAATGAAACTTAGTTTCATTCCGAGAAGAAATATGGGCATTTAATTTCACTTAAGTGCGGGAGAACAGCATTTGTTTAAACATAAATCGAGGCACCTTGCATCGTTAAAAATGAATGAATTATGTTTGCAATGATTTTATTTGTTCTAAATAATTCATGCGTTTGTAGTTTCTTCCATTATGAAAACGGTATTTAATTTAAAAGTTTTTATTTTAATAGTTTTGATTCCATTAGTTAAGTTTTAGTTTCAAAATGATTATTATAATTTACTTAAATGTCATTTGAGTGTTGTATTACTTTTTACAACTAAAGATTTGATAACCAGAAATTGATGGGTTAAATTTATTAAATTTTTTAACCGCTGGAGAATAGCATTTGTTTAAACATAAATCGGCTACTTTGTATCAATAATGAATTAATTATATTTGGTCTGATTTTATTTGTGTTAAATAATTCATGAATAATTCAGTATGAAAATGGTATTTGTTTAAAACGATGGTATTTATTTAGTTTTGCTACCATCATTTAAGTAATAGTGGAATAGATTATTAATCAAATGGATTGTTATTTTAATTTTTTTCAATTAAAAACTAGGCGACAAGGAATATTTAGGTAATATTTAATTAATCTTCGTTAGTGTAAGCGACAATTCTTTCAAATTTCATTGTAATAAATATACTAAAATCATTTAGAAGGAGGGTCCGAAAAAAACTTTTTTTGTTACTTATAAGAAAATATAACAAATAATATTTTCAATCTTATGTTTTAAAGAATAATTACTTATTGTAGGTATTTAAAAGATCTAACTGTTTAAAAATTCTCTTTCACTAAAAGCATTGTAGAATTCTTTTAAACCATCTCCATGCAAGTACCAAACAATACTTAAAAGAGAACAACTTAAACTACTTTCATTTCGCTAGGGACAATTAACATGTTCGACCTTATTTTTGAAATAATTACTATTATAGGTATTTAAAAGATCTTCCGCTTTAAACATTTCTTAGACTGAAAGCATTGTACAATTCTTTTAATCAACTTCATACAAGTACCAAACAATAGTTAAGAGAAAACTTAACTACTTCATTTCGTTAGACAATTATATGTTCAACCTTATTTTAATATAATTACTTATAAGTATTTAAAGATCTCCTCTTAAAACTCTTATCTAAAGCATGTAGATCTTTAACCAACTTCATATACACCCAAACAATACTTAAAGAGAACAACTTGAACTACTTTCATTTCGTTATGGACAATTAATATGTTCAACCTTATTTTTTAAATAATAATTACATTTATAAGTATTTAAAAGATCTTCCTCTTTAAAAACCTCTTATCTAAAAGTATTGTAGAATTCTTTTAACCAACTTCATATATACCGAAACAATACTTAAAGAGAACAACTTAAACTACTTTCATTTCATTAGGGGCGAAGTCCTTCTTCCCTCCAGAACTTCCCAGAAATACTTTTATTCGATTTTCTGACCAACTTTTCGATACGGGCCGAGAAGAAGAAGAAGAAGACAATCAGTTACTTTCATCGAGCAATTCATCAATCACAACAAATTCGCTTGTCAGAGCAAATAACAGCGACCAGCTGACTTATCTAACACGGCTGCTACAACAAATAAAAGCCGCCGGACTGGGAGTATTATTTATCTGGGGTTCTTCTTGCTCAACTTCTTTTGTTGCAGTTTTTCTTTTTGTTTTGGGTTGTTCCTTTCTCTAATAGTTATGAACTGTTGAAGTTGAAGACGTTATATATAGTTAAGAAATTGAGTTTTAAAGTTTGGTTCAAAGCGGCTTTAAAATTATAACTTTTAAAGTTATGGGAGTATTATTTATCTGGGGTTCTTCTTGCTCAAATTCTTTTGTTTCAGTTGGGTCGTTCCTTTTTCTAATAGTTATGAACTGTTGAAGCTGGGTACGTTATATATAGTTTAGAAATTGAGTGTGAATATCGTTAAAATTTGATTCAAAACGGCTATAAAATGATAAATTTTCGTGTTATGGGAGTATTATTTCTTTAGAGCTTTCTTCTTGCTTAACTTCTTTTGTTGCACTTTTTTTTGTTGGGTTGTTCCTTTCTCTAAGAGTTATGAACTGTTGAAGCTGAGTGCATTATATATAGTTAAGAAATTAAGGGTGATTATAAATGAAGTTGGTGTTTCAAAGTGGCTTTAAAATTATAACTTTTAGAGTTAGCTGCGTATATAAAGGAAAAAGTCCTGACTCACTCATTGACTCGCGCCAAAAATATCCCAGCCAAAAATATTGTAGGTACATACAATACCTGAAGTATATAGCACTATATGTACCGATAAAATGTGGGAGAAATTCTCATGAATCCAAATGAATCTGCCCAGTTTATGTCACAGTGCAAATTTTAGCTGGATTTGTGTACTTTCTTCTTTACTATATCGTTTTTTATGCGTTTTCCCACTTTGGTATATTTCTGTTTCAGTAACCCGAATTTAGTTCCAACACTAGTGCTCCTGTTAGAGCCGCACAATTCTCAAGAAAATTTTGCGTTGAAATAATCACACTCATAAAATTCATTTTTCCATTCGTAAAACAAATTGTGCAAACATTAATTTTTTTAATAACTCTTGCCTCTCTTGAACGTTTCCCAACCTATAAAAGCTGCACACGACTATGCAATTCTTTACATTGCTCTCCCATTACCATAGCAAAATTCATATCTCAAACTTAATTTTTAAAAACAATGTATATATGGTGTGATATGTTGATATTCAGGTACATGTACTGGACTGACTGGGGCAACAAGCCTCGCATCGAGAGATCCGAAATGGACGGCGGTAAGCGGATTGCCATAATCTCGGAGACGCTGGGCTGGCCCAACGGACTCACCATCGATAAAGAGAATGCACAGCTCATATGGGCAGACGCACGGAGACACGTAAGTAGACTGTGGAATATGTTAAGCCCATACATTTGCATTTTTATCTTTATTGAACCAACGTCACATTGAGGCTATAAGATTGTTAGCAACGGATTTCGAAACTACGATCGAGTTAGTATAGATTGTCACCTGACACCGCATACTCAACTTTAAAACTCAATTCTTCTTTAAATCTTTACCTAAAATATATTTTAATCTCATACAGTAAAAAAAATACGCTACAGAAAAATGGTTATCCCTTTGAGGGTTAAGGCCAGGTAAGCTTTATTTTCCGCCCTGTTCGGAGTGTCATTTGTTCCTAAGAAGAAAGTTAGGAACCTAAAAAAAGCATGGTCAGTTGTATACAAACAGTTTACGTCCTTCTTCCTCCGAAAAATCAACATTTTACAACGGAACGCGTAACTTCTCAGATAGCTTTTGTGGCCTTATTAGTTTTGTCGACTGCGCATCTGAGAACTTCTTCGATCTCAAGTATCCTGTTAAGTTGTTATATATAGTTTCAGGTGATGAATACGTAATTGAAGACATCAAAGGAAGAACGTGCTAAGTGACATTTTAAGAACAAAAATGAGATTTTTATGTCAATGAACATGTTATTTCCTCCTTTATAAAGGTAATAAGATTCCCCCTTTTCATAAACTATAAGTTAAGTACGTTTTTTACTTTGTGTAAGTGACGTTTTTAACGTATCAAAGTGCAAACGAAAAACTATAAAGCTCATTTTCTCGTTTTCACCTTTTTTTCACTTAGCACGTTCTTCCACTAAGCTCTTAAATTATTCTCAAAATATTCATTTCTCTGTAATCCACACACAGGTGATCGAGGCGTGTGATTTGGACGGTAACAACAGGCGTGTGTTGGTCGGAGACGTGCCGCACCCTTACGGCATCGCCGTCACCAATCGCCACATCTACTGGACGGATTGGTCGGAGAGGTCTGTGCTGCGGGCTAACAAGCACACCGGCCGGAACATGGTGAACGTGTGCGCCAACCTGCCTAACCTCATGGACATGCACAGCATACAGCTCAACGGAACGGGTGAACTAAGCTACCCATACATGGAGGGACAGGGCATGTGAACTGTCGCCTATCATTGTCAGGGTTCCACCAAGATGTTACTGAACGCAGTTTCAGTCGTCAGTGATTGGGTTTTGTGTACAAACGTGACATGTCAAACTAATTACTGACGAGTGAGAATGCTTTCGTTAACGTCTTGGGGGCATGTGCATATGTCCCGTCCCTGTCCGTCCGTGTATGCCACGTACATTTATTTTAATGGATATGCTGGCTGCAAATGGCGCCGAACAGCAATGAAGAACCAAATTTGAATAATTAAATTGTTGCGTTGGAAAGACAGATAGAATTCCGCGAGTGGGCTTGCTTTCTAGAAGTTACACATAGCACTCCACTGGCGGCATAAGCCAGTGGAGTGCTATCAGTCTATGACCATTTCAACTTGAGAGGCCTGCAGAAATTCATTGCAATGCAAATGTTCTTGTCAGTTGTATAGACGCCCAACGTTTAAAGTTCCCAAACTATCTTGTTACTTACATTATCGGTCGATTAAAGGATTGAAAGGCTGAGTGAACATTGTACAGTCAATACCTCTCAAAAGAAAAGCTCACTCGCAAAGTTCTGCAACTGAGCTATATGTTACAAATTAATTGGTTGGTGTCGCGTGTGCACTTCTCTGAACACACTGTTAAAAAATGTGGCGGTTGGTTTCACCAAAATATAGTTCCTAGTTTCAGTATCAGTTGAACCATTTCTTTTGAACCATCAGTTTAACCATGTTTTTGTTTCCAGAACCTCAAAATTTTTTCAACCGAATACCGAAAATATGGTTACAAATTTTACCACACAGCCGTTGCAGCTAATAGGAACCATTATTATGATGAAACGAAACACAAAACTTTTAACAGTGTAAAAATGAATAGCAATACATGCATCTAACACAACAAAGATACCCACACGTAAGTTACGACCACATAATCGGTGGAGATAAAATTAACTATTGAATATATTTGTAAAACAAATATTTTTAAAGTTTAAATTAGCAAATTTACATCGACAAATGCTATCATTCAAAAAATTGCAAATAAACATGCGTGATACTTTTCTAGGTGAGAATAAATGCGAAGGTCACAACGGAGGCTGCAGTCACTTATGTCTGCGCACCTCTCTCGGCTACTCGTGTGCCTGTCCTACCGGTATCAAGCTACAAGACAACGAGCATACCTGCGAAGAAGGTGAGACGCATTGACTGTACTATGTGTAGATTCTGAATTTACTTTAAGTTTAGGAAATATACATTTAACGTAAAAGCTTGATGTCGTGTTTTTCTATGACAGGGTTTTGTTATTTGACTGTTAGGTGATCCTTAAATTGATTGGAGAATTTATGGTTTATTTTTAATATATGATTTTTTTTAAAAAAATCTTGTTTAATTTGAAACTTGCGTTGTTTATATCAATGTTAAATTTTCTTGTGTTATGTGCACTTTAGATGACAATTAATGTGAAAATCATATTGCATTTGATTAAATAAAGGAATTTATGTTTGGCAATTTTGCAATAGCCGAATATTTTTATTTTAAGCTTGCGTATGTTTTATAGCCCAAAGGATATTGGGAGAGTGCAGGACTAAAAAAATTTCTGTTTATAATTGATTTACAACACTGAGAAAAACTTGAGCGAGTAACACTTGAAAACTTTCAAATGCCATTGAATAAATCAATACAAAAGTTAATTAATTATGTCCCTAAACGGTAATTTCAATAACTATAAAACCTGAAAAACTCTATGGCAGCTACCATTTGCATGATTTTCTCAAAAACTTTATTATGACATCCGGCAGATACTAGGAACTACTGTACCAAATTTGAAGCCCGTAGGTCTTTTAGTTAGAGCTGTAGAGTAGTGGACCAATGTTCAAAAACTACTTTGTTAGTATCAGCATCTTCCAAAAGATGCAGAAAGCACAAAATATGTATTCCCGATTTTCAAAGATACAGCAATTTAAATACCTTTACCTATAAATACCAATATTTCATATTAGGTAATTATAAGTAACAAATATGTTTTTAAACCAAAATCAGAGGCCAAATGAAAGTACCTTGATCATCTTAATTTCGTCACTTTTCTAGAGTGAAAATAATACACCTTCCCATTCCATCAATCCATCTCCATTCAGCTGATAATTAAACTAGCGGCCATTAAATATAATTAATATTTCATTAGTCAGTTTTCATGAATAATATTCGGTATCCTCTTAAAGTGATTTGGCTGAGGTTTACTCAATTAAATCTGGATACATTTACGCCTTGGAAGCAAATTGCGGTTTGCAGACCTATTTAGTTACATGGAACGCCTTTAGGGATAATAAATTGCCAAGGCTTATAGAGTTAAAGCGCTCATGGAAAGAGTTTCAGTTTTTAGAAAATAATCCGATATTACCCATTAATTATTCTTATCTTAGAAGAGAAACGGTCTATGTCTTAAAGTAAAATGTAGCCCAATGGCCCTTTTTCGTTTGAGCAACAGATTTCCTCTAGGTAAGAGAAGAAGGATATATTGTTATTGTAATTAGGTAACTGTGGTTTAGTTTTATTTTAATGAAGTCTTAAGTTTGGGCACGTATTTGCAATTCATAGACAAAGATGGTGTAGCTAATGAGTAATTTAAGTAATGAACTGAATAGAAATTTAATGTAAGCAATGTTTTGAAAGTATGAACTTTGTAGCGAATAATTCTTATTTAGAACCTGAAATTGGATTTAAACAACAGCGTTGGTTGATATTAAATGCTGGAATAAAATTAAATAATGAGCAAATCGGAAAATAAAGAAATATAGATGAGAGAAGGATAAAACGGGATAAAATTTTTATATTTATATTTTTACGGTAAATATGTTGAAGAAAACTACTCATTATCTATTTTATCGAAGTTAGTACACAAAAAAATACTTTAAACAATTTTAAAGACTATAAAGTAGCAAAGAAATAATATGAACCTCTAATTATACCAATATTCTCAAGCATTTCGCTTGCATCAGTATGACTTTTTACCAGCTGAGGATTGTTTTTTGTCTAAAATTTAAACTTGTGTTTGCTGCATCAGATTTGACGTTGAATTTTCGATACTTATTTAGGTTTTCGATAATTTTAAGGCTTTATTTGTGTAGTAAATAGTATTTAAATCTGAACGGAAATCCTCTTCTTAAGTTTAAATTTTTAATTTAATTGTCATACCTATCCATTGCCTATCCCGTTTTATTCAATTTTCCCCTAAAGTGACATTCACATATAAAAACTGTTATTGTTTTATTTTTTGAAAATTCCCTTTTCCACCAAAACCCTCAGTACTACGAACGTTGCACATTATGTATATCTCATGTACATCCCTTATATCATATCACGTATACAAAACTATTGTACATGACAGATATCATATAATATACATTTGTACAATAAGCATCAATTACCATTTACATAATATCATTTACTCTTTGTAATAGCTCCATCGACCTTTCTGCTGTTTGCCAATCGTGAAAGCGTCCGCCGTATTTCTTTGGATACCCTGGAAAATATGGACGTCTTCTTACCTATTCACGAGACGTACAACACTGTGGCAGTGGATTTCGACTACGAAGAGAGAGAAATATACTACTCAGATGTGAAGTTAGACGTTATAAGGTAAACTTAATGAAACGTATTATGTTTGATTTCTTAAAAACCATTAACGACGCCTTTATGAATACTATTGACACCTTCATTTCCGATTAAATACGTTAAATTTTAGTTTAAATTCATTTTTCATTTAACTTATTTTGTCCAACATAAATTGTTCTGGACTATGCTTTTTTATTTGTCTTATATTTTGTTTAACCATAAAAAAATTATGTATTGTCCCCAGCTTTACGAAGTAATGTTCAACCATAGTTTTGCAAAGTATTATTCAAATTAGTATTAAAATTATTTGTTACACAAATTTCTTATACTATTTTGACAATATCTTTGATTTATTTTTCTTTGTCCTTTTTTTTTGGTATTTTGGGACTTATTTTAAGCAATGTTTTTATTATTCCTTTTTCGAAAAATGCTTCTGAAACAGAAATTTAAAACAATAATTTTACCCAGGATTCTGGGAAAATACTTTAAAAAAATCCTACGTTATAATTTTCAAATTAATTCAAAACTAATTTATAAGCAATAAATAAGAGTAAAATATTTTCTTTAAATAAACTAGTCGCCCATGTTTTATAGAACATTTAAATGAATTAAAAGCAGCTTTAGCTACATTCAACATGATATTGAACCTTCACAAATAAATACTACTTCTTACCTATTAGTTTTTTAAGCAACAAATCAAATAACCTAACTTTTTTAATAAAACAACGACTTCATTTCCCATTACCACCATCATTTATTTGACCCTTCAATTCTAAAACCACCATCTAATTTGTCAATGCATCTCCAAATAATACTTTTCACAAATCATAAGTGCAGTGACAACATAGGTCACCTCATCAAACACTCGACCAAAAACCGATTCGCAGCAATCCAATCTTCCCACAATGTCCTCATCATCTGACGCGATATCGGTTTCAATACTACCACTCCAGAAAATCAACTCCATAAACTCCTCCAACAACTTTTCCATGTAACTTACAACCCCCTCCCTCACTATTTACCAAAGGGATGGAGGGAGAGGGTTTTTAGTGTTTTGCTGCTAAAGTTTGACAAAATTGCAGATGATATGTGGCCGTAAAAGGGTTTGAATCATCGAGTAGTGAAGCAAATATCCTGACTTAATATTTTATTTTTAAGGTTTAGAAATGGTAAGAAGATTAACTAATAAATGAAACTCATATTTACGTTGCAGAAGCCATCACATAATCTTAAGGCATCAATCAGTAAGACATTCCGATAAATTTTCTTCATCTAATTTCCGACCATTCGTGGTTCTTGTGCGTAAAGCTGATGTTTAAACATAGATCTCAAAGCAACAAAACTTGACGTACTTCCCAATATCAGCCACATCTACTTATCGACTTTGGCGCCTTTATCAAGTTTTGTTGCATTTGTACCAATTTTGGTTCTTTGTAGCACTGTAACGACTGTAATGAAACATTTCGCCACTCAGATGCTATACAGCTACTAAGAACACTAAATTGGCGAAACCAAAGTGCCAAATTTTTAACACTGTTGTACGCGATATCCAAAGTATTTTTGGATAAGTTTTGAAACGTCTGTTAAGGAAATTTTTGATGGCACCCAATTCATTCTAAAAATAAGCACTATGTGTTTACGTCGTAGTTGGACATGCAGCGCGTACACTGAACGACCCGTTTGCAGCAAGGTAGTGAAGTATAAGCCAGACAATCACTTAGGATATCGTTTTGATTAAGCTAACTCTCTCTAGCTTATTTATAATTATTTCTTTTTTACACATCCTTCACTATGAATGAAACAGCAAAAATTAAACACAAATTAAAACACCTATTTTTCAAGTATGATTTATATTTTATTACATAAATCTTAGTGATATTTGGGGTTAACTATCTCAGATAATGTTGAATAACGTTTTTGGAATTAACCACACTTTGATAATTAAATTTTGCGTTGGATATCAGAAAAAAATTTGTAATTTCGGGTCTTGAATAGAGGAATATTGTGTAAGACTACATCTTACTACACATCCCTAAGACCCCTGTTTTATTAATTTAATTCAATTTAAATTTATGCCTTACAATTTTTATCAATAAAAGTCCAGTTGTAGTTAAAACATTGTCGAACCTCACACATACATGTCGACTGATAGAACCATCAATGACCGAACGTTGGAAACGACATTTACGTTTTTATGTTCTTGTCAAAATTGCCGAGTTCCATCCCCTCAGATGGACTGAAAGGTAGGTGAAGGGCTGAATAATTCAGAAATTCCAGTGAAAATTCGGTTTAGGAAGAAGAAAATCGATAATTTTTCTACTGAAGTTTTTTTCATCTCCAAAATTTAGCGTTGGTGCAGCGGCCGACACTTATCTTTTTCCATATTTACGGATATTTTTTTATCGTTTTTTTTCCTGCTGAAAAATGATATTTTTTGTTCGTTATGTAGGCTTTCGTCCCGTTACTGTCTAGTTTCTGGAATTCAATTTCGAATATTGAAAGTGGTAAGCCGGGGAATTGTAAAATTTCTTCAGTGGTTTTTTTTTTCTCCAGAAAAACATAAAAGGGAACAAACCTCTTTTAGTCTTGTTCAAAAATATTTCAAAACTTTGTTTGTAAATAATGTTGTCGTTTTTCTACTAGATATTTTAAATATTCATTGAATTTGCATGATATGTACTATAGATTCCCTCATTATAACATGAAAAATGACGGATTTTAGTTCAGTAGAAAAATAATACAATAATACACTAGCCCGCCCTTATCTATTTTTCTGCATTCAGATATTAACGGTATCTGTAAAATTTCTTCAGATGATTTTATCTGAAAAGCATGATAAATTTTTTTTTAAATATTTTGATTCAAACAAATTTCCAAAGTATGTTTATATATAAAGTTTTCGTTTTTCTACCAGATACTTTAGTAAATGTGTATGATAGTTACTATAGACTGACTCATTACAAAATGAAAAATAACTAATCTGAGTTATAAATAGCAACATACTGCAATAATGTACAAGTTCTTAATGTCCATACAATAACATATTTTTTGCATTTATCTGTTAAACGGCACTATAAGGACAAAAATTGACACCATTAAGAAAGTTTTAAACCACAACCGTTTCTCAATTTTTTAATACTTATTAACAGACGGGTAGGATGGAATGCTTCCAAACCAACAACAATCATCTCGACTGACCTGGTGACTGCCGATGGCCTGGCCGTAGATTGGGTCGCCAAGAATCTGTACTGGACGGACACAGGACGCAACGTCATCGAAGTGTCCAGGACAGATGGGACCAGTAGAAAAATTCTGGTGGACTTGGACCTTGATGAACCGAGGGCCATCGTCGTATTTCCGAGGAAGGGGTAGGTTTGTAGTTTATTTTTAAATGAGAAGGAAATTTGGACATTAAATTAAATAAATTTTTTGAAAATATTTTAATAAAAAAGGCAATAAAACGATTTTTATGTGAAATATTTAATTTTTAAGTGAAAAGAAAGCAGATTGTAAGCCAAAGGAATAATTGTTTGAGATGGTGTTATTTTTGCAATGAAAACATTCATGCGCCTGATGTGGGATCAAATCCTTAATAACCAGAATCGGACATAAATTTAACCACTTGCCTGACCGAAAGATTTGCAGTTGAGTCATAGTAGACATACCTTAAACAATACTAGACCTTAAACAATACTAACTCCGATTGAAATAGCATTAAATTGGACTGGCTTCTTTAAAAAAATGAATAAGGTGAAACATAGATTAACTAATTTATCTACATTTATTCTTAATATTAATGCATTTCGGTGTTAATAGCTATATGTAATGCATTGAATTGTTATTTGGACAATTTATATCCAAACTGAGTCAAAAATATTACTAAACTATAAAGTGAATATGGGTTTTGTTTCACAGCATTCTCTACATATAACTATCTTAATAAAAAAAATAACCAAAAGGATTGTGTGTTTAAATTATACTTTATTTACTCTTCCTTTAGTAATGCTTTTCAGAAGACTCATTCTGTATTGTAACATTGTGTCTGGTACTTTATGTAATTTCAAAGATTCTCTTACCGCAACGTGGATATCCAATTTCTACAATGGCAGACACTAAAAACGTACTATTTACCTTCAATGAAAACTCTATAGACTATGTTTTTCCTGAGAAATACATTTAAATCAGTAAAGTACTGATGATTGCTTATATTTGCTTTTACGAAAGCATTCGATTCCGTGCACTTCCACTAATTGAAATTTCCTCATAAAAAACCGCTGTAAACTTTTAGCAGGCAGGTAAAAAGCACAGAGACGCGGAACAACTTGGATACAGGCTACATCAACATAGGTTCATCGTTTTTCGCGGGCTTGTGAAATTGCTGGCTTTAAGTCAAAGTAAGTTAGTGAATCCCAAAATAAACAAGTATTTTGGATTTAGGAGTTTCTCAACATTCTGATTCCATTAAAAAACTACAATAAATATGCTTAACTTCCTCACTACCTTCTGCCTCGTCCCTTCATTAGTTCTGATTGCACCTTAACTCTTTATTAAACTTCAATTTGACCAAAAGTATATCCCTCATAATATCAGCTTCTGTTTTTCCCATTATTCCTCTACTGTGTTTTAAGACTTTCGCTACGCAGGATTTTTGTTTCCGCGTAATATGTGATAGAAATATCATTATAGAATCCTTAGTTGTACGGCCGTTTCAGAAGTGAAAGGGTTAAAGCAATACAATTCCCTTCTTTAGCTACCTGTTCTGGTCAGACTGGGGCAAACCTCCCAAGATCGAGCGGGCCTACCTGGACGGCACCAGTCGCCGAGTGATTGTGGCCACTGACCTAGGCTGGCCAAATGGACTCACCCTGGACTATGAGGCCAGGCGCCTGTACTGGGTGGACGCACAGTTGGACAGAATCGAGACGTCGGACTTGTCTGGCAAACATCGATCACAACTGGTGCAAGACGTCTCCCACCCATTTGGACTTACTCTGGTGAGCAAAATAGTTGGTAACCAAAGGCTGTGTCCTGACTACGACATCAAATGCCACAAATGCAACAAAACTTGCGCCAAGCGATGCAATAGCATGTGGATGACTCTGCCAAGTCGCCAAGTTTTGTTGCATTTCTAGCATTTAATGTCGTTGCCAGGAAACAGCCATAGAGTTAAGAAGACGATGGCGATACTGTCGCGTGTCGCGTGCAAAAAACAATGCAAAAAAAACCCGGTATGCCAAGTGAAGCTACCGTTCGATTTGTTGTAAGCCCAAACAAATTTTCTCGGCGAAGTATTTGGCGATATTCTTACAGTGGAGTTTGTATAGGCTTAATACATCGACTTGATGATTTTTTTTAATCTCTAATAATAGGTATAATTACAAAGTATTTTTCTTACCCGTGAAGGAATAGGAAATTACTACCATCTTGTGTAAATTAATTCATATCTCGTGCTACAGTCTACATCCACGCAAACAGTCATTTTTTGATTTTTATTAAATCCTTTTTAAGGAAAAAATGATGCGGTTCAGCATGAACTTTGAGTGAAAGATTTGTTTGGGCTTACTATGGTTACTTATCGACTTTTTGACGGCTTCACTTTATTTCGCTCCAAGCATCTCCGTCTTCTCCTACTTTACTCTATGTTCGTAACTACCTCTTTCTCTTATAAACAAAGCCCCTGCACAAGTTACCATTGTAAAGTAGTGAGAATAGTTAGTTCACTTGACCTATCAAAATCTGAAAAGTTAGCGAATTTTGTCTCGCCAATGATTTTCCCTTTTGTGATTGGTTGGATTGAATTACATCATACACGTCATTGGTTTGAGTGGTCTTCTCTAAAGACGGTCTTGTACCAACTTTACAGCAATCGACAGTTTCAATGTATGTGACACGATTGCACTTCATTGAACCCATGATTCGATGGAGCTATTCTTGTTGCTCTAATATTAATTAATACACAAATTATGTTAGATAAACGTAAAATTGTAGTTGTTGAACAAAAATTGGTAAATAGGGATATCCACTCTACTCTATTTTATTTTGAGTCAGTAAAGGATGTAAAAAAAATTCGTACGGCAAGTTTATTGTCCGATCGCACACTCTGAGTAGGGTCGAAAACATAAGAAAACGGTGTAATAATAAATCCTTATTTAATAAATAATCATATTAATACATTTAATGTAATTTTTTTTCTACTCGTTTCCTGATGTTTTTCGCCCGTTTTCCGATGATGAAACTCTCAACTTCTAGGACATCCTAGGTCACCACCCGCATCTGAGAAAATAGCTCGTTTGACGTAGTATAAAAATGATGTCAAAAATGCTTTATCAAAAGTATTTTTGCACGTCTTTGTGTGGCTCGGTGGTCTAGGGGTATGATTCTCGCTTTGGGTGCGAGAGGTCCCGGGTTCAAATCCCGGCCGGGCCCAATTTCTTTTTAGTAATTTTTCATTTTTATATAAAGATATTATTGATTTGTACCAATATTTTACCCTTTTCATAGATGTTAGCCAATGCCTAAAATATATTTTAATTTAATTTCAATTAAAAGCTTTTACTAAATTGTTTATTATCTAATTAGATCATTATAACTATTGCGCTACTATTTACATTAGCATCCGTGGTTATAAAATAGCCCACCACAAAGAATATTTTTTGTATAACTAAATAATTAACACACACCATTTGAGGATATTATCCTGGATTAGGCGAGATTGACCCATCCTTTCACCCCTTAAGTGGGTCGATAAAATGGGGACCAAGCATGCTTGGGAACTAAACACTGGGGGTTCCGCGTGAGGCTGACCACCTTACCGGGACCTAGCACCCCAGAGCCCTAGGTCACGTAAGCTGAAATGGGCACTGCAGGCCTTGGCCCATTAATGGGCTGTTGCGCCGAGGAGTTAGTTAAGCATTTGAGGATATTAGCTTATCAAATGATGTAGAAATTTTTTAGAAAATTCTAGAGTGTTTACCCACACCTCAAAAAAGTTTTATTTAGGAGATATATGAAGAGTACAGGAAAAAACCTCTTCATCGACAGGGAATCTGACCGTATTGAGATCTGCTTGGTCAGTAGTGCCGATTGAAAACCGGTTTGTCCCTTGATTCTTCTTCCGCGGTACAAGCGTCTGACTATTGTCTGGTGTGAATCTCGATCATAGAGATAGTTATCATATGCGCAGCGTGATAAGAACCAAAGCAAAACTGGTTTCTTCACACCAGTTTAGGCGATGACTCGCTATCGGACCTGATGCAGACAGATTTATAGGCAATGAGTATGTTCTTCCCCTGTACTCTTCAAATGTTGAAAGTACTTAGGCTACACTAAATGTGACTACTCTTGGGATAATATGCCTACTGCATGATATGATATCTTGTTTGTCTCCCATGCAGTTTGGTCCCCATCTGTTCTGGACCGATTGGCACACCAAATCCATCGAGCGAGTGGACAAGGAGACGGGTAAGAACAGGATAGTCATCCGGGATAACATCGGCTATCTTATGGAAATCAAGATGGTCGCCGATTCTCGACAAACAGGTATTTTCTTATTTATAAAGTTTTTTAGAGTTTTTTTAGAATTTTTTTTAGCAGTGGAACTGTAAACTGATAACAAATTCCAATCAGAACACTATTCAGTAATTGAAGATCTTAGTGGAAGAACATGCTAAGTGAAACTTTTGAAAAAAAATTATATTTTTGTTAAAATGATTATGTTACTCCCTTCTATTTTAAGAAAACAACATTTCCCATTTTCATAAACTTTAAAGTAAGTAGATTTTTTACTTTTTGAAAGTGCCGTTTTTAGCGTATCTAAGTGCAAACGAAAAACTTTAAAGCTCATTTCCTCGTGTTCACCTTTTTGTCACTTAGCACGTTCTTCCACTAAGCTCTCCAATTCATAGTTTTATTTACTCAATATCTTTATTCCGATTTTTATATATCTCCTAATTTTGTACACTCCGACTACATTCTGGAAAAACTCCTCTTTATTATAATATGAGGCTGTACTTCCGATTCAGTGATGTTTTAAATTAAAATTTTAATTAAAATGTTTTTTTGAATATCCTTATTTCCGGGTTTTTTTATGGTTTAAATATCTTAAGAGATAAGTTTTTCTATGCTATGTACTATATACCAGTCCTTATAAACAGCATTACGAAACTACCAAACAACTTTACAATAAGTAGATCTTATTATTATTCTTATTATTATTAATAAAAATATTCTTTATATTCAATCCAATATTTGCAAATTTCTGGACAACTTTTTTTCTCTGGATGCAGGTAGCAACCCGTGTGGCGAGAAGAACGGCGGGTGCAGCCACTTGTGCCTCTTCAGACCCCACGGTCACGTGTGCGCATGTCCGTCCTACCACGACAGCCGACCATGCTCCACAGGTGAGAGACCCCATAAATAAAGTAAACTCTAATTATCCGAATTTGGAATATCCATACTCCAATTATTCGAACTAGGAATATCCGTACTCCGATTATGAGAACTCCAATGTACCTAATTTTCAATATCCGGTCTCCAATTATCCGATCTCGGAATATCCAAACTCCCGTTATCAAATCCGTGAGCCACGTCCACCTTTTTGAAACTAGTTCAGTGTTTGGATGATGTGTCACCGTCTCAAATTTCAGTTCTATCATTGGCTGCTGTCGGAAAACTCTAATTATCTGAATAGTGCATAGTTCCAATTGAACACTCACATGCAACTTGCGCGATACGTGAAATAAGTATCGCAATACGCTGAAAAGTGGCGTATCAGTGGCAAATAATACGATTTTAAGGTCATCATTTCTAAAATATTGTGGAAATCATGAATGCATTCCTATTCTTATGTGTGATAAGTCTAATACTTATTATTCTACGTGGATGTTTTACCTGAAGCAATAAAGCTATACATTTGCGCAAAAAAATATTTGAGTTTTATTAGTATACATGGTTAAAAGCATCTTTTAAAACTTTTTTTAAGTTAAATATAAATGAAAATACTTATTTTTACTTCATTGAAACTGCTTTCATTAAATCAATAAAATAGTTTTTTTTAAATAACTGTATTTTTCTCTATTTTATTAGTTCCAGGAGAGATTTTAATAGAACCAACAACAGAGTCCGAATTAGAAAAAATTTCATGGAAAAATACATCAGTGCCTACAACTATAATAACAAATCATACTACTAGGTAATACAATTTTAAATTTATTTTTCTATAGTTTAAACTTCTATTTTTGGATCCATCTACCATGAAAATTCGTGTTTTTTGTTTGAATTATTCTCGTTTTTCAGATTTTAGAGGAATAAACATCGATGCAATTCTAAATGTTTACAAAAGATATTTTAAAAATACAATTTCCTATTTGATTGTGCAAACTAACGCATGCTATTGTTTATTCTATGATTGAAAAATTCGTTTTATTTCATCTAAGAGAGGAATTTCGATAACGTTTTTAATACAGAAGTTTTTTTCTAAAACCGTTTGTGTTTGTTGAAATGAAATTATAACGCGGGTATTAGAAAGTGTGCTTTAAACGTAAATTCACTAAAAACCCATTATTATTTTTATTTAAGTTAATATTAAAGGTAATACATTAAAAGGTAATAATAAAGAAATGCATACAAATTCATATTCTATATGCTTATAATCGAAACTAATTTAAAGTGTTTACTAATTTAAATTTATTATCTCGATAGGTTTTTTTGCCAATTTTTATATTAAATACATCCTTTACGTTTCAATTCCTTTTAATTTTATGTATTTAAAAAAAGAAACGTGAAAGCACAAAGATACGTTCCTTAAAATATAATAAATGAAAAACTTTGTGCGAAATAATTCTGTTGATTATAACGTTGAGACAGTCACAAAAGTAAAATTATATGCTTTCTTTCTGAAGTTTTTATTTCAATGCACGTTATTTAGGAATTATAGTAAAGAATAGTTAGTTTTTATTAAAATTTTAATGTATATTTACTTTTTTCTCTCTTTTTTTATCCACATACGTAAATCATTTAATGAATTTTTTTAAAATTTATATATAAAAATTCTAGCAGAGAAGACAACTTAAAAGCTTGATACATTTCTTAAAAATGCACAGAGAATATAGAAATTATAAAAAAATTTCTTAAAAATATTCGTTATAACTATTAACAATGATTATATCTTTGAGGCTTAACATTTTAAAAACATGCAAATTAAAAAAATATGTATAATTTTTTTATTATAAAAATTTAACATCATACATTTTCTGGAGATCTGACTTTATATTTCTGTTTTCTCTTGTTTTTACTTCAGGTGTACGGATATAGATGTCCAAAAAGGTCGATGTCATATCATAGGATTTCCACCTCATGGTAAATAAAAAGTTCAAACTATATCTCTTTTGTATTTTATAGATATTCCATAGTTTTCTTTTGTATTCCATAGATATCATAGTTACAGTATTAGATTGGCAGATCACGTGACATCCAATGCTAACGACGGGACGCGCGTGGAGGCCAAATAAGGGGGCAGAATGGCCAGTGTTGCTGCCACTTTAAGGAGAAAAATACTACGAAAAAATACCATTTAATTCTAAAATTGCAAAAAAATACCATAAAAGGATTTTAAGTCACTAAAAAGATTCCAAAATGCAGCTAGTATTTTTTTTTGTAATTTTAGAATTAAATTGTATTTTTTCGTAGTATTTTTCTCCTTAAAGTGGGAGCAACACTGGCCATTTTGCCCCCTTATTTGGCCTCCATGCGCGTCCCGTCGTTAGCATTGGAGGTCACGCGATCTGCCAATATAATACTTTAACTATGATATCTATGTTTATATCCAATTTCCAAGATTTTTTCCCCTTGATAGTAAAATATGTGCTGTAGTTAAATTATAGCAAAATATATGCACTAGTATTGTTATTTTTGGAGATATATGCCTTACGATTTGTCTTAATTATATTTAAACACCACATTGAATCTGATAGGTACCTCAGATAGATTACATAAGAGAATGTATGATATAAGCTACTTATTATTTAATAATACAATTATTTTCCACAAAAAAGAACTCAAGTTCTGTTACTTGAGATGCTCTCTTCTATCAGAAAATTATTGAAAAAATAAATTTAAAAGGATTTCGTAACTATAATATACTAATTGAAGATAATTCAAATATAAAAATGAAATCTTATAAAAATACTCTTCCTTTGATCAAAGTTTTGCTCCACACTGTTCATAGTAAATTATTTAGGGGCTGTAAAAATTTTATATCGAACGTAAATATGTATAAATATTTATTTAGAAATATTCTTAAACAATTATGGATCAAATTCAGAAGCACATAATTTTTAATATATTTTTTTTAATTTATTTAATCATTTTAATGTATCTTCACTGCATTATATATTAAACCTTCTATTAATCTATTAATTCTTCTTTAAATACTTTTTTACTAAATTACATGAGTTGAAGCTAATATATCGGATATTCTTTTGCTAAATTTATTTTTAAATTTAAGTCGTTTTAATAAGCCCCCTTTGAAAGATTAAAATATCGAACTCGTAACCACAATGTGTTTTATTTCATTATATTACTTCTTTTTAAAAAATCCTTTATTTTACTTGACTATTTTATCGTAACATAGTTTTATGTATTTTACTTTAACATAGTTCAAAAAATAAATTCATAAAAATTATTTAATTCATTTCTGAAAACTACTCATTGGATTAAATATATTTTTAAAGGGTGGAAAATTTAGGAAACATGATCCTTTTAAAATGAAATGATTTTTTTTTACTAAATGGTTATCTATGTTTCACATTTAAAAAAAAATTATCGATGAAAGGTTCGTTTAAGAATGTTTTTTTTTAATTCTTTCAGATCCGCTTCTTCAAACTGCCTATATAGCCTTATCAGTAATTCTGTTAACTGTAGTCCTTGTTTTAACGATAGCTCTATGTTTTTGGAAAAGAAGGTAAGAATATGCATCCTAAAATTAATTTTACGAACTTAATATTTTTGCAATTTATCAGTGATAAAAATATTTTGCTTTACTATTAATGAAAACAAATCAAATTACTACAGAATATTGTTTGTAAAAACTCATATACTATTATATAATTATTATATAACGTAATTAAATAACTAGGCTGCTATTCATAAGTTGTATCATTTTGGCATGATAGATGTAACAATAAGATTTATGGCAAGTAAAATATTCAATATTCAAAGACATCTCTTTTTACTTCAACATTTTTTGCACAATAATAGGCGAAACTTTTTTTTAAACAAGCTCCAGTAAAATTCGGTAAAGTTACTTATTTAGGTAAAAAAAAAGATTTAATTAACTATTGGCTCGTTTGAATATTTAATTTTAGTTTACATCGACTCTACATGGTTTTCATTTTTTTCTTCATTTTGATTTTTTCTAGCTAAATACTTACATTTCGATTGTCTTCGGCTGAATACTTGGCTTTGGATTTATCCAGTTAAATACTTGACTTTCAATTATCTCCACTAAATGATTAATTCTCTATTGCATCTAGCTAAATGCTTGAATTCTGATTGTCTCCATCTACGTGCGTAAATTTCGATTTCTCCAGCTAATTTATTGAATTTCGATTGGGGGCTCTGCACACTGTAAAACCGTGCTGCATGACTTTTCTCCTTAAAATAGGTGGAAGCTTAACTCTCTCTGTTTTAACGTAATAACGTTACACCAAATTTACGGAGTAACATTACACAATTTTGTAAGTTTACACCTATTTTGCGATGTAACTTTACTACATAAATCCATAAATTGAGTGTAACTCTAACTTATGAAGCTATAGTAAGTTTACAGTGCAGCTATATGCTGGAATATTGCCTCCAGCAAATTAACTGATTTTTAATTATCTCCAGCTGAGTACTTGAATTTGGGTAGTCTTCAGCAAAATGCTTAAATTCTAATCTCCAACTAATGTTGATGATACTTTTTTTGCAGTAAAAAGCGTCGCAACGAGGACCTGGAAGGTACGCTTACCTTCTCCAATCCTACATACAGTGCCTCAAGTGGGGATGGTGTGCCCGGAGACAGAAAAGTGTGGCCCTGGAAGAACCAGCATCGAAAGAAACAACAGGTTGGTATATGGGTAACTTGTCTGCATGTGTTTTTTTTTAAGAAAAGATAGCATTTGGGCCTTGTAGTACTATGGAACCGTCGGTCTTACACTGTAAAAAAACTGTTGTTTTTACAGTTAAATACCATAATTTTTACAGTTAAAAACTTTTCTTTAGATTTTTTTTAAAAAACTGTTTTTATCTTCGTTAACATGACGTCACACTGACAACCTACGTCAGCTTAAATACCCAATACTTGCCCTCGCGACCGAGTAATTACTTGTCGCAGACGGTTCAGTATTGGGCTCGCACGCAAGAGCGCAAGAGGTTCCTTGATCAAAACCGGGCCCTGTCTATACCTCTTCCAGGAACCTCTTCCTTGCCAATCTAGCCTCACCTCTTACTCGCCCACCTCTATCCCATACTCGGTAGCGAGGGCTAGTATTGGGTATTTTATTTTAGCAGGGAGAAACTATTAAATTATTAGATTTCCCTGTTACAATTACATTTTTCTTTGTAAAAAAATACAGTTTTGAACTGTAAAAAAACAGTTATTAACTGGCGTCCCAGTTGACAGTTTTGTAACTGTAAAAACAACAGTTTTTTACAGTGTACTTATGAGTCTGATAATATGTAGAACATCCTGCTTAACCTGTTGTCATAATCTGACTGATTTAAGAGTATTAAAGAATTCAGTATCAACACAATTTGACTGACAATATAAAAGGACTATATTTTATTGAAGACAGGTTATGTGTGCCAATTGAATTACAAGTTAACACATGAAATGTGACAACAACCAAATTCTATTTATTGTTTTTTTCCTGCAAATTTCGGTTGAGAAATTGCATTCTACCGGTATATGATCTGATCAAACTACAATAGTTTTCATCAATTAAACATAATCTGAAGGATGCAGTTGCAAAACTTTACATTCTCCAAAGTATAACTAAGATATAGTGTCCGGTTCCCTCATTGGCAACTTCAGACCAACGTAAATTCAATTGGACGAAGTCTCCAATGAATATGCCGAACCCTATACCTTATTCATACTTTGCAAAATGTGATTGCAACTACTCCCTACACTTTTCAATTATGTTGAAAATAACTATGTTCTTATTCCTACTCCGTTCTTATCTTTTAATCGTAGCAGGCTCGCCTGATGGGCATATGCAAGGAAAGCGGCAAGCTGACCCACCTAGAGGTATCAGCCCTGGTGGGACAAAACAACAAAATGACGAGCTTAGGGGTCCCGACCCCACCCCAACACCACAGGCAGAACTTCGAGATCTCAGCCAGTCCTTGCAAACACCACCAGCACTCGCCGATGCCGTACAGGACAGTTGAAACCGACATATGAACATGCCTGGTTGAAACCTGCTGGTATCCTATCTTTGGAAAAGGTTTTATCTTGATGGAAGAGTTTGATAGAAGTAGGCGAAGAACGAAAAACAAGTTGGATGTCGAGGATGAATCGTTGATTGATTATCGAAAAGTCTGATGAGATTTGATGCGAGTCAGATGTGATTGGTTTAGATCTTGTGGTAAGTGGATGGGAAGAGAATGGGAGTCTGAATGTTTTTACGATTTGTTTGGGTGTTTTTGTCGATCGGGGAACCAAGAGTAGCAAGCTCAGAAATCTTATTGTCGATAACAATTGAAGAGCTTAGTGGAAGAACGTGCTTGATGATAAAAAAGTTAAAACGAGAAAATGAGCTTTAAAGTTTTTAGTTTGCACTCAGATCTGTTGAAAACGGTACTCGTAAACCATAAAAAATATACTAAACTTAAAGTTTAAAAAAAAAGGATTATCATTAAAGAAGTTAGTAAGATGTTCGTTGACACAAAAATCTAATTTTTTTTTTCGAAAATGTCCCATAGCACGTTCCTCCACTAAACTCTTTAATTGATTACCGGCAATACAATTGTTTGAAAGATCTAACGGTAATAAGAGAAAGCAACAAATGGAGGCAAAGATTGATGATTAATGAATTAGAATTTATTCAATTTTATAAGTATTAGAAGGTTTGGAATTATGGGTCAAATGCAGTGCAAACGTTTACTTATGAAAAAAATGAACAAAATCATGACTATTTATTATAATCAATTAATACTTTTAAAAGCCAAATATAAAAAAAAATTAAGGCAAAAATTGTACCAAAAACGAAATATATACTAGATTTCAACAACCTGAACTTTAAAAAGAAAACTAGTTTGTGCAGATACTTTTTGCGAAGACGTTGTCTTTACAAAATTAGTATTTTAATCAGTTGAAAACGTTCAAACAAATTAAGAATCTATTTCCAAATCGATGTTTTATGTATACTAGGATTCAAAATTTTTTAATTCTAGTACAAAAGAGAGATTTTTATTTAGTTATGTGAAACAAAGAGAGATTTTTATTTAATTCTGGGAAACAGAGATAGATTTTTATTTAAATTCTGGGAAACAAAGAGATATTTTTATTTAATTCTGCAAAATTTTAGTTCTGATGAAAATATATTTTATTGTCCTTTATACTATTCTACAAATCATGCTGTTCCCATTAATAAAAATAAAATGAAACATTCTTCGTTCCATTTAAAATTTGTACTATTTTTAATTTTAAAATTGATTTTATGACACAATTAAAATTAAGACTCGTTGTCTTAAAATGAAATAGCTTATTGTTTTACACATTCCATGAGATTGTTTATTTAAACACACCTGGATTCTATAAGGAACATAACTGTTCCTTATTTTGCAAATACAATATAATATTAAAAGTATATGTTGAGACACTCTATTTGCACATAAATAAAGTCACAGTTAAATGACAAGTTTGAATAAGTTATGCTCTGAGATATAAAGTATGTCAAATTTCTCAGGGAAATATTCAATAATTTTTAAAGAGACTACAATAATTTAATAAAAATAAAATGTTTATAAGTAGAAAGTTTAGTTAAGCTGCCTCTAAAAAACATATTGTTTTATTAACTGATATCTCTTATGTATGGAAAGGCTCATATTTTTTTTTAAATAATTGTAAAAATGATGTACAAATTTGTTTTAATAAAATAATAAAATAATTTCATGCAAGATAGAAAATTACAAATTTCTTTTGGGAAACTAAAAATAATTTTATTTACCGATACATCTAAAATACAATTTAAAGAAAGATAACTAACTTAAAAACTTTTATCGTCAAAAAAATTCTATCCTTATTCGTAAGTGGATATTTATTATTAAATTATTCGAGTTTTTTGGGGATGTCACGCTTCTTTCGAAATTCTGTAAACCATTAAATGTAAACCACTTTATTCTAGATATAATCTTGTTGGGAATATTTAATAGCGTTTCGAAAGAGAGTGAAGTCCAACTTCGGAATATTCCTTGGAAGATGACGACTTCTATTTACAACTAATTGAATTTTGCTACATAAAAAAGGTTTTTACATAAAAAGATTACGAAGTGGAATATTTTGATTGCATACATATTGAACTGTTATTGTTGCAAAGTGTTTGAGAACTATTAGAGATTTAGCAAGGTAGTAATTTTGAAATGTCATGATGTTTTTAGCCATGATGAACTTACTGCATAAATTGTTTTGTTTATAAGGATAAACTTTGTTCATAATAGGATTTGAATATGGACTTTTCAACGAGTTATAGCTCTAAAGTTTAATTTCACTTATAGAGTGTGTTGCCATATAATGTATGGATTAAAATATTAAGTTGTAATTAGGTGAATGATTAATTTTATACCAAGGTTATCATCTAATTGAAATGCGTTTGCTAAAATCACATTCTCCAATGTATATTTAAGATATAAGGACAAGCCCTTTCATTGGCGATTTCGTCCAATTCATTTTACCATTATCAAATGTCGCCAATAAAAGGACCTGTCCTTATATCTTAATAACTGTTTAGAGAATGTGAGCTTTGCAATTACACTCTTTAATTATTATAATTTTATGTATTATATGTATACTTTTGTTTGACGCCCATAATGCAAACGCCAATTGTTCCACACGAACTAACTAAATGTCTCTTCCACAACAATGCCATTTTTTCAATTTAGTCGTTTCGTTGATGTTTTAACTATGACTAAAAAAATTAAAAGGCATTTAAAATGAAAAATTTGAATATAACATTTTTTCAAGTTTGGAATCAATTAATTCAAAAACTACATAAATATAATAGTAAGTTAATAATAATTTGTATTATTACAAAAACAAAAAATGACAAATAAACAATAAAAAAAATATGGCACGCCAAGGGGAAAAAATTCCCGTACCGGCGAACAAAAACATATATAGTTATAATTGAACAAAACAAATTTTTCAAAAAGTTTTATAATAGTTTTAACTAAACTGGTTCTTTTCCTACTGTAGTTATTTGTTTATTCATTAAATTGTATATTTGATTTGTTCTGTATTCAAATTTAGTCTTTATTATATATATTTTTTTATCTATTATAGTTATAAACTTTTTAATACATAAGAAATAATTATGTTACATTTATTGACTTTATACTGAAAGCAAAATAATTTTTTTAAAAAAATTCATTCTTTGTAAGCTTTCAGCTTTGAGAAATAATTATAAAGATTTATTTAAGCTTGCCGTAATTTAAGACGTAAAAAACCGAATTTTGTAAAAATGCATTAGTGAATTGATTTAGTTTCAACTGAATAATAACATTAAGGGAAGGAGTGCGACAGGAAGTCAGGTCACCAAACCGAAGTCTTGCTGTGTTAATCCAATGGGAGATAATCATCTTCGAAGCTAAATTACTCCATCTGCATTCAATGTTTTTACAAACGGTTTTTTCTGTTTGGCAAATGCAGCTAGTCTCTTATTCATTTATTTTAATTGATTCGATTTTTTTTGTGATTTTCTAGCTATAATTTTACATTAAATCAGCGAACCAATTTCAAAAAAAATTTAATAAAGCAACCATTTAGGGCCAGCTACATTTATCATATAAAAAAACGTTAATATAATATTTAATACGGGTAGAGTTATCAAGCTCCGAAAATTATTTTTCCTCGTTTGACTAACACAGAGAGAAGACTTTGGTTTGGAGACCCTGCTTCCGGTCTCATTCCTCCTTAAACACAAGAGATTATGCAAGTCCACTCTTTCTACACTGAAATCGCTTGACGATCTCCTTACCGCTATCCAGTAAACCATCGAATTCAAGTGAGTGTCTGTGTTTCACACATCGATTTATATTTAACTGGAAGTACCGATCATGTCCAAGATCTCAAATTAGCGGCCAATTCACCATGTTGGTGGTAGCTTGAGCACATGCGCAATTACCAAATTTACCGAAGAGAATTAAAAATTGCCAAATGATATATATTTATTTTATTCTACCGTAAATGATGTTTTATTAAACGCCAAAAGTAGCCAAATACAACACAAAATTATAAAAAAAAATATGCGGTATAAATTGCAACAATTTATTTGGCATTGGTTGCATATTTTAAAAGCAAACCAAGAACATTCCATCCGCCGACCGGCGGCGCAACGGTTAGGGAGCTAGCCTTTGGAGCCTCTGGGTTCGGGATCGAATCCCGGTAAGGCATGGATGTTTGTGTTTGTCGAGTATATGCGGAGTACGTGCTCGTTAAATCTGTTGGGTTTGGTATGGGTCCTCCAAGTTCCCATACCAAATCAATACCTCTGGGGGTGACAAGCCAATTCTGGGGATCCTCTAGTAGACCTCTGTCTCTAAAAATTAGATGGATCCACTTATGTGTGTGTGTTGTCTGTTGTGTCTGTCTTACTTGACGAAGGTTTATAAGCGGGTCTCTGACCAAGCACACAAACCGGAATATATATGTCTACCAACCAACCAACCAACCAACATTCCATCCAGTTACGTCATATATCGATGGTGTCACAGCACTCGTTGGTGATATCAACAAAACAGACTCTCCTTAAAATTGTGTAAAAATAAAGAGGAACATCCTCTTGTAGAATTCACCTACAGAGCTTTGATGTGAATATGAACTGCGATTGTATGTATCAAAATGTAGATACGTTAGCAGAGATGAAGCAGTAGACATTCAAACCAAGTTGCTAGACTAATTTTAAATAAAATATGCATTGTTTTTTTTTCAGAAAACAGCTCTGTTGAACTTTCTATGGCCTAGAGAGAAAACATTCCAACAAATTATAGTTTATACTAACATTCTTATGGTTCTAGAGGGAAAAAAAATATACATTCCACTATTTTTTTCAAAATAAGGATCTACGGTTTCACTTAAAACCGTAACGTTTCATTAAACTAAAATAATGTATGACTTCAAAAAATATCTTAAGTTTTTAGTCCAGCTAATTTAAAAAAAAATGAATTTCAAAGTCTATAATACTTTCCTCCACCTTCAATTATTCATTAAAGCATTTAAATAACATTTAAGATAATACAACAGATCTTCACTAAAAGAAAGCCTTCACTAAAGATTATCCTTTCTTTAAATATAAAACCAGGCATGATTTCATTTTTTTAAAAGAAAACCATCATATTATTTGTTCATATCAATTCATACATTTGTTCTACTTTTTTTAAAGCCATTGTATACACTTTTCAGTTATGACAAAAATTGAACAGACTATGCAGTTTCTTAGTCGACAAAGTTAAAATACACACTATAAAGCTATTGAGTTATGAATTGAAGGGTGTAGTTGCAAAACTCCCATTCTTCAGAGTGTAACTAATGTATAGAGTCCGGCTCGTTCATTGGCGATGTCGTCCCATTGAATTTACGATTGTCAAAAGTCGCCAATGAACGCACTGAGCAGTATATCTGAGTCTTACTTTGGAGGAAATGAGTTTTTCAACTACACCCACAATGTTATGAACAAAAATCAAAAATATTAAAACCGCATTATTTGATAGCATATACAGAAATTAAACATTCTTCAGCTTAGGCTCGCGTGGGGGACTGAAGAACCGTTTATAATTGCGTCATTTTTTTTAAAAAAATTGTTAATTTTGTAAATATTTTTTCTCAATTTTGTTTTCAAAGTTGATTTTAGACAAACTTTTTTTCTAAATTGCGACTCAAAATTAAAAATCTAAAAAATGCTGAACTTGTAGTAACTGGTAGAATGTCCATTTGCTTCTTCTCTATGGGTGAAGTTAGGTTTTTAGATTGTATATAACATATGAGTGTTTGGTTAATTTTTATGGTTAGAGATTTCGATATGTAAATATGTGAGTGTTTGTCAAAGCGTGTAAATGTAATACGTTTTGTGATGATAATCATTAAGTTTGTATAAAATTACTATTATTTTTGATTTACAGTTTATGTAAGAAATTAGATATGTTACTTTCAAGTACAAAAACACACCCTTTATGTGTAAATGGAAGACTACTTCTTTCTATTAGGATATTTTATTCATACTTTATTCAAATATTATTCAGTATAGTAATACTTACTTAGTATATTATTTGTTTTTGTATAGCCTTCGATTAAACCAAAATGTAACAAATATATAAAAAAAATTAATTAAATAGTTTTAAAGGCAGAACTAATAACCTTGTGCAAAAAATAATAATCGTTAAATTTATATTAATTATATTGCTAAAATGTTAAGACTAAAATGAATTTTTTAAGGTTAAACGTTGAAGATATAAATTAAAATCTTTTACTCGCATAAGCATTGCAAATATTGATATTTAATAGAGTTTTAAGAAAAAGCAACTTTTACAAGTTTATAGCTTTTAAAAAAAAGGACTAAAATAGTTAAATAATACTAACAGCTGTCCAATGCACATAAGATTATATTTAAGCTTGAAATAGGAAAGTAATAAATTATAGAAGTGCGTCCCAAAATTTTCGGAAAAAAAATTTTGATTTCAAATTTCCCAATAAATTATTAAGTGCATATTAAAAATATTGTAAAACTTGTGTAAACGCAAACAAGATAACTCGAAATTAAGATTTACTTCCGATATACTTGGCATGGATTACGACATTAAAATATTTCGCACATGAATTCGTTTAGTGTTTTCCATAAATAGTAATATTAAAATGAGTTTAAATCTTGAGTTGTGTAGTAGACTGTATTTAGAAATGAAGTTTTCAGGAATGTGCTATATCAATGCCATAACCATAAAAGCTCTGCCAGTTCTTAACTTTAGATCCACCAGATCAAATCAAATAATTTTTGCATATTGTACAGAAATAAAACAATATATTCTTGTAAATAAACTAGTTCGTTGGTCATGAACATAGAAACATCCAAAAAGTAAATATAGATAAGTCAAATTGTTTGGAGTAAAATTTATATATAAAGAATCGATATATAATTTGTTATATGACTATCAATCTGAAACAAAACATTTATTAACATGTCACACAATGAGTTTAAAATTTAATACTTGTATACGTTATTATTCAATATTGTGTTAAATTTTATAATGTTACATATCATATTTGTCCAGTCTATCTCATGTACCATTGAATGATATATAGTGTAGAATTTATTGAATTAAAAATTTCTATAAAATGAAAGATGTCTTTTATGTCTTTTCCAGCATTTTTGATTCACATAAATTTTATAATTTCACCCCTTTCAAAATCAAAGCCCATGATAAAACACCTAATCTGAACATCAACAGAAAGACAGCCCCCACTCTCATCAGACTTAAGCCCTGGTTTGTAAGAACACAAAATCGGACGCTGAGCAGTGCGTCCGAATTTTCCGCTTTCTTATTGGCCCTAGTTGTCACGTGACCGAGACACCAAACTTAACGTTGATCTCAGCGTTCGAAAATCTGATTAAGCCCTGGTTTGTAAGGACTGAAAACGCACGTCAAGGCGTGAAAAATCGGCCTGCTCGGCGATATCAGCGCCTTATCTTCGCTTTGGTGGTTTGTTAGAATTCGCGTCTAGCAATGCGTCCGCATCTGACGCATGCGTAGTGAGCGAAGGCCACTGTTATATCTTTCGAATAGGTAGAAACATCGGCCATTTCGCACGTTTTGGACGCTCGAATCAACCCACGACTGATTCGAGATTTACGGACGCTGAGATTAACGTTATTTTTGGTGCCGCGGTCAATAAGAAAGCGGGAAATTCGGACGCACAGCTTAGTGTCCGAATTTGTGTTCTTACAAACCAGGGCTTAAGAGCGTCCAAAACGTGCGAAATGGCCGATGTTTCTACCTATTCGAATGAGATAACGGTGGCCTTCGCTTACTACACATGCGTTAGATGCGGACGCATCGCCCTAGACATGAATTCTAACAAACCACCCAAACGAAGATAAGACGCTGATACCGATGAGCAGGGCGTTTTTTAACACTTTTCCGTGCGTTTTCAGTCCTTACAAAACAGGGCTTAATGACGAAACATCATAAAAACATGACAATTTCTGCTGATGGAACCAGAAAATATATAAAATCTGTCCCGATGTAGAACTTTCACCTTATCATGTTTTTGGCAGCCGCATGCCTTCATCGCTGCACACACACAGGCCTTCATCTCTTAAACTACCCTACAGAGGAAGATCTACTTTTATATAATGCCACTGAGATGACAGTCTTTTCAAGTACAAGGTGTAATTCAATAGAGGAAACGATACCAACCAACTAAACAAAATATTTCATTGAAAAATAATTTATTTTATAAGGGACTTTTTTACAGTTTCATTGAACAACAACAGAAGTATCGTATTGCATTTCGAATTACTCAGATTGTTAAAGAAAATATCGCACAAAGAGTGTCAATGTAGCGCGAAATGACGAAACTTTCTTTAATTTCGTCAATGATGCATTTCATTTCCTCAAAAGTTTGCTTTCATCAAAAATGTTTAAATGATCACTTCATAATTTGAAATGATCGCGATAGCCTATAAAATAACTGCATGTTGCATAACCGATGAAATAATTGCATAGAAAACACAATATCTCCGTTTCGGATTTTCGACACCATCACTATACTTGCATTGCCTTATATTTTAGGTTAGGTAGTTTAAGTTAAAAGTTGTCATTACAATGACAATGACCACTTTTGGAAAGTAAAATGAGATATTTTGTACAGTAATATTCACTGATCGTGTCCAAGGGTAATCGCTTGTTTACGGCCCTATTGCATCAATGCTAAATTTTGGCAGAAACAACATCGTGCAGAAATATTGTATCGAAGATAAGAAATTTTTATCCAGAGGCAATAAGCTTTCTTTATAAGATAAAAGCTTAGTTGTAAAATGACCCTGTGTAATTTATTTTAATTATTATTACTTAAAAATATATTTGTATCGTTTCCCTTTCTGATGAAGCTATTAAAACATAAAACTTATACAAAGTATATTTAACAGATGATAATTTAAACAACGTACGTGCCATATTTCGAAGTCAAATTATGTTAATTAATACCAATTAAATTATTTTTTCGAGATAAAAAAAATCCTCAACACGCAAAATTTAGCCATGTAGACAGCAGTTATTATCAAACAATTTATCATCCTCAACAACCAACGAAGTTTATCCATGGAAACACAAGAAAACGTCCTTTTTATCAAATATGGCGAAACCAATACAATAGTAAATCATTTTTAAAAAATATATAAACTGTGATTTAGAACCAAAACGATTAATCTTCAAAAAAAATTGGATGATGCATAATGAAATTTAACGTCATTTATCAATTTAGTTAAATTTTATAAGAAACGGGGTTGTGTAACGTCGGATCTGGCAACAGCTTTGCGGTCTTGTTTTAATTTTTCTCGAATTACTTTTGCTTTTGGTATTTGAAATTGAGTTTTCTAAGAATGTTTTGGTTGTTATTTTTTTAAATGACATGTTCTTGCTGTGCTGCTGGTTGTTTTAATCATTTATTAAAGAAAACTTGCATAGAAAGAAAAGTTTATTTTCACTACTTTCCGCATTCTGATCGTAAATTGAAACCGAAA
This sequence comes from Oedothorax gibbosus, assembly GCA_019343175.1. Lineage (NCBI taxonomy): Eukaryota > Metazoa > Arthropoda > Arachnida > Araneae > Linyphiidae > Oedothorax > Oedothorax gibbosus. The sequence continues at coordinate 737,666 of JAFNEN010000273.1, forward strand.
CAACCAATGAAATCGTAGTACGGTAAGAAAACGAAACAACCAATAAAATCGCAGTTCGGAGAACGTGACATCATAAGAAACATTCCCATTGCAATATCCGAAATAATATCATCTGGCTCTTAGAAAATGCATTATTAGATTAACTTTAAGTTCATAGATGGCAGCACCAATTTTGAAAGCGCTGTCTTTAAGAAAATGCATTATTAGTTTAATATATACTTCCTAGATGGCAGCACCAAACATAATGATTTTTTTTAAATATCTACAATTTAGTGGTAGAAAAATCTTAAGTCACCATTGTGTTTTCTAAATAAAAAACTTTTTGCTGTTACAATTGATGAGATTCAAATAACTGTTACTTGAAAAGCTGATGCATCAGCTTAAATGTTCTTAAGAATTTTATTTTATACTTTTAATAAATTTTAATAAATATGTGCTGTTGCATTTTTTTTTTTAATATTCAGGGATAATTTTTGACAAATATAGAGCCTGTGGCGCCATCTCAATATTGTGGTAGACACTATTTAAAAGTGAAAATTGTATAGGTGATGCACAACTAAATTGTTTTAAGAAATGTATTTCGCAGTTCTGGTGTATTTTAAATTATATGCAATTTTTTTTAATATTTAAGAAATATTTTTCGGCATACAGACAATCAGCCACCGAAATATTGTTGTATACACAATTTTAAAGTTAAAATTGTAGTGACGACATCTATTGATCGCAGTAAAAACTTTTCGAATAAAGTACCAAAAATAACTTAAAATTAAAATCAAAGAAATAAATTTAAGTAATGCCTGTTCTCCCTTTTTATTGAGTTTGCATAATTATTCATAAAAAAAAACTTCGTCACGGATTTGCACGTTTAATTTCCATCTGTATGGCATAGTTTAATTTTAAAATTACAAACGGCATGATTTTGTTCAATTAGATTTCCGAAATTATCAATTTTAGATCCTATATAACATTAAAAAAAAGTTAAATGAACTATTATTATAATAAAATTTATTTTTGACATTCATTCTCTTTTACAACCTGGACCATAAACACATAAACAAGTGTGATAGCGTGAAATGGTGGCAAAATATAAGATTTTATTCCAAATTTAATTTTTTTTTAAAATTTGGATTAGAAGTATATAATTTTTTCAAAAAAATAACAAATTGAATAATTATAGTGGCTTAGATAAGGAAGTTAATAAAATTTGCAAACGTAACAGTAGCATTTACATATTGGTCATTTCGATGATCTTCCATGTTGTTTTCATTAAAAAAACCTTTTCAATTTTTTGCGAAAAGAAGAGGGCTTATTTATGGAAATTTCAATAATAATTAACTATACATTATACAACAATAATGACATTATACAAATAACACTCTTGGGGCCCGGATGGCCGAGTGGTTTGGATAGCAGACCATTACGCTAGCAGTCTGCACGCTGTAACGGGTGCGGGTTCAATTGCGCGGTTTCAATTCCAGCCTTCGCCCAGGGTGTACTTCCTTTCTCAGTGACAGCAAAAATTCTTTATGTGTATGTCTTACTTGCCAGGTCGTTTGTATAAGCGGGTCTCTGATCAAGCACACAAGCCGGAATTTATATGTACCTGCCTTACCCTACCCATAACACGCGTTTTAGTCTTTTTGAAAAACATTCGGTAATTTAGTTCTTATTTTTTAATATAAATAAATACAATATACATGGACGTCGCAATGCACAACGGGCATGCTTAATGTCTTAAGTGGCAACAGGATTGCCGAATAAAAATAAATTCTTTCTCACTCCTCGATTAGTGAATCAATATTTCGTGGGAGCACCAATCGAAACACTGATCGAGGGAAACAGGAATGAAAGTTGGAAGTAACTACGTTACATGAGAAGAGCCAATACTTTCAGTGATAGATTTTATGGCGTTAATTGTGATGTTTTTTGTTTTTTCAATGATGCTGATTTTTGTATTTTCAATGATGATGATTTTTGTTTTTTCAATGATGATGATTTTTATAATTGAAATTCATGCTGATTTATTATTTTATTTAAGTGTACATACATTGTTCGAATGTTCTTGATTAAATTGAATTAAAATACTGGTGTTTTGAATATCGTTTCATACAAAATGTTGATTTGACTACTTAAATATTGCATATCTTTTGCTCTATATTTGAAAGAAATTTAAAATAAAAGTACAATATTATTCCCTTATTATGAGCATTTTTATATATACTTATCGTTACAACTACAAATGAATTTGGTAATATTATTCAAATTTTCCAAAGAAAATGAAGTAAAGTAGAGAATTAAACTATTGAAAGCAACAGAGGAATATTACTTTGTACAAGGCTCCTTTTGAATGATACCTTCCAGACTTCTGACATTGTCTTAGTCATCCTGTAAACGGTCCATGAAGGGCAAAAGGAATTCAGCCGATAAGTAGAGTCGTGTATAAAGGCCTGGTACGTTAAATCTGCCTGACGCTGCTTACTTAACTTGCTATAAAGTTGCGTTGCTACCAACTTATGCGTCAGCCTCTTCATTTGCCCTCTGGTCAAAATTACAATGCCCAATACACCAATAACCTGGTGCAGCTCTAGTGTGACGTCAATTCAGCCAAACCAACATCTCATTTATCACTCTTTGTCTCTGCAGAAACCATCTTTCATTCCATCCATTTAAACAATCTACATTTATTTTCGAACTCTCATACAGAGGGCCCCGCGTTCCAAACCGGCTACATCCTATAGACGGATATTTGTTAATACCAAAGATAAAATACTAATAAAATTGACTTAATTACGGGGTTCCTAGAGTACACAGGACAGACGTGCTCGTTAGATTTGTGGAGTCCAAAGTCCCGACGGCGTTAGCGTACGATGTCGTCCACGAAGTTTAGTTGGGTGCCCAATCAGGTGTCGACCTCGGCCACGGCCAACTTCAATAACAAGACCAGAGAAGCTCTCTCAAACATGAGCATAGACGGAAATTTTGACGTCACTGCTCCCAATGACGAGGATCGAGAAACTAGTTCGGACGCATTCGGAACCCTAAAATTGTGGTCAGCCGTGAACGAGTGGTTCCGAATAGGTTTCGAGACAGGTTGTCTTCATCTTCGGAACAACGTCACTCGGAACTATGACGTCAAAATTTCCGTCCCCGAGCTTGTTTGGGAAAGCTTCTTCGGCCTTAGTAGTTGAGTAGGCCGTGCCTCGGCACATAACCAGGGTTTTAATTTACGAGGCTTTATTGGATTTGTTAAAGCTCCTAAAGGAGGCTAGAAATAGAGAGCCGGAAACGATTAAATTATCAAATTACTTGCCCTGGTGCAACTCAGTGTGACGGCGATTCAACAAAACCTTCATCTCACCTATCACTCTTTGCCTTTGAAGAACCCATCTTTCATTCCATTTATCCAAACAATCAACATTTATTTTATTTATATGCCCCGAAATAACTGCCCAAACTTTTCGAGTTAATCACCTCCCCAAACGAGGTGAAAGGCACTTTCACGGGGGGCGTGAGGGACGGACGGACATTACGACCGTCTTCTTAAGGGGGGTGTGAATCAGGAGATCACACCCCAGGGAGTCGTCTGCTATATCCCACGTTCCAAACGAAGGGATAAAGGGCCTTTGGGTTAAATGTTTCTTTGATAATTCTAAGACGTAAAAGTTTTGATTATATATTGATTGTGGATAAGGTAGTTAGTTAATCTAGCGAGGAAATTAGGCATAAGAAAAAGTCCAATATAGGATAGTGTTCTTTTAAGTTTAATTCAGTTGTTAATTTTTTTTTTTAGGTTTACTTTATTTCTGTTTTTTTTCAATAAGTAAGCTTTTTATTGGTGATAATGAAACTTTTTGTAATCAAGCTAAGATATAACTTTGACACTCTTGAAAAAAAACCACTGCACATCATTTGTTATCTAAACATATTTTTCAAACAATTATGTATTTAAAGTATGTTTTGCAAGTAATTTATAAAAAAAAAAATTAGTTTAACGTTTACTGAGGGAAAAATAAATTTAGTGGAACTTGAGTTTTTGAAAGATAAAAATACACTGTCTTTGTATGCTATACAATTACAACCAAGCAATGTCGGTCTGTTGGGTAATAACGATTTTACAGTTTTATTTTTTAATTAATACACAATTGTACCTTTTGGTTTTAATGTAAAATGTCATAAATTTACCGCTGGAAAACTTTTTGAAAGTTTTTTGCAAGACCGCTCCGAAATCTGCTTAATTCTTTTGCGACGCCATTTGTTATGCAATTAACATCTGTTTCGGTATCAATATTTTAGTAAGCCTTAAACCTTTTAGTTTATAATATAACAGTTAATGATAATACTCTATTTATAAAATAAATTTATAAAATTAATTCTACATAGATTCACGTATGTGTACCTTTTGAGGGAATAAACTAAACTCCTCGGCGCAACAGCCCATTTATGGGCCAAGGCCTGCCGTGCCCATTTCAGCTTTCGTGACCTAAAGCTCTGGGGTGCTACGTATATGTCCCGGTCAGGTGGTAAGCCTCACTCGGAACCCCCAGTGTTTAGTTCCCAAGCATGCTTGGTACCCATTGTATCGACCCACTCATAGGATGAAAGGATGGGTAAACCTCGCCCAATCCGGGATCCGATCCCCGGACCTGTGGCGTGGCAATGCAAAGCACTACCACTAAACCACTGGGCCTTTGAGGGAATGGGATAAGGAAAATTGATTAAAAGAAATTTATCATACAAAACCCTTAAAATTCCTTACACTTAAATAACTGAGTCATTTATTATAATAATTTTAACCCAATAATTAAAAATTCTGCAAAACTTCATAAATATTCAACAGTAGCCTAACAGTAAAGAATTTTCGTATCAGAGAATAACTGCAAATTAAATATAACGTTTTCTCCAACACATTGCATATTTTCCGACGGGCACGCCAAAGAAAAATACATATTTCATAAGAGAACGCATATTTCATGACTATCCACCGAAACAAAGTTTTCTTTAATTGAAAATACTGAAGTCATTAAAATCTTTCTATAACAAAGGGTCTCCAAACTACTATCCGCAAGATTTTATCAGGTGCACAGACTCCACAAGATAAAACAAAATTTCCAAAGCAAAACAACTTTAAGATGTCGTAAGACTCAACATTTTGTCGTATTTGTAAGAATGACGATTTCAGTTCGATAAATAATTATCTTGATTAACTTAATTTCAAAATTTATTTATGTACTTTCATATCTTATCTTTTAAAACTTTTGTAACTTATCTTTACTTATTCTCTATACTCTATGAAATAAGTCATCCTCCAAAAATTTGTAATGATTTTCTCAATGTTCTCGGTTTAAGAATGTTTATTGCAAATAAATTACGATTTACTTTTTCCATATATTTTCGCTTGGGCTAGCATACATTACTTTCTTTCCCGTTTAATGAAAAGATTTGGGGACCCCATTTTCTCTAGTTCCAAGCAGACGTTGTTAGACTAGCCATAAATTACCTTTAACGCAGAGTTAGTTTCCTCGCGAAAGCTTTTAATTGTTTTCCTCCAGGTAATGATATGCGAAACCATAAGGTGTTGAGACTTCTAATGTAAATTTTCCTTGCTCTGATAGATAGCAATTACTTTCAAAGTTTGCTTAATATTTAGAACCTTATAATAACTTTTTAGACTAAAATAAGTATTGTGTTTTTAAATGTAACGTAAAAATCATTCGTTGAAGAATGGTTTTTTTTTTGTATCTTTATATTTCAAAAATGAATTCATTTCTATTGCTGAGAAAATATAACAGATATTTATATTGTAAACACTGTATAATATGTTTATTTCTATAGAATAGATAGTAATTGTTTACAATAATTGTCATATACTGCCTAGTCTAAATAAATAAAATATATTAAAATGTGCAAGCCTAGATAAGAAAATATTTTTTCAAAAAAATCAGCAACGATTGTAGTTTTTTTGTAATTGTTTTCATTTTCAAATAGTAAGAATACATTATAAACATAGTTACAAACATGTTCCAAAGTTTTGTAAAATTTCTCTTAATTAGCTTAAAAAACGAAACATTAAAAAAAAGTTATGTAAATAGAGAGGGCAGCTGCTGATTTATTACGTTCTAAAAAAAATCTGAATCTCAACTGTCCATTTGTTATATCCCCCGAGGGACTTTAATAAAACATTTCCGAGGCATTTTTTTATTCTTGACAAAACATACGATTCGCTAACCTGAGCCTCTTTTGAAAAAAAGTACTCTTTTATTTAGATTTAATCTTTGGAACATTCTTCGCAAAAGCAGCTTTTAAGAAAATTGACCACCAAACAAGACCAAGAGAACTCTATTCAGTTATGCTGAAGAGGATAAGAAGTTGGTAAAGACGTCGTTTGGTTGCATACTGGGTTACAATGTGAAGATGTTGATTGCTCCAAAAATAGGCCAAGACAAACGTTTGGCGAATTAGTTTGTACTATACTAATGAGGAAGATATATTACCTTTTTTGTATAATTATAATATTTTCAAGTTTTTAATGTTAAAGATTAGTTTAAAATGAAAAATTAGATGTACAATGTGAAGACGTTGATCGCTTCTAAAATAAGCCAAGACTAATGTTTGGCGAATTATTTAGTATTATATAATGAAAAATACATATTATTTTAGGTATATTGTGGTTAATATTTTATAGGTTTTCAATGCTAAATAATTGTTTTAAATTAATTATTATTTACGTTTCCAATAACCTGGCTGCGGGAAAATAAGCTAGTGTGTGCATACATTTAATAATGTAAGATTTTAATACCATTTGATTTGAGGAAGAATATGTCTTTGATAAGATTTAGGTGTATCGTAACTCGAGAAATTTTAGTACTATAATTACAGATTCTAAAGCAAAATTTTCAGACATTTCAAAATGAAATATCTTTCAGAGATTGCGTTTATTATTATTATTATTATTATTATTATTATTATTATTATTATTATTATTATTATTATTATTATTATTATTATTATTATTATTATTATTATTATTATATTATTATTATTATTATTTATTATTATTATTATTATTATTATTATTATTATTATTATTATTATTATTATTATATTATTATTATTATTATTATTATTATTATTATTATTATTATTATTATTATTATTATTATTATTATTATTATTATATTATTATTATTTTCAGTTTAACGCCATTTTGAAACATATTCGAGAAAAATCGCGCCAAATTTCGTTACCTACCTCTAGCCTCCTTAGCTGAGGTCTTTTCTTGCTAAGAATAAACAAAATACTCTATTGAGATTGAAATCTTCTTTCAATGCCCAAGGCTTAAAGAATTCATCTGAAACTTAATAATCTGAATAATTAAAGTCGAGAAGCTTTTTGTTTCTGTAAAGCAAATATTAAAGATACTTTGAATTTCCACCATAAATGGGTTTAATCTGAAAAGAAGGGGTGTTGTACGTTATAAATTTTGACGAAGGTTCTTTTTCATCTAAAGTACATAAATGTAGTCAAACAAAGCAGACTTTAAAATTAAAGTTAGAATGGAAAATACTATAACATAATAAAAACAAAGGTGGTTAAGCAAAAGTTGCTTATGTAATTTATAATGCAGTTGGTGTTGGTTTAAAGTCTATGAAAGTCTAGAGTAAAACTTGACAGCAATGTGATTTCAAATTTTATGCAAAAACTATGTGTACGATTACTTGGCTATTTAAAAATAATTCCTAATCCAGAAAAAAATTGTGTTTCTCTAGTGCAACGTATTATAATTATTATACCTATTATATATAACCTACTGTGTCGGTGTGCTTCTACTTAGCATAATGTTTTTGAATATGAAGTTGCAGTTTTGAAATTTCTTATTTTGCCAAGTAGACGATGAAGTTGCTTGTTTCTTTTTAACTCTACATTAGACTTCCTAAGTTCTATGCTTACAAAATATTTTGTAATTTTAAACGAATACCCTTTCAAATTGTGACAAATTAAAAATAATGTACCTATTATATATTATTATACCTATTATATCTAACCTACTGTGTCGGTGTGCTTCTACTTAGAAATAATGTTTTTGAATATGACGTTGCAGTTTTCAAGTTTCTTATTTTGCCAAGTAGACGATGAAGTTGCATGTTTCTTTTTAACTATACATTAGACTTCAAAAGTTCTATGCTTACAAAATATTTTGTAATTTTAAATGAATACCCTTTCAAATTGTGACAAATTAAAAATAATGTACCTACTATATATTATTATACCTATTATATATAACCTACTGTGTCGATGTGCTTCTACTTAGCATAATGTTTTTGAATATGACGTTGCAGTTTTCAAATTTCTTATTTTGCCAAGTAAACGATGAAGTTGCATGTTTTTTTTTAACTCTACATTCAATAGGCTGCTTAAGTTAAGATAAATGATTATTTTTATTTAAAAAATATTAGTTTAATTTTTCTTCTAAAAACTTGTTTTCTATATTTAAATCCAATGTATAAACATCAATTATATGAATATCAACTTTTAAAAGTATTTTTTATAAAAATAATTAGCTTTTATTTATTGATTAAAATGTCCTTAATTTTAATTGTTAAAATATATTTATATGGATTTCAAAAGTTCTATGCTTACAAAATATTTTGTAATTATATAACGCATACCCTTTCAAATTGTGACAAATTAAAAATAATGTATGTATGTAAATATTTTTTGAATTAAGCATATTAACTGGCAGTTATTAGAGTTGAATAATTAAAAATAGTATTTTTTGGAAAGTAAAATACAATTCAAGCTGACGAATAGAGATGCATTGTAAAGTAAAAATGCAGATGCTTTTTTTATAACTTTCACAACGCTTAAGCTGTCTGTTAACATGAATAAAATTTCAAATAATTTGCAGACTATCCTTAAATTGTCATTTTTTACATTATTAGCTGATGTGCTTGACAAATTTCAGATTTTTTACTCATAATTATTTACGTAATTGCATTTATAATGAATATATGATAATCATAATATGATTTACTTTATTCAAATATAAGTTTTTATTGATTGGTAAAAAGAAAAAAAGAGGGAAAATGTTTAATTATGAAATCAGGCGTGTTCAAAGAAAATACACAAAACATAATTTCATACAATTTATTATATACATATAATTTTATTTATATTACACCAAAGATGCAATATATTTTATTGACTGTACAATTTATAGAATATTCTTTCTACATTACATTTGTTGAAATATACACCGTTGAAAGTATTTTTGAATCGACGAGCAAAAATATTAAAATCAAATAAAAAAAATTATAAATAGCTAACCATGCAATGGAAATTTTAAATAAAAAAATTTTACAATATACGTTTGTGATATTTTTCAACTACACCAATGATATAAATAATGATATACATGATATAATATTCCAATGATATAAATTTTTGTAACATTGAATAACTTATTTCTCGCCTACTTTTTTGAAAAAAGATTTTTCAAATTTTGGCGCGGGTTATAAATATTTTATATTAAATATTTGACAAAAAAAAAGCGTCTCTAATGAAAATCATCAAAAATCTATTTTTTCACAAAAATCTATTCTTTCACTTTCAATCTAATTTTAATGGACCAAACTCAACAATCGAGTTTTATAACTCGAACTAATTTTTATTTTAATTTGATATGAAACCTAATAAAGAACAATTATTTTGTAGCTTTGTGAAAGGTTCAAGTTTAGACTAATATGAAGTGGTTTTGAGAACAATTCTTACATATTTTACGCGTGATATTTTGAGTATAAAGAATGACTAGAAAATAATACCAGGTGTTTCAGATAGAAATGATAGGTAAAAATACAGTCTTCGATATGTTGCAACTCATATACCTTTATCATTTTTAAATCCAAAAATGCACAAAAGTGTGCATAGTTAATAGTTGTTTTAAAACTTATAAAAAAATTCATTGATATTTAGAAGTAATGTTTAATTATTTAAAGAAAGTTTTAAAAAAAAACTTATTTGCACCATAAAATTTTGTAAGTGGTTAAAACATTGATAGCAAAACAGTTTAAAAAAAGCAAAAATAATAATTAAACACGCACAAAGATTATTATTCAAGGGACCACATAGAAAAAGATAGTGGGAAAAACAATAACAGGGAATTAATGTATAAGTATATAGTTATAAATTGGTTGCTATTTGTGTAAAATAATATGACAACAAATTAATAATTTTCATACTTTGAAAAGATTTCAAATATAAGACATTTTTTTTAATTGCTTGCCAATTAAAAGGTCGTCTTGATAAAAAAAATTCTAACAAAAGGTAACAAAAAAGAAATAGGTAAAAGTACTTTGTTAAACTTTTACATTAAAAAACAAATATGTGCGCATAAATATCATGTTAAGAATAATGTATCCAACAATTGTACAAAAATATGCAAGTAAATAAAACTGTATATGTTCACTTTTTTGTAAATAAATTAAAAATAATATTGGAATGAATTTGAATCAACAAACATTCATGCACTAAACTTCAAGATAAATTTAAAATGACTTTGAAATATTGTAATATACTGGCAAATAAGCCTTATGATGTAAGAACTGTATATCTTATTTTATATGTGCTTTATGATTTACATAAAATGCATATTTGAAACGTTAATATATATTAATATTATTAGGGAAAATAATCATTCCCGCTTTATCAAAACAATTTTTGAAGTTTACATAAATAATTCATTAAAAAAAATCAAGTTTCATATTAAAATGAAGAACATGACTATATAATAAATTCACCAAACAAACATTCATCAATAAATAGTAAATACTTTTTAAAGAAAAAAATCACATTTATAATCTAATGATTATAAAATTCAGGAATGTGTGAAACAGATGAAGAGCAGGGTCATATTTTACTAAACACTAATGCGATGAATTTCTTTACACCATAAAATATGCAATTTTCACTAGAGCTGAAAAATAATTTTCTTTTGAAAAAATAAAGAAAAAATTAAAATATTAATAAATTTTAAATTGGCAAAAACAAGAAAAACTTAAAAAGTAAATTAATTCAACTATAAGCAAAAAGGTTAACCCTTAAAAAAACATTGAAGCTACTTTTTTTTAAAATCAATATTAATTTATAATCATCAGCTTGTAATCAATGAGAAATTTGGTTGAATTAGTTGAATTTAATTTTGACAACCGAAATTTCTTTAATATAATCTTAATATATAAATAAATAACACATAAATTAATGTATTGTTCGTCAGCTAAACGCAAAATAAAAGTTAAAAAGCAAAGGACAAACAAATTTGTGCTTGTTCATACTTGAAGAGATTAGTGGAAGAACGTGCTAAGTGACATTTTTGAAAAAAATTAGATTTTTGTGTTAATGAACGGGTTATTCCTTCCTTTAAGTATAACAAGACTCTCAATTTTTATAAGCTTTAAGTTAAGTATATTTTTTGCTTTTTGTAAGTGCCCTTTTTAACGTATCTAAGTGCAAACGAAAAACTTTAAAGCTCATTTCCTCGTTTTCTTTTTTATGTCACTTAGCACGTTCTTCCACTAAGCTCTTCAATTATGATCATAACATTTCACCAGGGATCTATACACATTCCTCACAAGTTTCCGAATGCGTTGTTTTATACTATCTTTAATGTGTTATTCATTTTGACTTATTAATAACATCATTGTCTGCGATTACCTGACGGTTCCTAATACATATGGTGAAAAACTTTTTTTTTACATCAAAAACTTTCACTCAGCTGCTTAATGAAAATTAACTTTCAAATTAATCTAACCTTGTTATAACGGGTGAAATGGAAGAAAACAGAAAAAATAAATTTATAACATTAATTTGTTATAAATTTTTATTAAAGCCTTTATTTTTGTCAAAATGTTTATTTTCAAATGGTTTTTGATGGATCCGGAAGCGGACTTGTCAGTTAGCAATCATTCGTTTATAATAAATCTTTATATTCAGATCACAGGGAAATGTAGCTCTCTCTACCCAACATTTTGTAGGTATACTTTTAACACTCTTAACTGTTGGACTAATTTACATTTATTCTTTACAGTTGATGACCGGTGACCATTTAAAAGTCAACCTACATACAAATTACTGCAGATCATGTGAACATTCTGGAACAATTGAGCCAAAATGGCTTAATAGGAATGTATTATATGACTATCCGACAATACTCTGTAACTTGGGATGAAACATTAACAGGTCTAGAGTCGTTCTGTTGAAATTGAGCATGCATTATTTAACGCACAAAGAATGTTTTTGAATTTCTAACTTATATTAGTTATTACAAGTCACTTCCAAAATAACCATTCTGGTCAAAAATGTACATAACTTAAAGATCGCATAAGTATTTGTCATGCCAAATAAACAACACTGTTATTCACTAGTCTAACATAATATTAGGGTTTAACAGCTTAACAACCAACGCAACGACTCGACGAAAAATAAATGCGAAATGGGTGTCAAATCACACGAGAAATGTTCATTATGCACCAGAATGTAAACTAATGTTTGCCACTGACCTGAAGTTCTAATCATCAACTTTATTATCCTCACATGTGTGTCTGAAAGGAATTGTTATGGTTAGTTTCAGGTGGATTGCTGTTATTTAGTTCCCAAGAAATCACATCATAATAACGCAGTACACATTAGTCAGTCAAATCACATGACAGTTTAATTTTAAACCAGGAATGTTACAGTTCAATAAATACAACCGAATTCTTCAATAACGAACTTATTCTTTAGTACACTTTAACTTGGTCTTTCTTAGGCGTTTCTTGTCTTTATAATCCAAAAACAATTCAGTCAGATCACATGATAGGTATGCAGCTGCTGCACACAGAATGTTGCATTTGTCTAACAATTGCTGAATCGCCATAAGTCTTACATCCACTGTCTCAGAACACTTAGGTAATTTAGAAGTCAAGAAACAATATCCAGTCCCCCCCATCACAGCATTTACAACTCCAGCTCCAAGAATGTTACAGTTACTATGTCTTACCAATCCTGCATCCCTCTTTGTCTCACTACGGCTGTCTCAGACGACTCTTGCAATGTATTTTAATGTTAATTATGAGTCAATAAACATTTCTCAGTCAGATCACAGTATCTGCAAATGCTGCACCAGGAATGTTATTAGTCTCACTTTCACAGTCTCAGACGGCTGATGCAATTAATAAGTCAACAAACAAATTTCAGTCAGATCACATGATAGGTGTTCAACTGCTGCACACGAAATGTTGCACTTCACTAGGTCTTAAGCATTAATGCATCGTCTGTAGCCTCACTCATATAATTTATTATAAGTCAATAAACAATTTCAGTCAGATCACAGCATCTGCAACTGCTGCACCAGGAATGTTAATACACAACCAATCTCTAACTCACTTATTCATTACCCCTTATCATCCTTAACACCATCCTTCTTGCTGGACTTGACGAAAGTGTTCCTCCAGTGTCCCGCATTGCATGTCCCAGCCCCAGCCCACCATTGGTGCATGTCCGGGTATGACTTGTGGTATGGCGGGGCATGCAGCATTGCGCACATGCGACACCAGAAGTAGGTGTTGACGAACTCGCCCGTACCTTTCCATCGGAAGTACTCGTTGTACAGGGTGTCGTTCTTGTCCAGTACTTGCAGGTACTGGGCCAGTTCTCTAGGTGAGGCGAAGTCGTCCACGTGGATGTATGAGTGGGGCGGGGCTGCTCGGGCGTAGTCCTCGGGGCGAGCGCCCATCACAATGGGGACGATGTTGCGACTGGAAATACAAGGAAAAAGTTAAGATTAAAAATTGGTGAGCATAAATATTGATTATTTTATTATAATTTTATTGTGGATCAAGGTTTATTATCTATGTCTGCCTGATGGTGATAGATTAAACATCTTATATTGAAAAGAACCTAATGAGAAAGAAGAGATCAATCACAGAATTCGTAAGAAGTGCTCCTGCTATTAAGGACTTCTCTCTCAATTTGACGGCATTATCATATTATAGGTATTTATAAAATAATAGTTTTATGTTATTATTAGTAATATACACTTACTTTTTAATATAAAAAATGCATATACAATACAATTAGTAATGTAACCTAAAGTATCTAATTTTTGACAGTGACAAATACTGCAAGTACAAAACCCAAATAGTTTCATATTTCATCTTAACTAATTTCATATTTCACATTAACTAATTTAACCCAAAGTATTTAATCTTTGACAGTGACAAATACTGCTAGTACAAAACCCAAATAGTTTCACATTTCATCTTCCTCCCTAATAAACAAATTTTAGCGCTTTTAAATAGATTCGTGAAAGATATTAAACTTTTGATAGATATAAAACTATTTAGAATTTGTTTAGGATATATAACGATCCTCTCTTTTTTTAATTAAAACAAGCAATTGATTCCAGGAAACTTTAACTAATTGAAACTAAAACCCATAGAAATTTAATTTCTAAACGTCACAAGCGTTAATAATTTAAAATCTATCCCAAACTTCAATTTCTACTCTAAGGTATATTACATTGGACTTTCAAGAAGAGTGGCCAATTACTCCCGAGATTGTAAAGCTATTACAACTCTGGCTCCCTCGCTACGTGTCCCGGCACCTTCAGAATCTGCTGAAGATTGAAAGTTCTGTCTCAATCCATCATTTTTATTTCATTAAGTTTTGCGACGTTATATATACCCTGCAAACTAATGATAGGTAGGCGGTGTAGGCATAACTGATAAAGGGTACATTTCGAGACTCTTTGACGAGGGGAGGGATGGTAAAGAAGTAACTAAGTAGCCTGTTGGAAATGTTCTTTTTTTTAAGTGAGAACCTAATTGTAATTGTTTTTGTAGAGCTAACTAAATGTATTAGCATTAAAAACAGATTTAACTGTATAAATTTTGTAAAATGACATCAAATATCGCGATTACTTTTTATATCACAGTTCTGTGATGTATTACATCACAGTACTGTTTTATGTCACTTTGAAGTTTTCAAAGTGTAAAGAGTCACATGAACATTTTACTCCAATAGAGTTTAAGCAGAGAAGATAGTCAGATCAGAAGACAGTCAGAGATGGTGCTTCCAATCACTGCTAGATGCAAACATATTCAATAGTGAAGCATGAATTTTACTTCAAATGTAAATAATGTAAATTGACAGCAAAATTTGATAGCAGCACTTTTACTGTCACGCTGTGCTGATAAATTAAAGTTTTTTTCCCAGTGTATAATGACAAGTAGTCAAGTACCATATTTCATTTAGACTTAAAACTTAGTGCAAACATATATATTACCAACTTGCACGATAATTTTATCCATTTTGTTTAGAAGATAAATGTTTAGCAATCAAGTTATATGAAAGTTTTAGAATTAATTAAACCATTATTCGAAAAGTTTCAAGTGTATTTGAATAGCTCATGTGAAAAAGGAGAGAAATAGAAAGATAATTAATTAAACAGGTACAGTTAATGTAAAAATCTTAGACTGGACCAGTTAGTTTATAAGTGTTAGACAAAATTAAACAGTTGATATTAGCAGAGTAGAAAATCTTGAGCGTTCACAAATTGATTCAAAGAAAAATAAATGGTTTGTAAAATGGCAGCTTAAAATTCGCAATTTTATAAGACACTAGCAAATAAATACCCGTACTTCGCACGGACTAAATTTTTTTTTAATTGATCCAAGTATATGTACAATTATTCAAGCCAGGCTCTTCAGGATTGGCTTTGAAGACCCAGAAGTTTTAATTCTCTCCGAAGATGCAGAAGAAATAGCGAAAGCTGTCTACGACAGCTTCGGATCGATCTAGTTTTTGCACATATCATGGACACGACAACAACAACAACAACATATGTACAATTTAATCCATTATAGGATAATAAACTTATGTTATTATTTCCGCTCGTTATAAAGAATAAAATACTGTTACTTATATTAACTTAAAAATCCAAACAGAATAAAATAAACATTTTTAATTTTAATTATTTTCCTAAAAGTTTTATTTAATTTCTTCTGCCGAATGGCATCACGAAAAGAAAAAAAAAAGATCGGATTTGAGCGAAAGTGGTGTATATTTTTCAGAATATTCGAATTTTCTCTAAAAATAGAACATTTTGAGCTCTGACAGTTAAAAATCTATAACTTAAGTATGAACTACATATTTGTGCCAAGTTACAAGTCAAACAAATGTCTAGTTTATGCGTCTATAAGAGACATACACACAAACACACAAAACTTCATTTTTAGTATTATAGATTTATAAATCGTTGCATATCACAATTGTTCTCTTAAATTAGCCTTAATGTCCAATCCCTAAACGAGAACGAAACTTTGAAAATCATCAATCAGTAAAGAGGACGGTAGCACCGAAAAAAAAACTTTCTTCTGTTTTCTTTTTCTCTCAGGAGGAGGGTTCGAACATCACGTAAATGGCTCTTGAGAGTCCCAGAGATATTTTTTCCCTTTTTCCCTTTAGAGAAAGTCCTTTTTGATAAACCGGGAATAGTTTACGCGCTTTTGGGACCAAGGCGTGCCTTTTTTTCGAAAGTGTAACACGTCCTTTGCATTTGCGATGTACTTATCACTCGCTGAGGAGTACAAAGACTGAAAAATGCTTACACGGGGAAAAGGGAAATTTATGGGTATAGAAGATGCAGAGCGTGTAGGCATTTATCATTTTATTACACTTATCTTAAAATGTTTCCCCTTTCGTTGCGTTGCTAGTGTGATACAAATAGGTGGTAAATAATATTCTGTAGCATTAGTAAATAGTTTAATGTATAACATTTGTTTTCCTTAGAATTTTTTTTTACTTCGGTATATATTATGATCTAATGGTATCAAATATTCGGAAAAAAACATTTAATTTATTGATTTATCACATCTTGTTTCAAATGTATATACATTCTTGAAGAATTACAAAACATTTTATATTGGACTCTCAAAAAATTTATTCATTACTAGCTAAAATTTTATTCAATAAAGTCTTATTTCTGTATAGCGAATTTATGTTCTACTATATTAATTCTGAACTTGGTGCTTAGTCCAAATCAACAAAAACTACTTAATAAGCGCTGTATTTATATACTCATGGCTAATATCTTTGATCAGAAAATTTTGATGAGAATCAGATTAAAAAAAGCTTTATTCTGAAAGTAAATAATTCAAATGATTACTTAAAATTAATTTCGAATGTTCACTCTTAAATTGTCTCTTAAATATGACCTTTAATAAGTTCTAATTCCAGTCTGCGTAGGAGGCACTATGTACTTCATGAAATTCAGGTGACAATTTAAAATCGTAACAGCAAAACCACGAACACGTGGAGTGTTTTTTTATGTCCCACAAATCATTTACATTTAAAAATAACACAAATTTAATGGAAATTTTTCGACAATTGTAATCCCAACCCCAATTCCATCAAAACATCATTTACATAGCCACATGACCAACATATAAATTGCAGTTTATTGTGATTCTATTTAAAGCAGATGTTCCACTGGGGAAGGGCCAAAGTGCTTAGAAAAAGGCGACGTACAAAACGTTTTTCTAACCTTTACAAAGTCCTAAAATTATTTAAATTTAAAAATAACACCAATTTAATTTAAATCTTTCGACAACTGTAACCCCAACCCCTCAAGAACCTCATCCATAAGACCAACATATTAATTCTATTCTATATTTTGTGATTCTACTTATATGACCATCACAAGAATTCTAGTCTATTCCGATTCTACTGGGCTGGGGAGCCCAGTCGGTTAGGCACTCGCCTAGCATGCGAAAGGTCCCAGGTTTGGGTCCGGGCATCGCCAAAATAACTGCCGACCTATAAACGCCCCGTGCAGCCAAAAATGTCCGACGAATAATACCCCGTGTAAGGGAGTGCACGTTAAATATCCTTCAAAGTCCTAGCGCTGCGTACGATGTCGTCCTTAACGGCTGCGTTTGGTGCCTATTCAGGTGTCGGCTCGTCACTTGACTGTGGTTCTAAAATACGACGCCCGTCGCCAATAGCCCTCGTGTAGCTCTAGTGCGACGATAATTCAAACCTAACCTAATCTGATTCTACTTATATAGCAGATGCTTCAAGGACAGTGGACCTAAGTGCTTCTATATTATGGTGACGTGCAACACATGCAGCGTTTTTGTTTTTTACTGTACCTTAACAAGTCCTTAAATTATTTACATTTGAAACTATCACCAATTCAATACAAATCATTCGACAACTGTAACCCCAACCCCATTTCCCAAAGAACATCATCCACATAGCCACGTAGATCAACACATCAATTATATTCTATTTTGATTCTACTTATATATCAGATGCTTCAAGAACAGTGGACCAAAGTGCTTCAACATTCTGGTGACGTGCAACACGTGGATTGCTTTTTTTCTGTCCACTAACAAGTCCTAATGACAGTGTGCGGAGGAGGAAGCACTACCTCATGAAATTCAGATGTGCCTATCCAACATCGGGGACATAAAAGAAATCCATTAATGAGACATAGCATAGGGAATGTCTAGTACTAAGTGTGTCCCCATTGAGAGTTCTGGATGTGACGCTGGCGAACTGATGGCGGATTTTTGACACATCGCTTTCCGAGGAAGAAGTGGAGGAAGGACGTTGTCATCGTTTGTCATCAGGGCGGGAGTAATCGTGAATCCAAGGGGAAAAGTTATTTGGGCGTGGGTGTGATAAAGTTCTAAGAACTGTCTGCACTGTAAAAACTTAATAACGATACTCTAGCCTTCATGGAGTAACGTTACTCAAATAAGAAGGTTACTCCGTAAAATAGATGGTAGCAAGTGTGTATTCAATTTTACAGAGTAACGGTATTCCAAATTTATGGAGTTTGGCAACACAAAATGTTCTGTATTCTTTAGATTTCTTCGAAAATTAAACTTGCTTCACAGCTTCAGTAACTTAAGAACGTTCATTGCGTCGAACATTGTATATTTTTCTTTTTAACTAATTACTAAAAGTATTTCTTTTCAACAAGTATCGTATTATAACTTCTCACGTTTCCAATTCTAAAGTTCTACCAAATTACACTACATAAAAACTGTGTAACGTTTTCATCATTTCTTCGTGTAACGTTAAACCAATTCTGAAGCACTCAGATTTGTGAGGAACTTTTACGAAACTTAAATTTGTAAGGAACCTTTTACAAACCACGTTGTGTAAAAGGGTATAACCTTTCACAGACTCTTAGCGGATTCACAATTATAATTGTCATAGAACAAAAAGATTATTTATGACGAAAAAATTGGATTCTATCAAGCCAACAATGTAAAGCGAAGTTCTTTTAATCAAAGGATTACATGTTTGGATCTTCTCTTAGGACTTGACTTGGGAAGGAAACTATGAAAAAAATCTAGGAATATGTAACACTACACGACTTTCAATTACCACTCACTAAATCAATATATATTTGAAAGTAATTATTTACCCTACACTGTAAAAAAAAATTACTGAAATTAACGGGGAAAGTACCGGCAGCAGAGTTGCTGGGACTTTCCCGTTTCGTTAAGTATTTTCCCGTGTATTTACAGAAGTTCCGTTTCTAATTTCTCCGTTGTTAAAATTTTCCATTTTGCATTTTCCCGTGTTTCTACTTAAGTTCCGTTTCTTATTTCTCCGTTATTAAAAATTTCCATTTTGCATTTCCCCGTACAGGTAATACGGGTAAGGTAAGGTAATCGTTTCCGGCTGCCTATTTCTAGCCTCCTTTAAAAGCTTTAACACAGCCAATAACGCCTCGTAATTCAGAACCCTGGTCAAGTCACGAGGTTGACACCTGAGCCGGCCCTCAACGAAACTTCGAGCGACATCGTATGCTAACGCCGTCGGGACTTTGGACTCCACTGATTTAACGAGCACGTCTGTCCCAGTGTACTCGGGCCCAACCGTGAATTGAGGATTTTTCTACTATTTCCAGCACAGTTAAGATTTATAGGATGACTGGCAGTAGGTGGGATTCGAACCACCGCGCTCCTGAGAAGGTTGAATCTCTAGGCTGATGCCCTAACCACTCGGCCACGGACGGGCCTTGGTAATACAGGTGTTTGATGTTCGAGTTTCGATGTGTGTATTCTTAGTGCATTATCGCCAATTCTACGATAGGGTAATAAAAGTATGGCAGAGCTCTAAAAACGGGAAAATTCCGTTTTCATCTCTTCGCTCGTGGTTTACGAACATTTTCCCTTTTCCCGTTTTCAGAAGGAAAAACCCCGTTTTCAGTCGTTACGGGAAAGTTCCGTTAAAATCAGTAATTTTTCTCCTGAAATTTCAGGTTTTTTTTAACAGTGTACAAGGTAATTTTCAATAACTCTAAAACCTAAAATGTATTATGGTAACTACTATTTTTGCACACGCGATTTTCTCTTAAACCTTATTATGACGTTCGACAGGTACTGGGAACTTGTATGCCGAATACGAAGTCTGAATCTCTTTTCGTTTTTCTGATATACCTTATAATGCAACGACAAAAATGAAAAAATAAAAAGTTTTATGTCATTGTCTTTATTAATAGAAAAGATAAATTAGAAAATAAAACGAAGATATCTATTTTAGAACTGTTTTATGGCTTTATTTTACAGAGTCGTTATTGTTTTTATGAATTTTCTAGTAAACGCAGATGTATTGCTGAGTTTTAAATGTACATTTAGGGTTTTGTGAGCAATTTTTAAAGCTTTTTAAGTTAAAATGAAATCAAAAGGATGGTTTTTGCATAATTAATAATTACGGTGAAGGTTTAAATAATATTCTCGGTGCAAGAATACGAACATTATTTACCCACTAACGAAGATAGGAAAAAAAATTGTCTCACAAAAATAAGCTTTCTGCTTTAGTTTATCTAAATAAACAACATATAAGACAAATGAAGACAATTTTCTGAACAAATTATGTAAGACAAATTAGTTTATACAAAAAAAAATAATTTTTAAAACTTAAAGTTTTTATTTTGAAATGAAGATGTTAACGGTATTCACAAAGTCGTCATTGATGGGTTAAGTATGCTAAACAATTTTATCCCTAGTTAATTATTTTTTTAATCAAAATGAACTCTTTAAATTATATTTTTTGTTTTTAATGCGTTCATAATATCAGTTCAAAAAATAATAAATTTAATTTTAATCATCTGATACCCTATGCAATAATGAAACCTTTCCCTTTAGCAATTTTAAAAAATAACATTTTCACAGTAATGTTGATTAAAGTTCCATTTCCATACATCGTAAACTACAGCTATTCATGACACAATATAGATTTTATAATAAAAATAATACATAAAAAAATGCATCAAAGTGCATAGTTCCTGCCAACAATATCAATATAAAAATTAATAATAAAAAAGACTTGCGGGAAGAATTCCATTTCATATTTCGTAGATATTGAAAGAAATATTGAATTCCTCACGAAAGAAATGACGTAGAAATAGAACGGGAAATATAGTATTCCATGATCAAAAATTCAATTCCAAAATGTCCAACCCCAAAGGAGAGCAATGGAAGAAAAAAAATGGAAATAATAAAAAAAAGGTCGAATAAAGGAATATTATATTCTTCACGACACTTGAAATACTAAGAAAATACGATGGAAAAATTGTCTACACGCTGTTCATTTTTTTCTTCCTTCATACAAAAATTCTACTTGAAATCTAAAACTGATCAATCGTTTGAAGCAATTTTGAACTCGAGGCACGATACCGTTGCTCAAAATTTTAAATTGAATGGAATATTATTTTCCTCGTTTATATCTTGTTACATAAGTAACATAACACAAGTTATGCATTTCAGTTGAAAACTGGCTGATATTATAGGTTAAACCTTTGGACATAAGCCTATTTTCTACTGAGATACAAATTTATTCTCCAGAACTTTCAACCGTGTATTTACACATAAGGACCTGGTTACATAATTTAATACATCAGTGAATCTGAAACCAGAATGTTATTATTTGTTCGTGCTTGATAAAGCATCGAAAAATTTCAAGTCAAGTAACTATTAAATATATATTTCTGCAAGCAATTCGACAAACTGCCGTTGCTTGTTTGAAGAAATGGTAAGCAACATTTTGGTAATATAAAATGTTACAAGAGGCCCTGGGTATATTATACTCTGTGGATCTCTGTGGAAAAAGCTTCCACTGCAGCAGCGTTTAAAATATTGTAACTACTATTTGAATGAAAACTTCAGGTAAAAAAAATCGTAAGTACGATTTGTCGCTCAATTGACTTAACATTGCTACTGAGACAATCGTGCTCTGTAAGTAGGGGAGAGTGGGGGCTAATGGGACGCAGGGCTAATGGGACAAGGGGCCTAAAGTGGGGGGAAATATACTTTTTTACAAATATTTCTACACAACAACATTGTAATAGTTAGACTTCACATTTTAGCAACCAAAGATCCGCCATTAAAAGCATGTGTTGAAGTGGAGAGAAGAATTGTTGTTTTGGAGAATCCAAAGTTAGTTAAAAGTTTATATTTTATTTTCACTTTTGAAGTATTAAGTAAAAACTTTCTATGAATTAAACTATAGTTTTATGTAGATGACATATCATAGATTAAGATATCATAAGTCAAATACTGTGGTGGAATACACGTGGTTCTGTGTTGGGTCATTTATAAATAATATAACACGGTGGGGTCTAATGGGACAGAAACTGTGGGGTCAAATGGGACACCTAGCTAATAAACCTAGCTTTGTATGTTTCTCTTGAAAATTAATATAAATCTCTTATGACATGATAATATCTTATTCAATAAAGTTGCCAAAAACTTTTGAAAACTTTCATTTTAAACTTTTTGAACTTTTTTCGTCATATAATAAGTGAAAGTTCAAGTAGCTTTATTGATGACGTATTTTTCCACCTGCAATTTCATTAATTACATCTGAACAGAGCTTGGTGAAGATAAATGATTTGTTGGTAAAATTTGCTAGAAAGCAAAGTATTTTTTATTACGTTGGATTGATTTCTGAAATAGAAATTAAGCGATGAACTCCCGGGTAAGCTGTTTGAAGATAAAGACGATCTTTTTTAAATTCACTTACCCTGAAAAAGAGTAAAGTTTGGAATAAATTTTAGAAGATTTAGTTACAAAACTATCTTTTCCAGTGATTCAACAAAAATTATGGGAGCATCTTCGATTTTGAGTTTTAACCTTTGAGTTTTTTGATATTTCACCTTTCATTGGGAAATAATTGTTTTAAATAAACAAAATTTCATTATGTAAATGGTTTTTGCCTTAAAATTTTATTTTGGGTCATTTTCTGATTCCTTTTCTATTTTTTGAAATTGTAATTAAGGCAATATTTACCATGTCCCATTAGCCCTGCACCCTGTCCCATTAGACCCCACATATGGGGGCTAATGGGACATTTGCATGTTTGTTTAAAATACTCAGCAACTAAAATATATTAATGTTTTAACATCTGTCGAATGACTTTTTAAGTAAACGTACGTTCAGTTTATGAGCTTGTAAAAAAAAAGAAATTAACATTATTGTATTTTTGTGGAAATACAGAGCTTAATAAAAATTTGTCCCAATAGCCCCCACTCTCCCCTACTGCAAACATAACCTGAAACGTTTCATGTGAAATTAGCTTTACAACTTTGTCGTACCAAAGAATAAAAATTACTCCAGGAATGCAATAGTTTTGCGGAGAATTACTCGGGGGAAGTTAAATAAAAATAATGCTTTCTGGAACTTGGATGCATTCCAATTAGACTCCGCATAATTTAATACCTTACATTTGTATTCGAAAGGGAAAATCTTCAAATAAATCGAGAGAAGTTACAAATTACACGCCAGAGTTTATTTGAAACTATATTTTAAAGCTAACAGAAGAGCCCTCCGTGTATTCAACTCAATTCGAGATTTTGAATTCGGAATAAACCGAATGCCAATAAAGTTACAGATTCATTTGCGTACTGAAGTGAGAAAAGAAATATATATTCTCTCTCTTACTTGAATACAAATATTGGTTCACAAATAGAATTAGTTTAAAATTCCAAAAGCACATTTTTCTCTCGGTTGACCAGCCGTTTAAAATTACGAAATCTGTGGCCAATAGCCCTAGTAAAGCTTTATAGTGATAAATTAATTCAACCTAACTAAACTAGGTTACGACTATAGAACCCTTTCTCAGCTAGTTTTCAAATTGTAAACTGCACCAATATCTATTGATAATATTTTATTTTATTGTGAAATGTGTTTAATATATCTACCAAAGAAAAATGAAATGTACCCAGAAATAATTTTAAAAATTTGAACAAATTTTTTTGTTCATAAAGATTGCAGGACATTTGCACACAACGTTTTTTTGCAATAAAAATATAATTCCCAAACTATTTTCATGTTACTACAAAAAATTAATAGTTTTTAGCAATTTGAAATTTTGACTTATGTGTCAATGGAACTTCGAAGAGATTATTTGCTAAGCTCATACCAAAATTATCAGATTCTTTTTTCCCCCGAATTTCATATAAAAATAAATCCTTTAAAATGGAAAGATGCTGACTGGAAAACAAATATTGATTCGTATCTAGAGTTAATCAAAAATTTAAAGAACACGAAGTATACAATACGAGTATGTTTGATAATTGTTCCCAGGAATTGTGGATAAAAAGCACTGAAAAAACTAAGTCTACCAACCAGACATTCCAAGTCCAGTAAAAAGACAAAAAACCAATCTACCCTAGGACGACATTCATTGTGAGTTATGACCCTGAATTATTTTTTACTGTCTTGGCGACCCAAACCACAGGGTGTGACCGCCAAAAGTCCCACTGCGGATCAATAGAGGCATTATCACCGCTTGATTAGTGGACCAGGTTAATGGCGTCAAGGCTTGGCGATCTCCCTAAGGACGCCATTTTTTTGTCGATTTCTGGACGTTTCGACATAGTATACCGTGTCTTGGAAAATGAGAAACAGAATAATAGAGATTATGACGTCGACGAGGGGAGAAAATTATATCTTGACCCAATGGAGAAAGCAATATGGATCGAGGTGCTAGGTAATTGGATGAAGTAGGGCGCAGATGAAAGATATATTACATAGGAAAATTATGTTTTCATTAGTTATCATATAAAAATAATCTGTATTATATATCAATGTCAAAAAGAAGGCTCTTAGTTGGTCATATTTCAGATTATCACTTTAAATAATATAACATGTTAAGTTTAAATGATATGTTTTTCATAATAATGCGTTGAGCTTTTTAAAATAAATATTTTAAGAATAAATGTACATTTTATCGATTTAAAGTAGTACGACTTCCTATTTAATCATTAGGTTATAGAATTCTCAACTTCTATTTAAAATTTTAAGATTTGTCTTTAAATGACCTAGTATGATCATGCAACCAAATAATTAAAAGTAACATAACATTAATTAATACATAATTACCATTCTTAATTCCAAAGTTCACAAAAGTTAAAAGAGTAAAATACATAAAATCCTTACTCCAAACTTCATTCAACACAAATCCTGTCAGTTATCTGTACAAACACTAACTTCAAATCCCCAAACAAACTCAATTCATCTCTAAGGTGTCTTCAATTCCCCGAAGATTTATCATCAACCCTTGCCCTACCATATGCCCAGGTGGCGAAACAACGCGTCGATTCATCAACACGTTTCGAAACACACGCCAAATGATTAATTACAACACAGGTTTCCGTACTTAGTCTGATGGAATACGGAGATTTCTGTTCGTTTTAATGGGCTAAATGAAGCAGAGCTTGGTGTTGAGGAACTAGAGGAAGGTATTTCCCTAATTAATAACTTTTTTGTTTTGCATGTAAATTCGAATTATGCTTCCTACCAAATGCACGTAGTTCTCAAACATATTCGTATTTAACCACACAATAGTTTTTCATTTACATTTAACTCAAGTTTATTTACTCAAAGTTTAAAGAATACAATCACAATATGGTACGGTCAAGTATATATTTCTCCAATAATGTATCTCATAATAATTTTTCATTAACAGTAATAATAATTCTGAAGTTTTACATCAATAAAATACGCATATTTATGTTTTATTATTTTGGAATTCGACCTAGTGTAGTAATAACATATTCCTCATCAACCCTTGCCCTAAGTTATGCTAAGGTGGCGAAACAACGCGTCGATTCATTAACACGTTTTGGCAGGTTTCCGTACTTAGTCTGATGGAATAATGAGATTTCTGTTCTTTTTAATGGGCTAAATGAAGCAGAGTTTGGTGTTGAGGAACTAGAGGAAGGTATTTCCCTAATGAATAACTTTTTTGTTCTGCATGTAAAAATTTGGATTACGCTTCCTACCAAAAACACATGTAGTTATAAAAGACGTATATTCATGTTTTGGAATATTTTGGAATTCTTGGAATTTCCTTTGTAGTGTTGTTATATTAATATACTTTTTACAATTTATACTATTTATATGCTAATTTTATATGCATATATTGTGCAATGAATAATATTACAAGCACCACTACTAATGTGATTTTAAGAGATAACTAAAAAAAAAGAGAAGACAAATTCTACTTGTCGGAGATTCAAAAGAATAATCGAATCAAATGTGAGCATAACTGTCCGTTGCATGCCATCAATCTTAATATAGAGCACTTGGAAAATAAAATAAAAATGAGCGCATCCTTTTTATCATGTATAGTTCAGTGAAATGTTTTTCTAAGATACATAAAGGGAATGAAATCAAAGTAAATATTTTATTTGAGGAAAATGCAGCATAAATATGTTACAAACGTAATAGCAAGAAGTATTGCAAAATATAAATTCATGCTTCCTGTAAACTCATAAGAATAAACTATGGAATTATCTAAAGACAAAAAAGTACCTTCTTTTCTTGAATTTATAAGTTTTATTCAATAATATCACAATCAAACTATGGATGTGAAATATACATGACTTTCACAATTATCAATCAATACATCATTGCATTCAACGGTAATATTATGCATCCTTTTCAGGTCATTTCAATAATTTTAGAACCTAAAATTATCTATAGCAGCTAATCTTTGCGCATGTACGATTTTCCTAACAACCTCATTATGTCTTCCGACAAGAACTGAGAAATCGTGTACCAAATTTGAAGTCCTTAGTTATTCTAGTTCGAGCGGTAGAATATCTTCAGACAGACAAAACAGGGCCAATGAACAGACTGGACAACTGTTTGAAACCCCTATTTTAGAATCAGCATCCTCCAAAACGTGAAAAAAAAATATCCAAATCGGATTTTCATTCAAATCAGTATACTTGCACTATGTTATGTTAGGTATTTGAAATTAAAAACTAGTTTGAAGAAATCGAAATTCATTTTTGAAAGTAAAACACAATTAAAATAATTCATTGGACAAGAAATAAATCAACAAAAATATTAAAAGACACTCATTTGTTAAAGTTCTCCATTACCGATTTTTAAAAAATATTTACATTTCCTCCTCACACACAGCTATCCCCGTAAAAAAGCCATTAACTCTGTTTCCTACCAAAAGTAATTTTCGATACATGCCTAAAATAAAGAAATGACCTGGCATCACTTTTATAGACGGAAAAGAGCTGATAACTACCGATGAGATTATTAAAATAAATATCAGAAATGCGTTTAAACAATGTTATTTATTATACATGCTCCTAAAATGGATCTTTAAGCTCCCACAAGGGATGACTAGTATTAAGGTAGAAAATTGTGCTTGAAGAAATGGCTTTGTTATCATTTTTGTATCTTTAATAGGTTTTGGGATTATTTTGTCGCCTATGAAGCTGCTTAGTAATGTTTATATTTATTTTGTGTTGAGTACGTCGTATGTGGTGCGTTTTTTCTATAAAAATGTATGGTAAGAAGGTTCCGCCGAAAAAGATGTAAAAAATTGATCTTGGAGCAAATATTGATTTCAATTGCCTTTTGGGTTTTACGGTAAATAATTTTTTGTTTTAAGTACCCTTAAATGTTGCACATTTTTCCTTAAGTATGAATATAATCTATCGGAATGTTTTGTAGGGTAGGGTAAGTACATATATATTCCGGCTTGTGTGCTTGATCAGAGACCCGCTTGTAAGCCTTCGTCAAGTAAGACAGACACAAAAAGAATTTTTACTGACACAGAGAAAGGAAGTACACCCAGGGCGAAGGCGGGAATCGAAACCGCATCCGTTACAGCACGAAGACTGCTAGCGTAATGGTCTGCGATCCAAACCACTAGGCCATCTGAGCCCCTATGTTTTTGTTACTATATCGCTATTTCAAATCTTAGTTACTGGAAATTTTATGTACTAATTTTCCTACTTTGGTATCCATCATATATTACATTGAATATAAATGTAAAACTGACAATAACAAGCTTCGTCATACATCGTACACTGGTAATCTTACTACCTATTAATGCTAAAAGGGAAAAATATCTACTAGCCTAAATCCCAAAGTACTATTGCACTTGTTTGGTATTAACGCATAATAATTAAAACTATATTTTATATCAAAATCCTCGACCGCATCCATAGTTAGGTTCCTTGATGAGCTGAGTTAGACTTGAAGAAAACGGTAATTGAAAAAAACATTTAATTTTAAAACACCTCAATGATTTTTATTTTATTTAGTTATATTAATTTTTCTATTATCTTGACAAACGAAAAAAACCGCATCTTATACTTCCTATCATAAAGCCTATCAAAGATCTAAATGCGATATGCAAATGTATGAATTGGATATTGTAAGACTCACGAAATATGAGGAATCAATAGTCAAACATAAAACTGAATCGTTCAGCATAAAAAGCCTTAGATTAACGGAAAACAATTCAGACGCTACAATAGGGGAAAACATCAAGCCAATCCCCTCTAATAACCACTCCTATTATTTATTCCGAACATCATTTCACACCAATGCCCGAAAACAGAGAAACTTTCATTATGTTCCTTCTAAAGAAAAGTTATTTTAAGGTAACGTTCTTCTTAAAGAACTTACTAAAGTTCTTCCAATCTTGAACTTGTTATATTAATAGAATCCTTTCTATTTTAAAATTAATTATATTTTCGAAAAACCTAACATTACATATTGCACATGTTTAAAGTTGCAATAATGTATAAAAACTATGCACTATTCAAATGCGTACATTTTGAAAAGAAAATATTGAAAGTGGTTCAATACTAGATGAAATATTTCAATGAATTTTTAAATCGCTGCAGAACTTTATAGGCCTTGAATTTTACCTGAATTTTTTCCGTAACTTCTCTTTTAAAATTTCTGATCTTCAGTTAACTTTTTTTTATTACCTTGATATTGACCTTTGTCAATCTATCTAGTGCAGATTGAATTTACAAAATATTTTCTTTTGGAATATTTTGAAACATATATATATAATTTTCAAACTAAATAATCTCAAGCAAATAATCTAATATTCGTCAGTGAAGAACTTATGACACTTTATATACATTGTAACATTTTCTTATACTAATTCGGAAATTTTTTTTAAATCATGAAAAAACACACAGAAAATAACTGTATGACTTACTATTCAACATCTCTTATCAAAAGAAAGTTAAGATCCAAACAGCGATAATCCGAAGAAAAAAACTTTTCCAAGAATGACCGAGAAACCAACAATAGAATAAAAGAACAAAATGGAGGCTCATAACTCTTTGGCGGGAATTTTCTTTAGCGCTAGTGACCGTGGCACAAGATCTGTGCGATGAATGGAAACCTTTTTGCTAGTAGAATAAATGGAAAGAAAGACACAAACTGGTCAATGGAAGTGCTTAAGTAGAATGGTGGTGGACTTTCCATTCTTTTTTCTTGAGATATCGAGGAGCTGTGTTGTTTAGTTGAAAGATACGATTCGATAGAGTTTTTCTTTTCTACATTGGAAAATTATTTAAAAAAAGTGGAATTAAGAAAATGATTCTATAATAGTTAATATACGTTTCTTCTCAGCTTTTAAACTATTTCTCTTTTGACGTAGGATTTTCGTTTATAATAATAAAGTTCTCAATTGAAGGGGTTAAGGTTTTTATAATTGAATGCGTATGTACTTTTTGTTGTCCCCCAAAAAATCCGATATATAAAGCCACAAAAAATACTTTAAATAAAAAAAACTCCCGCTT
Organism: Oedothorax gibbosus; assembly: GCA_019343175.1. NCBI lineage: Eukaryota > Metazoa > Arthropoda > Arachnida > Araneae > Linyphiidae > Oedothorax > Oedothorax gibbosus. The sequence continues at coordinate 767,799 of JAFNEN010000273.1, forward strand.
TTTAGGAAGTTATGGTTAGCTTGACTCTTGGTTTGACCACTAAGTTAATACCTAGCTTAGCTGGGACTCAGCTGTAAAAAATCAAATAAAAAGATACCCAGAAAATTGAGGCAAAGAAAAAAAAGCAGATGACAATTTGTGGTTGCTAGCAGTCAGGAGAACTGTGTTCAAGGAAACCAGGACCCTCTACCGTATCTTGTGCTACCAGAATCGAAACAATATGTCCACTTTGCAAGTATCAAGGGTACACGTTTTATTTTATCGTATTTTAAGTCATACTTCCAAGTGTATTAGGTGAAGTTTTCCTAATCTACACTTTCCATAATCATACACTAATTGGGTCAATTATATCGTTACATTTGGATACTTACCCAAATATTTATATTCAACGAACTAGATTTTTTTTGTTTAATACGCTTACTTTCTTGAGTTTCCGGACATGAGTTTTAAGATTAGGAAAATCCGAAGAAAATACACAACAGTCTCTAGCATTTTTCACGAATTTTTCAAGACTGAGAAAAAGTTAGGAGTATTTCTTGTTTCATTCAAATTATAAAGTCGATTGACCTTATCTGAATCCCTTCAAACAAAATCTCAAATAATTTTTTTTTTTTGGTTAAGAATGAAAAAAAACATGCATCGAAATAAAACGAAAATGCAATTGAGTGGTATCGAGTAAAACCCTTAAGGCTTCAATCTGGCTACTTTGTTAAAATATTTATTTTAAAACGATACTTTCTTATGTTCGTAAAATTAAATTTATGATAATATATATGCGAAAGAGGTTCTTTTTTTAAGCTTATGTAATTTAAGTATAAATAATAAAAATATATTGATTTTGCATTATGTTAAATTGTATTCAATTTTGTAATGATTTTTTTTCAAATATTGTTATGCAATTTTTGTCAAACTGAAAAAAATGCTAGATTTTAAAAGGTACTTAGATACACAAATAGTTTTCTTTATATTTGTGTGCAAAAATTGAGGTTTTTTTGTTAACCGTAATTTATATTTTGCTAGCTTTACTGATAAGTGGTGCTAAATTGCTACTATATATGTGAGATAGAGCTTTGAACTTTATGAAATTTAAATACAAAATAATAAAAATATTGATTTCGTATTATATATTAAATCAGATGACATTTTTATAATAATTTTAAATGTTTTAAAATGTCGAAATGTAATTGTTGCATACTAATTATTAATTTAAATTAAATATAACAAATATTTAGATAAGATTCATACGTTTTTAAAGGGGAAATCGTACATTATTTACCTGGGTAATCTTAGTTAATACTAACTCATTAGAAACAAATCACGCGATTAGCATCATTAAAATTCGATTAAGTGTGTCTTCCGTGACTATTATAAAGAGATTTAGGCACATTATCTTTACATCAGATATTTTTCTAAATGAGTGTGAGAGTATAACAAGAAATTGTATAATAAAACAGACATAAAACAACATTGATTGTAACATAATTGATTTATAATTAACAAATAATATCTACCAAGTTACTCATTTAGCCTCTAGATATTAAAAATTTGTCGGACAAATTAATTATTTGTTGTACATAATTTATTTAAAAACTAATAAATGATAATTAAATTGTTATAATGCGTAACATGAATTTAAGATTGAAATCTAGCATATTAAACGGAAACATCCTTTGAAGAATATTATTAGAATAACAAGAAGTTCTTAAAGAAATAAAATAGCCTACTTTCCTGTTACTTAAATAATTACTGAAATTCTTATTGAAAGCAAACTGGTTTTCATCAGTAACTGACTCCTAGAACCGCGTCTATGCAATATTTATACACCTTCATGATTGCAGTCTGCCTTAGGAAAAAAATCGCAAAACACAGCATCCAGTTGTAGTTTAAACTTTTGAAAAGCGAAATCAACAATTTGCATTAAATTTCTTTTAAAAAAATTAAATTAATATTATTTATCGTCGATTTAATTTATTAGTAGTTCGAAGACTAAATATATATAAAAATGTTTAAGTCAAATTCTCGCATATGTTCCGGCGACATTAGGTGCATGGAAAATATCGCCAACACCTTAAATGACGCAGGTTTTTTTTTAATTCTTAAATAAATATCAACTTAAAAATCGGTCGAAAAATTCGATATTCTTGAAATATTTAGTAAAAATAACAAATGAAACAACTCCAAACTGCACTTATAAATGAAGAAATGTAAATTAAAACTAACTAGATATTTATGCAAAAAATGGAATGCCTTGTCGATTTCAGTGTGCCAATGCCTACCTTTCCATTTTCTTTAATTCTTTTGAATTAAAAAGAAGAAAGTAGGCTTAAAATATTATTGTAAACAAATACTGCTGGGGAATAATAATGGTGTTAATAAGTAGTGCCCTAAAAATGTATTAAAGAAATGTAATATTTCCAAAAATGATATAAAATCAATACTGATATCAATTAAACTGATAAGCATTTCTTGTAAAAACCACTATCGGAATTTGGATTACACGGTTAACACCATATGTGGTGTGAAGCCTCCATAGCGACAACTTCATTGACAGATGCCGCATCTATCATAATTAACGTAGTTATCGGAAGCAGGAGACATTGATCAAACTGCAGAATACCCAATACTTGGGTTCTAACTTTAGTGGTTATCGGTTATTTATTGCAAAATGATATGTTAGGAGGGTATATTTAGAGGCGCATTTGGAAGATATGTAAAAGGCATTTTTGGCATTTACGTGTTTGGTTGTTTTAATAATGAACTGATATTGGTTTTAAATTTTTATTTAAGTGATTATTTGACTTTAATTTGATCAATAACAGACAAATGCAAAGTGATAATAAAAATAGTTTAAGACTTCAAATATATGTAAGAACATGCTTATGTACAGTAAATTGGTAATAACACCGAACAAAATTGAATAAGTTAATTTTTTACTGTTAATAAATATCAATTTTATACTTTTGAACTCGAAATGTAGTCTTGCCTTATTTTTTAGTGTTTAGAAAAGTGAATTTAAAACATTATTTGCAAACCTTTCATTCCACGAATGTTATATTTAATTGAAATTGAAGATACTAATAACTTGCGAATTATAAAATTTAATCTATTATTAGACCAATTTTTTCATCTTATTTGAGATTAATATATTTTAAATAAATATTTTTAATAACTCTAACTTATCCAATATAATATTTATTCTCCCACAATACAGTCGAAATGATACAACGCCAAATAGACTGTAGCATTTGAAAGGGTGTTGTTGCAAAACTCACATTTTCCATGGTATAACTAAGATATAGGGCCCGATTCATTCATTGGCTACTTCGATTAATTGAACTATCAATCGTCGAAAGAAGCTAAATAACAGGCCGGGCCAAATATATCATAATATATCATACAAATACATCATAAATATGTCATACTTTGGCGAATGTGAGTTTCGCAAATGCATCCATCATTTGAAGTCTATAAAATCTCCTGTTCCTTTTGTAACCAATTTGGCTTTTCTTCCCATTCAAATACATTCAAAAACTAGTGGGCAGTAAAAGTAAGCGAGACATTTTACGATCAGCTATTAAGTTTTATTTTACAATAGGAATTCCTGATCAAAGACGCGCCTACTGGAGACATAAAAATTTCACATAAATCTCTGCACCTGAACTGAAATAAAGAATACATACCCCATTCAAAGTAATACACCAAATAAAATAATTTTAGAACATAAAAGTTGCATTAAAAATAGATTAGAAATCATCTACTTTTAATGCAACAAGATAATTATGTAATGAACTATCAAATGAATAACTCAAGGCAAGAAATTTGGAAAATTTCTATTTATATTGTTGCAACCACTAAGTAGAATTTATGGGGCCTATTTTTAGTAGCATAGATGGACAGACGAACGAAAGAGCGTACATACATTAAAAAACGTAGGAATCTGATGCCATTCCTATTTAATAAAAAGTTTTAAAATCGGGCACGATGTCAACACCTATTTACCTTTTTTTAAAAATTCTTTTGAACGGAAAAAAAAGATAGAAGGCTAAAAATTGAAATTGAAGGTTAATTAATTTCTTTAGACTCTCAGTGAATATATGGAATACGACACAAAACCATCCCTACCATTTTCACATATGGTGTAATTATCAAAAATAATTTCTGAAAAGGATCCCTTTTTATTCAGAATAAAAATTTAAATAATAATCCTCTTTTCTTCAAACACGAAAATTGAAGCATTCAGTTGACAACAAGATGCATGGAAGCCATTGAGATCCAAGTCGCTGCCATCTTCTAATAAGAGAGAACTACGGGTCTTCATTTCGGCTTCAGTTGCGATGAATAAGTTTCGTAAAAACATCCGCTGAATTTTTTAATCTCTGTTTTCTGAAGAGAAATAATGAAATCGATGCAATCGATGTAATTAACTATAATTTGAGCTCTTTATGTGTAATAAAATCGAAGGAAATGACAAACGTTGCAATGAAGACACGTCTGAAAATAGTTCGAAATTGAAATGCTATAATTGATCATAGAATAAATTAATAAAATAATAATGAATAAAGAAAATCCTAGAGAATATTAAAAATACTCATATCCCGGGTAAAAAATGTTTAAGTGAATATTCCCAAAAACTCTATGAACATGTTTCATATCTTGAGTGGCAACAGATTCGCAACAGATTCACAGTAGCAGCCGAAATTAAAATAAATTATTTCTCGCGCCTCGATTGATGAATCACGTGTGCCTCGAACACCAATCTAAGAGGAGAAAAAGAATTTATTTTCATTTCACATTTATGATGCCAAAGAAGGCGTGAAACATTTACATCCATCATATAGTTTAAAACCTTCAAAATGGTAGGGGGAACTAGGGACATTTGACCCCTAAGGATACATGACCCAATGCCTTTTTCTCAGCAATGGAAAAGTTTTGTGAGTTGAAAGTGGCATCACTTTTTTCCTTTCAGTAAGTTGATCACTTGGTGAAAAAAACCGAGCTGAATCATTGCGTATTTGTTAAGTTATGCGAAGAAATACGTTTTCATGCACTGAAAGTAAATTTTTGAGGCCGTAAGGTTTTTCGGTCTACATTTTTTGGTTTAAAAGAAAGATTTTTTCAATTAGTTATTTGTTTAGTTCATGCTATTAACTACAGTTACATGCATAATAGTGCTAATGTAATTAATCGCAAATGACTTTGTTTTGGGATTAAACAAAAAAAGTGCAACTAGGGATAAGTGACCCAAACCAATTAGGGATATGTGACCCAAACCAATTAGGGATATGTGACCCAAGTAAACAACACAAAAGTAGACAGAAGTAGACCAAGTAAATTTTTTTTTAATTCACGGGAGTCCCAAAAGTAAATGATTGGTTTTTTAACGAAGTATAAGGTTTGTTTGGAAGGTACAAGGGAATTTTTTTTAACGAGCTTACATTACAATATGCAGAAAAAATCGATGGAAAATGTTTTAAATGTCCTAAAATGGATAATACATCACAAAATGATATTGATAAAATAGTAGCGATTCTTCAACCACATGTGTTTTCTCTGCAAAATAAAAGAAGCCCCAGTTTTGTATTTCGAACAGAATTTACTTTTAAATTTGATTATTTCGTTAATATAAGCATAATTAATGAGATAAAAATAAAAAGTAATAATTTTGTCTGAAAATACTATAAAATCTATATACACTTTATAATATGATATTAGTTTTGTTATTTGGTAAAAGTTTTTTGATTATTTTAAGTTATACTACCACATTTTGGGGTTGGGTCACGTATCCCTAATAGGTGGGTCATGTATCCCTATGCATTGGGATACATGACCCAAAACTAAAGTTTTAAATAATTTATATTTTACTACTATTGCAGTTAATACTACAGAAAAATACTAATATATATATTGTGTACTACTTTATGAAGTATTAATTATCTGCATTTACACACTCATAAATAGTGTTTTTTAAAAATTACAAGCAAAAACCTTCGTGTGGGGTCATATGTCCCTGGTTCCCCCTATAGATTCTTGTAAAACTTAATTTTGATATTCTATGATAAAGCCGACAGATATTTTTTTAAACATTGTTTTTTGTGAGAATCGAACGTTGCGATTTAAATAATTTCTCGTTTTCCGTTTGTCATACATGCAAAATACAACTATCACAGTCGAACATTACAAAGTTTCAAAGAATCCACTTAGCCCAAATCTACGAATACAAAAGATCCCATTCTAGTCTTCAGCAAAGAGGAACACGTCCAGCAACTGAAACAGTCTCTACATTCAATTCATGAATTCATCAAAAGCGACATAAAATTGATTCAGTTCTCGTTCATTGGCGCTCTTTTGGCGTCGTTTCTAATCCTTTAATGGGTTCCTGTGCTGGATTAAGCAATACAACATGGCGCCCGGCATGATCTGCATTTTAATGTGGATTTCAGTTTCAAGTCTCGCGAGAGATTCGATGTTCCACGAGAAGTAATGGGTGATGGATATGGGGGATCTTGGAAGTGAAGAAAGGATCGAATGGAGCCGTTCGTCTCAATTTCGAATGTAATGGAAGACTTTAAAAGATAAATGAGAGGATTCGTTACTTTTAACTGCATTCGAGGATGCTTCGAAGAAAGTGAATAAGTTTAAATGGCATTGCTCGGAAAAGTTAAGAATTCATTCAATGTTTAACTATAGTTATACATATATTATGAAATAAACAAAAATTAATCCAACATTTGATAAGTAAATAATGTAAGTAACATAGTTTTAAAATTATTATAAAACTTGCGTTTTATTATAATAGCATGTGAATTAATATGTTTTGAAAATAGAACTATCAATAAAAGGATGTATTATAAATACAATTAACTTTCGATATGTAAAATACTTCAATATCGAATACTCTCGCTTTTGTAATAACAGTAAAGAATGATTTCTGCAAAGCGGAGGTAAGGGTCAAATTAGAAAATAATTAGTTTGATATTGTAACTATCCGAGTAATTGAGTGTAACATTTTAAACTGTGCATGTAATAATATTTTTAATAAAAACTTATTCTTACCTAATTAAAAACTTAGATTAGTAACTGGGTAACATGGAACAGAGTTAGTATAAACTACTCAAAATCTTTTACAGAATCTATACTTTAATTAAATAAAAATAAATCTTGTTAAGTAATAATAAGTTTAGTCACTGTAATTTGGATTAACGGTTCGTGGCCATTCTGATAAAAGCAAGCACCGATGAAAATCCAATTAACTCTGTTCTCTGTTTTTAATTAAGTGACTTTGTCGGATAAAAGAAATCCGCTTTAGAGGAAATTAGCAAGGGACTAATTAATTGGATCTGTTGAGCTGGGTTGAAGGTTGGGTGCAGAAAGTATTCGTGGAAAACTTTTGCTTATTTTTAAAAGTTTTATTTTCTGAGTTTTTCGGAATTTTGGGTTCAACTGATATGGAAGAGTAAAAGCATTTCACCGATTTAAAATATGGATATAGAAATATCAGAACAATGAAAAACCTATATATGTTTTACAAAAAAAATGCAATACGTACTGTAGTAAATTTTGATGTATTAAGCTTCAAAAATAAATATTTTAATCAATTGATTTAACCAAATTCATTTTTACACACTATTCTTAAAGTATATTTTGTTTTTGAAATATAGTAATGGAAAGATTTCGATAGTAATAATCTCTATTGAATCTTTTTTGGAATGTAAACAGGTTGCTTATACTTATTACTTAAGCACTATACAGTTTAGTGAAACATAATATAAGAGGTGATTTAATGATAATTCCTTCAATTAAGCTCATGAAAGTCAAAGATGGTTCCAATTGAAGTTTAACTTAATTATTATCCTTATAGTACTTAACATTAATAAGGTTAACAATTAGGTTTAACTTCAAATATTAGCTTTAAAACTAAAATTGACATTATTTAATTAAAATTAAATCTCCAACAGTAAACTTTGTTGCAATGCAAATTATATTATTTTTTTATATTGCTGGATTTCTTTCAAATTATAATGCATATCCAGATTACTTTGTTTCGCATAACATCGTATAATGAATAAATTAAGATGATAAGTTAATAAGACTAAGATGATAAGTTAATGTAATTCATATTGATTACGCAGTTAAAGCAATTAATAATGATTGTGAATGCAGTGTAATTGGTTCTTAAAAGTAATGCAGTTGAATGAAATTCTTATTTATTCTTTAAAGAACTATCAAATATGTTATGAATAACAAGGATGAATAAAACAACACCTTATCTTTCATAACTTATTATACAATTGAAGAGCTTAGGGAAAGAACGTGCTAAGTGACAAAAAATTGAAAAAGAGAAAATGAGCTTTAAAGGTTTTGGTTTGCACTTATATCCGTTAGAAACGGTAATTGTAAACTATAAAAAACATAATTAACTCATCAAACATACTTAACTTACTTAATCATTAAGGGTAAACTTGTTATCTTTGAAGGAGGGAATAATGTGTTTATTGGCACAAAAATCCAAATATTTCCAAAAATGTCACTTAGCACGTTCTTCCAATAAGCTCTTCAATTGACAGATGAACACTGCATCCCATGAATATATAATTAAATTTACCATACAATAACGGAACAAACAAACAATGAAAATAAGACTTATCAAGCACAATTGCTTAGCGAAGCATTATTCTTCTCCATCTAATTGAATAAATCTCAAATCTCCAAATAACTCTGGAGAATTAATTACGATATATTAAAAGTAATCCAGATCCATAGACATTTTGTGCGAGCAACAGCAGTTGCGATTAATTAATTTACTGGAGCAGAATGGTTATTAATCAAAAAGTCATTGGGGCATTTCCGCTTTTAGGTAAAGTAGAGAGAATTCTTAATTTAACGTAAGAATGATGAATATTAAATCACATTCTCTGAGACGTTTTCAAGACAAGCGTTTGCATGAATAAAATATGTGGGGAAAAGTAAACTAGGAATAATATAGTTAGGTCTCCTCGACATAAGAATCAAGATTTGAGGATTTAATACGAATATTCATTAAATATGTATGCAAACGAAAATGCATTTTGTAATGTACCTTTTGAGTGTTACACCTGGCATTTTCCGTATTTTATGCATTCGTTTCTCTTGTAATAACTTCAAATTTCAAAACTTTATAGATAAGGAATTTTATTTATATTCTTTTCTTTTTTTTGGAAATAATTGAGATCAGAAACAAGCTTAATTTTGATTCTATAAACAAATATATTTTTAAAAAATTAATTTTAAAATTTATGCACAGAAAACAACCATAAATTTTTTCCTATTTCCAGGACGTTCGGAAGGTATAAATTTGGATGTTTGTAGAAGTTTTTAAAAGACACGGTAAAAGCTAGTTATAAAATTTTATTCAAATAAAACATCGTAATCATAATTTTTTTTCAGTGCCCCTACTCTTAAAAAGTAAACATGATCCCTGTGTTTACGCTTGTCAAATGCTACCTCATAAACAGTACCATTCATTGAGAATACATTAAAAAATACTATTTTACACGTTTAATTTTATTTCAATCGCCTTCCCAAAAATTATTTGTTTGTGTCAATATTAAAATAGTAGTTTGGTTTGGTTAGTTGAAATAACGTCCCACTAAAGCTACTCGAGGGCTATTAGCGACGCCACTGGCCTCGTATTTTATAACTACGGTCATGTGACGAGACCGACACCTGAGCTAGCACCCAACACAACTTTAGTGACATCATTCGCGGCGTCAAGGTTTTGGATCACGACAGGTATAAGGTGCAACAGTCCCATATATACGACGTTATTTATTGGCTCCGTTATTATTTTTTTTATAGCACGATCCGTTTATATTATGGCTAAGGCAAAATAGGCCACGGAAGATATACTCAATTTGCAAGACGCCTTAACCGATCATGCCGGCATTATTAAAGTAATAAAAACATTACGTTTACTGAAAAATCTTCATTACATAAATTCCACTTAAAACAAAAAACATATTCTCACGTTTATGTTTTTAGCACACAAAATTAAATCATCAAAAAATTCATTCAATTTTCATTTCTTTTGAGTTCAAAACCTTCAATCAAAATTTATCTCCACGAAAACTATTTAATATTTTTTTTTCAAAATTTATTCCCATCTTAAGTTCAAATTTCTTCCTGATCGAAAACAAGTAACCATAGCAACTATCGCACCTTAGCATTCCGCAGATGGACCGTATATCTTCAGCTCCCTATTTCATGCTCCTCTAAATCCGTAATACGGTCGAAACATGCTTCGTAAAACCCTTTCAGGCATTTCAGGATACTTTTCTTCCACTACTAGAGATAAACTGAAGAGCGGACTAGTGTTTTGTACTTGATAAAAGATGTAGAGTGGATATTCTCATTGTTACTTGTTTCGAATGAAGATTGAATGTTAATTAATATTGATGATAAGTTAATGTAATTAATATTGATTACACAGTTAAAGCAATTAATAATGACTGTGAATGCAGTGTAATTGGTTCTTAAGAGTAATGCAGTTGAATAAAATTCTTATTTGAAAAGGAAATGGACAAATTTATCATTATACACATTGCTTAGATATGGTGAAGTTCATCAACCCACAAGCAGAAACACGATCAGATGGGTCAATTTAGACCAAATCTTTTTATTATAAATCGTTTGATTTAATAAATTGCTGCATATACTTGTTAGTAACAAATTAATAAAACGGGAAGTTTATAATAGAATCTTATATTTCGGATAAAAGAACATAATATAACATAGTGTGTTTTATTACATTTTTATTACTGTACTTTACTTAACTTTACTGTACTTTACTTAAAAAGTCATTTGACAGATGTTAAAACATTACAATATTTTAGTTGCTGAAAATTTTAAGCAAACATGTAAATGTCCCATTAGCCCCCATATGTAGGGTCTAATGGAACAGGCTGCAGGGCTAATGGGACATGCTAAATGTTGCCTTAATTAAAATTTCAAAAACGGGAAAAGGAATCAGAAAATGACTAGAAAATAAAATTTTAAAGCAAACACCATTTATATAGTGTATACATAACGAAATTTGATTTTTTTAAAACAATTATTTATCATTGAAAGGTAAAATATCAAAGTTAAAACTCAAAATCAAAGATTATCCCATAATTTTTGTTGAATCGCGTTAAAGGATAGTTTTTATAACTAAATCTTCAGTTTTATAACTAAATCTTCAGTTTTATAACTAAATCTTCTAAAAATTTATCCCAAACTTGTCCTCATTTTCAGGATACGTGAATTTAAAAAAAAAAAACGTCATTATCTTCAAATAGCTTACCCGGAGTTCATCGCTTTCTATTTCAGAAATAAATTTTCCAACGAATAAAGAATAGTTTACTTTCTAGCAAATTTACCAGCACCAAATTATTTATCTTCACCAAGCTCTGTTCAGATGTAATTAATGAAATTGCAGGTGGAAAATGTCACTAATAAAGCTACTTGAACTTTAACTTATTATACGATAAAAAAGGTTAAAAAAAGTTTCAAATTAAAGTTTTAAAAGTTTTTTGCAACTTGAATGAATAAGATAAAATTCTATTCAGATTATTTTTACGATCTGATTTTTATTTGGTACGAGTTTGGTAGTTTTACCATTTTTGGGTATAGATATGATGTAATGTGTGGTGCAGATCGGATCTGTTATTGGCGACTTTTGGAGATCGTAAAAAAAATAAAGTAAGATTATTATATGGATCAAGTCTTGTTGAATTACAATGCTTATCGAAATGGTCTGGTTTCATTACTTGGAAACGTAGCCAAAATTATTAAATTAAAACCATGTACTATATTATAGCTATTTGGTGAATTATTAAGGGTACACCTAGTATTTTATTTTTAAAAAATATAAAGTAGTATTTTCTGTACATTTACAATACACCTAACAATTGACATTTAATTTTTTTTTTAGTTAAATGTTACTATATGTTTTAATAAAACCCATTGCATATGTTCATCGACACAAAATCTAAAGATTTAATCCTATATTTACATTTACTTATGAAGTATCCAGAAGGAATTACACAACCTAAAAAGAAATATAACTCTTTTCCTAGACGATATATATCAAGTTTAAAATGTAACATTTCATTTCCAAAGATATTCGACAGAAAAACAAATCGTTCTGGAATACCCAAAACTCTCTTCTTGATCTGAAAAACTTGTTTCGGAATAATAAAAGAAACAAAATTTCGATAAGAATGAAAAATTTATATTTAACTTGGTTTTTTTTAACATCCATCTGGGAATATCTCCTTAGAGTTTCTTGAAACACATGAAGTAGAAAATATATAATACCCAATAGAGATAACAAACCTAAGTTTAACATTATAATACGAATATTCAAGATAGTTACGATTAGAAAACTTACGATAGGTATTACAAAATTCGAAAATGTACGTAAGTTTTTTTTACTAATGTTCTAAAAAAAATTTAACTCTTGGACCGTCACATAGATTATTATTTTAAATCCTAAAAAATATGTTTTAACTTATTAAATTTAGTTTACTTAACAAAATGAGTTATACACATTCCTACTAATACAGCAATACATTTCAAACGAATCTAAACTAAATTCCATGTATTTCTATAAAAAGCAATATAAAAATTCATATACCACTTTATTTGGAATTTCGGAATATTTTGGCTCATATATGCTTTATTACCTTCAAAATGAAACCTATATATTGCACTTCGGTTGTGTAAACGCTGAGTTTTGGACTTTAATAAAACCGCTTCTCGATTAAATATTATGATTTTCGAACCATATTATTCATAAAGTATGTTCTTGAGTAAGTAGGACTTATATATTAAACAAGAATTAAAGTTACAGTTTTTATTATTAAAAATAACTATAGAATAGTAAGTTTACACGGTTTAAAAAGAGTTCAAACATGTACTTCATATCACAATAATAAATAAACTTGCTTGCCTGTAACTCAAAATATGTTAACAATAAATGTGAATGCGAATCACATTCAAATATTTAATGAATTCACGAACACATTCAGTCGTTATTAAATATACAAACATTTGTTTTGAATGCGTGATAGCATTGACTATTTATCGACTACACAACTAATTCAATAATTATTAAATCCGTAATAACATTCAAAATTTTTTTAATGCACGATAGCATTTAATAATACACATTCCATACCCATGGAATTAAATATCCAAGAAATATAAAATTCATAAAATCAGTTTTTGTTGTCTAACACAAGTTAGTAGGAATTATATATTTCTCAAGAATTAAAGTTTTAGTTCTGGTTATTAAAATTAACTATAAAACAGTAAGTGCACGCACGTACAAAAAGTACAACCAAATAATTCCTATCACCAACTTCAAATTAAATTGCATCACCATAACTCAAAATATGTTAACCATAAATTGTGAATGCGAAAATTACATTCAAATATTTAATCAATTCGCAAACGCTTTTCAATAATTATAAAATATACCAATCATTGTTTTGAAATGATTACAATGACATTAACTTCTTATTGACATCATAATTTATTCAATAATTACTGAATCCGTGATAACATTGAATGGTTATTGAATGCACGATGACATTGAATAATATCCATTTTTTACCATGGCATGCAATATCCAAGATAGAATTCATAAAATCAGATTTTGTTGCCGAACACGAGTTAGTAGGAATTATATATATATTTTAAGATTTTACGTTTTAGTTTTGATTAGTAAAAATACCTATAAAATAGTAGGTGTATTCTCTTTAAAAAAAATACTGCCCAGAACTTCATACCAATAACTTCAAATGGCATTACATGCCCATAACTCAAAATATCTGATAATGAACCCAAATCACATTCAAATATTAAATGAATTCTTGAACACATTCAATAGTTGTGAAATTCACAAACTCGTTTAATTGCTTTGAATGCACGATAACACTAACTATATTTATTGACTGCTTATTACTATCACCACTTATTCAATAATTACCGAATCCGTGATAACATTCAACGCTTATAGAAGGCACGATGGCATTTAATAATACACATTCTATACCACGGCATGCAATATCCAAGAAAGATATTTCAGAGTCCTGGTACTAAATTACGACCTTTAGGAAAGGATGCACGAGTGTATAAAGATGATTTGTTCAGTCACTAAGTCACCATTAGAGGCACCTAAGGAAGCGACTAGGCTTCATTTTCGAGAATTAACGACCTCGTACAAAAGACATTTTTCACGTACCTGGGCCGAAGTCGGGAACGTAAGATGGGCTATTCGTCAAGGGGTGAATTATTTCGTAAGCTGCTTCATATCTATTTGTAGGTATGCTTTGTAAATGGCTGTATTAATGCTACGATTTGGAGAATATAATAGGATTTTATGTAGGGGTCATGTATTTGCGTTTAGATTGCTAAATTATGTGAATTCTTGTGTATTATTTAAATGGAAATGAACGTATGACAACAATGTAAGAAATAGGTACACCGTTACACCGTAAAGAATATCGTTCGGTGAAGTAACGTTCCACCAGTTTTTTTTACAGTGAACTTACAAAGACAATTGTCCTAAAAGATATTATTGTATAAAGAGATTGCGAAACAAAAACATTCCTGTTACAAAAGAAAGGATAATAAAATTTATTTTAAATAATAATTCTTTGAACGCGTTTCATTAATGCTTTTTCTTAATGTAATTATTTTGAATAGGAAAGAATGTGTCATATGTTTAAAAATCCGATATTTAAATAGTGAAAACAGGTGGTTCATTTAATTGTTTTACAAGTTGAATAATAAAATTTCCGGGAAATTTGACAAAGCTTACAGAACACTTAAAAAATTTTTCGCTTTTAATATAAAGTGATGCATTATAATAAACAATTCATATTCAAAATAAAAATGCGAAGTACAATGTTGTTTCCAATCAATCACGTGTAAAACAATCACATGTAAAGGAAATTATATCGCAAAAACAAAATATTTTCAGATTTTTAAAACTGTTTTAGTTTAAACAACAGAAACAACGGAATCATATTACACTATTTCATGAAATACGCTCAGTATTGTACAGTTTGAATAACAAAAAATATTTTTTATTTTTGAAAACTTCACCGAAATTTTATTGTACACTATCACAAATTGAAATTCAATACATTTCCAATAACCAACATCATACAATACCCCCCCCCCCCCCAATTCAATATCGCCCACGCGGCTACTTTCAATCTCAGAAAAAAAAAGGCTGAACATATTCCTCAACCACAAATGGAAGGTGACCATCACGGTAAAAGGATTCCGTATATCCCGTATATCGGGAAGAAATTTATGGCCAGTGACACAAATGTGCATGCCACATATGAGAGTAATAAACGGGAGAATGTGTTTCGCCGAAATTACGAGTATTTTTGCCTTCGCTTCCGCTGGCATATATACTGGTATGCAAAATGGAATTTTATGCGTTGTCCCTGGAGAGATGGATAACGGTAAAAAATTTGTATTCCGGTAATGCGATGCTGCTGAAAATGGAAAGTTTTTTTTTTTACTGGAGAATTTGAATTCTTTGTGGAGTATAAATCACAGAGTGTAACATTTCAGGTTTAAAATATTAGTGATTTTTTGGAAAAATAAATTTTTTGTTATATATTATACCATAAATTTTAAGAGTTTGAATTTAGTTTGTGAATATGTTTTTCCCGTTGCAAATATAATACATAACACTGCACGATCCAAATACCCTATTTTACTTAGATGATTTATATTGTACAACAAATCAAACTATTTAGCAGTCTTTTAAAATTCCAAACAATAGAAGTGGTGCTTTGTAAACCATAGGAGAATTTGTTTAAACTACCCGCTCAATGACAAAACCTGACCAGTAACATCTAAAATATCTTAAACCCTTCATCTATAATAATAAAAGAAAGAGTCTGTTTGTCTGTGGATCGTAAAAGACCTATTTATACTGCCCTCAGAAATTCGAAATTTTAAGATAGATTCCCTTTAATACCAACGTGTGCACCTGAGGCTTAGTTTTTTCATATTTGTTCCATTTTTAGGGAAAATTCTAATTTTCTGAAAAAATACACCACTTTCGCCAATCCGACATTTTTTCCCTTTCGTTGCCATTCGACAGAAGAATTAAAATGAACACAAAATTAATTAAAATTGAATGGCTTTATTTTTGCCATTACTTCAAACTAATTAATGATTAAAAATAATTGAACGTGCAAAGACTAATGTTTTTTTAAACCAGAAGGGGTTTTGCGTGAAAAAATTGTTAACAATTAGGTAATTTGAATTTATCAGATAATTGGATAAGTAGTTCATATTGAGGAGATTTTTATAGAGGATGGCATTTATAGTGATGTATTTTATTTGGAATTTTAAAGCATAAGTATGGATTATTCTTTATAATGAACGAGAGCAAAGGCAACGCTTATTATCCTACAGCAAATTAAATGACACATATACTTGGATCGATTTGATATTCTTTTAGCCATGCGAAGAACGGGTATTTATTTGCCAGTAATATATATGAAATTAATAATATTTCACAATTCTACACTGAAAAGTTTGAACAAACCTAAAGCCCTTTCCCATCAAAACGCATAATAAATTACACACTGATATCTTTTCTCTTAAAAACTTCTCTCTAGTACTTCTTGAAATTCTTAAGCTCTTAACCAAACAATTCTCTCAATCCTCATCAATGCTCCCACAAAACTTTTAAAAACACGTTTCATTTTCAATTTCCTCCTATCAAGTGCATCCCCCAAAATCAATCACAAGCAATCCCAGCAACAATCTACTAACCTTGGCAGAAAAAATACACTTAGTTTTAGGGTTGGAAGAGTCAGTGCGAAGGCTCGTTCATTTCAGCCAGTCGCCCTTAATTGATTGATTTAATAACTCAGGGAGACCCTGGATACTTCGATAGCTGGGGGTAAATGTAATAATCCTAAGTGCATGAGAGTATATCCATGCTTTTATAAGGTCATAATAACATGTCTAAAAGTATTGATATATCAAGGTGGATGTTTTAGTGCAGGTATTTTTACGGAATAGTAAGGAAGGTAGTATGTAAGTAATAACTATATTATTTTATGTTAGGGTACGAAAAATATTTTCATAAGGGATTTTATAAGGGAATAAAATATTTTAAAGAGTAACTGACTTGTTCTAGTAGTAGTAAAGGGCTCGTTTATCGGGAAAAATGATTTTAAAAGTAGCATATTTATGTTGGAATATAAAAAAAATCCACAAAGAAAAAAATGTAGCATCGATATTAGTTTGATTATATACTTTGCTATGGTTTAGATCAGCAAATTGTAAGACTGGTATTTAGTCATTTAGTTATGGAAAGATTAAACGTATTCCTTTTTTAAAAAATGTGAATGAAATAAAAAAAAATTCAGATTATTCAAAATTATAACCAAAATTTTAACCTTTAAAAACTATATTTTCCGTAACAAAAAATAACGATACACCATAGTAATCAATCCTACACAAACGGAAACAAAAATTTTGAAAAATTTCAATTCAGGGAACCCAATTTTAAAACCGGAGATTGATACAAATCCTTGATTATGAAAATCCTCGTGAAAGACACCTCAAATGAATAAGAGCACTTCTCAACCAATTCTCCGAAACATGTTTGATTAAACACTTCACTAAAATGGCCAAGTAAATAACAATCCGTTGTCCTGTTAAGATGCTGCCCATAGCAGCTCCTCAATTCCCCGGCAATTACGAGGGCATTCCATTAGGGCCGCTGTTGCGACGACGTGAATGTCCATTTGCATTCTTCGTTTTTGACAATGCAAATGCTATTAACGTCACTCGGAATTATTGCATGCGTTTAATGTTCTATTTGGCTCTGGGCACACATTGGTTAGTGATCGAAATGAGCAGTTTTAGTCGATTAAACGTTAATACTAAATAGTATAAGTTAATAGGAAAAATGATTTGTTATAAGCCAATATTTTATTTTAAAGTATTTTAAAGATTTTTCGATAATCATTCGTTTAAACGATACAACAAAATAGTATAAATAAATAAGAAAAATGACTAGTTATAAGCCAAGTTTTCGTTAATAATGCATCTTAAAGGGGTTTTTTTATTAATAAAGCATGACTGTATATCTATTTGTCTGAAATATATCTCCGCCTGAACCCTAATACCGATACGGAAAATTGTCAAAATACGCAAAATGGATCGAGATTGCCATTTCGCTACTTTGAAAGTTTTAGAGTTCTTTTGTTTGAAAGTTCTGATCTTCCCATATAGTATTTACGAAGACTGAATGGTTACTTGGTGAGTTATTATTCTTACTCACCAATCAGTGGTCGTAAAATTTGTCCGTGTTCGAGCGAATCCGTAGTATCAAGCATTTATGGTTGGTTCCAAATTAATTTCTAAAATGTCATTGATTGAGAAAAGATAAAAGTAGTTCTAAATATTGGACTAGGTACTATCCGATGATATTCCAGTTAAACATTCCTGCTGTTGTTGAATATTCGTATCCGACGCATTTCTCCGATTTAGACGCATTCTTCGTATTCGACAACGAAAATGCAATTAGCATCTTTCAGAATCCTTCATGTCCTGAATTGAGTGCTGACACAGAAATATTTGTATTTAAATCGTCAGCAATAAGAATGTGTAATTGCATTCGAAAAGCATACTATAAATTAAATTAGGAGAAGAATGTTTGAATGTTGGGTATATATGTGAATGCGTTTAATAAACTTTTGTGAATTTCTCATAGACGTATAAAGAGCTTAGTGGAAGAACATGCTAAGTGACAAAGTGGTGAAAACAAGAAAATGAGCTTTAGAGTTTTTCGTTTGCACTCTCAGCTCTCTTGAAAACGGACTTGCAAACCGTAAAAATATTCTAAGCTTAAAGTTTATGATAAAGAGGAAACGTGTTATAGTTAAAGAAGTTAGTAATATGTTCATTAGCACAAAAAAACTATTTTTTTAAATGTCACTTAGCACGTGTTTTTCCACTAAGCCCTTCATATAAGAAATTCACAAAGAAAAAGTGGTTACAATAAATTTACGTTATTAAAAAAACAATATATATGTAACTCAAGTACATTATTTTCGAAGTGAAGTATTTAGTTTTAAAACGGCACAACATCAAGAAACAGGCAGAATAGGGAGTTTCTATCATAGTACTTAAAAAAATTATTTTATAAAATAATAAAATTTGTTACTTATACTTATGATCAATATAACACTTTCTATAGATTTAAGAAATTTTGAACAGGTTTTTGAACTTTGAATAAAAGTCAATATCATAAACTTAAAACCAAGGAAGACCAAAGCAGCAATTCAATAACATAGAGTATCATAGAAAACAAAAACTTCAATATTTTGTAAAAGACGTATTCTTTTCTTGAAATTAATTATGATTTTAATGAAATGATTCTCTTACTAATAATACAATTCCAATAAAATATACTCAAATTACAAATAAAAATATTTACTCAATAATTTATTTAAATATTTATAATAACGAGATAAAGACACATATATGTAATATTAGTGTTTTCCTATTTATGAAATAAATATTATAGACGAGTTTTGCCATTCTGCTCCTGAATGGGATTATTTACTTTTAAACTTAGAAAGTTCATTGCAGATACCTTTGCATATGTGATTTCCTATTATAAAAACTATTATGACATTCCAGCTCTGAATGGGACCCATTTTACTAAACTTAAAGTTCTGTAGCTCTTTGATATGCGATTTTATAACACCTTGACAACAGTCGACAGACGGAACCACGTACAAAATTTTTTCGTACTTTTAAACCCGAATACTAATTTCGCTGACTACAGTCTGACCCACTCGCAATACTCTTTTATTACCTTAATTTTCACATTACTTAATTGAAGGTAAAAAATTGAATTGAAAGAATATTTTCTTAATTTACTTTATCTGATTTAATCAAAACCTCAACGAAACTTAAATTTATTCTTATAGAAGTTAGAGTAGAGTAAATTTGATTAGGATGATAAAGTTTCGAGATTGTAGACTTTGCATCATACGCTAACATAGTTTACATATTTTATTTTGATCTGAAGAAGGTCGTGACCAAAGTTTTCTTTTCATGAATAACAACATCAGTCAACATAAAAATTGATCATTAGTAGAATTAGGAAATAAGTCAGAAAATTATGCATAGCAAATATTATTATACTAAATAAACTTACTCCAGACGCAGTAATGACATTGAAGAAATATAGTTTTGAAAAAAGTGTGGGAGTATGGAAATGTAAAATAAACTTTCAAGGGAGACGAATTGTTTTGAAATTAAAAAAATAAAATTACATACAGACATTAACGATGTTAAACAATATGTTAAGTTTGTGATAAAGTAAATATAATATTCTACATAATTTAATGTGTATACATTTACATAATGAAAATGTAGAGGATGGTGCTCTAGAGACGGATTTATTGAGAAAATAGTGTATAATGAGTTCGCAAAGTACCATATAGTTTTGACGATCAATATATAGGAATTAGTTAATTTACATACAATGCACTAGTTTAATAAACCTGTCGCTGCACAAGTGTACCCTTAATATCTTTGGCTTCTATATTATGCAAATGTTTACTTTCTGCTAGTCGATCCCCCTAACTGGGGGGTCAGCACCCCTTCTGGATATTTAAGCCCCGCCTTCATTCTGATGTCAGCATAATTTGGTTTTATTTCCATATCTGTTTAATCCCGGTCCTTTTTATGAAGTACATACTCTATACTTGAACATAAATAATTCTATATATTTGAATGAGGTTGTTTAAATTTTTTTTGGCTTTTAAACCGCAAAATTAAACAACCTCTTAAGTTAAATCAAATTCTGTTATATTATTAGAATCTAAATAAAGAAATCAACCAATAATCAAACTGTATTGGGACGCCTGAGACAGTATGAACCAAGTTGAAAATTATTGAATTTGCTTGATTATATTGAATGATTTTGTTTATTTCAGAATTGATTGTTTATATGTCTAGTATTTATCTATTTTTAATTTTTTGTTACTATTTTTTGTTCCGTATATTTTCGTAATTGTTTGTTATGGATTCCAGTTACCTTGCAATTTTTGTGAACTATCTAAATATGTCAATTCATTTCCAAATAAAGCCATATGAAAACAAAAAACAAGAAGGTATGATTAAAAATCCAATAAATTTCCCAGCATATTGCATTGTACATACACAAATATTGGAAATTCTAAATATGGCATTAAAATGAAAACAAATATTTATTTTAGGAATGAACACGCAAAAAACCCGTATTACGTGCAGGTATATGATCAAAATGAGGTCTGTAAGTGCTTGTTTTCAATGTTTGTTCCCGTTTCTGTCGATATAACGGAAATGAAGGTCTCCTGGAATCCATTTCTCATTTCCGGATAAACGGAAATATTTTCTGTTTTTCCTGAGTGATAACGAATTACTTTAGGTATGGCGAGTGGGCGTGTAAAAGAAAAATAGAGTTGGAATGTTATCAGGTTTTCAAAACTCTTAATAAAAGGGGTTTTGGTTTATTTATAGCTTGCAACAGTCATGAATAATTTATTTTTGCTTATGTTCTCTTTTTTTAAAAAAGTATTAATTTATGTTATTGATTTTTTTCCAAATTATTGAAAATCAATGTTACTTTCTCCTTCAATTTTTCAAATTTATAAACACATAGCTATTATAATTGAACTATTTTTGTGGAGAGCATTGTGAATAATCTTGTAATATGTCAAAAGTTTTATGGGATGTTGTTAATATAGTTTACAATAACGTAATTAATAGGTATGATAATTTTATATTTTTATTTAAACGAACTTTTCTACTTAAATAATGGTATAATTATTATTAAATATTATTATTTTTATTATTAAATATTATTATTTTTATTATTATTTAATTTAAATAACTGTTATTACTATTTTTAAATAGTATTATTCAATTAACACGTTAATCCTATTCTATAGCAAATTCTTTAAATTTTTTAATTTCCTTATTTTTAAAGGAATGCTTATGTAGAACATCAAATGTTATTTAAAAGCAAAGAAAACTAAATTCGATGACAAATTTAGCTGTTGAAATAAAATGTCGAAACTTTTGTGGCATACTAAGATTAGGCGCAAGGAATCCTGAAATACATGCTTCCATCCAAGGCGTAAATAAATAATGACATGTGTTGTACAAA
This sequence comes from Oedothorax gibbosus, assembly GCA_019343175.1. Lineage (NCBI taxonomy): Eukaryota > Metazoa > Arthropoda > Arachnida > Araneae > Linyphiidae > Oedothorax > Oedothorax gibbosus. Next base: position 790,036 of record JAFNEN010000273.1, read on the forward strand.
TTGACATCAATTCAAAGTTAAATATTTATTGAGAACTTTTATAACGAAATATTATTTGTCCTAAAGTAAAGACATTTCGCAATAACATTTCGAAAAATATTATTTACTACATGACTTTTATCAAGATTTACGATTTTATTCCTGTTTTAAATCAAATAGTTCTTGTTATAAGATCTCACCTTAAATAGGTAATGTCATCAATCTATTTATAGGAATAATAAATGTCTCAGACCATTTTTAAGGTTAACACAACGAATAACATAATCAATATACATAAAAAAATATGGCATCCACTTTGACATTTTAAAAATAAACATGACATAATCTAAACATAAATAATAACATAGTTTTTAAATAAAACATTTTTTTCATAGAAACCTTACGTGTATTTCGAGGATATCAGAAGAGGATATACATTAAACTTTTTAACCAATGTCAACTTAAACACGCAATTTTCAAATCATCTACCCCTAATGGTTTGATATACCGCACAAAGAAATGCATCGAAAGTCTTGAAACGTGAACAACATCACGAAACTCAATAAAAATACTTTATGTCAACACAGTAGCATCTATTAACAGGTGATTATTACCGATAAAGGTTAAGGTAATACGAAATGTTAGGCTAAGGAAGAATTATATAGAATTTAAAGTTCAAATCATTTGCAGTTTACTCTATAATAAATAATACAAGAACACGTTACTTTTACCGAACGTTACGTTAAATAATTTAAAAAGGGATATTATTTAAATCTAAGGACTAGGAAAGAATATACTTTTCAATTAGGTAATAAACAAGAAGTTCATAACGAACTAAAATAGCCTACTTTCCTGTTACTTAAATACTTACTGAAGTTCTAATCGGGAAAAAACTAGGTTCCTAACAGTAAATATCATCAACAGCCGTTTCTACACTAGATTTATACACATTAGAAAAAAAAATCGAAACACAGCATCCAGCTATAATTTAAACTTCTAAAAGCCAAAATCAACTATTTTCCTTAATATTCTTTCGCAAATTAATTAAATATTATTTATCGTCTGCTCGCGATTTATTTGTAGTTCGAAGAATAATTAAATATTTATTAATAACAAAAGTAATGAAACTACTCCAAACTGCATTAAAAAAAAGAAATGTAAATTAAAACTAAGCATAATTGTATGCAAAAGTATGCCTTTCCGCTTTCTTGGTAGATAATTAATGAACAATCAAAGAATTAAATTGTGCTACATTTTATGACGCCATTCCAAACTGATTCATGAAAATATTATTTTGCTTCAAATATGCTTAAATAAATAAAGTTTCTCATGCCATTGTTGATTTGGCAACAGTGATTTAAATGACACAAAATTGAATTTCAATGCTAATTCAATGGGAAATTCGCCGACAGATAGTAGAGTTGTGTCCGTCCAGACATACAGACAGACGGACAAAAAATATGAAAGTTGGGTATCTGAGGTCATAGCTTTCTAACAAAAAAAGAATTTTTAAGATCCGAGGGATAGAACCGATTTTGGAAGGGGGTACGGACAGACAGACAGACGGACAGACAGACAGACAGACAGACGGACAGACAGACATGCGAACAGACAGACAGACGGACATCGACTGCATTTCAATACCTACAGTGATTTAAATGACTCAAAATTGAATTTCAATGCTAATTCAATGGGAAATTCGCCGACAGATAGTAGATTTATGTCCGTCCGGACGTACAGACAGACGGACAAAAAGTATGAAAGTTGGGTATCTGAGGTCATAGCTTTCTAACAAAAAAAGAATTTTTAAGATCCGATGGATAGAACCGACTTTGGAAGGGGGGTACGGACAGACAGACAGACAGACGGACAGACAGACGGACATCGACCGCATGTCAATACCTACTTTTTTATTTTTTTATTCTTTCGAATTCAAAAAAGAAAAGTAGGCTAATTTTCATTTTTTAATTCTTTCGAATTCAAAAAAGAAAAGTAGGCTAAAAATACGTGTCTAGTATTGAATTTTGCCTTATCTTTGAAACAGTTATTTTGGAAAATGATTATTGAGTTCCATTGAAATTAGAGGAAAAAACTTATCCAATGGTTGATACAGTCCAGTTTTAAAAATTGAATGTGTAATCAATACTGGTACGATTTTCGATAATTTAGTTAAAAAAATGATTTAGTGGGTTGGGGGGGGGATTATAATATATTTATTATTATATATAAAATATATTTGGCAATGAACCTGGTAAGAAACTCGATTTCAAGTGGCTGTAAAAATTAATGCTCGAAATGAGATTCCAACCCACAGCCCTTAATACTAAAGACAACGCTTTAATGTAAGGCCATTGTCCAGTCAATATCGATTTGGCTTAATATCCTTTACGCAAATATGCTACCTATCTGAGCATCTTTCACAATGACCTTTAGTGAATCTTAAGTGCATGGATGCAATCAGAATTGGCTAATACTTGAACATTAAACAAATCTATGCAAATTGATACATCACAAAAAATAACACTAAAGTGAATATACACATGCTTATCTTCAAGAACAATAACACTGTTCTATTCTACTCGACTTGTGCATGTAGATTTATTTGATGGGAACTCTGATACAATGAAGTGTACTTGATTCTCAACTGCTACACGCATCTCATTTATACCTATTTGCTTACAAAACCTATTTTGTGTTTAAGATGTGTATCACTACAATGCCTTCAGATTTTTTAGTAAAAGACAAAAGATTGGCTACATTGGAAGTTATTTTTATTGTGCTTAGGTGTCACGCTGTTTCATTTCGAGGTACCGTAAATTGAGATATCTTTGGTCCTATAGTTATATTCTATCAAACGTGCATTCTTGGCTCTCTGGTTGGGTCGAAAACATCGGAAAGAGCGCAATATTTTTTTTTTAAATAGTACGACAAATTGTTAATTATAATCCCTACTAGTTAATTTAATAAGATTAGTTAATTAATTTTATTCCCTTATCTGCTCGTTTTCCGATGTTTTCAATCCAACCCAGAGTGGTATGATTGTGTGTGGATATACTATACTACTTATCACAATTATGCCGTGGGCGAGGTAAACTGCAGATTAGACTAATGACTTAGACTAGTGTTGAAAGAACTAACTAACTTTAACCTACAAAATGTATACTAAATACCTTATTATTTCAGGCCAAAAATCATCTATTATGTTTACTGCTGTTTACCTGCCTACGGCAGAATTTAAGTCTATAAACCTTTTTCTCCTCTTTTCATTGAAGTGTATATATTTTTGGTACTTGTGAATAGAAAGTTCATCAAAGTTGAAGGTTGTTTTAATTGGGCTAAAATTGTCCCAATTGATAGCAGTGTCTTTAATATTTTACGTGCCTTAGAAATCAATGTTACAGAAAAGCAGCTGGATGATAGCACTAGTCAATAAAATGTTTTCTAGCTGTTAAAAATATAGAAGTAAATAATAAACTTTGATAATAGTATTCTCAACAAACCATCTGTGGGATACAGATCCAGAAACCCTCAAATATGTGGCAGGCTTTCCAACAACACATATATTTTAACCTCTTAAGATCCGAGCAAAATCCTGCACGTTTATTCTTAATGTAAACATACTTTTCATACAAATGTAGGCTAAAAAGTGTGTTTTACAAAGTAATTTTTTAAAAAAATTATGTTTAATAGTTACTGAGAAACACGCTTTAAGCTCTAAAAATACACATTTTTTTGTGCTATAAATGCAAAAAAAGGCCGTATCACTTATTTGTAGTTAACAGTTTATTTTAACATTGTTTTTAATGCAAAATACCTTTAAAATTAACTACTAAAAGAACTTTTTGAAAAGTTTGAAAAAAAAAGCAAATAAATGACTGATACCTGTAATCAAAGACTGAAAACTGATATTTGGATCTTCTTCTATCGTACCTAGTCAATTTCGGAACTAATTAACAGGTTAATTGTTTGTGGGGAGGTTTTAAAAAATGTCTCCCAATGGGGACGCCAGGTCGCAAGAGGTTAAAGAAAATTATTATTTTTAAATTTTAAGTTCGGAAGAGTCATATGAAACTATTTACTACGGAAATAAAATTTTAAAAATCGATGAAATTTTATTTAGTGAATTGAAAATGTATATTTAAAACTCGTGCAGGTACACAAGTTTACGTTTAGACAATTTACTTGTTTTTAAGAGGGTAAAGATGGGTCGCATTTTTGAAATTAGCTTTTCGTTAATAAACAACCCATTAAAAAATCTACAATAGGCGTTCAGCTTTTTCATGCAGATACAGGAAATAACTTTTTTTGTGGTTTCCCGTAACAGGACAAATTGATTTTATGTTTTCTAAAGTGTAAGTGTTTTAACTTATTTACTGATTTATGTCGACAATTTGTTGATGTCACGAAATTTGCAATTAGTTTAGAATTGCCGAAATATGTTGACTTATATTTAGAAGGAATAGAGTTGAACTACTTCTAAAACTAAACTGCAATTCAAAAGACCACATAACCCTCTATTTTTCGACCATTACTAGGTTTTTTGAAATGTATGTAATCTAACTTGTCTAACAATTTGTGCAGCGAACTGGGTGATATCTCGAATTTTACAATTGGTTTACACTTGCGAAAGACTTACATTTAGATTGAATGGAGTTGAACCACTTCTCTAAAACTAAACCGTAATTTGAAAGACTACTCAACCCTCTATCAAGAAGAGGAAGAAAACCTTTAATAAAAACAGAATATATTGACTACCAAGGGGCCCCAGAGCCCTTCGATACAACACATAAAACTACAAAATCAAAATTAGGAAAGAAAATTAAAAAGCACATTACAAATCACACTCAAATAAAAGGGATACAAACGCAAATCAAAAACTCCAGCGGAATCTCTCGGCACTTACAAGTGCCTCTTTCCCATGCAAACATACGCAGATTTCTAAAAGTTTGCTTCTCCCTGATTTGCCTGCTTTTTGCCGAGTGAATTCAAAAGACGAGCTCCAATCCCAGAGTGGTTCTAATGCATAATTCATACGGGCACATCGAAGCGAAATCTGGATGACTCTCTTTCCCATTGTTTTGGCACTCGGGACCCCGAATACTACATGCAAATATGTGTAGGTCTATTGGAAGTTTTACGTAAAGATACTCTTCTTTCACTGAAATATTGAAAGGAGGAAGAGTGGAGGGAAGACCTTCTATGGACTTGGGATCTTTTTATAGTTAGATTCAGATATTTTTATGAATAAAACGAGATATTTTTGAGAGGTTTCCATTTCTTATGCTATGTGTCTCTTTGTGCGCGAGACAGAATTTGATTATTTGAGTTTTCTGTTTTGAAACCTTTCGAGATTTAGGCAGATATACATTTTATTGTGACTTTTTAAGGTTTGTATATCTCCCATAAATAGGAAGTTTTTGTCAATAAAATAATAGTGTTTGCGAATGCATGTTTAAGATAAAAGTGAAATGAAAAAAAAGTTTTCCATTTCACAAATTGTCATTTTACTTAATTTTATACAACCGAGAAAAAGGCATTTGATTTAATTTTATTTTATACGAAATCATCTAAGGGCTATAGACGTTTGCATTGCACTCGTAATTATTTTGTCAAAACTTACGATGTGTGAAATAAAATGTTATTAATTACAACCACATACAAAGGTTAAAATATTTGCACAAAAACTCTTAAATTCTAGTTACTCTATTCAAGGATTAATCTTGAAGTTTAAAATGATTTTTTAATTGCGTAAATTACAAAAGTTTACCTAATCAAAGATTAATCTTACAGTTTAAAATACTTTTTTGTTTTGATAATCCGTATTTTACCGCTGTTTCAAGTAATATCAAATTTAAGAAACAGGTAAAAACAACGTACAGGTTACCAAATGAGTATTATATAAAACTAAAAGAGAAGCGAACTTAAGTGGTATAACTCGACATCCTGTCCTAATGACACAAAAGGGTGTAGGAAAGCCACAGCCTATCCTGTAAACCATGAGACAATTATATGAATACAATGATAGTTGTATAGTGACACATATTCTATCTTTTTTTATTTGCTGTTACATGAGACAGGTACTAGAATGAATCACACATCCGATTCCAATGTTTGAAAGGTGATGCAGATAAAAGCACACATTGATGGACGGTTTCCTCTTGGTTGCATTGAAACATTTGTTGCTTCAGGAAATCGACATTTAAAATGGAAAACCTAAAATATCTACACAATGAAAGTTTATTATGCAACCGAAAAAGACTACGACAGGTACAAAAAGCACATAGTTTTATGTAAAGCTATTCAAATAGTATGAAAACGAAATTTTTTTCAGAAATTTGCTTCTATTGAGATCTCTTATGTTGTGTATCGGTTGTTTTTCTACTGATCTACAACTGTGTAGCAAATGGATGTTTAATACATAGTCAGACGCAACATATTTAAAAAAATATATTTTTTAATAGGTGAAAAGCCTTAAATTAGGAAGGTGTTTTTCACATCAACTTTCAACATATAATATTTAGTATAACCATATATATATTAGTTATTTAAAAATCGGCGAACATTTAATTGCACAAATTAATGAAGAATGGATATAAATATGATTATTTTCATAATTTATCCTAGATTATACATATTTTGTTTTTATACAGCTAACTACATACCTTTTATTCCTTGTAATTAGAAAGTGTGTCATTTTTATTAAAAACTAATTATATCAAAAATATATTTTATTAGGCAATCAACTGCAAATAAAGTACTAACGTAAAAATATTTACCCTTTTGTAGTTCTCATACACACAAAATTTATGCTATTTAGTATTTTATAACCCCTATGCTACAAAAATGACATTAAAATTTTAAAATAACAAGATATTTATCATCATATATCTATATAAAAGAAAGTCGTGTTAGTAAGACCATTTATAACTCAAGAACGGCTAAACGGATTTGGCTGAAAATTGGTGGGGAGATAGCTTAGAACCAGGAATAGGCTATAGGATACTTTTTATTCGAACCCAAGCGGTTGTAGGAGTGCAAAACGTAAGTTGATTGCCCCATAGGAATAGCATTGTATGATTAGAATTTATACTTTTTAATTCAATTTAAAGATATTTCAGCGCGTTTCAGCGCGTGGATCAGATTTCCTCAACTAGATTTTAATTATGTTTCCGATTCCGAATTTAATTTAATTGATGTTTACAAATGGTAAGAAATGGTGATATGGAGGAATATAGGTTAACCTAAAGAATCGTGGCCGGATTTAGCGAATTTTCAAAAATGTCGCCAAGTCGAAGTGATAACAAACCCCGGTACTTGCCGAGATGGTTACCATCTAGAAATGACCAAAAATACTACCTAATTTCAAAATGGACGACTTAAAACAGCGAAAAAATTCATTAAATTGCAGACCAGATTTATAAAAAAAAAGTGGAACTTTAAAATGCTGAATAATTGATTTAAAAAAAAGTAAATAATTATTTAAAATCATTACATCTAATAAAATATTAGTATAAGAAAACTTCAGAATAAATTAAATGCGTTTAAGTTTTAAATAGATTAACATTTAGAAATTGTCAATGCAATTGCTAATTTTGCCAAAGGTTGCCATTCTGGTTACCAGATTTGGCGTAAAGTTGGCGACCATGATTCTTTAGGTTAACCGGAATATATTCGGCATAAATAAGGAATTTGTACTTTATCTATAAAACTTTTCCAACCTTACAAGAGAAGGAATGTCTGTTTTGTTTTCTGATGTTAAGATGGCGTAAAGGTAATTTTGGCATTGGCGGCTTTTGGCTATGTTGAAAATTTAACGTAGGGTAGCTATTCCCATAAAGTTGTATGGGTTAGGGTTAGTTTGAATTATCGTCGCATTAAAGCTACACACGAGTGCTATTAGAAACGGGAGTCGTAATTTAGAACCACAGTCAAGTTACGAGCTGACACGTGAGTAGGTACCCAATGCAACTTTTAAGGGCGACATCGTACGCAGCGTTGGGAATTTGGAGGATATTTAAAGTGCCCTTCCTCTAAACGGGGTATTATTCGTCGGACATTTTTTGTCTGCACGAGCCGTTTATAGGTCGGCAGTTATTTTGGCGATGCCCGGACCTGAACCAGGAACCTACCGCATGCAAGACGAAAGTCTTTACCGACTGGGTCCCCCAGCCCTATTGAGTTGTATGAAATATGAAGTGGAATGTTTACCACATTTGGGCAGTTTCGTTTTGCGCTAATCGTGATATAGAAACAGGCCATTTATATCATGTAGCTGTTCTGGCAATTTGAACAGAGGCCTATGGGAAAACCCTCAAACTCCTGGAAGGGCCTGGATAAAATCAACCCCTCAAATCAGAACTGGAGGAGATTATAATATCCTGATGGAGTGGACCAGTGGAGGGAACAATTGGTATTACAAAAAAGTTTACATAAAAAAACTACTAATTAGGGTTATATTAAGGGTACACCCGTGCAACGCCTGGTTTATAAAGCAAGTTTAAAATAAAACAACATAAACCAATTTTAAATTTGATTTTTTATCTAACCCACTTAAAAGATTTTAGGATTTAAAAAAAAACTGTACTTTTAGTTCGAACTTTATTAAAAAAATATTGCATTGTTTGCAAAAAGTGAAACAAAATTGTATTGCATGGAGATTTCATGTAAATAGACATGTTTTAACTCTCACTACTATCCTACGGGCATTTCCTTTTCTCCAACAAATTGGTTTCAAGGCGCTTTCGCTATTTTTCTAGTTGCTTGAAACGCGTTGAAATAGAAAACATTGATTTATTATTTTTTATCTCAGACTAACAATATGCCCACGCAACGCTCAATAAAGTGATAACAAGTAGTATTTATATTGATAAATCAAAATAAATATCGAGCTTTTTTATTTGTATATGGCCGATAAACTTATATATTTTAGTATTACTTTAGAAGCAACACACATACGTGTCTAAATTTTATTTAGATTTTCAAATAGGGACAAAAACATCGTGGTTTTTTAATGATATTAGATCAATACTTGGCATTTATAAATGCTCGTTTTCCAATATTACATGTTAACATTTTATGATATTTTTATCAGATACAATTTTAGATGCAGCTTGCTTAGAATTATTTACTACTTAAATTGTTGCATTGTTAATAAATTTTTTTGAAAAAATGTGGATAGCTTCATGTCTCATTTTCTAAAATATAGACAGTATTGTAATCTTAATAAATCCTTAATGCGACCTAATACCTTTGAATTATTTTGATTTTAATAAAAATCAATAACTTATCATATCCAGTTAAATGCGAAATAACATAACTCTGTTGTTGAAAGATAGCAATATTAAATCCAACTTACCTCAGACCATTGACGAAGAATTTTTCTGTTATGTAATCTTTACAGTTCGAGTTTTCAAAAGCCAGGTAGAATTTATAATCTTTGTCTAACATTTTGAAACACTTATTAGTTAGCGTTCTAGGACACTTCTTATTTCCACAGGATCCATAGATGTCAACCTCAATATGCTGTCCCAGTTCTTTGGCGTATTCCAGACGCCTGTTCTTCGCGTTGCAGTTGGACACGAACCAGGCAACCTTCTTGGTTTTGTTGGCCGCGAAGTTCTCCAGAACCTTGCGTGGTTGGTTCTTCTGCCCAGGAACGTAATCGAAGCTGGAGTTGTAGGCCACGAACTTCTCGTACGGAGCCACCAAGTCGGAATCGTGGCGGTAGGTGGCAGTCCAGTTGAAAACGTGCTTGAGGTTCTTGAAAGCCTGCGTGTGCAAGGGGCATTCCAGAAGGAACAGAATCCACACTTGATGAGGTTGTCTTTTGTAGAACGGCCACAGAAAACGGTCCTTGAAGAACAAAGCATCAGCCTGTTCTGCGTCTTTCAAGGACGTGGTCAGTTCACAACTATTCACGGGACATTTGTCCCTGAGGAACACCGTCCTGCCTAAAGGTAGGTCATTCCAACCACCTTTACCGAAATAAAGCAAGATCTTCTTCGTATTCTGCTTCTGTTTCGAAGAACTCAGCATGGAACTGGACGCAGAAAAGTTCCAACTAGAGGTATAGTTATGCGGGACGTACATGAGCTGTTCGACAATTCTGTCGTCCGAACTCTGATGTGGCCATAAGTTTGGCTTGGCGTCGCCCATGGCAGATTGAGGTCTCACGCCTCCACCTTTCATGAACCAAAGTTTCACCACTTCTTGGTCGTGACTTGAAGACGACTGCACAGGACCTGCCATGATGTTGTTCTTCCTTTCCATCTGGTGATGGTTCGTGGCGTCGACATACTTGGTGGAATGTTTCTTACCGCGGGTGGACTTAGATGAGGGTGATAGTTCTTGTTCGGAAGAAGGAGATTGGTGGACTAGAATAGTTGCGGAGTTCTCGAACTTCGGCTTCCTTCTCACGCTTGACTCCAGTGCAGCGAAGTCCCTCTCGTTGGACTTCTGGGGAAACAGAAGAGCCTGTTGCGAGTTGGAAGTGAGATTTAACACGAGAACTGTGGAACAGATCACGAGGACTAAAGTCAAAAGCATGCGGCGGATCCGTAGCCGTGGCATTTTATAGCGTTGGAAGAAAAGCTATTTCATAAATGATGAGGTAAAGTTGCATTGTGTTTGGAGGAAGCCTCGAAGAAAGCCTCTTCGAGAATGGACCTGCAGAGCCATTTTTTACCTGCAAGAAAAATGTTTTATTAATTCATATTCAACTAATAAACAGAGATCGATAAAGTTGTTACAAAATGCATATTAATTTTAAATAATAAAGTTGATACTTAAAATATTAACAGAAAATATTAATTGCATGTAAGTTTACTAATTGCTGACTTAATAAATTTTTTTTTTAAAGTTTTAATCATGTTCCGTCATGTTTCGTTTAATAGCTTAGGTATAAAAAAAATTTTAGTAAAGGTATTCAAACTAAAAACAGATAATTAAATTATTAAAGCACTCAAACCTGCCAAATATTTTATTTAAAGAATGACAGCATTTTTTAAAAAAATAAATAACAAAAGCTGATAGATTCATTGGGAATGCACTTTAAAATCTAAAAGCATATCCTTTTACACATGTTCTCTTAATTTTTAAAATATTTTCTAAAAATACGCAAGCAACAAATGATACATTTCAACGACGCAAAATCATACAAGTTTTACTCAAAACTTTCTCAAGTATCTCAGAGATAGGAACTGGAAAAATAAAAAAAAATCCATTACCCAAGGGTAACGTTACAGTGGATAAGGAAGAATATTTTATTTTAAGCAATTTCGGCAACTCACTTCTTCGAAATTTATGCTGAAAATTGATTTTTTCCCAACAGCATCTTATTTAAATGCGCAAGAAATTTTCTAGCATCTTCAGCAGATGGTAGTAATGGATGCTGAAATTAGGTGTCAAACTCAGGAATTCATTTATCATCGCTATGTATCACGTCTTAATCGCAACATTGCCCAAAATGGAAAAGAAATCGATTGTTAAACACTTAAGATTTTATATTGTAAATAATTTGTTTTAAAGTAATATAAATTATTACAGATACTTAAGTGTGACAACTAGATAATTTTTTAACGTTTCAATAAGAGCTGAGATTTTCGTTGAATTTCATTTGAAGTTTTAGTATAGAAATTTTTAATAAAAATTAATTTTTACACACATTTACTTTTAGCACATAATGCATTTCCAACTGATAATTCAAGGTTTTCTGCGGACAAAAAAGCCTTAAAATTAATTGTTTAGTATAAATTTTGAATATTGAATCGAATTAAATCTTACCAATATAAAGATTTTAAAAAAAAGTATACAAATGTGCAACTGAGTTTTAAAAAACTTCTTAATACAAAGAGAATGAATAAAACAAAACAAAATTAATTCGAGAATAATGCAAAATTTATTAAAAATTAAATTATACAAGGATTTATTGTAGCTTTTTTTTATTCAAGTGGAACAAATTAGAAGATCAGTTAAAGTAAAATAAATCAGATTTTCAATTGATTAAAAAAAGTTTACGTACGAGAAAATATAAAATAGATTTTTCATAATCAGTAAAAATAAAATGTTTTCTTAAAATATATCATAAAAACTCTGAAAATCTTTTTGAATTTTTTTCTTTCTTTCTTGTCATAAATGCAAATATTTACTTTTCACTTAAAATTGTAAAACTTAATTGGTAGTTTATAATTAAAATTCTACCAACTGCCATTTTTCTTGCAAAAAGTACTAATGTTTATTGTAGTTTAGAAATATTCAATATACGAGGAATATTTTCCACATGAGTGCCCGCTCAGGTGTCGACCTCGTCACTTGGCCAGAGTTCTAAATTATGAGGTGTAATTTGACTGTACTAAAGCTCCATGCAGGCTACAAACAGGCAGCCGGAAATGTACATAAAACCTAGCCTAATCATGACTTTGTAACAGACGCAGGGGCTGGGATAGCCTGGTCGGTAAGGTCTTGGACTGGCATCCCTAAGGTTGCGAGTTCGAGTCCCGCTGCCTTCCGAAGACCCCCGTGTACGGTAATTGTGACTGGTGCGTCGTGTTCACAAAGTCCTCCAAGTTCTCATACCAAATCAATATCTCTGGGGGTGACAAGCCAATTCTGGGGATCCTATAGCTAGCCTCTGTCTCTAAAAATTAGATGGATCCACTTATGTGTGTGCTGTGTCTGTCGTACTTGACAAAGGTTTATAAGCAGGTCTCTCATTAAGCACACAAATCTGAATTTATATGTCTACCAACTAAGTCGCAAACACTCACAGAATTAACTTGCACCAGTAAGCGTGTCCAATTACACTAGTAATTGATCAGTTCCTATTTTTATGATGGGTGATTCGTTTTAAGGCATAAAACGAAAACACAATCTAGTTTGCTGTGGTTCAACTCCTTAACCGACTGGATGTGCCCGGAGAACTTCTAGCTTTTCAAGTAACTAGCAGGAAACGTTCTATTTTTAACACGCAATCATCCTCTAATTGACTTCTAACAAAAATATACCTTAAGTTTTAGGAGACAAATACTTGTAAAAAGTAGCCACCAAGTGAAATAAGTTAAAAGTTATTAATAGATTATGGTTGATAAAACTAGAATTACCGGTAAAATGCCAATAATTTTTCAATGTGAGACTTTGTATAGGAGGTTACACAATAAAAACTTCAAATCATATGTTAAACGTTTAACTTTCATTTAAAGTTGTGTTCACTATTAATTTTCACTATTAATTTTGCCACTTGAACATTTCTTTTTAACTATTCAACTCCTATTCGAAATTTTCATCCAAAGCAGTATTTATTTCAAGTAGGATTTTTGCTCACATTGGTAAAACGTCTTTACTTCAGGCTAACTGGAATGATGTTTTTTAAAAAGAGTCCTGTCTGAATAAACCTAACTATAATTTCCATTGTCGTTTATAACTTTTCTAATGACCCTTACTAAGCTGGTCCAAACATAACTGTCCTCTCAGTGAGACTTTGCATAGGAGGTTACACAATAATAACTTAAAATCATATGTTAAACGTTTAACTTTCATTTAAAGTTGTGTTCAATACAAATAGAATGTTCTATGCTCATTTACTTCTTATTTTCGCTATTAATTTTGCCACTTTAACATTTCCTTTTAACTATTCGACTCCTAGTTCGAAATTCATCCAAAGAAGTATTTCTTTCAAGTAGGATTTTTGCTCACATTGGTAAAACGTCTTTACTTCAAGCTAACTGGAATGATGTCTTTTGAAATAAGTCCTGTCTGAATAAACTTAACTATAATTTCCATTGCCGTTTATAACTTTTCTAATGACCCTTACTAAGCTGGTCCAAACATAACTGTCCTCTCGGCAAACAAGGAGATAAAGGGGACAACCGAAACACTGGCATTTGCTAATCACAGCGGGACAGTTAAGACATTTAATGTGCCATTTCAGTAGAAAGAATGTGATTACAACTGCAAAGTCACATTAAATGTGTTCTCTCACAAATTGTTCCACTGGGTGAAACGATAATAGACCTAATTTATTGCTTGGGCGATTTTTCTTAAAATGCTGGGGATTATAGGGTGCGGAAAATTCTTTTCACAACTGCTCTCATACTCTTATAGATCCCATTATCTATCCGTTTATTGATTACGGAAAACAAACACTTTTTCGTTTATTTTGTAGGAGTAATTGATCATTTTCGATACTGAACATGTTGGTTGGGGTTATGTCTATACAAAAATTAAACTTTAACCATATCTAACCAATACATGATAAAAATGTACTGCATTTTTAAATAAAGCCGCAGTTGTGGCAGAAGCAACTAGTATTATTTTCATGAATTTTAATTAATTACAGCTTAAAATGTAACAAAAACCGTGACTTGTAACTACCAAAAGAAATGGGGAAACTATTATATACTTATTCTAACTTCAGTCAGTCATTAGGAAAAGTACCCCAAACAATAACAATCAACTTATAGCAATCTTAAACAGCATTTTAGAAAGTGCAGTCAATTTTAAAACCACATTATGCGTAATGATTTTATTACCACAATTTATCGTATTATCTGAGAACCAATTAAAAGATTTATGATAAATTTGAGTTTGTCAAAATTATTTTAATAATAATAAAACAAATTATACTATTTTTCGACAGACTATACTGTCTAAACATCCAACCAACTCTATATAAAACAACTAAATTGGAATCAAGATTAGGTATTATGTTTATGTGATCAATATTGTCTGTTAAAAATGTTAATTTTTATATACTACTAAATAAGATAAATAAAATTAAAGCTATAACGTTCATAAAACAAACTTAAATTTTCCAAAATAAACAGTACATGATTCAGTTATCGAATCTTTAACAAATAAATGGATTTTATTGTCCAAAAACTATTTTCTTTTCTAGACTCGGGGCACAGAAAAACTCATACCAGGCACGTTTCGGCCAAAATCATAAAAAGTAAATTGAAAGATATCGATAGAAGAAAACTTTTTACCAGAGCCCATGGTTATTATCGTAGTATTGCCACGCACGTATTGGGTACTCTAGGGAAGCTACCGAATACTGTATTTTTAATAACACTTGTTTTTTTTATAATGGTTTTGTTTCGACAAACTGTTAAATTTTAATGATACTACAAACATATATTTTAAAAACCAAAGTTTAAATAGAGATTTCATTTCACCAACAAAAAAACCTAAAAAGTTATGTTAGGTTGAAAACTTGTTCATCATAACAATCTAAAGGTTAGAAAATAAAGTCAGATTACCAATTTTTTCCTTTAAAAATTTATAATATATGAAACATAATGAAAGTTCAAAAGCACTATTTGGAAACAAAAATAATAATTTTCAAAATATTTATGTTTTTAGGACATCATAAAATAATTAAACTGATGAAAAGTTATATGCATTACTGCACTCCCTTTTCTAATCCTAATATATTTTACAGACGAAAATTCGTTTTTTTTTCGCCTGTAATTTTTTTTCGCCAGTAATTTTTTTTCGCCATAGAAGGAATTTCTAAGGAAAATAAAAGATATCAACAGAAGTACTGATCATTGATAGTTCACAAAAAGCCGTCAAAAATTAAATCACGAGAAAAGTTGTGTTATGAACTGATATACAAAAAGCGTCACCCACTGAACATGAAGATCAACAAAATAAAAACATATACAGAATCGCGCCACAGGCTAAAAAGAGATGTTCCCTTTGATATTTCTAGTCCTAAATAGATTTTCTTGCTAAAAATGGAATTATGTTCTTTGGAGTTTTGTTAAGAAAGTCCTCAAAGAAAAAATCCATTTTGAAAAGGTTTTGTTCAGATTTTAAAACCGGGCTTCTTGAAAAAAATAGTGGAAATGTTAGGTAGCATAGTTTTGATTTTAATACAATAAATTAAAGTTTATTTTGTAAACTGGTCGGCAACACCTGATAGTGCCTATATTATACAATCGTATATCAATAACGGCAGACCGACTGGAGGGCTGAATGGTCAAGGAGCTAGCCAGGCAGTCAGAAAGTCTCGTGCTCGAATCCCGGCATGGGTATTGATATTTGTGTTGAGAATTTGTATGTATTTGTCCTAAATACTCTGCGACATGCGTGCTCGTTAAATATGTGGAGTCAAAATTCCCAAACAAGCTCAAAAGGGCGCCATTAGTTTGCTTTGTATGCCAGCTCAGCTGTCGGCCTCGTCACTTGACCAGGGCTCTAAACTATAAGGTAGTGTTAAAGCTCCACGGAGGCTAGAAAAAGACAGCCGGAAACGTACAACCTAACTTAACAACGGCGGTAATCCAAAACTTTGACTGTGCGATATTTTTACCGTGATACAAGTCACAAAAATTTATAGAATGGTATTGTCGTACAATCAATTATGGGGTGCAGTTGCAAAACTCACATTCTTTAAAGTATAACTAAGATATAGGGTCCGACTCGTTCCTTGGTGACTCTTGATGATTGTTCATTTATTTGGACGAAGTCGCCAATAAATGGAACGGAAATCCTGAGTGAATCCTTGACCTACCCGGAACCGTATACGAACCCGAGTCGACGGTACAGGAGTCAGGCGAACTGACCACTACACCATCAGACCCAGGTTTAAACACAAATGAATGAAGAAAATTACATGGGGAAATTATACTAAATTTATGAAGAACCGATTTTTTTCATATAGAAAAAAATGCAAAATATTAATGATAGAAGAAAAACTAATATCGACTTTCAATCGTTAAATATCCATTGAACACTAAACCCTTTTAATTATTATTAAATATTCAGTAAAGTAAACTAATTCAGTTTAGTGCGAAATTCAAAACATGGTAAACTACATTAAATAAAACCCTCATCTAATTAGCACTAGTTAAAAAAACCATCAGCAACAAAATGCAAGAAACTAAATAAAATAAAATAAAAATGATATACGCTTTAACGAGAGATTAAATTCCGCATGAAATATCTAATCGTATTTTTTCGTTAAGTTTCGCCAAAATAAAATATCTAATAGCATTTTTCACCAAAGACTAATGGTCTTTGAAACCTTTTTTCTCCATTTTCCACCAATGCTTCAATGATCACTGAATCGCTGACATTTTTTTCTTTTAATATTTCGGTGGACATTTATTAAAAAATGCACATTTAGCAGTGGGAGATTTTCTAATGTAAGTTTAATGTTCCTAATAGTGTATTTTTCCCTAATGCGTCAGATTTCATTAATTTTCCAAACCCAAAATCCGAGTTATGTGAAATTAGCACTTAAAAAGCAAAAAGAAACGGTAATGGCTAACCAACAATAAAAATGAAACTGGGTATAAAATTCACTTAATATATCCATTAAGTTTTATTTTATGACACAAAAGAAATTTTTATGTTTTTGTTGAAATTTTTTATCAAGTAATTATTTAATAATTTAGAGTGAACTTCATCTAAAGGGACTAATTGCTTTGATAAACGATATTCAGTTGCAATTGTTTATTATAACTGCATAAAGTAAACAAACTTAAATCTTCCCTAATAGATAATAACATGTAATTTTCTTTAAGATGCAAACACTAATTATTTTCTATTAAAAAATTATTCACTGTGATTCAAAAGTGCTATTTTGAATAAAAAAAACACATCTGATAATTTTAAATTACCCTAACTACAGAACAAAGGTATCATTATGTTTATGAATTTATGATGCATTATTTGAATACATTAATTCACTAAATGGCATAACTTATTTTATCCTAAATATTTCTATTACTGCATTGAAGAAAAATAAAAAAAAGCAACGAATATGTAACAGAATCTTTTTTAATTTACTTTATTATTTCTGTTAAATTTTTCGTTAAACAGCGTGGGATGTGAGGTGTTGACATTTTGACACTTGAGATTAATATTTGTAATATAATTATTTCATTCTGTGTTTATTTTTCTTTTTTAAAATAATCATTTTAAAATTGTGACACCTATGCTGACACTAAAGCTCGTCTATTTTATCCTATCGACTTCTAATGGCTGTTTGCGATAAGAATGTGTCCTTTTTCGCACCAGATGTGCATTGAGATTTTTGCCTTTTGTTGCTTTTCGCAAATAAAAAACTTTTGCGGATAAAAGCTTTTTTTTACACATTTTTTGTTTTGGTTTCGCAAATGTATAATATTCCAAACCTAATCAATCTAACACTTTTAAAAACCAATTAGTTACTATGTTCCTTATATTTGATTATTTTTGCCAAATATAACCCATAAAAGAGCATTTTACTGATTTAATCTAAGTGGCAGTATCAAAGAATGAGACATTCTCTCCCCTATATTTTCCAAATGCAGCTTACCTGAAACCATTCAAAACAATCAAAACTACTACTCAAAATTGAAGAGCTTAGTGGAAGAACGTGCTAAGTGACATCTTTGAAAAAAATTAGATTTTGTGTTAATGAACATATAACTAACTTCTTTAACGATAACAAGTTCCCCTTTTCATTAACTCTAAATTTAGTATATTTTTTACGGTTTGTAAGTACCGTTTTTAGCAGATCTGAGTGCAAACTAAATACTTTAAAGCTCATTTTCACCTTTTTGTCACTTAGCACGTTCTTCAACTAAGCTCTTCAATTGTATTTCTTCTCCTATCTTACAATACAAGCAAAACATAATAATAAATAGCATTTTTAGTTAAAAATAAATACGTATCTATAAAATAAGTTTATTCATCCATTTATTCCCACTCAATATCAACACTTTAAAATGCACTGCCGCGTGAAAATGTCTCTTTCATTATATGTATATCCCATCTGGATTGTTTCTGAAATGAGATGTGGGATTACACACCTGAAGATGTGAAGAAAGACGTTAAATAAATAAACGTAGGTTTAATTTTAATAATCGTTGTATGAAGAAATTGGAATGAGAAGGAAGAACCAAACTATTTGATTTTAATAATTATTATTTTAAATAGTATTTGCACCAGTTAGATTAAACTCTAAATTGTTTAGAGAAAGTCAAATGAGGTATATTAAGAATTATATCAAAATATATAAGAAGTATATCAAAATTTAAGAAGTAATTAAATCGGAATTTTAAAGGGATTTTAAGCAAAGCACTTCTAATAAGACCTTCATCAATTAAATGCTATAACAACATTCTCACGCTGCTTTTAAACACAGTTTAAGCATTATGAAATTATTGACATCATTATAATAGATATAAAAATAATATTAAAACCTGTGTAAACAATTATTTTTAGAGTACAAATGTATCAATAAGTATGCTTAATATTCATTTAAAATACGGTAAAGTAAAAATAAGGTTTAAAAAATTTACTTTCAACAGAAACAGTGATAAACATGTCTTTAAAACCAACACAAATGCACACTTGTGAAAATATTATTTTGCGAGATGAAATGTGCTTTATTTTATCTCACAGCATATGAATAGCTGGAAAGAAATTTACACTGCTATTTGTTTCTTTTGTCCTGAATTCATTTTAATGTGGAACTCAAATAAATTGTGAAATTAAAAAAAAAAACACGAAAAATGATATTTATGCATAAAAACGATTCTATGCCTTTAAATCACAAAAATAAACTTCTTTGGATTTGCAAGTGCTAACAATATATATTGCATTGAACTACTGCATATATTTTTCTAAAACAATATTTCAAAAAGTATGTATTTAAAAGTAACGCCAATCATATTTTAGATAACTGTTTTTTTTATTAACTGTTTTTTTTATTAATGTATTTTCTTGCTTGTAATGTTTATTTATTAAATGTCAATTCTTTAGATTCATAAAAATGTCGATTGTCGTTGAACGAAACTGAATACAAGATACACTTATGGTAGACGAAGAATAAATATTTTACACAGAAAAACTGTTTTTGCTTAAATAATAATTTAGATTGAAACTTTATTTTAAAAAAAGAAATTGCTGAAAATTTATTCCTAAATGTACTTATTATTTATTTTCTTGCTAAAATACCATTTAATAAAACAAAATAAAAAAGTTCGACTCTAAACTATAATGGAACTTTTGAAATCAAACAGAGGTTCAACAAAAATAAACAGCATGTTCTAAATAAGTTTATATTTTTCTTGTTCACCTTCAAAATTGGCCGGTCACTTATATTTACAATAGATGCTGAAAAAAATATCGTGTTATCTCTACTTTTGCCGAATGTTGATTTTTTTTGTTTACATTTGGTTTATTTAAAATATCCCCGGCTGCAAGTAATTGAGATAATTAAGATTTAGTGATTAAGTAAAATAAATAAAATAAATGAATTTTATAAAAAAAGAAACAACAAAATTCCATCAGTAATTCAAAGTATACTAATCAATTACTGATAGAATGTATGTTGAAAAAATATAACTGTAGGATTGAAAAGTCAATAGGATAAATTGGACAAATTGTAGGACAAAAACAACTTTAAGTATCTACTTTAAGTAGTTCGCTACTTTCTAAAGCTAAAATTAATAATGGTTGGGAAAAGAACATAACTCAGACATATTCTTAGAAATTTATCGATCAAACTATCATTAGATATTCATTTTCCTAACGTTAAAAAGCTTTTAAAAGCTAAAAAAACTAGATATACTGTAAAAGAGTTTTTACTTTTTTTACTATGTAAATGACAATTTTATGTTTTAACAAGTAAGTTCGAAAAAAATCTTCGGAAATTCAGAAATGTTTGAAAAGAGATTTTTTTTAATCCTTTGTGTTTGAGTAATGATTCGTGTTATTATTTTTTGCCTAATGATCCTACTTCTTATGCATGAGAAATTGATTGGAAGTGTGTGAAATTGGAAGAAAAAAACTTTTCGACAGGAGTTTGATAAAGCTAGTTGAGCGGAAATAGTGTGAAAGTTTTTTGTATGCTTTCAATCGTCTATGTTTGTGATTTTTCTTTTTTAAAAAAACTATAAAGGCATTGGATAAAAAAAAATTGACGGTTCAATAACACGTACACGTACTCACTTTAGATGGATTTTAATTTTTTAGCGTAATAATTACAATGCACTTATGGAAGATGATGAACAGAATTTATGGAATTTTAAAAAACTTTTTTGGTCAATCAACCGTATATTTGCTTGCCTTAAATTTTGATAATATTCACCGAGAGTAAGTTATTCAAATAATATTTGAATAACTTACCATTGAGTTTTAGTTAAAGTCATTGAAAACCCTTCTTTTTATTTTGTGCAAGTGTTCTATTACTCCATTGTACATTTTCGTGGAATTGTCTTTTGATATTTACATGAAAAAAGTGTAATGTGCTTTGGAAAAGTTTCAACAAAATATTTTTTTAATTGAGAAATAAAATTTCAATATTAAATATATTTTAACTCGACTTGTTCCTGTAAAATCTCCAACGAAAACTAAACAATTCAATGTGAGTTTTTTTATATTTTTAGAAATGTTAATAGTTCTAAACAATATGAAACAGTACACTCATTAGAAATCCAATTGAACATGTAATAAAATTTTCTCTCGTGCCTCCGATCCCGCAAGAAGTTAGACTTTCTATAGAAAACCATTCATTTTCAATGGCTTGGGGAAGAAGTTAACATTTACGTTTAGAGCTTTTTCTCAATTTTAAAGGTAAATTAATTTTTATAATAACTTTTTTTAGTTAAGTGTATTCTAACTCAGTTTTTAAATAATTTTATTAAGAAGCGATCTTTAATCCCCCCTTTTATGTTTAAAAAAATGGTTATACACCATAAACATGCTAAAATTTTGAATTTAACATTTTAACACAATATTTTGATAAATAAGGAACAAAATTTAGTCTCAATAACTTCCATAAAATTAGATAAATTTCTCAAATTAAAAAGATACTTGTAGTTGTCGAAGTCACAAATGCAAAATAATAAATTACTCCCATGAAATGCCTAAATATTTCTTATTTACAAACCCTTACAGTGGAAAACAAAACTACGTTTAATGCCAAAAACAAAATGAATTATTCTTAATTCTTACTCAAAATTTTATTTCATGTATACATTAAAAAGAGCAAGTATAAAAAAACAGACCGCAAACCCATCCACAATTCTGAGTGGTATGTCTCCATTAAAACAAAGATCCTTAAAGGGATCTCTGACCAAACCACGATGAAAAGTAAACTTCCTTTCTCCGTAAAAAAAAACTTTAAGGATAGAAGGTGGTTAAAGATTAATGAAAAGAGTTCTTGGAAAGTAGCCAATACAACTAACAGTAGGGTTGACAAAAGTTTTTTTTTTCTTCGGACACCCCTCCACACACACACACACAAATAATTTTTTTATCTTGGCTAGGTTTCGATTTTTTTTGTAAAAAGTCAGTGATTTTCGTTCTCGTGAAATGTTGATCGTTAGTAATTCTAGTTAAGTTGGGAACTTAGTAAGACGGAAAAGTTTGAAATTTGAGTTAGGTTTTCAAGTGATAACAAAGGTGGTTGGTAAAATAAAAAAATAAAAATAAATAATTCGGAAAATATTTTATAATTCAGGATGAATTTCATTAAAAATGTTGGAAACACGTTTAGATACACTTTGAAGTATCCTTGGTTAGATTTTAAAATTCTTCTTTTTCTTTACTTAATGTGATTCTAAAAGAAGTTTAAATTAGTTGGCAAATTAGCATTATTAGTTGGCAAATGGAAAAGAAACGGAGCATCCTCGCTGAACGTTTAACCTTTTGTTAATTACAATTGTTTGTATTATTAATCCATAAAGCTACTCAGTAATTCATGCTTTTGCTAAGAGTAATACATAACACATAAACAAATGTACAAAAACTTTTGAATTATTAACAAGAGTTCAAAAAGCAACGTATAAAACACAAATTAACTAAAAAATTAAAAAAGTTCTTAAAAAGGCTTACAGCCATTTCATGCATAAAAACAATGAATGAAAGAAAAACAGAAAATACTTACGCGCCACTAAAAAAGCAAAAACAATTAAAAACCAATGTTGCCAAATCAGAAAAATTAAAGAGCAACGAAAAAATTAAATAATTGTGGTTCAAACACTAGAAAAATAAGGAGTGCAGTAATACATAACAGACAATTTTTGCGCCATATTTCAGAACAACCAATTTTCTAATATTAATTTTTTTTATTAAATAAAATAGTTTTTCGAAATGCAATAGTTACTATATTCTAAACTTAAAATATCCATTACTATCCTTTTAACTTCTGTTTCAAAAAGACCCTTTAAAATATGTTTTTTCTAAGATAAAAGCTTTTCTGTCCCTTTAACCAATTTTTTTCAGTATCGAAAAAACTTTTTTATTTTATCCTGGCTCATTCCTAAAACAATCTAAATAAAGTGTTTTCAGATATTTACTCTTTCCTTTTAGGACAATGAGAATCAATTATCTTGATTTATTTGTGTAATTATGTGCTTCAGTTCGGAAAGTAATTTTCAATATTCAACCTCGTCCAGAAAAACTTAATAAGCTTATCTTTAAATATTCTAATTTTTTTCCTTACGTACAATTATTTATTTTTTCCAAAAGAAACATTTATTATGCTATTTATCAACTTGTTCTTTCATATTTTTTTTGGTCAATTAAGTAATAGCAAGAAATAAATATTCACATCATATTAGAAAAGAACATATATATTCAAAGAAGACTTTTTGTATATTTGCCTAATTGTTTCTTAGATTTTTTTTTTAAAAAGAAAGGTTCAGCACCTAATTTATTTTCATGCTACGTTCGCGTTATTTTTTATTAAAACATGTCCAACTGATTTGATTATTATTTTCATGAGTAAACATTAACAAAGAAGATTTGAAAAACAAAACTTTGTTTAGTGCATTAAACACGCTACGAACAAAAATTATTTTTCAGTTACTACAAGAAACTTGATAATTTTTTTCTCAATTTTTAGCAAGATATGTTAAGCTTAAATTAATCATGCGCACTAAGCTTGAAAAGATTTTTAAATGAATTCTAACATGATAAACTTCGAGACGGTACAAAAAATTACGAAAATTTTTTATAATTTCTTTTATTTTATCGAAAATGATTTAAGATATGCACACGTTTTAATTTTTTTATTATTAATTTTTAAGGAGTTTTCAAAGTATTGGGAATCGCTGAAATAGTATCTTTAAGCAATGTATTGGAAATTGTTTCAGAAAATTTTGGGGGTAACGTACCAACCGTAAAAATAACTGAAGACGAATTAACAAGTATATATAGCTCGAAAATATATTTTTGGAACAGTATGCATCTCAACTAAAGTTATACCAATATGTTAAAAGAAAAAGAAAAGAAATGCAATGAGTATTTTACGTTAAAACCAAATTTAAATTAATACATAGTGAGATAAAACCAAATAGTCAAAGTTGTTAAGTAATTTTAGACAATACCACGTAAACATAAAATTGGTTTAAAAAAATTTGGTAGGTGAAAACGAGGAATTATTTAGAGAAAAAATTAAATCGCATACGCGTGTACTTTTTAATATAGAACATAAAAACCTTAATATATATTCGATATAAGTAAAATTAGTTTATAGTAAAATTTATCCAGCAAAACAAACAAATGTACTATTATATTTGAAAAATGACATATTACCTTACTATTTTTAACATAATTATTTGGATTTATACCAATGAAAGTATTTACAAAACTTTTTCGATTAACTTTTAAAAATTTCAAACAATGCAATTCCTTGAATAATAGCTTTATTTTATACTATCATCGATATAAAACAATCGATTTTCTTATTATTGATAAGAAACAATCGGAAATAAAGTATCGGCTAAGGGTAAAAGCAAGTCCGCTGGATCTTCTGTAATTGGACATAAGGGAATAAAAAGCAATCATAAGAATCGGTCGAATGCGCAATAACAAGACATGGGAACAATAACCCTTTCTGTCCATGAATACAGGTTTACTAAATATAAAATATTCATAGAACAATAGCGGTTTATAAAATATTAGCGCTGCATGACATGTAGTGATTTAGAAACTGAAGGGTTGCTTGCTTCAGTCTTGTTTCGAACACAATCGAGTTAAAGTATGCTTTTAGAGTAAATTGTTGTCAGAATAGATAATATTTGTTTTAGAAAATATATTCGTACATTTTAAAGTTGGATGTTTATATGCTTCAAAGCAATTATTATATCAAAATTTGATGTGATTTTAATAATTAAAAATCGATGAAATCGCCAGTTACCAACAGTAAACTTGTGTAAAACTATTAAAGAAAGTTAAGATAGATTATTTCCGTTTGGCATTTTCATTTTACAGCTCATTTTTTTTATTTAACTATATTTTATTTGAGGCTCGTTAAAATTTTTACTTTAGTTAAGTTTAAAAAAAATTAAATCTATTTTCAATCTTGTCTCAAAAGATTATTAAATTTAGTTCAAGTTAATTTTGAAAAAAAAAATAATTCATCACGTAATCCGGTTTAAATTATACAAATAAAATTTTATATAATTATATATTATCTTTGCTTTCAGAATAGAAAGGTTATTTTGAAATCTTATTATCTCAAACATTCACTACCATATCAATCCCGAAACTTTAAAACAAATAGGATTGCAACCAAATAAAAATATATATTCATTCCGCAGCATTAAATAAGAAGCTTAATACCAAATGCTAGCTATTTATAGTTGGACGGAAATTGAGTTAGATTAATATCTTTATGGCGTCCACAACGAAATGATATCGTGGTATCGAAGTATCGTAGGCTCATAACGAAAAAGTTGCCGAGTTAGCTATATTTTCGGGATATTGAATGAAATAACTTTTTTCGGTAATGTATTTCTATTCTCTCTAGTCTATAATAATAAAAGAAAGAGTCTGTCTGTCTGTGTGTGTGTGTGTCTGTTATCGGATCGTAAAAGACCTACTTATACTGCCCACAGGAATTCGAAATTTTAAAGATAGATTCCCTTTAATACTAACGTGTGCACCTGAGGCTTAGTTTTTTCATATTCGTTCCATTTTTAGAGAAAATTCGAATTTTCTGAAAAAAATACACCACTTTCGCTCAAATCCGATCATTTTTTCTCTTTCCTGATGCCATCGGCTGAAAAAATTAAATAAAACTTTTAACGAAAACATTTAAAATTCAAAATGTTTATTTTATTCTTTTGCCATTACTTTCAGAAACTTAATTTATTATTTGAAAAATAATTGACACGTTTCAAGTGACGTAATTCCGCCAGTCTTCATTCCCGGATTTTATTGTGGGTTTATTTGATGATTTTTTCATTGGATTTTTCTGTTGACTGCATGTATGCATATTTTAAGCAATAACTGTATAGTTAAGCTATTACTGAACTATGATGGTTAATAAAGGCAATCGCACTAGAGCTATTAGTGTGTTATGTCTTTATTTTTTCGCCAAATACGTTGCCAAACTCGCCAAATTATTAACTAAAATTCGCCAAATAGGCAATTTCTTTTATGAATAATTTATAAGCTGGTCGGTTGTTCGAAGGTCATTGTGTTTGAGCTGTATAATGGGTGTGGGTAGCTATATCTATTTTCTCGCCAAATTATTGCCCAAAACGCGCCAAATGAGCTAAAAGGTTTTATGTATTTATGAGGGAATTGTGATGGCATTTATGAGTGCATTTTACAGCGTATTTTTCATTTTGGAATTTTAAGCCAATGAAACGGGATTTTATAATTTATAACGAGCGGAAACAATAATAAGTTTATGATCCTATAACGGGGTATATGGTACACATATTTGGAATATATTTGATATTTTTTATTCCGTGCGAAGAACGGGTATAAATGTGCTAGTAGTAAATAAGTCAATGATTCATATTACAAGCTACGATATCGGTCCGTTTACCATTATGGTTTAGAATGTTAAATCTGGAATATAATTCGGCAATATACTTATATGTTGAAGAGATAATCCGTTCAAAGTTTTTATGGTTTTTCTGAAATGATTTAATAAAAAAAAATACTGAATAAAATATACAAACGTACAAATTTGAAAAATAATTAACAATGTTTTTAAATGTTATTAAAAATTAGCAAAGTACATTTTTTAATTTCATAAATAAATAACTGAATCAAAAATGATTCGTTTGAAAATCTGGAGTTTTAGTTCAGTTTCACAGATGTCTTAGGATTCAAAGTTTCCTTAGGAAAGTTCTAACACCCAATTCCTTGAATTAGTTTAAATATCACATAACTCATTTCCAGAAGAAAATAATCTTTAGGCTCTTAAGGCCCCAGCTTAACCCTACCAATGTTCAAAGGTCCACAAGATCCGACACTACAAATTTACTTTGCCTTAGCAACTCAGGCATCATATATTATTACCTTACGAACTAATATTACGAACTCCATCATGTTACGATACACTGCCAATTCAAATCTTTTAACCAAAACCCCTCATGCATAACCAAGGTCTATTTATAAACAAAGTCTTTCCAAAAAAAATATTTTCAAAGTCATTCAGTGACTACTTCTCCGGCTCTCCAAACATCCAAACTACATTTATCGTAAATAAAAAGAACTTTAACTCGCATTCCCAACAGCCACTAACGCATAAAAGAGCAGTTTAAAGAAATCTTGGTCCACAGGGCAAACGGAAAAGCAGAAGTGGTTTTCTTGCATACCTCAAGTAGGGGCCATCCCCAACCACGAAGTATGGATGATAAGTTTAGGTTATTTGTTTTGGTTATTTTCTAACCACGGTTTTTACAGTTTCTAACTTTTCGTTTGTTGCATAGTTAAAATCATTTATGTTACAAGAAGTTGTTAACGTAGCTTAATATAAACCGCAATTTTATAAATTGCTTTAAGAATTGAAGATTTAAGTAAGTTTTTAAAAGTTTAAAAGCCCTCAACTTAACCAACAATCAATAATTATGGTTGAAAAAAATATATTGACGAAAAATATCAAAT
Organism: Oedothorax gibbosus; assembly: GCA_019343175.1. NCBI lineage: Eukaryota > Metazoa > Arthropoda > Arachnida > Araneae > Linyphiidae > Oedothorax > Oedothorax gibbosus. The sequence continues at coordinate 817,864 of JAFNEN010000273.1, forward strand.
ATGGTTTATTAATTTAGAAAAGCGAGTTGCAAAATGGAACATTTTTTGGCTTTGAAATTAATTATTGCATTCAAACATATGAAAAGATCTTCATCATATTATTACTTCCGACTGTATAGCTTTCTCACAACTCAAAATTTAGTTACATTATTTTTATTTAATTAAAAAAAAGTTGATTTCGTAAAAAAAAATAGTTAGTCTTCAATAAAGATAAATTTTATGTCAATTACATTTTTTTACGATTACAACCCTTAAAATTACAATCAAAAGGCAAGGTTTATACAAAGAACCCCGAATAATTCGTTCACGAACAATGTCTTAATAATAAGGAAACTACTAGTTACTTTCCCTCAAAAAAATAACTGTTTAAAACACACAAGTTCTCATATTTAACATCTTTCTCTCAGGTACCTTTCCAAAGAGATGTAATTAGACCACACCATTTTGACAAGGGTGGTGGCAGCAAGTATCCCCCTCCCCCCCTTGCATTCCTTCGTACCCTCTGGCCGGGGAGGTCAAAAATAAATAAAAAGCGAAGACCGTCGGTTGTTGTTCGAAGTGCCTTTTTTAAGATCTCTGGAGGGGTTATTGTCTTTTTGGAGACTGTTTTCGCTATCTCTTTTGCGGGAAATGTTCTTCCGGAAAGATATTAAGTGACAAGAATTCGGGAATTTGATGAATATCACTTTTAGTGAAGAGGCTTGAAGGTAGCCAAAAAGTATGAAAAGTGCATGTTTTGGTATCTAAAGTGGAGTGTAATGTGCTTCGGGTAAATACATTGCATGTAAGGGAAGTTTATGAATATGTTTCTCAATTATGAAGTTAGTTGTATAGAGCTAAATTTTATTTGTAAATAAAAGCTCTTTAGTCCCAATTAATAAACGGAAACTGCAAACCGATATTTTATAATTAACTTGCAATAAAAAATAAATTAAAACGTCGTTAATTTAAAAAAGATGAGTGGCGATAGCTTTTTAATTTGAATTACCTAATATGAAATATCAGGTAATGAAAGTATAGATTAAAAAATAAAGAAACTTTAGCATTATTTAACCAAAATATCCTGTATGCAGTAAGAGATTAAAATGGCATCTAAGACTGACAATGTATTTTCCTATTTTTTTTTTTTAAGGACTTGCGAAAAATTACTGATTATAGGAAAAACACACACAAAATAGTCAAACACTTTTACTTTTAAAATGAAAATGAATTTTTTAACAATGAGAATGTCTCTAAATAAAAAGTGTCAATTCACGCTATTTTTTTCTCGTCACTTCTTATGACTTCACTATGACTTAGAGGTACCGTTTTCAAAGCAGTGATAGCACCGCTATGTTAAAGTTTTGTCGTATTTACATTAATGTACTGAACACTTCGATTAATTCCTGGGCACCAGTTTACAAAGTCACGGTATGCGTGCTAGGGCTGATGCAGAATTTATAAGGCGAGTTTGTCATTAGTTCAATGTTTGGCTGCTTCGGAAACTCGCTCCATAGATAAGAGGTGATGGTGTGAATTTTGAGATAAGTTTGAAACTATTACTCTAATGGAGTTGGGTTTTAATGGATAAGGACGCCTGTAATAATTGAATACTTTGATAAGTATAGACAAATAGTTAAGTAGACAACGTCATCAATGCTAACTAAAATTAGGCTTATTCCAAATGCATGTAAAATTTAACTGAGTAGTTTTTTAATATTAAATCAATACATAAATTCCTATAATAAATGGCCCCACACTAAGCCCTAATATCCGTCCCACTTATAACCTGTGAAATAATGTTTAAATTGCATGTAATGAAAAGTTTACCTCCGTTCTAAGAGGCCAAATGAGCAAAGCATTCCAAATAGTTTAAAAAATTAATATCCCTCTTTACTGAAAAAACATGTATGTTTGAAGAGTAGTACCAATCCATGTAGCATATAGAAAAATAACCTGAAATTATTTGAGTTCTTTTTAAAGATTTAATGACCTATAAAATTAACTATGCTTTAAACATCAAATGGAAAAACAAAGTAGAGATTTACAACCTAAGAGGTTTTATACATCAGTATATTATGTACGTACGTTATAAACGCTTAAATAAGCAAAGCTAATTAACTTTTGCTTCCTCCATTGACACCCGATAAATAATTCATAACGTTAGAAAACTGCCAAACATCTTCAGAGCAACTTTTTTTCAGAAAATCGTTCCTGTGCGTCTCAAATACACCAAGTTACATCAATGAAGCTTTGTTGAAACTGTTACGAATACGTTATTGACAAGGTTATCAGCGCTCAACAGGGAAAATGATTTCCTCAAGACAATGAACCGACATCGATTTAGGCGAAGAAGAGCACAAAAAACCACCATACGCAGAATAGTGACGCATCCACTATGTTAAGTTAACGAAAGATGTGCCATTGTTCTGTGAACTGTTAGATATTGAGCGCAGGTGGTAATCTATTTTAATAAAGGGACAGAACCAAACATGGGTAGTAATAGAAAAAGTTTTTTTTTGTAAGCGAGAGGGGGTAAGAAAAAGTGAATTCTGAATCGAAGTTCTGTAAAATATTGGATATCGAAGAAATATTTTTTTTGTTTTTTTTAGATGCGAGTATGCGTAAATAGATTGTTTGGGGACTAAAAAGAGTTTGTATTTTTAAAAGAATGAGCCTATATTATAATTTTAAAAAAATAAACTAATTATTAACAAGTTTTATTAAAAAACCCGACAGCTTACATATTGCTTTTTCAATGGGACATAAAACATCATTTATATTTCGAAGCCTTATGAACACACTTCTCATTCCAAACGGGGGAACAGCTGTGATATAATGGCCGGTCCAAATTTGGTGATTTCCGTTATGTTGCCAAGCAACGAAAATGCCCAAATTTGGTAAACATACCATTTCATATATTTCATACAATTCGATAGGCATAGCAAAACGATGTTAAATTTTGGAACAGCTATGATATAATAACCGGTCTTGAAGTTGCGATTTGAGTTGCGTTGCAAAGCAACGAAAATAACCAAATTTGGTAAACAGTTTACTTCGTATTTCATGCAAATCGATAGGTATAGTAACCCTACGTTTAATTTTTAAGTTTGCCAAAAGTCGCCAATGAACAGACCGGCCATTATAGTATAGCTGTACCTAAATTTTTAAGCTTGATAAAAGTCGCCAATCAATAGCTATTTTTTTAAATTATGTATATGTAATAGTAAAATTTAAATAAATTTTTGATGCAGGTCTAGAAAGCACTGCTTGACGCGGCAAGAAATTAAGGTTTTTCACCAAACAACGAAAGTATGGCGATATAGCAGCCTTTCACATTCTAGGTTTACCTAAAATAGCCATTTTTAGCAGAACAAGTAAAAAGTTGTCGATGAAACATCCAGAATAGAACCAATGCACCAAACAGTGTATACTAAAGCTTTTCCGAAACTACTAATTTGGCGTAGTTGTACGAAGAGATTAATCTAGCCAAATTATTTCCTTTGCATATTTAAATGTTAATTCTACATACGTACTTTTCAAAAACAGAAGCAAGACTTTTCCAAAAAACTTCTTTTCAACAAGAAACAAAATGCAAATTATGTTCTTAATACAGAAAAGTAAAGCTAAATCACTGTTGCCACGAATTGCAAGCTAAACTAAAAAATGATAAATATAAATAGTCACGAGAGACATCACAAAAATTACTTAGCGAAACGCTATTTCCCACAGTAACATATGGGCATATTTCATGTCCTGAGTGCAACAGTTCCAGCGGTATTGCTTTAAGTTTTGGTACATTTGGAATTACATTTGTTTTGTGAACGATACAATATTTTCTTACCTCACTGCAACGAATGTTGTGTACAAACTTTTCTTTTAGAAGAATTAAAGCTTTTCTCTGTTCCTGAATCGCATTAAATTGATGTCCCATAATTTTGCTTAATTTGACCGCATAAGTTTTCTGACAACATTGACATTTTGGAAATGCTTTGCATACATGAAATTTAATCGAATAAAAACCAATGAAGTTTAATAAATAGCAGAAATAAAAACAAGTTGCACGAAAAGAACTTTAAAAAAGGGTTAAAAAAACCATACGAAAAGAACGCTCGTTTTGGAAGTGAAATCGAAACAAACAATGAAATCGCAGAAAGTTCAAAAAATGAAAACAGAGAGAGAGAGAGTTACATCATCTGAAACAACCTCATTGCAAACTAACTCTTATCAAAAACTACCAGAAACACACTGTTCTTTTAAATGGTTCCTGCTGTAATTACGAAGTTGACATCACTGACGTGAAAGAAAAGTTTATTGTGTTTTGGTTGTTGCCTCGGGTAACAGGAGCATAATCATCGAAATGTTTTCTTTTTTTTACGCTTGTCTGACCAGTGGATAAGAAGTAAGGGTCTGGATTCTGTCCAAAATGAAGAGTGATTGTTTTAGAAGAAAAGAGATGTTACGAAAACTTTCGATTTTAAATTCATTAAAGAAAGATTTAGGTTTATAGCATATACATTAACTATATTGGGTTTATTAAAAAAGTGGTGTTTTTAAATTAGATGTTTGTTTTGAGATATTTCAAAATGTAAAATATGCATTTTATACTGCTTTGAAAAGTTTAATAAATAAAATGTACAATCCTATCGGGAAAATATGGTCAAAAGATTGAGGTTTTTGTTATAAAATTTTCATAAACTCTATTATTGCATTTGTAATGAGCTGGAAAGATGTTTATCAAGAGAATGATAACTTTGATCGAGAGATATAAACAAATAAGACTTAGACAAATAACATTTAGGTAACATATCGCGATTTGTTGAATTCCTTTTTTTTCTTTTGTTTTTGAATATTTAATTTGATTCGTATTTTATCTGTTCTATCCTACAATATCTGGTAACATTCCAAAAACATTTATTGATACTAACAAGCTTTGTCTCTAAATTGAGAATATATTTCATATTTACACGTATAATTAAGTTATTTAAAAACTTTTTCTTATATTTATTTTTAAAATTTAGTTGCATGTATAATACTATCGAATATATTTTAATGACATTGATATTAAATAATTATAATTCTGTGTAAAAAAATATCGTCCTTCATTTAAACTTATTTACGCAATTTAAATATTTTCAGACTACTCATTCTGACTCTAAAATATATTTTGTGGATACTAAAGTAACATTCAGTTTACCGAATCAACCAATTATTTCACTAAAAAAAGTACTCTTAAAAAATAATCTTTTTTAGTTAAAATACTCTTTTTTAGAAACATGTTATGGATGTCAGCAATACTTTTAAAAGAAGGACATATATTCTACCCTCTATACATATAATTCCAAAACAACATCTAACTAATCCTTTTTAAATTAAAAAAAAATCATACACAAAGACAAATTTCAAAATCCATATTTACTCTTTCCCATCACGCTAGGTATTGAATTGAGCAGAAACACAAGGAACATAATTATTTTACCAAATGTTCCAACAGAGTAGAAATAAAATAGCGAGACAAAAATTGCAATCTACTACGTCACTCCATAAAGAAAATTGAAAATCTTTTCGTTGTCCAGATGGAAAGGGTTGGTATTAGGACGCGAGATCCGACGTTAAACAGACACCGAAAAGCACATTATTTTTTGCAGAGAGGTGCGATATTCTGGTTCTTTTTACGAAGTAATTCAACCTAGATGAAGTTTTTAAAAAAAAATTATTTATATTTGCATGCAGATATTTATTGATGTACTTGCGATGTCGACTCGATATTGTTATATCAGAAACGCGTCGAATATCGTGGGAATACAGGTGCCTGATGTAGATTCGATATAGTAAAAATAAAATTTACTTTTAAAAAGGATTTTTTTTATTTAATATAATTTATGTAACGCCGTAACTTAATATTCTTTTCCAAAATTAAAGATTTCATATTTTTTTTATTAAAATGAAGGATTTTTTGCGAATGTTTAAATTACATCAATCACTGATGCCTGCCTTGATGTCGAGGATTTATATTGTACAAATACCAAAAGTTCCATTTGCCAGCATATTTATGACATAGTTTTTTCAGTTTTGTTTGAGAATTTTTAATTTATAAGATTTTTGAAACTATGCAAATCATTTTACCAGTAATTAACCAAACATAAGAATAATTTTTGTTGATATTTTAAAAAAGTGTTGGTTCAAACTTTATCAGCCGTTGATGATATATTGACGCCAATATTTGATGCTCTACAGCTATGCTAAAAGTATCTGAAATGATATATTTAAAACATGACTTACAAATATAATATAAGTTTTCAATTTAAGTTTTATGACTTTGCTATTTGTATTCTTTGTATTTTCAATTTGACAACTGCATTTCTTTGCATATTTTAAATGGGAATGTTTCAGATGATGTAAAGCTCTTGTTTTAATTTTCTACGTACTGCAATTTCATTGGTTGCCTCGGTTTCATTCTCAAAATGACCATCAATATAGATGAAACGAAAAAAAAAATTATATGCTAGTTTTTTTAACAAATGTTTTGAACAACTAAGAGCACAGCAAGAAGTTTACATTTTAAAAATTTAATCAGTAAAATATTCTTAGCAAACTCATTTTCGAATGCCAAAACAAAAGTAATTCCAGACAAAAAAAAATGAAAACAAGACCGCTGGAGCAGTAGGCATTCACAACGTGTAACAACCCCAATGTTAAGTATTAAAGTAACATTCGTCTTCGTTTATAATTTGTTCACCTACTACGCTTCCAGCTGATTAAAAGCGAATTCGAATGTTTAATTGACATCTGGGAACCGATTATTTGTTCATTTGTTATTTTCTTTAGGTACGTCTGAATTTATCAGGAATTTATATGCCTGGAAGAATTTAAAAGGATTTCTTTATTTTGCGTTGCAACTTGTTATAGAATAATGGTAAGTCAAATATTTTTACTTCTAATATGTTGGGTAAACTTTTATAGCTAAACGAAAATATCAACTATTTATTTATTCATATTTTTGTCATATCGTTCTAATTAAGACATTTGTTTTTCAGCAATTGTCAAATATTTTTAAAATGTTATGGCATTTTAAAATTCTTAGAACTTCGTATTCTAACTATTTTTTTTTAAATTTTTTAAAATTACAATAAAACACCACTTGAAACTAAAAATCGCTTACCAGTTACGGGTCTTTTTTTTAATTTTGCAGATCGAATGTAGAGCTTAGCTATTAATTGTTTATTTAGAGTTTAGAGAATTAGTTACTTAGATTATTTCTTTACTAAACCAAGTTGTACTTTTCTTTAAAAAGAAACAAGTATAAAATTATCACGACTATCTTTCTTTTCGAATTCATTTTCTTTCTTTACAACAATTTTTTTCTCATCTCAAGGTAAATTCGGACTTGTTAACAAAAAAATCTTCACGGCTTTTTGTCATGCCGCGTAAAATGGTTTTTGGGATGGATTTTCTTCTCCTTGATCAAAAATCCCTGCAGTTTCTTGAGACTTCAAAGTGCCGCATTTCAGAGCAGGAGTAGTGCAAGTCATATGAAACAAACTTAGCAGAAATTCGTGAAAAGGCTTACATATCATAATTACTATTGGATTATCACGAACAGTTTCCGTAAAACTTTAAATCTTTCGTTAGATGTACAGTACGGTAATCATGGCAGGAAAAGTTGAAAAGGAATTTGTACTCTTATTTAGAGCATTGTTTATGCAAGAAGATAATACCTCAGAAAGAATGAAAGTTTACCTTCCAAAAATTCAAGCATGGTCTTTGTAAGTATTGAAATATATACAATTAAAATATTTTTTCACATCCTTGGAATGAAATATTTCACAAGCAGGAGCTAACAAATGTTAAAAATTACGAAGTAATATTACATTATTATTAATGTAACTATGTATTAATCAGAAACGCTTACAATTTAAAACTACATAAGCTTAAATTCCAACTAAAATTCTAACAAAATTTAAAATCAAAATTATCTAAAATCATAACAAATCAGTACTTGACGTGAGTGCTACAGTAATGTAGATAGAGGCTATATGCAGTAGAGATTGACATCACTGTTTCGATTCTCCATCCTCTGTCACATCAAAAGGGTCTTTCCCATAAGGCAGAATTATGTTTGCATGCGACCTGTGCACATTATAGCTACCCATGTGTTTTTGTGTTTATGATATTAAATGTGTAGTTGGGTATCAGCTCAAGTGTCAACCTATCTTACTTGACTGGAGTTCGGCAATACTAAGGTACATTGATTTTGCTTAAACTTTGTATTCATGCAAGGGGCTAGGCATGGCTACTCGGAATAATCGTTTCCAAATTCTTGACTCACGCTGGTTTAGCACCGAAATACCGATTGAACAACATGGCTTTTCGGCTGACGCAAATATGATGGTCGCCTTATAATGGCAAAGCGCAGAGGAGGGGGCGTGATATGTTTAGAACGGCGTTTAAGTGCCACGTTCCCTTAAAAGTGAATACATGATGACACGTTCTTCGAAATTCGGTAATGGCTTCAGGTGTAAGAGGAAGGAAATTGAAATGGGAATTCTTAGAACGGTATTCGTATTTCTTGAAATGCTTTTGACATTAACCAAATGCATAAATCGTCTTTGACGTAGTGCTTCTCTGTTTATGAATATTTTAAAGCAACTTGTTTGTAAATGTAAAATCTTGTTGGTATTTGGAGTTTGTTTGCAACATTTTTTGGGCAAGTTTGTTTATGGAATTTTAAATCTAACTACTATTAAAAAATAAAATATTCCCATAAATGATTCTTAAGGGAAATGTTATCAATGCTTTTAAAACACGTAATTTAAAAACATTCTTAAATTTTTATATATATTGTCCGTTTAACCGTTAACGCATTAAACAACAACAAATGTTTCATCAAATGTTTTTTTGTGGTTTCAAGTTTAATTTTAAATACTGAATATAAATCTATAATTATGGAATAAATCATAAAAATAAATAAGCAAGTTTTTACGTAAAAATTCAATCTAAACTTACTACTAAACTTACTAAAATCAATCAATAACTTACCTAAGAATTCATGCAGAATAAATAAAATATTTCTAAAATACAAAAACAACAAGAATCCAATTACTTACAAAAGTGCCGCGTTTAAAAACGCGGTATTCCTTTTATTAAGTGTCTAGCTTACAAAAAAAAACAGCCACGAATATTACTAAAACTTTTCCCAGTAGTCATTCCCTATAATTTCTTTTAAATATATAATTAATCTCAACCGATACGCATGACACGGAGAAACGTTCAAAATGCCAATTAAATATTTTGGTAGCAACTGGAAAAAATCCATTTGCGGCACGACTTAAGCATCAACCGAACCATTAGAAAGCAGAACACCTGTGAAGATTCATAAAGAAAACATAAAAAAAATCTAGCCATTTTAACTTCTCGAGTTTTAGTCTTCACGCTACGTTTATTACTTAAAGTGGATTCGCTTTTAAAATCGGTTCGTCACACGCTTTCATAGTTAAAAATGTAAGCGCCACAGAGAATTGCAATACAGCAAATTAAAGTTCGTTACGGATATTTGGTGTTCGTTCTTTAGACCAATATTCGGAATATAATTTAGTTTATACCAAATTCTGCAATATTTTTGGACAATTAATTTTATAAAAAAAACATTTAAATCTCATTAGTTTAACATTTAGCGTCGCATTTGGATGTTTTTGACTTTAAGTAAAAAGCTTTATTACATTGAAGGAAAAATAACAGTTTTTAAATGTATACTTTACCGTTACAGACTATAATATTTTCGACTCCCTATGTTAACATTTATATTTTAATGCAATATTTTCATGAGATATTCTACTTTTAGTTAAAATTATTTAGTACTCCAAAAACTACATATTCGGTTAAGAAACGCAAAAAATACCATTAATTCGTAGTTCTAATGCTAGAAATCACTTCATAAATATTCAAGCAAGATAAGATTATGAAAGGAATCCAATTTAAATTGCAGGTAAACTCTTTTTACATTTCTCATAAAGTCTGAAATCTTAAGTTACTTTTAAATTTCATCTCCAATTTTTTACATAGAATACGTACATTGTTGGCTGTAAAGAGAACAATTCAGAAACTCTAAAGAGAATAGGGATTAAATGAATAAAGGATATAGAAGAATGTGGATACAAATGAAAGTATCTGTTAATTTCTTCAGGTACTAAATGTAAATTTATTAAAATTAAAAGTTTAAAAAAAATCTTTTTTAGATTAGTAGTTTATAACTACTTTGAAATTGACAGTACATTCTTATTCAAGCATTTTTGCATTATACGTATTTGTTATTGAGTATTTTGTACGCATTCAAGCGTATTTCACGCATTTATTGCATTAAAAAATTTCCAGGACACAATTGTGAATTTAATTTTTTATTTCCTTCATATAGTTTCTATTTTTTAATACATGAATTATTTTATACAACTCATTAGTTTGCATAAAAGAAAGCTTCAAAATTAATTTAAAATTGCCTTCATTTAAAAAAGTTTAAGAATACTTAATTAAAAATATGCCCTTTACTGTAAAATGTTAGGTCAATTTTTTTATACTTCTCTTCATACAGAGTAATTTTCTTAATTCCAAGAAGAACTAAATTTAGAGTTGTCAGAAATTCAAAATGGCTTATCTATCTTATGGAATAATGAAAAAACTTAAATATATTAATTCTAAGAATATGTAATATGGAATGTCACAAGTGGTTTCTATTTTACATTTATAAACTAAAGTTATATCCTTATGGATGACCTTAACCTGTGATTTGTAGGTAACGTCAAGGTCTACATGTCAAGTCTGAACACTTTCGAGTTTTATTCAGACTTCAACCAAAAACCGGATATTAGAACAAATAAGAGTTTGTTATTTTCTAGTCGTTCAATTAACTAAGCAAGAACGGACTATTTTGAAGAAAACAGCTTAACACAGCTTCACTAAAACGAATACATTTTTCTTTTCAACGTATTAATTTTAAAAAAATATATCTTCTATCATTTTACTATGAAAAATCAATTTCAATAAGATTTTATTTATGCCTAAATTTATTGCGCAAGGAGATAAAAAAAAATTCCTTATGTGTGTGCACTTCAAAGTGAATATTAAATACCAGTACTTTGATAAGGCAATATCAAATTTATCATTCCGTTTCTACAAACTGGTTATTATTGCATATCATATTCCTTGAATTTTTAAGAAAATTAAAGTTGCTAAAGAACTGTGCGGTAGGCCCCGTGGCGCAGTAGTACTTTGCAGTGCCGTGCCACAGGTCCGAGGTTCGAATCCCGGATTGGGTGAGGTTCACTCAACCTTTCATCCCTTAATTGGGTCGAAAAAATGAGGACCAAGCATACTTGGGAACTAAACCCTGGGTCCCGCGTGAGGTTGACCACCTAACAAACCGGGACATATACCTAGCACCCCAAAGCCCTTGGTCACGAAAGCTAAATTTGGCACGGCAGGCCTTGTCCCACTAATGGGTGTTGCGCCGAGGAGTTTAGTTTTTTTTTTTTAAGAACAGTGCTAAAATAACATAAAATAGAACATTTGTACATCAAAAAGAACTACGAATATACTTTTTGAAGTCCTTTAACTCAATTCAATACTGCGGTTTCTGTGATCAAAGGTGATGACATAGCCAGAAAGTGTATTTGAACGCACTGTCAAACTGCGGTGAAAGATTAAAAGAAGACTGTCCAGTTTGACGTTTTATTCAAATTCTTACGATTTAGAAACTATAAATGTTTCTCATGAATTATACATATTTTGAAGGACACGAAACCAATATAAAACAACTTTTAGCATTCTGTATACTTAAGTGGGTGCATCGTAAACTTTAGTAGTTTTAAACCAACAAGAAAGAAAACCTTATTGTTTCGAATATGTATAATTGTATATGCTAATTCTACTGCCACACAAAAGCATCACATATTTGTTGGTAGGAAATATTTAATTTTATGTTCGGATTGATAAACCTAGATATTAAGGAAAAATAAGATTTCAGGTATATAAATAAATGAATTTATGGAAGACATGGACACAGTTTCCATTCGAGCAGTTTTTCTGCTGGCATTATTTTTAAAAAATGGGCATCTAAATGCCACCAGTTGATGAACTACACTCTTAAAACAAACGAGTGGTTTTAACTCAGTCTGTGTTAATTTCCACTCCTTTCCGTGCCGAAAATGCACTTCCCCTATAGGAGTGGATTTCACTATTTTTGTGGAGTGGGTAAAAGAAATAAAAGAAAACAATCTACGTCCTACACTCTTAAAACGAACGGTTTTAACTCAGTCTGAGTTAATTTCCACTCCTTTCAGGTGCCAAAAATGCACTTCCCTTATAGGAATGGATTTCACTCTTTTGTTTTAAGAGTGTAGCTATAGTAGAAAAGCCAGCATGCATCATATGACAGTTTAGTTAAATATTTTTTTAATAAAAGCTATCATACTGTTAGAAGACGAATTTCTTTTCATTTTTTTAACCTTAAGTAAGTTTGAGTTATTTATTAAAACTTAAAATGAACGAACTAGCATGAAATTGAGAGTACCAATATTTTATGTACTAAAAGGGTAGGGCTTCCTGAATGTAACTAGCACTTACATAACTAACGGAAAAGAGCACGTTCTTCTCTATCTTCTTCGTTGAATTATTACAACTTCGAATGGTTATTACAACACACAAGTAAAGAAATAATGGTAATTTTTTAACAAACTTTTTTACAAACGTAACTTTTTCATCATTATCATAAGTCATTTTACTAAATCTAATCACTAATAAACAAATTAAATATACCTAAATCTCAATAGCAGAACCAACAGAACAATTGCATTCAACGAATACATCACATTACACCCAACGTTTCTTTCGGCCCAAAACTCATTAATTTTAATAGCGGTTTTCCGTGTCCGTTTCAACACAAGATGACCATAAATTTAACGCGAGACAGGTGTGTGTACACACGGGATACCCTTCGTCAGGTGTCATTAAAGGTGAGTAAAGCGCTAAATATTCATCCTATTAGGCATATTTATAGGATTAAGGCGTGTGGTAGTTTTTATATTTTATTGCAAATAACAAGATTGTGTGATAAAGTCGAATAAAAAAATCCTTATATGTTTGTTTTGGGTGTGTATACTACATATTGTTTATGCTGTGTATATATTACATAATTTTACGTATTGTGTACACTTGTGCAGATTATGTATACTGTGTGTATAAGTGTAAACTGTGTACACTTATGTAAACTATGTATACTTTTGTAAATTGGAAATAAATTATGCGTTTCTCCGAATGTATAAATTCTATGCTAGTATGAACTGTGAATTCTTGTGTTTACAACATTAAAACCACAAAGGATTAATATATTTTGACTTTTTACATAGAAATCTACATGGCTACAAACTTTATTTTTTATTTAAGCCCACTTGTGTGTTCCGTACAGGGTTCAAGCACATAAATAATAAAATAAAATATAGTTAAACTCAGTTTCCTTGCACAGAAGCCACGACCATGGGCGGAGCTATAAAACGCGCGGAGCAATCAGATAAAGACAAAATGAAACGGATGAAATTTTCTCTTTATCTGATTGCTCCGCGTGCTTTACAGCTCCGCCCATAGTCGTGGCTTCTGTGCAAGCAAACTATGAGTTTAACTATAGTATTCTTGTTAAAATTAAAACTAATTAATAAAATCTAAAATGAAAGTAAAATTATTTTTCTATATTCTTAACAATACAATAATGCTACGTTGATTGAATACTAAGATATGTAAAAAGATAACTAAAAAACATTGATTTTGAGTTAAAACGTATTCCATATGATGGTTTAGAAACGTACTCGATAAAAACTAAGAAGAATAAATTATTTTCAGAATTAGTATTTAAAAGCTTTCAGATCTTCATTACCATTAAACAAATATGTTCGGAAAAAATGCTATCCGTAAAGTCACTATGTGCATCATGAAACAAACATCCTTAACTCATGCTTATCAAATATTCTAAATAAACCCGAATAATTTACAAATCAAAAGATATTGAAGATTAAATTTACATTTCAATATTTTTTTAATTTCAAGAGTGTTCATTAAAATTTCTTCTCAGAACGGAATTGATTACATTTATAAATCATCCAGGATATGAATGAATGCAAATGTTTGGATAAAAGTCAGATGCATTACCTCAACAATGGAAATCCCATTTTGATTATTTTATTTGCAATGCAAATTTTTTGTATCAGAATGCGGAAACATATTGATTAATATTTATATTTAAAAGTGTTTGCAAGTATTATTTTTTTAGGTTAAAATTTTTATAAATAAACGTCAAGTTTTAATTTTAATATTGCCAAACGAAATCAAATAAATGTATATATTTATGAAGCTTTGAAAATATTGCTAACGGTGTTTTTGAAGTATGAAATATTCGCAAGTAATCAACTTAATTTCATAGTTTTATTTTTATGATTTTTAATTCTGCAATACGAAATAATTTATTTTAAAAATGTACAAACCATTATCCTTAAAACATTAGTAAATAATTTTTCTAATAAAAAAATATAGCAAACGTAGATTTACACTTTTTGTTTGAATCCATATCACAATTAATAAATTATAAGTGTAAAGTACCAAAGTTAATTTAATGTTTCTAGAAACTAATTGAATTTCAAACAAATTCTGAGATATAAATTGCTAATTATTATTTAAATAAAACGTCTAAATTAATTGCTTTATATTTCATAAATATTTAAAAAATAATCGAAATTGAAATAATATTTAAAAAATGGCATTATCACAAATCCCCTTTTAAATTTAGTTTTTTTTTTTAAATTTAAGAACAATTTCTTCAATCTTTCAACTTTGATTCCATTATTACTTGTAAAATCAATTATTTTTGAGCATCTGGGAAATCAAATTAAGATTATCGCTGACATGCAGAAAGATTTTACATTTAATGAAGCTCCCTTCAAGTAGTAATTGAAAATATGTCTGGCGAGATACGAAATAGTTCGAAGACCGTCTAACCAGTTCACAGTTGTGGAAAACTTTAATTAAAGTTTAAATGTCCTTTACCCTAGCTCCAAGCGTTTCTGTAATAAGAGAATTTCCGGTCGACAGTTTGTAAGATTGCTAATGTTTAAAAGATTGTGTTCCTGAAGCTGTATGAATCTAGCTAGCTACGCAAATGGTATAGTAAGTTAAATTAGAGAAGTGAGAATGCTGGTGATTTAATATTTTGTAGCAGTTAACATTGCAGTTTTAAGCAATGTATAATGTTCTAAAGCACTTTTGTAAACATTGAAATTCAAGTTGGAAACTTTTTTAAATGGGCAAATGGGAACTTTAATTAAAGTTTAAATGTCATTTACCCTAGCTCCAAGCGTTTCTGTAATAGCAGAATTTCTGGTGGACAGTTTGTAAGATTGCTAATGTTTAAAAGATTGTCTTCCAGAAATTGTATGAATCTATCTAGCTACGCAAACGGTATTGTTGATTAAATTAGAGAAGTGAGATTACTGATGATTTAATATTTTGTAACAGTTAACATTGCAAATTTAAATAATGTATAATGTTTAACGCACATTTTTAAATATGTAATTTGAAAAAAGTGCGTTAGAACATTACATATTGCTTAAAACTGCAATGTTAACTGTTACAAAATATTAAATCATAATCTCACTTTTTTTAATTTAGCCCACTATACCATTTGCGAGGGTAGCTAGTTTCACACAATTTCAGGTTTTGAGGGACAACATGAATGCTGAATAAAAATGAATTCTTTTTAGAGCATTGATTGAAGAATCAATATCAAATGGGAACAGATCACCAATCGCAGCACCGATAGAAGGAAGTCTAGGAATAAAATCTGAAAGGATGCGTCACCTAAAACAAGCCAATTTTAGCTTCTACACTACGTGTCTAACGTAAAAAGTGAAAGGTATTATAATCGTTCAGTCCGTCCTTCTGTCTGTCCGTCCGTCTGTCACCCACTTTCATATCCCAAACTACAAATGCTACGGACAAGTGTGATACGTCAAAAAATTCAGCGCATCGAAATTAGAATACATTGAAAATTTCAGAAAAGAATTCGCATTCGAAGTACTTCAATTATTTAGAAAACTGCAAAATTTAATGCTCATTTAAAAAGCATAGGAAGCCATTTTTATTAGAATTTAATCACCATTGCCATTCGCAACAATCGCTCGAGAAACTTTAATTCTTTCAGACAATAAATTAAAATATTTTTTTTCCGATATCGATCAGTTTGAAATGACGTCAAATATATTGCACTACGGATTCTTTGTATGTTGATATGAAATGTTTTCATTCTATTTAAAAGCGAGAAATATTACATATTTATTCTTTGAAATATAAATTAATTTTGCAAACGATAAGTAATAGTTATTGAATTTTTGAAATAAAATAAATGAAACTAGCCAAATTTAGCATGTTAATGTTTAATATAGAATTAAAGCTGTGTTTGGCGCCTTTTTACCTGTTAAACATAACTTTTGTGTGGAAGAGGGTTAATTGACAGATTCTGTTACAAACCTACTTGTTTAAATATACAACTTTATCTAAATATGGTTTTGTAAAATTAGTTAATGTATCTAGGTACATTTTAAAGAATTTTTTCGTTTCAAAAAACTATAGTACAATATATTCTTGTTTTATCGGCAGTTTTAAAAAAAACTAATGGCAAAACTTTTTTAGCGTTTGTTTCGAATTGTATTGATTCTAGAACTAAAAATAATATGAGAGATTTACAATGCCACTACTAAAGCAGCGAAACTTTTTATAACTCGACGAAATCCCACGAAAAAGGAACTTAAGACGACGAAAGAACTTTACCAAACAAAAAGAAACTTAAAACCACCACCAAACAACTTCGACAAACAAAACAACTTGAGAAATGCATTTTTCATTCTGACGAAACTTTTTCTTGTCGCTACGAAATTAATTCCACATAGGAAGCTGAACATGTTTTTCTTTTTTTGGGAAATGGTCGAATTGACAAAAGAAAAACAAAAGCAACTGCTGCATAAAACAGGGATCAAATCCTTTTTTAATCCTTTTGAGTCCCCCTGCAGCGTGTCGTACAAGCGTCACGTGATCGTTACGCGCCATATAACAGCAAATTCTTTTTTGTCTGTTACTTTATAAGAAATATTCAGTCCCATATAGGACTGGCGCTTAAAAATTAATGCATTTTATTTTGGAATCCTAAAGGTTTGTAAAAGTATTGCTTTGCTAAAGTAGCCCTCTTCAACAGATATGAAAATCGCCATAACAGCAAAATGAAACGAATTTGAAAGGAAAATAGAATCTGGTAATTTAATTAATAATTTGTGAAGTTTTAAAATGCCTCAAAATGTTCTACAGTTGGCGACACTATTTTTAAAACTTATCAATTAATAATTGAACAACTAGATAATATTTTCAATTCGAATTAGTTAATTTTGATACTATGACGATTATTATACCCAGTGAAAAAATAATTAAACAGCAAAGCAATATTTTAGTAGAAGTTTCGACATTGAAATTAATTCATTTGGGATTAACTATCCCTCTTAAATAACCCATGTAAACTAGGTGGTAAAATTTTGTAAATTTGTGTTTGTGGTAATTTTTGTAACCGAGGAGGTGGTGTCATAAAGTACTTCAAACTAAAATTCTTAACCTTGACCCATTGGTAATTAAAAATTGTATACTTGAAGTATGACATAGTTAGATGTAAGTGTAAAATTGCAAAATTTCTTTACATGATGTGTTCTTTACATGACAAACTTTTTACATAGAAAAAACACAAACAGAATACGCGTTTAAAAACTATTGGGATACGTGTAAAACTCTTCCACGGTTACGAGTTAAACACAAAGAAATTTAAAATATATACATTTTTTAGGTGCAGTGTTTTTAGTACTTAAAGCTCTTTTCAGTATAATTATAGAGTTAAATATGAAACATGTGAAGGATTATCTTTTTGTATGAAAATACAATGTATTTCACAATTTTCTTTTTTATCGGTTTGGATTTAAGTTTAGAGTTTTCTTTAAGAATAATCAAATCGGAGAATACGAAAAGATACTAACTTTTTATGCTTAAACCCCTTTCAATTTTTTTTAATACTTATCTGTGTAGTTCGTTAAAAACGGATTACTAAAATTTGGAACAATGCATGCAAGACTAGTTTTTCGTGACATTTTGATGACGTGGTTAAATTATCGAATATAAATGTTTAAAATATCAGCTTTCAATGTTTCAATGTGAAATATTGATAATACCAAAAACAAGAGCAGAAATAAATGAAAGTTTTTGAAAAGTTTTAATTACAAAAAAACATATTAATTTAAACTAACTAAATGAATAGATTAAAATTAAGAAAGATTAAAATTAATTAAAACACTTCAACACCAAAAGTCCAATTTTCATAAACCCCTTCGTTAAATAACCTTTTTTACACTTTCCAAACTTAACTAATTTATTTCGAATTTACTAAAAAACCAATTCTCCAAAAACAACACAAATGCAGCAGTTTCTTTTTTAAAGCATGGCGATAAGCAAAGGTTTTATCAGGTTTTCGATCTTCTTACATCCTGCGGCATTTACCTGTGTTGTTGGAAGGCAGTCTTCCGTTACGGTACGCGTGGTTTCCTGACGTTTCTTTATTTTTTTTGTCAGATTATTGCTTTTATAGTGCTTCCGTTTCTTTTGAATTGCTAAAAAAAAGTTTTGTACTAATAACTGGTCGAAATAGCATTGCAATCAAAGGGGTTTTTGCGTTTTTGGTTTCTACTTGGAATTGTCATTAAAGTTTGCCTGGGCTTATTATCCCGACCTTCTCTGTTTATGGTCATTTGGGACTGAGGTGCTTATACTAGAGATTATATATACCCAATGGCTGCACTCTCAAAACAAAAGAGTGAAATCCTCCTATAGGGGAAGTGCATTTTCGGCACCGGAAAGGAGTGGAAATTAACTCAGACTGAGTTAAAACCGCTCGTTTTAAAAGTGTAGGACGTAGATTGTTTTCTTTTATTTCTTTTACCCACTCCGCTAAAAGAGTGAAATCCACTCCTATAGGGGAAGTGCATTTTCGGCACGGAAAGGAGTGGAAATTAACTCAGACTGAGTTAAAACCGCTCGTTTTAAAAGTGTAGGACGTAGATTGTTTTTTTTATTTATTTTACCCACTCCGCTCCGCTAAAAGAGTGAAATCCACTCCTATTGGGGAAGTGCATTTTCGGCACGGAAAGGAGTGGAAATGAACTCAGACTGAGTTAAAACCGCTCGTTTGTTTTAAGAGTGTAGTCTTAAGAAGAACAGGTTAATCCTATCAAACAGAATACTGTCTTATCAACACCAGGATGATAAACTTCTGAGTGAACCCATCACTAGCTACCCCGTACCATTACCTCTTATAAACAAGGCCTCGGCACTGTCCACCGTTTTAAGTGTGACGTAATGAGAGTAGTCCACTCTGACCGATCACTTGCCTAAAAAAATTGGTGAATACTTGGCATTGCTATTCGCTTTTGTGATTGGTAAAATCGACTACTTCAAACACGTCATTGTTTGAGTAGGGATACCTTTTTTAAAGAAGATGTTGCCCGCATACGAACCCGGATTGAAGGAATTGAAGTTAAGAGCGCTATCCACTACACCATCATGGCCACATGAGTTGTAGTATATCTATAACTATTTATCCAAATACTAAGCAATAAAACTTCAACTGATTCCTATTTCTATAAAAATCAAAATATAATTATATTTACATCGATACAAACATGTGTAAGTTTCTAAAGACACACAAAATGCATTATGCTTGGACATTTCCTTTGCGATACGCAATAGACGACTGGAGAGGGATTTATAATGTAGCTAACACGAGCCATAAAGCGTATCTATTACACAAGCATAATTTGTTAGTCTGGTGCGCAGAAAAATCATTAAACTATTTTTCGGAAAAGTTAGAAATTGCTTAAGAAACATTAAAACGTGAGGATTGCTTTCATTTTCGTTTACTCACGGTTATATTACGAATGGTAGTTAAAACGATTTCAACATGTCATGCATTACGAAAGTAGGTAATGATAAAAATATATTAGTATTATGGTTAAAGTTAAAAAGCTCGTTTATAATGTAATTTATTCTTTGAAGCTTATTTAAAAATAACGCGATAATTTATGAAGGAAAGATATAAGGGAATAGTTTTCTAACTAAGCATAATATTAGCATAGTCAACACTTAAATTTCATTTTGTTAAAGAAAATATTATGTGTAAATATAAAGCAATCATACATTTATTCTTTACTAAGTCCATATTACTGCAAATATAATACAATTTAATGAAAGGGTTCATAATGCAAAGACAATTTGTCAAAGATTATTAAAATTGCGTTATTTCTATTTAATTATATATTGACCATTATTCTTAAAAAAGAAAAGGTCTTATTGATATTAATTCAAATAAATGTTTTAAAAAATTAATTTCATTTATATTTTTTTGTCTTAACACCAATACAAATGTCAATCTAAACGAGATTATCAAAAAAAAAAAATATTCATCAGCTCAATCATAAAATATTTGTCATAATTTCTACAATTAAAACCTAATGCAAACAAACATATTATTCCAAAACATATTAATAAAATGCTCAATTTCGCGCTTCGATATAAATATGCTGGGGAAAAAACTAACCACAAGTAGTATATCATGAAAAATCGACATGTCTACAAAACACAATTTATCTATACATTTTTGTATATACTTTCATCGATAAATACTATACTCAAAATGCCATGGACATTTTGAAATACTAGACTATTAAATTACATTTTTAAAAAGTAATTACATTTTTAAAAAGTCAGAATCCTCCAAAAAGTAAACATAGCAGAAACCTTACGAAACATCTCCAACGCATGTCAACATACCGTATTTACAACGTAAAACATAAGGAAAACATCCAAACACACATCACAGACTATCAACATGGTGGCGAGACAGGAACTTTCAGACGAGAAAATTAATAATTCTCATTCACAAACACCCACATCAGACTAATTATTCAAATGGTGTCATACGCCGCTCATTAAGCAATGAGTTCCGTTTCGGAAGCCAAGAGGTTCAAATCAGCTTTTGTTTGGGGACCTAAGTTATTGGTGACGTAAGTTTCAGTTACTGGGGAATATAAGTTATTGCAAATTTCAATATTTTTAACAATAACAGTTTACATTATGTTATTATGGATAAGTTAATAATTTTTTTAGCTCATATAAGCATTCTTCTATGGTATTCCTTTTATCTCAAAGCTTTCTTTTTTCATACAGTGTTAGATGCAATTCTCATAGAAAAATAAGACTTATTTATAAATATTTAATATTTGAAGATTTGTTTTGAATGTAATATCGATTTTGCTAATTTTTATGATATTTATGTATTCTTAAATAAATTAGTTGTTTTGTTATATTTTATGCAAAGTAGTATCCACCTAGATCAGTTACTGTAAGAGGCTAAGAAAACTAGATTTCTTTAACAAAATGCTATTAAGCAACTTTAAGTAATTAAAATGCAATTGTTTATTGAAATGTAGTTGAGGAAGTTATTTTTGATGCTTACTGTTCAATTCAGCAACAAAATTATCTTTCTTTACATTTTAGAAATCAAAAAGATCGAAAATAGCTGGACGATTTTCTTAATTCATCCATACAACAGATGATAAATATCGTGACAATATTTCCTTAACATCCGACCTTAAAACAAAGGCCAGAGCGAGTTCACTTCAAACTGGAAAAAGGTGAAAAAATCTATCAGTCATTTGTTATAATATTCCATCCATCTAGTTGGAGGATGACTCAGAAATAAATGGGTTACTGAGGCAGTGGTACAAGAGTGCAAGTAGAAAATAAATTCCCCAAGTGAACTTTAAATATTCCCCCGTCGGATCACGATTTCAGACTCATATTTTAAGTATCAAGAGAAATTGAATTCAAATTAACCTTTGATCGGTCGCCTTATATCTTCTTCAAATGCGACCTTTTGGGTCTACAAGTTAAGTGTGACCTGGTTGAAACAGGAAAGTGAACGTTTATTTTGGTATATTGAAGGGGTTAATAAAATAGCTGTATTATTAATTTATATAAATTATGTATTAAAGGTGATGTGAACATGTTCGGTTGCTTAATAGCAGTGGTTAATAGACTTTAACATTGGTAAAGCCCTTTGTAAAAAAAAATCCTTGTGTGGAGATTAAAAAAAACAGTACTTCTTTGATGGTACGTAGTATTTCAAAATTTTCGTAACGTCATTTATTTTATTTTTATATGTTAATACTTCGCACGCTATTCAAATAATAATAAATTCAATACATTAATTTGTGACTGTGAAATATACCGTTAAAAATAAATTATAATGGAAATGGAAATCGTACTTACAGTTTGATTACCCTTAAATAGAAATTAATGATTGAAGTCTTTAACGTATGTATATATTTTTTGGGTAATTTAAATTATAAATGTTTTTTATCTAATAAAATGCAATTCCTTTTGATATGTAAACGAAAACTGATGCAGTTGAAAAAAATTAAGATAATAGGCGCATAAAAAATTATTTTTCATTCTACAACGTGTCTTTAAAACTTTTTAATTCTATTTACACACTATTTATCTATGAAAAAAATGAAATCAAATTTACATATGAAATAAATTTACATTTAGTCTAAATGAAAGCATTATGCAGTTGCTATATTATACAACAAAGAATAGAAGATTGATAATACGATAGGGCATCATTTTTAATACAGATGCTGGACACATTCATTTTAGGTAAAGGGACAACAAAAGGTAATTCCCCTACAAACAATTTAACTCATATCAACGACCATCTTAGGCAGCCAGCCTTGGATATTATTAGCTGCATTCCTGAAGATGTGCAGGTCTATACTGATGGTAGTCGTGCCGAAAACCGTACTGGTATTTATATTAAAACCCCTCACCTTAAGGATGAATGGGCACGCTGGTTCTGGGGTCTCCAAAGCAAAGTGCATCAGTGTTAATCCAATGGCGAAAAAAATATTTTCTCTGCCACATTTCTCCGGCTATATTAAATATTTTTACAAGCGGATTTATTTATGTGATAAATGTAGCTGACTTACTGGTCCCGACCTTCCCACTTTTTGAAATGGGTTCGAATATTTTTTTTTTTAATTTTCAATAAATAATTTTACACAAAATATTCGAAGCAATTTCAAAAAGTGGGAAGATAGAGACCTGTAAGTTATCTACATTTATTATTTGAAAAAAATCGTTTTTAAATTATTCAATACAGCCGGAGAAATGTGGCAGAGAAAATAGTTTTTTCGCCATTGGATTAACACTGAGGCACTTGAGTTTGGAGACCTGCGGTCCAGCGCGCCCATTCCCCCTTAAGTGTAATTCGTTTAAACGCGACAGAAAAATCCATACCACTTGGAAAAAATTCTGTGGACATCCAGCCTCTCTGAGTTGTATCGGACTTTCCAAGAAGTAATTAACATCTATTCCCTTTTTCGTTATTGATTTTATGGCGGTCAACAACCCACTGGAAATTATCTAACTATTAAATAGGATAAGACCATGGATTTATCAATAAGGATATATCTTCGAATACATCAGATAGATATGAAATCAAGATATATCAGATCTGTTGAAGAGGATAAGGAACTACAACACATATTTTCAACGAAATTTCCTTAAATGCAACAAACTTAACTCATCGATTTAATCCAGACAGGAACAAAAAAGCCGATAATTAAAAAGGTGTATCCGTCTTGTTCGCCGACCGTGAGTTAATGAGGAAAAGCCCATTCAAAAGGCTGTGGGAGAGTGAGTGTGAAATGCCGACCCGATTTTTTACCGGTTTCCCACTGCGCTTCACGAGCGACATTTTTGTATCTTTAGAGACAAAACAACTTAATCTCAGAAAGCGATGATTTCATTGGGGATGTAACAGAACTGTTTATTTTTGGACTTTTAACAAATAAAATATCTAACCTTTAAAAATCTTTGTATTTTTTCTACAAGTTCACTACCGAAAGATAGTGTTTTTTTCTGCGTCTGTTTATTGTGTGTCACTGAGATAGTTCTAATAATTATTATCTTAAAAGTTATTATTTTTAAAATATAACCAATTTTCATTAAAAGATCACCTGGAATTTTTACTGGCAATAATTGAAAATGCGGTGTAAAAATCAAATGGGGTGATTATACGTTAGGTTGCTTTAACGAAACAATTGCAGAATTATACACCACCTTAGTTTTACTCGACATAAATGTTTCATTTTTAATTATTTTATAATGTTTAGCTTATTGTCAAGAAATACTAAGAACTGTGCAAATAGGTTATCGTACAATAGCGATAGAATTTATCGAAGCATTTTTACTACGGTATGGCTCTTAAATAATTTACGAGTAAAGATCCAATTCCATGAAATACAAAATAGCTAAATTCATTCTATGGAAACCTAATTTCTACTTAGTAAACAAATTTAGTGAAAATAGCAATGTAATATGGTATATGTTCAGCCAATATCTATTACATGTTACTATTCTTTAAATATGTTATTTTTTGTTTGGTATATAATATAATTTAAATACAACTTATGTATAATTTTTTTGTGATATCAAATACAAACTTAATTCGATTATTCCCCTATACTTAACCAATATCGTTATTTGTTTTCTAATCTCTCGTGTAAATTTGACATTTATGACTTACACTCTTTTCCGCATAAGCAGGGTATAGATTTCAGATCATTCACTCCTGCCCGCGTCACCCATACGACATATTTCAAGTCAATTCCATCGATTTTTAATTAACCTCGTGTGTGCCAAGCGGGCGTATATTTAGACGGGAGGTGGTTTTGGCCTCAATTTCCCAGGCTATGTGGGTTGTATTAGTTAAACACACTATACAGGAAAATACACAGCGGCGGCTCAAATAAGGTATGAATTAAAGATGTCGTACTGTAAAGGTGTATGCGGGTTTAATGGAAGAAGTTTATGATGAAATATTAAATGCAATTACAAGTAGACATCTTCTTTATCGGCTTAAAGGGTACGGAGGGCAAGCCTGTTAAGCGAAAATCGAGTTAAACCGGAGAAGTGAAATTAATTAAGATTTGGATGTGAATTTGATTGCACATTTATACATTGATAATATTGGCCTTTTAAAGGAATGCACAATTAAAGTAATGCATAAGTTTTTTTTTAATGTATTAAGCATTCTTTTGTTTTATAAACATGATAATCAAACTAAGCTAAACAAGTAATAATTAAAAAAATGTTTTATTTTATATCTGATCGGTAACCACGTGATAAGTCAGTAGTTTTAAAATATTTACTTGTCTCTAATAAAATATTGGAGGAGCCTTTTTTTATTAGGGAAGAATCAAATTTGATTTTTGTTGCGGTAAGTAAAATGCAAATAATTTTAATTAATACTCTATTTTAATTGCCGCTATTAAATTTAATCATTTATAATTAAAAAATACCGTGCCTTATACATCAAATTGCTAGATAATCTAACTTTAAAATATAAGATTTCGCACTTAAAAAAAATGTACAGAAAAACGAACGCTCTGATACTAGCTTTACTCTTCCACACTTGACATAACTTGAAGGTAGTGATCACACTTGAAGGTAGTGATTTTTGGAGAATCACATTTTATTTGGTTGCTTTTATCCAAATTTCAAAAAATAAATATTAAACCTAATCAATTTTTAATTTAAAAATCCTTTCCCTTATACATCTAGTCGATGTATAATCTAACTTTACAAAATAAGCTTTCGCGCTACAGAAAAACGAACGCTCTGATACTCCTTTTACCTTTCCACGCGTGACATAAGTTGAAGGTAGTGATCACACTGCTATTTCGAAGGGACGATTTTCCGCTGCCCCTGCCTTACCTTTTCTTGTTTACCCCCCCCCCCCCCCCCCCTCGTGTCGTAACACCAGTAGAATGGAATGAGTGCCCTTGATCGTTTTCTTGTGCTTTTTTCTCTTCTTCTTTCAAGGACGTGGAACAAAGAAGGGGACTGGAAATCACCTTTTGGAACTTTCACTCGGGTGAGTGTGGAAAGAAAAAGAGTGCTTTGCAGTGAAAATAATATAGATATTTGAGAAAGTATTTGGTTGGATTTTTTACCACTTTGAGTGTCTATAACGCTTCCTTTGCGAAGAGTTGTGTGTATGTTGATACGTTTATATTAAACCCTACTAATTGATTAGGAGTGAAGTTTTAGTGTAGAAGTTTTACCCAACAGCAATACACATAAAATTTAAAAATGTATAAATGTTATAATTTTACTAAAATTCAAAATTTAAAATACGGAGGAGTAATTTAAAATCATCTGCTACAGAAATATAATTTTAAAAACTTTAAAAAAAATTTACACTTAAAAATTTAAATTTTAATCTCTCGCAGTGAAAACAAATTTACACTTCAGCCAATTTGCTTATCCCTCAGAGGGTTACTTTCAAAAACTATAAACTGCTTAATTCATGTGCGCAGAAAAACAACAATGATGTACTAAAATAATAACCTAAACTCATGTATTATCCTCAACTCAAGCAAACAAACTCACCTTTTGGCGACCATAACCGTTATTTGTAATTAAATTTAAATTTAACCTTTAAAAAGTTTGTTTATTCTTTATTACAATTACCATTTACCTTAACATGTGTTACGGGAAAATAGGATAAGGTGACAAACTCGGTAGGATAACGAAAAAAGAACTTCTCTTCAATGATAGGAGATACTAGAAAATTAACAATTACATTTTAAGACACGGGTTACTCACTGCAAGTCACTATGGACAACTTTGCGAACTTTAAAAAATAATTTGAAATAAATAGCTGTGACCCCATCAAGAAAAGCATCTTCTAAGAAATCTATCTTTAAAAATAAACTCTAAATATCCACGTCTTTTTTTATATATTTTAAGGAATTTCTATAACTTTCTACTTTCTAGCATTAAAAATATAATATGTTTTGAATTTTTTGACGCATATTTGGAAATAACTTAAAACACACAAATCATTATTGAATTATAAAATATCGCATACGATCAATAACGTTCGCTTCTTTCTAGTGCAGAGTATAGTATTACAAAAGTATTTAAAAGTAAAACAGCGTTTGATCTTCAAAGTAATACAACAATGAATATATAACAATGAAACAATGAATATACACTGAAATAAAATAAACCCTATCTTTAATTTGGTATAAAAAAACTCATACAATAATCCCAAATCCTAATGAGTTACTTCCTAAATATAGTTCAAAATCTTCATTCCGTGAGCGACATGACTAAAGAAAGGAGGAACTAAATGGAAAATGCTTCCTGCATGCAAAATACTTTAATTGATATTCACAAACCGTCTCCTCAAGAAACGCGCATCATGCATTATAATGAAATCTAAAATCTCGCACGCTAATGGAATCAAAAATCTCGTATTTCGCATTGAAACCCCATGGTATTAATTACTCACTCATGAAAATATTCCGTAGTTTTAGAGGTTTTTAAACTGTAAGCAGTGGATCTCTGGAGAATGATCAATACATTATTGGATCGGGGGTGTACCAAATTATCGTCAGGTGAATACTTCTTGGGATTCATGGGAAGATCGGGGATGTGTCAATTTAGCGATATTTGATCACATTACAATTTTTTTAATTTTAAATGAAAATCAAAAAAAAAATTGAACTATATTATTAACAACAATTAAATATCATCATATATCAAAACTTACGAAACTTATTTTTTACACAATTTTCCAAAATATATACTTTAAAAAATCTATAAACCAACATCACTGTGTGATGGTAAAAGTGCTGCCATTACTCTGTGCTGTGAATTTGCATATGATGTAAAATTTACTGCGGGGTATCAGCCAAAACGATTGCTGCACCTGTTACTGAATGGATACCCCATCTTCTCTGTTTAAATGCTATAAGGTAGTAGGTTGTTCTTGTGACTCTGCATGTCATGAAAATTCAATTTGTTGTAAAACAAACTCTCAATTTCTGTGATGTAAAAAGTAACCACAAAAATGTGCTGATTTTACAGAAATATTATACAAAGTACTACGAGGCTTCATAAGCGTAACAAAAATCTATACGGGCTTATAGCTTTAGCCAAAATTTAGCTAAACATAATATCAAATAACTTTCTAATTGCACATACAGAGCCATACAAACGATTCTTTCTTGAAACATTTTCGATATCAATGGCACCAAAAACAAAAAGAAAAAATTTGAAAACACTGGCTTGTAGAACATAGTTAAAATAAAGAAAACTAGACCATGTGACTGTGTTTAGTTCGGTTAGCATTGTCTTAAAGTTTCTTGCGGCTTTTCTATTCGCTCATTATGGCACGCACAATCATTGTGTGCTATTGTGTATCGGAATTGCTTCAGAAGCACTGATTGTTAATAAACTATACCAAGCGTAATTGATTAGTGTAGTTTGGAACAATAGACTTCCGTTCAATGACATCTAGAAGAAAGCCATGAGACAGTCATTATTAGTTTTAAACATAAGTGCAGCGCCGAAATGACCAATTAAAATGAATTTAAATTATTTTTAATGATTATTTCATATTAGCTTTTTAACAATTCATGTGGGACCTTAATTTAGACCTTAGTATGGGTTTGTAATCTCCTAAAATTAGTTTATCTCTTACAAAAAAAGTAAGTAGAGACATATTAATTCACATTTTGGGGCATTTTTAGCTGTTTAATACTTTGCAGATAAATCAGCGATTTGGACGGCAGAGAGAATAAACCAATAGTTTTAATGATTTTCCTAGAAAGCTGGGTAACTGAAGATATTAAATCCTATTTTCTATACAGGAAAAAATCGTGAAGTGAAACTTTAACGAGGTATTATAAAGATAAAATACAGTTAAAAATAATTTTAAAAAAACTGTTTAAAAAATCGAAAGTAAATAAATACAATACTTATGTGAAGTATCAGCATTGCTGCACTGCAGCAGAAATGTAAAAACTGTATCGATGCAACACCAAAAAGAGTAAATTCATTGAACGCGGTACTTAAAAAAAATATTTTCTTTAGTATATTCAAGGATTTTTTTCTTATTTGACTTAGAAAATGGGTTTTTAAGTTT
This sequence comes from Oedothorax gibbosus, assembly GCA_019343175.1. NCBI lineage: Eukaryota > Metazoa > Arthropoda > Arachnida > Araneae > Linyphiidae > Oedothorax > Oedothorax gibbosus. The sequence continues at coordinate 847,019 of JAFNEN010000273.1, forward strand.
AGCACGTCATATCAGGTAATCTTTTATTAGATGGCAAATTCGTATGAGATTTCAGGATTAATCAGATGTTATTTCATCTTTAACTGTAACCATATACCTATGCATTGAAATGAAGAAATATGAAATAAATGTCAATAATTGGGTTTTATATCCAATTTAAAAAAAATACGCTCATATCTGATTAGTTTATCGGGTATCGTCAAATAAATAAACATAAGATAATATTTGGATTTTTTTTTTATAAATACTAAAAATGCTTTAATTAATATAAATTTTAATATTTTTAAAAACTTTAATTACAAACTTTTATTTTAATAACTTATGGAAAATGGGAACAGTAAAAAATCAAAATGTAAGGTGTAAATCAATTTGAGTATAAAAATAAGTAATTACGTAATAAGAGATTTTATCACAGTAAACAATTTTAAAATGTCTTGATTATCGTTCAATTTAAAAAGTATATTATTGACAGATTGGCATTGATGTTGGCCAGTTTCTATAAAACATACTTTGTGTACGTGTTTTAAAAATATAAAAATTTACACCATTTGGTATTAATTCGTAACGCTTTCGGTAAAGACCTATCTCCCAAAATCGCATTTCTTCCGATTGCGTGTTTTGGTGAATCAGCTGATAATGCACTTTGCTGCAAATGTCGAAACTCTTATTTTCAGTTTATAGACAAAATTTGAAAAACTAACTTAACCATAGAAACATTCTGACGAAATTTCATTCAAATGTACAGCATTTTAAATAGATGCAACTACAGGCAAAAAGATCTGAATAACAGGTATTTAAAGATTTTTTTATCAAACCTAAAGATAGAAATACTGTTAAATGGAACTAAAAAACTAACCAAGAACACTTTAGCCTGTTTCTTCAACAACAAAAAATTGAATGAGAGAATATATGCCCATTAGATTCATTATATTGATATATTATTATATTATATATTATTTCATTAATCTGATATATTATTTCATAAAATTGAATAAATAAATAAATATATGTTCACTAAGCAAATGAAGAGAATGGAGAAGAAAAGATATTCATTATAAATTGAGGTAACTATTTATACATAGTGTTACACCAAAAACTATAAATACCGACACTAAACAATCGTTATGAGGCAAATATATCAGTAATTTTTGACGCTGTTTATTTTACTTAAAGTAGTTCATTTTATTTTTCCGTAAACTCTATTGTTTGTACAAGATGTTTCATGAATTAAAGTTTCGTAGGATGCACGCAATTTATGGTCTGACATTTATTGTAATAGAATTTAAAAACCGAAACTTTTCGCTTGATTTAACTCATAAAATATACAAATAGTTATGTTATTTTAACCAGGAGATTACAATAAAGCAAATATATCAGTAATATTTGACGCTGTTTATTTTACTTAAAATAGTTCATTTTATTTTTCCGCAAACTCTATTGTTTGTACAAGATGTTTCATGAATTAAAGTTTCGTAGGATGCACGCAATTTATGGTCTGACATTTATTGTAATAGAATTTGAAAACCAAAACTTTTCGCTTGATTTAACTCATAAAATATACAAATAGTTGTGTTATTTTAACCAGGAGATTACAATAAAGATATGTAAATGTAAACTTACCAAAACTGAAGATGAGAACGGCTTCTATGTCGTCAGGTAGTTTATCTTCTTTCGGTATTTTTATAGTTAGGTAAGTATAATATTTTCACAATATTTACGCAAAATACTTGAATTTTGCTATGGTTCTTTTTACCTAGATTTTTTTTCCAACTAATGTTTCAATGTTTTTAAGTACGCTAACTGATCATTTAAATATTATTTAAATATTCAAATAATAATCATTTATAGTTTCCAATAAATGTCCAACCGGTCAACATTGCTGAGAGTAAATTAGTACTTGAAAGTTCATCACATGTCAATGTTCTTGAATGTAAACAAAACCTTCCCGATCAGTTAAAACGTCCTAAAAACTCGAAAACTTTAAAATACAGTTTATCAATATTCAATATCTATACAAAATTATGCCTTATATTTTTCTTTTCTTCAAAAATCACACAAAAAAGACAATTTTTCACGATTTCAGTCTTTTCCAACGACAAAACCTTCCAATATCTGACTAGACGCACACGAAAGCGATCTTTTTTTGTTCTAAATCTTCATCTTTAAAATTCCTGCAATCATATTGTGATTGCAAACATCTCTATCGACATCTAGGAGTGTGCGTGAAACATGTTGTGATTGCCGCGCGAAAGAGGAGAGGAACCCCGGCATATCATCACTACCGGTGAAGCCATTGGAAAAGCAAGCGTTCGGATCTTGCCGGCAGCGAAGCATTGTGATGTGACGTCACGACCTGATGGGCGAGTCCACTGCACGAGCGGGGAAGGATGGCGGGAAATATGAAAGGATGTTGGGGATCGATTTTGGGGTGGGGGATTCGGATGAAACTTAGAGTTGTTTTATGGAAGAGTTATGTTGTTTAATTGTTTTGTTTTCTCACTTATTGTTTTATTGTTTTTAATATTTTAAAAACGTATAAACAATTTTTATAAACAATGGAATTTTTTAAATATTAAGTGGCGTATTAATAAATGATGCAATTTAAATAAATTAATTTTAGAACGTTTTTTTTTAATTTTGTACATTTTAAGTTTTGGAAAAAGACAATAATGGAGTCATTGTCAAAAATATATTACAATAGATACGAAGCTTCTTAAATTTATTTAATAAAAAAAGGAAATAAAAGTAAAAATTTAATTTTTAAACGTAATTTTAAAATGATTATAAAAAGAGTTTCAGTTGTTTCTTTATAAAAAAAACTGAATATAATTAATAATCGTCAGAAACCATAACTTTTACATAAAGTCAATAACAAGTATTGGGAAAGGACCAAGCCTTAAGATATGAAAAGCTATCTTCCTGTTACTTACGTTCGCTTACATTTCAAAGAACAGGTAACAATAACACCTTTCAAAAGAACAGTTAACTATAACTCCTCCTATTTCTTTACCATTCCAATTTAGTATAACAGGGAACAGAGCAGAAAATAAATTCGACGATATGGGTGGGAGGCTCCCTTACTTGAGGGAGTGGGGAGGGGGAGCTTACCTGTGAGGGGGGAGGCTAGGTAATGAGGAGACAGGTGGTAGGGAGGCCGAAGGTAGAGAATTGATTCACAGACCGTTGGGGAGTTCTGAATGTGAATACTTTGGATAAGCTCTGATGGTTTTGTTTTTTAAGTTGACACTTAGTCGATTTTTGTTTTTATTTAGTTAAAGTGTTTGGATTCATTACTGAATTTAATTATAAGTAAATCCGTTATACGAGATTCATATATTTTTTCATATAAAAGTCTTGGAAAGAAACAACATGTATTATTTTAATTTGTTGGTTTTTTTTATGATATTTTATATGTGTACGTATCAAGTTATTTAAATTGTCTTTTTCTATTATATATTTTTTTTTACTTTTATCTTTCAAATTTTTTACAGAGAGAATAATAATTTAAGACAGTAAGATTTAATACAGAATAATAATTTTTTTAAAAAAATAAAAACATAAAAAAATAATTACATATGTAGAAAATAAGTTTCTTATTTTCTATATTTGACGACAAAAAAATAACACAAAGATCACACACATGGAAAGAAAATAACAAATTTATTTTCTGATTAACCTGATAGTAAAAAAAAAGTTGTGATATGAAATAATACAGATTTATTAAAATTCAGACTATTATTTAAAACCACTGCAGATAAAGGATTAAAACTAAAGTTCCAAAAAGGTTTAAATCTCTTGTTTTTAAACAAAAACAAATATTTTCTGTACAGGAAATCTTGTGTAGCACACATTTCATTTCAAATTTAAAAAGGTTTTTCAATTGTTTGTTTCAAAGTAGAACTATTAAGAATAAATTTATTACAATAAGGACTTCCTTTATTGTTGTTTTTAAACACATCGACTTCTCGTAGCAAAAAACACTATAAAAGCGACATTTCATTTGTTGTAAAAATAATCAGGGATTCATCTTTTTAATAGAGTTATCGAGAGAAATATCACAATGTTTAACCTAGATATTTTTATTTAATTTTTGCTTATAAGTAGAAAAAAATGCCATTCAAATACTGAATTGAGATTAAAAAATGATAATAAAGAGAGAAATATTAAAATCTAAAGACATGGAAAAGATAATAAAAATAAAATTTTCGCGTTTGATCCCTTTTTAATTAATACCAACAAAGAATCAATGGTGCAGAAAATATTTAAAGAAGCTCGATTCACATTTTTTAAAAATGTGTATCGAAATTTTAACTGAATTCAAGTTATACTCAGCTGTTCTGAAATAGACAAACCTAATTAACATTTAATTAGTCGTTAAGAAACTTTTTATTTTAATACCTTGTAAAACATATGAATTATTAAATACAAAATTCCTTTCATTCTTCAATTCCTTTCAATATCAACCTATCAGTACCTACCTTTGATGTAAAAAAAATATATAAGAAAAACATGATAAATGCTGCCATCTATATAATTAATATTCTTTATGCCTGGAATTACCTTTTAATTAGTTAAAGTTGCTTTTTTTATCCTTTTTTGAAAAATAAAATTGAAATATAAAGGAATTATCATTTATCTATAGATATAAATTGAGGTAAGAAGTAGTTTTTTTTTATGTAGCTTTAGGCTTAATTTTTATTGAAATAAGATTTTAAATACGTTCGAAGAAATTTAGTTTAAGTGGAAATTCTTTATTATAATCAGTTATTTTTTTAATAATCTGTTAACTTAACTTTTAGGGATTTCACTTAACTCTATCATCAAGTGTATCTAAATCTTAGGAGTAAAAGGGCAGAGAAACAATTTCTTATATTTAAGCTTTGAAATATTTTTTGAGCAATTCTTTTGCTAGGTATTAATAGGATAAATTTTAATAAAAGATTTTTTTAAAAATTGTATAATTAAGATCCGTTAAAATAAATTTTGGTACATATATATATATTTTTAATTTTCGTCTACTTTGATAAAGAAATCATTCATTTTTACTTCAAGCTAGAGATTGGCTGGAGAGTCAGTCGGTAAAGTGCTTGCTTTGCAATCAAAAGGTCTCAGGTTCCTGTCCGAAAAAATACCGGCCTATAAACTGTATGTGCAGTCAAAAAGTCAGACTAATAATACCCTGTGTAGTGGAGTGCACGTTAAATATGCATCAAAGTCCCGAAGCCATGTACGATGTCGTTGCGTTGGGTGCCTACTCAAATATCAGCTCAGAACTCGACTGTTGTTCTAAGTTAAGAAGCCCGTCGTCAATAGTCCTCATGTAGCTCGTAGCTCTAGTGCGACGATAATTCTATCTAATGCTAGGCATATGTGCATTTTGTTTTATGTTTGAAAACATAATTTTATTTTTATAATGAAAGTGTACTTGGAATTTATGAAGTTAAAATATTTGAACATAAAATAAAACTTTTACTGAATAATAATAATGCATTTCTCTAATTTAATAAATAAATTATAAATTCTATTATTAACAGGATCAAACTAGGAATAAATCTTTTTAATTAATTCATATGTTATTTACCAAGGTATTAAAATAAATAAGTTTCTTAAACGGACTAATTAAATGTTTAATTATGTGTTTGTCTATTTTCAGAAAACAGGCTGATGTATAAACTTTGAAAATGAGACAAAGGCTCTTTTTTTTAAAACTTGTTTGTATTGCTGTTGAATAATTATATTAAACAACCATCTCATATAATATTTAAAGATTATTTAGAGTTATCAGATTATAAATAAACTTGCATAAAAAAATTTACACTATCGATAATTTTGCTAAGTAAACTACTAATTAAGATATTTAATTTGTAACAATCAATAATTGTTTTACTATATGAATAAATGTTAAATAAAATTAGTAGAAAATTCTTTATTTCTGATTAATAATTCAGATCTAACCTGTAGATGGAAGATATTGTTTAAAGACATGTAAAACTGCTTAAATGGTTTAAATTAATAATCTTACCTAAATGACCAATGTTATCGAATTCATTTTATTTTTCAGTAATTTTTGTTTGAATACATATTCGGATGCTATTATAAAAAATTAATTTTACATAATAAGTAGTTTGATTTGGTTAATGTGCATATTTGTTTTCGTTTACAATAATAGATAAAAGTTCACATTTTGTATTCGCATAGAATTGCATAGAATTTAAAAAACGTTTTATTTATAAATGTGTTAAACAAATTTTAAAAATCAAAATAACTATTAAAGAAAAATTATTTTTAAATAAATTATTTTTATATTATATAAATTTATTACTCATAAATATTACCTAGAAAATTGAAAATTAAAGCATGCAATTTAACGAATATCGGTATATTGCAAAAGGTTAAGAGTTATACATTTTTTACTAAATTCTGTGTAGGTATCAGTAAATTCAATTCCTTTCTTAAGATATTTTTACAAACCATTTTTTATTAAAAAAAATCCCATCTAATCCTTATTTTTTTCAGAAACTATTTATTTTTATTTTCTAACTTCCGCCACTTCGATTTTCTTTTACTTCTAACCCCCTTTCACTATCTCTATATTTTTTACTTTTTCACACTTACGTTGTATTCTTAGTCTTGCTTTTACCGATTCAGTTTTAAGTTGGGTATGTTTTTCAAGAGTGTTGTTGAAAATCTATCAATATATTTCTACCATCATTTATTTTGTTGTAGGAAAGTTTTAATAAAACAAGTAGGTTTGTAACAGAATCTGTCACTTAACCCGCTTCCACACAACAGTTGTGTTTAACAGGTAAAAAGGCGACAAACACAGCATTAATTCTATATTAAACATTTACATGCTAAATTTTGCTAGTTTCATTTATTTTATTTCGAAAATTCAATAATTATTACTTATCGTTTGCAAAAATTAATTTATATTTCAAAGAATAAATATGTAATATTCCCCGCTTTTAAATAGAATAATAACATTTCTTATATGAACATATAAAGAATCTCGTAGTGAAATATATTTGACGTCATTTCAAACTGATCGATGTTGCAAAAATAAATTTATTTTAATTTATTGTCTAAAAGAATTAAAGTTTCTCGAGCGATTGTTGTGAATGGCAATGGTGATTTAATTCTAATAAAAATGGCTTCCTATGCTTTTTAAATGAGCATTAAATTTTGCAGTTTTTAAATAATTAAAGTACTTCAAATTCGATTTCTTTTCTAAAATTTTCAATGTATTCTTATTTCGATGCGCTGAATTTTTGAAGTATTACACTTGTCCGTAGCATTTGTAGTTTGGGCTATGAAAGTGGGTGACAGACAGACGGACTGAACGATTATAATACCTTCCACTTTTTACGTTATAAACGTAGTGTGGAAGATAAAAATATAGATTAAACCATCACTAAACTATTTGGTTTGTTTTAGATTTAGTTTATACAGGTAAATTATAAGAGTAAAAATAAAAGCATAAAGAGTAAAAAATTAAAGCATTTACAACACTCTATCCTGATAAAAAAAATTAACCCAATTCCCTCGTAATATTTTTAACATTTTTGTCAAATTTACAACAACAAAAATTTATGTATTTAGTTTTCTGTTTCAAAACGCAAAAAAAATTGAAATTTTTAAACATAAATATAGTTCACTGTTTCTTAGCGACTTTAAGTTTAAAAAATTTAATATTTTAAACTATCACAGATTTTAACAAAACACTATGTCTGTTAAAGCTGTCGTCGAACATATTATTTTTTTATTATTTATATTCAAGAATTTTCACATTCATTATTTTTATATTTCCTCTGTGTACATGCATATTGATATTTTGCTTCATTCCCAGGTTTTCTTTGTACTTGTCTTTGTCATCTTTTGTGTGAACTTCCCACTTGCTTCTGTAGCTTAATGCATGATGAGTTTTCTTACAGATTTTAAAACAAAACACTATGTCTGTTAAAGCTTCGTCGAACATATTATTTTTTTATTATTTATATTCAAAGAATTTTTTCAATTCATTATTTTTATATTTCCTCATGTGTACATATGCAATAGGATATTTTGCTTCATTCCCAGGTTTTTCTTTGTACTTGTCTTTGTCATCTTTTGTGTGAACTTCCCACTTGCTTCTGTAGCTTAATGCATGATGAGTTTTCTTCACAGATTTTAACAAAACACTATGTCTGTTAAAGCTGTCGTCGAACATATTATTTTTTTATTATTTATATTCAAGAATTTTTTCATTCATTATTTTTATATTTCCTCTGTGAACATGCATATTGATATTTTGCTTCATTCCCAGGTTTTCTTTGTACTTGTCTTTGTCATCTTTTGTTTGAACTTCCCACTTGCTTCTGTAGCTTAATGCATGATGAGTTTTCTTCACAGATTTTAACAAAACACTATGTTAAAGCTGTCGTCGAACATATTATTTTTTTTATTATTTATATTCAAGAATTTTTCAATTCATTATTTTTATATTTCCTCTGTGTACATATGCATATGGATATTTTGCTTCATTCCCAGGTTTTTCTTTGTACTTGTCTTTGTCATCTTTTGTTTGAACTTCCCACTTGCTTCTGTAGCTTAATGCATGATGAGTTTTCTTCACAGATTTTAACAAAACACTATGTCTGTTAAAGCTGTCGTCGAACATATTATTTTTTTTATTATTTATATTCAAGAATTTTTCAATTCATTATTTTTATATTTCCTCTGTGTACATATGCATATGGATATTTTGCTTCATTCCCAGGTTTTTCTTTGTACTTGTCTTTGTCATCTTTTGTTTGAACTTCCCACTTGCTTCTGTAGCTTAATGCATGATGAGTTTTCTTCACAGATTTTAACAAAACACTATGTTAAAGCTGTCGTCGAACATATTATTTTTTTTATTATTTATATTCAAGAATTTTTCAATTCATTATTTTTATATTTCCTCTGTGTACATATGCATATGGATATTTTGCTTCATTCCAGGTTTTTCTTTGTACTTGTCTTTGTCATCTTTTGTTTGAACTTCCCACTTGCTTCTGTAGCTTAATGCATGATGAGTTTTCTTCACAGATTTTAACAAAACACTATGTCTGTTAAAGCTGTCGTCGAACATATTATTTTTTTATTATTTATATTCAAGAATTTTTCAATTCATTATTTTTATATTTCCTCTGTGTACATATGCATATGGATATTTTGCTTCATTCCCAGGTTTTTCTTTGTACTTGTCTTTGTCATCTTTGTTTGAACTTCCCACTTGCTTCTGTAGCTTAATGCATGATGAGTTTTCTTCACAGATTTTAACAAAACACTATGTCTGTTAAAGCTGTCGTCGAACATATTATTTTTTTATTATTTATATTCAAGAATTTTTCAATTAATTATTTTTACATTTCCTCTGTGTACATATGCATATGGATATTTTGCTTCATTCCCAGGTTTTTCTTTGTACTTGTCTTTGTCATCTTTTGTTTGAACTTCCCACTTGCTTCTGTAGCTTAATGCATGATGAGTTTTCTTTGAAATATTAAAAAAAGATGCTTATTATGACAATGGAAAGACTACGGGGAAAGACTAAATTGCATTCCAGATTTTATTTTTAGCTCTTATAATATTTACACTACACGATATTCACTTTCCATTCATAAATCATACACATTTTTAAAAAAATCTTATTATGAATGTCTGAAAGGTACCAGTGGCCCGGATGGCCGAGTGTTTGGACCATTAAGCTAGTAGTCTGCGCGCTGTAACGGGTGCGGGTTCGATTCCCGCCTTCGCCATGGGTGTATTTCCTTTCTCTGTGACAATAAAAAATTATTTCTGTGTCTGTCTTACTTGACGAAGGCTTCATAAGCGGGTCTCTGATTAAGCACACAAGCCGGAATATATATATACCTACCCCCCCCCCTCCCCTCAAAAACCTCTCTTACGGAATCAGCTCTCTCCAAAACGTGTCGTCAAAAAAAACACACAATCTCCATTTCAAATTTTCGATTCCATCGCGATACTTTTATTACATAATATTTTATATTAGATAATTAAAATTATAATAAACATTATTTTTTTAAGCTGCATATAACTTTAATCACTATGAATAACATTTTAAGCAAGCAAGTATCTTTACTTTCTTTTATATTTTCTTTTAAAACATTTGAGACAAAGAAGCTTTATTGCATGATACCGTGATCTTTAAAACATTTTATATTTAAACTTAAAATTATGTTACTAATTTTAAGTACCCAAACATAGACAAAAACGAAGTAGTATGCTATCCTGGTAATTTTTAGTTGGCGTGACGTGAAATGATTCATTTGTAACCAAACCGAGTCATTCAAACCAAATGGGAAAAAGAACTATTTTTAATTCAAAAATAATTCTGCGAAAAAACACTTAACGAGATTTTTTAAAAAACATTGTTGCGTAGATAAATAAAATTAAAAATGTATAATTACTAACAGATTCAAATAAAAGAAAAACTTAAATTTGTTAAACATAAAGTTAGTTTAAGTTTAGAATGATTTGACTTGATTCATGGAACCCTTCCTTAAACTTTAAGCGTACACGCGATTTTGCACTCTCGTAATTCGTTAAAACTTTTATGTAGAATTTATGCCTTAGTTAACTAATATCACGTTAAAAAAGCATTAAAAGTTAAGTAAAGTTTTCTTTGTATGAAACACTATGCTTTATAATGGTTGAGATATATATTATTATAATTTGTATTATTTGGTTGAAATAAGTAATTAAATTGCATTTTGTTATAATATCTTAAAATATTTCATTTATGAACTCCAGTTTGAAACAATCTGCTAGAAAAGAGATTATTTCTGTGGTTTTCCTACCGAAAACTTTTGTTTTCTAAGTCTCCAGAAATTTACTTATAAAATCACACCTCTATTTGTTTAAATGCATATATTATCTGCAAACTGATTGATTATGTAACCACTTATACAGATTGCACCATTGTTGAAAACAGTTTTTTCTGTTTGATTAAGAAATGAAAATTTTAAATTCAAAATCTTCATACACATATATGGTACAGTTGCAAGTGCTCCTGGCTGTTATACCGCCGACCTGGGTTCGTATGCCCAGTCGAGTATGTAACTTTTTGTTTTCAAAGTACCCTGCTCGGCAATTCAGAAAATATCTGTTATGCACTTGTTTTCTGCATTACTTAGTTATGAGATAATTCTGCCAACATGTTTTTTCCCCTAGCGTTACGTATATTTTCTCATTTCTTTACTGCTAGATATTTTCTGAAGTATGACACTTTTTTTCTACGGTGCATTATTTTGTTCAGTATTTTAATATAGTTAAGTCAATTTTTGTGGTGAATTATTTTGTGTAATTGGTCATAATACATGATTCACTAAGGGGGGGCGATACATGTAACCACCTGAATTTTGATCGTTTTTCAGAGACGTTATTAAAAGGGAAGAAATACACGAATCGTTTTAAAATTCAGTATGCTTATACCTTATACATTAAAATACAAAAATTAGATTTTTTGGTTTAATTTTTTCAAAATGGCCGCCGTAGTAACTCATCTTCTGAGACCCTCGTGGTTAAATGTATCAATCGGTGGGAATTCTAGCTACTCCAAATTACTAACTCCTAAATTGCTATCAATTAATCTAAAATCAAAATTTTTATTTGAAAATGTTCATAAAACTTACATATTCTAGTTAAACCAATAAAAAATCAAAAAAATTGAAAAATTGTAAATCGGCAAGCCTCAGAATAAAAAAGTTCGATTTTTTTTACCCTTTTCAAAGGTTTTTGGGTCAAAAAACTGTAATTTTAGGAAAAAAAATTGGCATTTTTTAGGTTAAACTAGAAGATAATACTATATAGAAGACGTATACCTAATTTTATAAGGATCGATTGAGAACGTTTTTAGTTATCCTGTCCGCCAATTTAAAAAAAGTAGTTTTGAGATAAACGTGCTTAAAGTTTTGATAAAGCCCTCAAGCGCCGAGTTGAGGTGTAGCATTTAAATGAGTTTTTAGTAAATAAATAATGCTAATTTCATTCTAAAATTTTGCAGGCATATTTTTGAGATGCTATTTTAACTATTTATGAAATAAAAAAAATCGATTTTTACATGTATCCCCCCCCCCCTTATAAAAAAAATATGCTACTATTCTTTCCAATATGTGAACGAAGTTCAGAAATGAATGTACCTTTTTCTTTTCCCGCAATTGATTCAATCAAAACATCTCCGAAAGCCATGTTGTTTAACTAGTCAAATATTAAATACATCTGCATAAAGTTTTGGAGAAATATAATAATGTCATTGTTTTTGCACGGTTTCCATAACTTTATAAATATAAATAACATTTTTCTTTTAAGAGTTATCATCCTCAACCCGTTTTAAAAAGTTACCTAACACTATTGAAATACAATTACTTTTAAAAACATAATTAGAGGTCAGAATAAATACGTCAATCACAGAATAAACTGCCTCTAAACTAAAACTAAATTGAAAAAGCATTCACATTTGCGAAAGCATCTGTCATTTATATATTTTTAGTAGAGTTTGAAAACTCTCTCTACAGCATTACAATGGCTTCTTGCGGCGAAATGTCAAATAAATTTTAGACATGTCAAAACATTTCGGGAAAAAATTACCTTCGCATGTGCCTGTCACTTACTGTAGGGGAAATATTTGAATATTTGAAGAGAAGAGGGAGACGTTTCACTGATGCAATAACGTTTCGTAAAATGTTAGAAGAAAGTATGTTAGTTTGACGAAATCAAAGTTTTTGGTTTAATTGGGAGGCTTCTTTTAACTACCTACTTAAGAGTTTGGTTTATTTTCTCAATCTTTCAATCAACCAAAATGAAATGAAACTTGAAGAGTGGGTTTTAAATTTGCTTATTTTTTATTGTAAATGAAAAACCGTAAGACAAAGATCGAAAGTGGGGTCAGTGGGAAAAAGATTATAAAGAGTTAGCAGTCAGCATAAGCCGAAGCAAAGGAGCAGTTATTGGATGTTATTTAACTTTCGAAACTGTACAATGAATAATATCGGTCAAATTTGCATCAGATAGTAATGTGAAGGCTGAATAGTATGAATATTGCCTATAAGTTCTAAAGTGTAGCTTAGGTTTAATTACTAAATTTTACTATAATTAATTTAATTAATTAGATAATCGGGTTAAGATATTGAGTTTAATTAAAATCACCTTGAGTTTTCATAAATTCTAGTTAAAAAATACAATTAAAAAATATTTATTATGTTTTTAAGTTGTTTTCAAAAACATTTGAAATTATTTGTACGTTAATTGAAACCTCTCGCTCAATAGTATATTAAAAACTATTTTTTAAGCATTTTGTTCCACAAAGTCATATCTGAAACAAATCTACCGGGCAAATAGCTAAAGCTAGAGAATAAGTCAAAAAATTTAAACAAAAAATGTTTGTGTGATTTCGGACTCGACTTACCATCAATAAATCTGAAGTAGATTTCGTGTGTAGCATCATAGTTTCTAACCCTTTTTACTGGAACTGTCAAACGCACAAAGTTCATTGACTTACAATATTCAACAGAGCAAAGAAAATGTTACAAAACTGAGATAAATTTCAAATAAAAATAAAACTCCACACGCATCTTCAAAATAAAACCGGTGGAGGAATACATTTGAATACCTTACAACACACGATATCGGAAAATTATTTTAGAGAAGATCTGGTCACAATCGAAATGATATTAATAATATATCAAAAGATGATCGTAGTTTATGATCATGATTAGGAATATGCCAATATAAACGTCGCCACTTTCTTAAAAACAAAAAATATGAAATCAGAAATAATAATTTATTCAATTGTAGAAACTATTATGGCAATTTTAGTTCAACTTAATTATGTTTTTAACTTTAAAAAGGGAATAACCTAATAAGTTAACTTCATCAGTAAAATATTAAGTTTACAAAAAACAGTTCGAATGTGATTGAAGATTGATGTTCGAAGATTTTTCATCTTCACCACCATATATAGCCGACACTATGGCTAAGACCCAAGTTAAAGTAAATGTCACTAATCTCTAAACAATCATCATTCATTAAAATAACTATTTTATTTTAAAATATATAACCTTTTACGGACATATTTTAACGAATAACAAGTAAATTTTTTTTAAAAAATAAATAAAAAACCATTCAAATTTGAACCAAAAATCTGCAATTTATACTAATGTACAAAACTACGTAATTGATGATTTTGGAAATCGGAATATGGATTGAAGTAGTGCAAAAACACTTTTTTTAGTAGTTTTGGGTACGGCTATTATATGCATAAAAGCTTTAATAAAGTATAAAATTTATGCTAATTAAGGAATAAAACGAAAATAGAAAGAGGCTTATCTCTATTTCCTGATAATTATTGTGTTTTAATTACACAAATAATTAGGTTCTATGAGAAATGTAGTTACTACTCATTAGTTCTTTGGAAACTGAAACAAATGAAACACAGTTATTTAGATTCTTTTTCATTTTTATAATTATGGCTAATTACAATGGCTTTTGATTGAAGACCATATTTATCAAGGGAAAAAAAGTTTCTTTTGTCAAAATTTTTATTATTTTTTCTTTTAGCTGTAACAAAATGAATTTAAATATCCTTTTGATATATGTTTAAAAAATATTTCCCAATTAATCAATTATCAAAACAATTATAATTCAAATAGAGTTAGGTATAAGTGGGGTTAATTCTAGAAAATAGTTGTCTACTGAAAACTTGTATACCGAATCTTTAATCAAAAAAGTACCTTTACCTAAAGTATTCTTTAAAACTTTGTGATAAATCACTTTCATTTTAAAACCTACATATGCCTCTAGATATACTATATATCTAAAAAACTAGATAAAACTAAAACTAGAATTTTCTTTTAAAGCAAGCGTTTAGAATTACGAAACTTCAAATTGGTTTACGAAAGGAATTTTAAAAAATTCAATTACTTTTTTAACGTTTATGCAAAAATGTCAACCTAAAAAGAAAAACTATCATGTAAACGACCTTGGTTAATGAGAACAGCAATATTATTCAAAAGCTTGATTTCACCATTACCCATTTCAGTGTGAACATCCCTTTGATAAAAAACACTTTATAGCTTTAACACACAAAAATATTTTCGTTATTGTAACTCCAACCTTGTTTAAAATACAAAACACCTGACCCATGATCTTTAATTCCACCATTGCACTTGAACCTTTTCATGTATTTTACAAAGCCTTGCGAAAACCAGCTTCTTGTGTTTGCAAAGCCGCTTTTTGCGTAACATACCCTATCATTGATTCTTTTCTTCCAATTTACAGGTTTCCAAGCTATAGTTATCATAGCACAAAGGTCGCCAAATTTGCATGACACACAAGCAAGCTACTTCATTTCTCAATGTGGCTGGCAAATAAAGAAAAGCATGGTAGAAATCCGCCAAAAAACTACGCCGGTTTTCCTTTGTGGTATTCTATTCAACTATAGATTTCTAATTTCTTAAGAAATCGTTTATGTGAAGATTCTTTTGACAAAGAGTCATGAGGTGGAAGAAAAAAGGAAAGTGTAACAATTATGATAAGGAATTCTCTTTTAAAATTTAAAGTGTATTTCTCTAAGACGGGTTTACATTTTAATCACTTAAGTATTTAAATTTTATTTTTATAAAATTCTTATCTTCCTCGGTTTTATTCTTTTACTTTTTTTGCTATTTTTTAGTGGTAAGGTAGACGTTTCGTTTGTATTTGTATAAAGTGTTAGTACTACACCTTTTTCTTAAAAGTGCAAACTTTGGTCTCCACCCAACGCTTATGACATAAAAAGTGGATTATATTATTAAAAAAAAACTTTATCCACCCACCCGTCCTTCACCCACTTCTAAAATAAAAAAAGTCATTTAAATTCTTTAACCCTTTTACGGCGAATTTTAAAGAATATTTTTTTTCTAAGTGCTTTTCATTCCATTGGTAACGTTAAAATATTTGTTGGGACAAATGAGTCATGTTTGTAGCCAAAGGGTTAAACCGAAAACATATACTAGAAGGTTCTTTGAAAATTCTAAGCACTAAAGAAAAAATATACGACTTTCAATCATAATTGACGAAAAACATCCATTGCATTTTTAGTATGATATAACCAAAAGTGAATCGTACCAAACCCTAATGGAAGACAAGAAATGTGGGTTATTTCAAATTGTCTCTTCAAAAGCTATTTTTTTTTTCAATTTAAAGTTTTCTTACAAAGTAATATTTCTTTCATTCTGATATGATTTCGGTTTTACAAAAGCAATAAGATTCATAATATCTGTTTTGAAACAAATAGCCGTATTTTTCATAGATAAATAAATTATTTTGTTGTTTTTATTTCCTTTAGCTATATGTTTCTTTTCCTTTTATTTGTAAACAAAGTTAAGTAACGAGTTAGTTTGTCAGGTGTATACAAATTTAATATTTTTTTATTTATAATAGTTAAGCATTTTAATGGAATTTCGTTTTTCAATGTATTTTAAATAAAATATTTTTCAGGCAGCATGTAATGAGAAATCGAACTATTGTGATTTTTCACGGTGCTAAATCAAACTTTACAAGATAAAATAACCTTTCTCGTATAATTTTCATAGCACAAATGTCGTTGCATCATTTCCTTATGAAAGGTGCGATAAGCAGTGTAAGTATCATAAAAAAAATTCTTACAAAAAATAAATAGCCAAAAGAAACATTAAATAAAATATTATGTCCCAAACATAGACTTTATTAAATATTCAGATATTAAAAAAAAGTACCACCAACAAACACCTTAGAAAACCTTAGAACCTTTACCTTAGAAAAATGTCAAAGATACAATGATGATGTAGATCATACATGTTCAATCACCTCAACAACCTAAAGGGGGTAACAGAAAACCAGCTTTTTGATTTATTACCCTTCACAGCTTCCGTGGATGTAACTTTAAACAAGATACGCCAAACAACACTTTATCACGGTGCTTCTCGTTTTAGTATCATGTTCGCCAGAGAGGTATATGGTTGCGATGAAATATGGAATAGATGGATTGTCTTCGAAATTGCCAAGATCGATCACGGGTCCTTGATTATAAAGTTCTAACTTCTGATATGCATGAGAATGCATATTTGATTTTTTTTCTAAAATATAAGTTATAAATAAAATTCTAAACTTCATATAAAGAAGGAAGTCGTCCATTTAAAGGCTTGATTCCTCGGTTCCTGTCCACACGGGTGATTCACTGAAAAAAAATGATTTATTTCCTACACCTTTTGTTTTTAAAGCATTAATGCTGTAAAGTCGGATTCAAGCAACAACTGTAGTAAATATCGTATTCAACCTCAACCGACAAACAAACTGACTCTTGCACCCCCAGCTAAAAACTCTGGACTTTTTTTAAAAATAGTATCATCTCAGTTCTCAGTAACCCAGTTGTCTTATCAAACAGAATTCGTTGCGTCGGTCAAAAACCCTGTTCCTGCTTCTATGTTATTTATTTTAGTATTAAAAATTTTTGCCAGATGGCACCACTCGCATTTAAAAAAATTGCACTTTTAATAACAACAGTTTGTAATTTTTACAGATATGATGATGATTGCTGGCAGCCGAGGTGAGCACCTTTTGTTGTAACATGAAACTTTTGTGCAGTGCTGTAAGCACAGAAGCCGAAAAATACATGTACTAACCTACCTACCTACAACAGTGCTGTATGTTTAATGTTTAGATTGACACGCTAACCAACCGTAAAAGCTGTCCGTGCCCGCGAGGACAGAGACCTTGGAATCATACGCTGAAATGGCTGCACGCGTATAAACCCTTCGAATACTATTAGTTTTTTTTAGCAGTACGCGAAACTTTAAAAAAAATTTACATTTAATATTTCATTAAATTTTAAATAGTTGATGATTCTGTCAAAAACCACTTTATATAATTGTGTAAATTTTCTCTTTCCTCAGTGGAAGAAATGGATATTTTTATATTTTTTAATTTGAATTTGGATTGTGAACTACGAATGCTAGTTTTCAGGCTTATTTAAATGTTGTCCTGCACATTATGATTATTTTCGAAGATAGATTATCGGGTAGGACACATTGTTTTAATACCAAAATATACACCTAGAAAAAACTCATTACTCTACATTCTTATGATACACAGATAAAAATGAAAGTGAAAGTATCAGTAGACTAACCCACTGAGTTATCTGGCATACCAACATAATAACTTGACATATTAACAAAAAGAAATGCACAGTATTTATCAAAGTCAATAAATCTTATTCAGAAAGCGAGGCAGTATCCCTGTATATGAAAGTGTAATGAGTCATATGACAATCAATTGCTCAGATGCTAAGTAATTTTAAGCTTACAAAATATTTCGAGAAATCAAAGCTTTCTTAAAGGCACTTAAATATTTCCAAAAAACTTAAAATGACAACTACTTTTTAAAATTAATACTTTAGTATTTATTCTCTATCGAAAAAATATGGATTGGATAATTTTAGTTTAGCTAAAAATGATAATATCTGTTTGTATATTTTCATAAATTATATCAAAAGTACGGGATATTTACACATGTAATAGGACTTTTTTGCAGTATAGTTTGAACTTGAATTTAATTTCGAATGCCTAAACTCTAAAATGTGCAGCTCTCTTTTTGTAGCATGCTATCTCTAACCGTGATAAAAAAAAAGCAAGACAAACCCTTTAAATCACACAGAAAATCTTTCAAAGTAAGTGCATATACGCATTAAAATACAATGAAATTAAAAGCCAATTTTTTTTAATTATATTTTAATTATGATTTAGCCTGATAAATGAGCATCAATTATCAGCTCTGCCTTGTATATATGAATATTTAAAATATTAAAGCATTAAAATATTAAAGCAAATAAAGAAATAAAAGCGAATTCAATAAAAACCAAAATATGAAAAACGCTTTTACATTACCATCAAATATATTTATTGAATAAATTCATTTATATTTCCAGTACATACTCGCGAAAATAAATTATCAGTTTAAAATTTTATTTTTCTTTCAAAAGAGTTTTCCGAATTAAGAATAATTAGAGTTCAAATTTTCATTAATATGAAGAAAATAATGTCACATCAATATGAAAATATTTTTTTTATAATTAGTATTTGTATTTCTTTTGTCTTTTTAATTCACAAGAAATGAAACTGGCAAAATATATTCTTAAACTCTAATTATTTTAGAATTTATCTTAATACTTAAAATTCTACTTCATTTCTCAATACTAATAATTATCTAAAAACTAAATTATTTACAATAATCTATATATTTGAAGGAATTGATAGCTTTTAGGAAAGATAACTGAAATATTATACCAAAAAAAACTGTGAACTTTTAAAATATCTACTCTTTTACAGGTTTAACTTAGGCAGAATGCATTTAATAGTTAACCATAGCCTCATGCAATTTAATATATGTCCCCTTCAGCAAAAAAAACCAGTCATTTAGTAGTATTTAGTATTTAACTAGCCATTAACAATTGTAGTTGTCCCGACTTTCTTGTCGTATTATCGACATATGTGGCTCCAAATACCGAAAGTGGTGATGTGAAATTTACAACTTACCTAAAACTAAATTGTTTACTTTTTTTAATGGACACAATAATATTAGACACGCATCTTGTTTTTTAAAGACATGATTTAACTGTCCTTATATCTTTACGAAATAAAATCTGGTCATTTCCGTTACTTTCACATCGTGATTTATTTTGATGATTATTTTTTTTTTTTTACTTTTATAGAGAGGAGCTCCGATATAACGAATTTCAATATGAAAATCATCTGAGTAAACGATAGATCAGGAGGGAGAAATTAATTTTGAACATTTTTTGTGTACTTTCAGATATTGACAATGCAAAATTATATCGTCTTACTAAATTAACAAAAAATAGATAAACAATTATTCAAACACAATCATTTATTTTTAGTATCTTAATTAAACTATACTGTAGAAACATTTATAACGCACACAAAAATTATCATCTAACATATTTAGTCTGAAGCCTATTGAATGATTCTATTGCAACAATCTCCATTTAAAATTCATTCATATAATTCAAAATTCATTTGAAACCAGAACCTAATTACGTTTAAATAAAACTTTCCATAACTTTTACAAAACAAAAAGATTCGTCCAAATATATTTATTAATACAAGAATACAGATCCCCTTCAAAGATAAAAGAAAGTATCGTAAATAATCCATACATCATGCGCAAAGAGAAATTTATGTTTTGACATAAAAATTTTAGTTGGAGAATTATTTCGTCAAAGGCGGAATTTTGATTTCGAGCCCTTTTGTTCCCTATTTTTATAGTTTTAAAAGTCTACAAAACTTCCAAACTTTTCTATTCTTGAAAATTTTATGAAACACGCAAAAGTGTTAACTGAACCGCTGTGGCGAATGTTTTATTTCAATACAAACAACTACAGAACTAAGGAATTAAATTTGAACAATCTCTAAAACTTGACCTACTAACCTGATATGAAATTGGTTTCTCAATACATTTATTTAAAACTATTTAAATTTCTTCTTTTCATAGATGAAAAACACTTTTGAAATTTGTTTAAAAATCTTTTCATTTTTTTTAGCTTTACTTATTTTGTGACTTTAGAAAGGTTAGCGAAAATAAAGTGACTAAAATCTTGTGATGTTCAAATTTAGAGAAAGAAACATCTTAATATCAATTTGAAATATAAACTTTTCGGGGAATAACGAAATAAATGTTCCATGTTTTCTTCTTTTTGATTCTATATATTTTACTTTTTTTTAAATAAACACGATGTCATTGCCTTCCTCACGGGCTTATCTACAAATTAGCTTTACTACTTTTCCAAAAAGTAAATATACTTTTTGGCAGCAAGTGGTAAACCAAGTGGTATAATAAACCAAACTATCTTAACCAATTTCCTTAAAGGTCATTTTCATCTGGATCCCTTTCAACTTACATAAAACTTCCTTTTTTGGCGTAACTATACTTTGGTGCTATTTTCTACAAAGTTGTCTAAATATTGTTTTAGATTACAAAAAAAATGATTGACGAAAGTTTGGTGTGATTGCTTTCCTTCCCCCCCCCCCCCCTTTTTTTTTTTGAACAAGCCAATTGACTCAAAACTTAGTGTGCAACATTACACATTACTGCTTTACAGTGTAATTATTCATGATCTAAGGGGAATATTTAAGTTTCTGGAGGCTTTTCGGCTACTACATACATTCCTGCTAGTTTCTAGAGTGACATATATTGTTTTAGAATAGTACGAGTTCATTCAGCTTCCTTTTTCATCACTTTGCAGACAATTTTGAATCTAGAACAAAACTTTTTTTCATTGCGTTTTTATACGATAAAAATAATTTGGTTTATGGAATATTAAGCTTAATTTACAACGTTTGGAGCACGGGGGGTTTTCTACAAGGCATTGTTAGAAATATTGCCACGTGTAATTTTGGAAAACATGCCCCTTCTTCATATTTTGACTTTAATAGTACCTTGACGAGTAGAATTTTGAATTATTTTGGAAACGAATGTACAGTTACGTAGAGAGAGGAGCCCCCTTTTAGTATACTCAATGATAAAACTGTAAGTTTAATAAAAGTACGTTTGATTTAGTTTTGAATGTAAGCATTAAAATTCACTCAACGTTGAAAAAATCACAAAAACAGCTCTAACGACCATATAGCAAGCAGCCATCATAAACCAAGCAGCCATTTGGCGCCTCCTAACGGCTCATTTCTCATGTAAGGCCTGGTGGAAAACTTACCCTATGGGAAAGCTAGCCCCGGTCTCCCCTAATTGAAAAAAATTATTTTCCAAATGCAAAGACTTTAAAAAAATAAGGCACACTACGTTAAAATATATTTGTCTTTGTGATAGTGGACAATTTGTGAAATAACACTCAATGCAAAAATATTATTTAAATGAAATTTAAATATTAATGACTCGCTCCTTTGAATCCTTTACATGGTACGTAAATTTGTAATTACTTAAATATAATATTGTATTAAAAGTGACTTAATATTTTAACTTCAATAAAAAACAAATGTATTTTAGTAAACTTGATTTTACTTTTTTTACCAATACTTTGAATGCATATACCCTAAATACATGCATGTTTGTTAAGTAACACAGTTTGTTGTATAGCCATAAATATTGATGAATAAAAATTTAGTACAGTATCAAAGGCCTTAAATATCGTTAAAAATATACAAAATATCTTGATAAGTAGTGCTTACTGGAAACTTTTATGAAACTCTGATTAATAGATGCTTTCTTGGTGATTAAAAACAAATGTATATTTAATATGCATATAATATGTATACATATTTAAATAATTTATAATGTATATCAAATGTATATTTAAATATCAATATCAGTGACTAAGTTTAAAAGTTGACAATTTCGTAGTTAAAACTATTTACTTTCAATTGCCAAAGATGAAATATAGGACAATGAAAGTGTTGCGATGGGTCCGAATATCCGAAAGAGCTATTTTGTGTTTTCTACGCGTTTTCGAAGATGCTGATTATGAAAGTGTTTTTTTTCCGCAATGTTCCGTCTGTTAGACTTGCCTGTCTGTTCGTCTGTCTGTCTAAACCACTCTACAGTTCGAACTATGATATCTATAGACTACAAATTTGGTACACGAGTTTCTAGTACCAGTTGGACGTCATAATAAGGTTGTCGAGAAAATCGCACATGCGCAAAGGGTAACTGTCATAAAACTTTTTAGGTTTAAAATTTATTGAAATTATCTTATAGAGTACATAATTCCTTTATTTTTTTGTGGTGATTGAAAATCGTGTGGTGTTACACACCCTTACTGTTATTAAATGTAGAGATGAAGAAATAATTTGGTAAGCAATCACCATGGGAATTTAAAGAACGTTAAAAAGGATTTTGAAATAATCAATATTGTATATGTCTAAGTTTGATCTTAGACATATACAATATAAATAAAATAACACCTTTCCAAAACCTAACTTCAACTTATAATATATCATAAACCAAACAAAAATAAAGCTATACCGACTCTTTAAGGATTTCAGATATAGAATATGAGGAATAAAATGTGAGTTCGAGAGAAAAAAACTAAGAGAAATCTTTTTCGATTTCTTATAGAACAAAACTGACGTGTCTTTGTACACGTTTTTTCGAAATCCCGAAAGATCAGAAGAATACTTCGCGCTCGTAATCTGAGGAATGGACTTAAGCGAATAAAAACATTAATCTCGGAGCTGAGATGTTTTTTTCCTTCCTCATCTTTTCCGTCAAAAAAAAAACTTTTATTCTATCCAGAAACAGACCGAAGAAAATCCCCAACATCAATCTTGTGTTAAACTTTCTCTTGTGCTGGCAACAGTTCGGTGGTGGACAATCTCTTTTTCGTCTGAAAACAAACAATGAAAAAGTTCTTATTGCAAATGTTATAAGTTTCTATTTTCATTTGATTTATGTACATCCAACTACTTTTTAAATGTTTATCTTTGGCTTTTTATTTTTTAGTAATCCCTCTCTTTACTCTGACCAAACAATTTGCTCAACAATGATAGCATAATTCATTCTCTAACATTGAAAGAAATGCACTAGTAAATCTATTGTACAAAAACTATAAATTTAAGGAAAATATAACGACAATAACGGACGGGCAAGACAGATGTATACAAGGTTAAAAACAATCTCATTTTAATATATTGATTGTATAGTTTTCTTTGAGGCTCCGTGGCGCAGTGGCAGTGCTTTGCATTGCCGTGCCACAGGTCCGGAGTTCGAATCTCGGATTGGGCGGGGTTCACTCAACCTTTCATCACTTAATTGGGTCGATAAAATGAGGACCAGGCTTGCTTGGGAACTAAACACTGGGGGTACCGCGTGAGGCCGGCCACCTAACAAACCGGGACATATGCCTAGCATCCCAGAGCCCTTGGTCACGAAAGCTGAATTGGGAACGGCAGGCCTTGGCCTAGTAATGAGCTATTGCGCCGATAATTTTAGTTTTAGTTGTATAGTTTTCTCATGTATTTTATGCTAAATTTTAAGCATTTCTCTTAAGAAAAGTTTCAAATGAATGTCTCAAACTCAAAAACACATTTAAATATGAAAAACTAAAAATGAATATTAATGTATCAGTGCCAAAAGATATTTTAAAGTCAGTAATGAAAGTAAAGATTTGTTGAAATTATTCGAAAAAGTTAACTGCATCGCTTTCCATTTATGTCTGTATCTCCAAACTAAAGTTTGTGAATAACTGAAGGTAAAAAGAGTTTTTTTCTGAAGCACCATTTGAGGATTGCAAGCTAAGGTGTTCAAATTATAAAGCTTGTGTAAATACACATAGGAAACGTGACTCAGTTGCACTATGTTCATTTAACGTTAAATTCTGGCAGTTTGTAATACAAAGAAACATTAAATTTTAACAAAAGTAAATGGCAGATTTTATCATTGTACTAGTTTAAACCAAAATTTAGTGCAGATAAGAAATAACCATTTGTAACTAAATATAAAATAAATAAACCATTATTTTAAAGTTCTTTTTAAATAGGTGGATAACGATTAGGCAAGGGAGATTTAAAATTCATCAAAGACATTTGCTCACGAAACCTTGCTTCATTGCAGCGTTCTTATTGATTTTGTTTATCTACCACTTTAAAACGTAGTTTATAAAATGAAATGTTCTTATTTGTAATTTTTTAACATTCATTAAAAAAAAAGTCCCGCTAGTCTTGATAAAAAAAAATAGTGTATGTTAAAATATTAATGAAAAAGAATAACAAAAAGTACTTATGAGGAAATATTTTAATGAATTTCTCTGAAACAGGTTCAAAGAAAGAAACTAATAAATGGGGAAAATAGAGGTCCACTTCAATGCAGCATTGAGTAAACAGTCCGTCCACAATTTCTTTTCCGGGCTTATTTATCTTTTTGCCAATCGGTGAACGCACAGCGAAAGATAAAATAAGGGAGCGTGGGTTTGTTTTTCCTGCCTATTTCTCTAGGAGTGGATTCGTTAGGCGGCCTAGGAACTTTTTATATCACGTACTTAGTATCCTAGTGAATGACCACCAAATTAGGCAAAACATGTGGCTTACTTCGAGTGAAGATGGGAAAAGAACTGGTTTCGAACACTGCCGATGTGCATATCCCTGCTTTAGAGAACGGCTAAGTTGGGGGTTTTCTAGCTTTATCGACAAGCACTTGAACTAAGGATGAAAGAAGGGTTATTTTTGTCAAGGGGAGATTTCAGACAGTTTGCCTATGCCTAACCAGAGAAGAAAAACTGTAATGCACATGGTTATTGAAAAAAAATGAAAAATAAATATTAATGTTCGATTGAAAAACAGTTAAAGTAAAAATATATTATTACTTTTGCGAGTTATGTTTTTAGTCAGTTCACTATACCCTTCCAATATTTCTTCAAAAGCCTTCCGTTATTATATTATCAAGATTTAGTCGCGTGAATAAATAGATATTCTTTTAAGATCCAAGCAAAAGAATTGGCTTGTTTTAGGTGACGTATTTCCTTCCAGCTTTCGATGCTTTCAAGCAATACTAAAAATACTGATGTAAGATAACTTTGGATCTTTAAATTTGAAAACATGATAAAGTAAGTGTTTAAGAAACAAAATAAATAATTGGACTTATTGTAGAGGACAGTAGATAATTTAATAATACAATACATTTAACCCCTTTATGATCTATATATATACAACCTTAACTATCTAAAATATTCTATTGTTTGTTCAAATTCTCAATTCTCATTTCATTTTACTGTAAACTACAATAAATATATTCTAATTCCAAACACATCTCTCTAAAGCGATTCATCAAACTTATAATCCATTCAGAAACAATTCATTCAGCCATTTATATATTAAAATCCTAACAATAAGCATACAATTCATCAAAGTACACATAATTAATAACAACTAATTTCAATTAATTATCCCATCCAGTTAAGTAGATGGTCATTCTAATTAACGGTAAACTGCATTCTACACCAAAAGTAATCAATTCATTTATGATCAACCTATTGGAAAGGCGCCTCCCATGGCACCGCTTGCGTTAACGATTGCTACAAATTGAAGGTACGTTGAATACGATTCAGATATATCAAAGCCTTAGTAAGAAAAAGGCCTATAATTAATATTATAACATGGAGAAAATGATATTTTTCTACTAAGTAGATATATTAGTTTTGGGAAGTTTGAAGATGAAATTCAAGATGACAAAGAAATATTGGGTTTTTTTCTGTTTACTTGTTTTTTTATCTTCTGAATTCAAAAGAAGTGTGTTTTGATTTGTTGGTTAGTTGCTTAAAAGAATAATTATTGGTAACGAGCAAATAAATACCCGTTCTCCGTACGGACTAAAAAAAGCTGTAATCGATCCAAGTATATGTACTATTTAATCCATTCTAGGATAATAAACTTATGTTATTGTTTCCGCTCATTATAAAGTATAAAATTATGTTACTTATAATACCTTAAAAATCAAAAATAATATAAATACGCTATAAAATGCACGCATAAAAGTCATCGTAATTTGTCATAAACATATAAAACCTTTTAGCTCATTTGGCGCGTTTTTGGAAAGAATTTGACGAGAAAAGAGATATAGCTACAAACACTCTTATTATACAGCTCTAACACAATGGCCTTCGAACAACAAACCAGCTTATATTTTTTAAAATGATTATTCGGCGCGTTTAGGTAGGAATTTGGCGAGTTTGGCAACATATTGGGCGAAAAAGTGAAAACAAAACCCTAATATGTAGCTCTAGTACGATGGCCTTGAACAACCATCATAGTTATAATTCACGGAAATAGCTTAAATATGCATATTTGCAATCAACAGAATCATCAATGAAGAAATCATCACCTAAACCCACAATAAAATCCTAGAATGGAGACTGAACGGAATTATGTAACTTAAAACATGTTAATTATTTTTCAAATAATGAATTTAGTTTCTGAAGGTAATGGTAACCGAATGAAATAAACATTTTCAATTTTAATTATTTTCGTTAAAAGTTTTATTTAATTTTTTCAGCAGATGGCATCAGGAAAGTAAAAAAATGATCGGATTTAGGTCAAAGTGGTGTAGTTCTTTCAGAACATTCGAATTTTCTCTAAAAATAGAACATTTTGAAACCTGAAAGTTTAAAAAACATAATCTAAGTATGAACTACGCATTTGTGCCAAGTTACGAGTCAAACAAATGTCTAGTTTAAGAGTCTATATATGGAACATACCCACAAACACATAAAACATCATTTTAGCTTCCACACTACGTTTATAACGTAAAAAGTGGAAGGTATTATAATCGTTCAGTCCGTCTGTCTGTCTGTCCGTCACCCACTTTCATAGAGCGAACTACAAATGCTACGGATATGTGTGATACGTCAAAAAATTCAGCGCATCGAAATTAGAATACATTGAAAATTTCAGAAAAGAATTCGAATTCGAAGTACTTCAATTATTTAAAAAAACTGCAAAATTCAATGCTCATTTAAAAAGCATAGGAAGCCATTTTTATTAGAATTTAATCACCATTGCCATTCGCAACAATCGCTCGAGAAACTTTAATTCTTTTAGACAATAAATTAAAATAAATTTATTTTTGCGACATCGGTCAGTTTGAAATGACGTCAATATATTTCACTACAAGATTCTTTGTACGTTGATATGAAATGTTTTCATTCTATTTCAAAGCGAGGAATATTATATATTTATTCTTTGAAATATAAATTAGTTTTTGCAAACGATAAGTAATAATTATTGAATTTTCGAAATAAAATAAATGAAACTAGCCAAATTTAGCATATAAATGTTTAATATAGAATTAATGCTGTGTTTAGCGCCTTTTTATTTATTCAATCTTTTCACTGTTGCCATTTCGTCAAACGTACGAGAAACTTTATTTAAAATAAAAATAAAACTCTTGAAAGAATCTTTGATTTATGATATATAATTTAGTTTGGATTGTTGTAATATCACAATAGAGTTTTTTTTATGGTTCATTATATATGTATGAGGAAGGATGCATAGAGAATTCTAACTTTAAATAAAAAAAATAAGCGAAAGTTCGATTTTATTTTAAAAGCATCAATTTTACTAATTATTTATTATTTTCTTTTTCGAAAGAAAGTTAATGAATGCTGAATTTGACGTATCATATTTTTCGTAGCATTTGTAGTTTGGCATAAAAATGGTGACAGACAGACGGATGGAACGATTATAATACCTTCCACTATTTTACGTTATAAAGTTGTGGAAGCTAAAAAGTGAAGGATTATAATTCGTTCAGGGTTCCGTCCGTTGTTGTCACCACTTTCAAAGAACGAACGAACAAGTGCATGAAACAAGTTGGTATACGTCATTTTGAAGCAAAAATAGGCTATATTACATCCCAAATTTCATTAAAAAAAATTAAGTTAGAAGTTATTAATAATTGAAATAACTAAAAAATTCATCTACATGAAATAACAGAATGCCATTTTCATTCAATTTTTCACTTGCCATTTTGTCAAACGTAGAGAAATTTTATTTAAAATAAAAATAAAACCTGAATATATCATTTGATTCAGTTGGATTGATGTCATACACAAACATTTTTTTGATGGTCATTATATTATAGAAAGATGCATAGCATCTAACTTGAATAAATATGCAAGTTCGCTTTATTCTTAAAGCATCAATTTTACTAATTATTTATTTTTCTCTTTTTCGAAAGAAAATTAATGAATATGGGAAGTTGTGGCGACTAAAATATAATTATTACAAAAAAGTTTCATCATTATTCTTCGAATTTCAAACAAATTCAGCAAACGATAATGAGTAATTATTAATTTGCGAAAGAAGATTAATGAAAATAGTTAATTTTGGCGTTTAAAAGTTTGAATTAGAAATAAATTATAAGCTGAAGGCCCTGTTTGGCAAATTTTTTTCAGAGGTGTATAAATAGTGTGTTTTTTGTTGAGTACAAATACTGTGTGGAAGCGGTTTAAGTGACAGATTCTGTAACAAACCTACTTGTTTATTGTTATAGATACTGTGAGAAATATTTAAAACTTAAAAATATTTATTAAAATGCGGTACACCAATGTAGTTAAAAATGTAAATGAATTGAATCAATAATAATATCTCTACAATAAATAAGATGCTTGTGATTACTCACATGTTTTTTTATATAACTTTTTGATCTTAAATAAAGTAACCAGTTACTGATAAAAATAAAACTATAACATTTGATACAGTGCGGCATTTATTCAAACAAACTAATATTTTTTTCTGGTTTAGTTAAAATAACATAGCACTAGATCTAGGCAGTTATGCACTTGGGCTGTTGGTGAGTGGCATTGTAATATTGAATGCGGTCAAGTGACGAAGCCAACACCTGAAATCTTTTAGTGAGATACTTGGTGAGAAGCAGGACTTTTTATCACGGAAGGATTAATGGTGGGTTGTTATCTTGCACGATTCGTTTATAGAATAATTTGGGTGAGAATAAAACCACCGAAAATAACTTCTGTGGCAGGACGCTTTAACCCACTGACCTCCTTCGAACTTCAATACAAAAAATCCTAATTGATGATTACGAACCGAAAATAACTATTCTCAACTAAATAACTGTACTTTATCCTCGCATTTCTGTGTCTATCGCCCCATGACATGTTTAATCAAGTGTAGAATCAATTCAAACGTCAATGTGCGGATGAATACATTAATCACGAAAATATAGCGGGAATATAACAGTTCGATACTGGGCTGGGGAGCCCAGTCGGTTAGGCATCCGCCTAGCATGCGAAAGGTCCCAGGTTCGGGTCCGGGCATCGCCAAAAAAATTGCCGACCTATAAACGGCCCTTGCAGTCGACACTGTCCGACGAATAATTCCCCGTGTTGAGGGTGTGCACGTTAAATATCTTTCAAAGTCCCAACGCTGCGTACGATGTCGCCCTTAGGTTGCGTTGGGTGCCTACTCAGTGTCGGCTCGTCACTTGACTGTGGTTCTAAAATACGACGCCCGTCGCCAATAGCCCTCGTGTAGCTCTAGTGCGACGATAATTCGAACTAAACTAAACAGTTCGATACTCTTCACGTATACACCTCAAGAGTTTTTAATAACGGTAGGTTGAGCTCTGGCGTCCAAACAACATTTTAGCAAGGCGTCGTTTGTGACTAAGCACACAAGCCTGAAAATATATGTCAACCAACCAACGCAAGGCGTCGAGGTGGTTTGGCGTATTTTGAAGATGGTACAGGCTGGGGGGAAAAATGATCCACCCTTCGTTTTTCGGCTGCTATTGGTCAACGAATTTTGTAAAAGGTGTCATTTTTTTGGAAATAGCGTTAGGAATTGAGAACTGGCAAAACAAATTGTATAAAGGGTCGTCTACATATTAAATTGAGTACCAACTTTGAAAATTCCAATAGCAACATCCAATTTTTTTTAAACAAAAATGTTTATCATCTTCAAAATACCCCAGATCCAAAAGAAAATTTATTAATTTGCTTTATTTGTTGATATATAAGCATTCAAAGTTGAACGCCCATAATGTTAAAAAAGTTTCATAAACTTTTATTCATACCTCCACAAATAAAATGAATTAAACCAATTTTTTTTCATTATATACTTCTTAATCTTCCAAAAACAAATCACACAAGTTTTTTCATCAATTTTTCATTATTATTTTTTTTTATTTAAATTTAAATAAGAAAAAATAAAACATGAATAGCAACCTCAAATTTTTGTAACATAAATCGATAAAGTAGATCAAGTAGAACCAAAATCCCGAATTTTTTAATTCAACAACAATTATTTACTGAGTTATTGTAAAAATACCGAGAAAAACGAATTTTAGGGACCATGTAAAAAATTACTTAGCAAATAGGATCCTAACTTGCATTATCGTTTGGTGGTTGAAAAGCGTTTTTGGTAAATGTTTATTCAAATTATTGATGTCTGTCAAATGTCTAAAAATCTTTTCTTGTTTCAAGTGCATACAATGTATTTTGTTTGTATAATTAACATTAAATTATATCGATTACTATGTTTTTGAATGTATGTTATTTCCAATACAATTTCAAAAAGTGTGTTTTATAGTAAAAATTAACAACCCTAAAATATTATTGGAATTCGGTGTTTAGCATATTTTATTGTTACCATATTGATTATTTAAAATGATTAGTGCCCACTGCCTTGGTTAAAAATCATTGCCAAATCATTCTGCGTAATTTTATTTTGCTTTCCTTAAATATCGTGTTAAGATCGTAACTCTCGTTTTGTAATATGTGGTTTATATTACCGATAAAGTGAGCCGGGGTTCCGGACACAATTCCGAAAGCCAAAATACCGACAAGCCAGAATCTCGAACGCCGAAAACCCGAAAGGCCATAATCCCGACATAGACGAAATCCCGAATGGGTCGAAATCCCGAAAAAATAGATGTTTGTCCATTTCTCGATTTAAAAAAGTATATATATTAGAGATTACTTATTTAATTATGTACTTATTTAGTTAGTTATTTAGTCAGTCCGTTAGTCAGTCTGTCGGTTAGTTAGTCAGTCGGTTAGTTAGTCAGTCGGTTAGTTAGTCAGTCGGTTAGTTAGTCGGTCGGTTAGTCAGTCAGTCAGTCAATCAATCAGTCAATCAATCAATCAATCAATTAGCCAGTCAGCCAGTCAGCCAGTTCACTTACTAACTAATTGACAGTAAGTTAGACTAAGTTAATCAGTCTGGAGTAACTAACGGAGTGACTAACTAACGGACTGACTAACTAACTCACTGACTAACTGACTGACTGTCTGACTAACAGACTAACTGACTGTCTGACTTACAGACTAACTGTCTAACTAACAGACTAAACTGTCTAACTAACAGACTAACTGACTGACTAACAGAGTAACTAACTGACTAACTAACTGACTAACTAACTGATTAAATAACTAACTGACTAAATAAATAATCTCTAATATTTAAGAAAAAATATCTCTATATTAAAAAATCTCTATAGTAAAAAAATCGAAAAATGGACAAAAATCTATTTTCGGGATTTCGACCCATTCGGGATTTTGACTCATTCGGGATTTCGGCTGTCGGGATATGTCCCAGACCCAGTGCGCCGAATTTTAAACAAACTTTTTGTAGCAATATGAATGAAACAAAAATTTGCATAAAATGTAAAACATAAATGTAATAATCATGTTTGTCTATCTGATTGTAACTAATCGCATTTGAAAATCTGTTCGTTATAAATAATCGTATGTGTGACTTAATTTAAAATTAAAACTTTTTCTCGTCTACCCTTTATTTTATTTCTGAATTTTAATATCTAAAATTTAAAAAAAAGGGTAAAAACATAAAAAAAAATCACATTATTAGTGAAAAAGGTTTAATTCTAGCATCCTTTGGCGAGATTATGGTAACCCTTTTGTTAGCTTGTCGTTTCGAAAAGACACCCTAAATATCAATTTGGGGATTTCCCCCTAAACGAGTTCAAAATTAATGCTTTAATATCTCAGCAAATAATGCAAAATGAATAATTCTTTTTTATACCTGGGGTATTTTGAAGGTGCTGAACATTTTTATTTAAAAAAAACTGGGTGTTGCCATTGGAATTTTCAAAGTTGGTACTCATTTTAATATGTTGACGACCCCTTATATAATTTTGGTTGCCAGTTTTCTATTCCTTATGCTAATTCCTGAAAAATGACACCTTTCACAAAATTCCTTGACCAATAGCAGCCGAAAAACGAAGGGTGGGTCGTTTTTTCCCCCCCAGCTGTACATTGTAAAATGATTGCATAATGTACCAGGTTTATTACATTTTATAGGTAGTTGCATTGATAGTAAAAGGGCAATATATTTTCAGCTATAGTAACGGAGTTATAAGCGTTAGACCAAGTTTTTTTTCGTGTTTTATGTACCAATTATTCTAACACTAAACATAAACTTTGAAATTTTATAAATAATGAGTTTTTATGGATATTACATTTTTTTAATTTGGAAATGATTTTGAGATCACAGCTGCGAAAAAAATCTAATTCTGGTTTTCTAAATAAATATGAGATTTTCAAAAAAATAATTTTAAATTATATACAGCGAAAACAACCATTTGATTTCCTATTTTCAGGACGATCGAGAGGTTAAGACAAAACTTATTATGAAAAGGTTTTTAGCCATCAGAGGCAGCGATAAGTTCTCAAAGGTACTTTATTTTTAACTTATTTTTATTCGTACTTTTTTTCATTTTTCCGCCCAACCAAATGTTTTCACTAACTCTCGGTTGTCATCAAGTGGAACCGGGTTCAAATCACATATATTATTGACCATTACTGCTCTAAACAACTTTGAATGTGTTTAAATACATATTGACAAACATACGCCGCCCTTTGAACACAACGCAAACGGGAAATAGCCTAAATAGCCGCTCCAAATTATAGTAAAATTAGATAAACTGTGACACTAACTAACCATAAGACATTGATTGTGTTTATCTCCCTTCGTTAATTTACCGTCCTGTCAACATGCATATTTGATATAGAAAAAGATAAATTTAGCTAAGATGATAAAATGTCTTGGAATATATCTCTGCTCAAGTATAAAAAGGAGCAAAATCTAGTGTTATACTATGCTACTTTGGCCCTTTTTATACTAACGAACAAATATAAATGTTATTCCATGGACGAAATTACTTCTTTCTAGTTTGGGTAAAATGTGTAACTATGATATATTTTTCTGTCATTGTTTATCAGAATGGATACAAAGTATAGATTTTTTTTGTCAACCAAATTATTGGACGAAAATTTTGTTGTTATTGTTATACAATTGGAAATATTTGTTTTTATATTATTAGAGAATAGCCTCAATGTAATATAAAACAAGAAGTCATAAAGAACTAAAATAGCCTACTTTCCTGTTACTTAAATACTTACTGAAGTTCTAATCGGAAAAAAAAAACTAGGTTCCTAAAGTAAATATCATCACAGCCGTTTCTACACTAGATTTATACACATTAGAAAAAAAAACGAACAGCAAAAAGCACCCACAGCACCCAGCTATAATTTAAACTTCTAAAAGCCAAAATCAACTATTTTCCTTAATATTCTTTCGTAAATTAATTAAATATTATTTATCATCTGCTCGTGATTTATTTGTAGTTCGAAGAATAATTAAATATTTATTAATAACAAAAGTAATGAAACTACTCCGAACTGCATTAAAAAATAAGAAATGTAAATTAAAACTAAGCATAATTGCATGCAAAAGTATGCCTTGCCGCTTTCTTGGTAGATAATTAATGAATAATCAAGAATCAAATTGTGATACATTTATGACGTCATTCCAAACTGATTCATGAAAATATATTTTGCTTCAAATATGTTTAAATAAAGTTTCTCATGCCATTGTTGATTTGGCAACAGTGATTTAAATGACTCAAAATTAAATTTCAATGCTAATTCAATGGAAATTCGCCGAAAGATAGTAGATTTATGTCCTTCCGGACGTACAGACAGACGGACAAAAAGTATGAAAGTTGGGTATCTGAGGTCATAGCTTTCTAACAAAAAAGAATTTTTAAGATCCGATGATTAGAACCGATTTGGAAGGGGGGTACAAACAGACAGACAAACGGACAGACAGGCGGACAGACAGGCGGACAGACAGGCGGACAGACAGACGGACAGACAGACGAACAGACAGACAGATGGACAGACAGACAGTTGGACAGACAGACAGTTGGACATCAACCGCATTTCAATACCTACAGTGATTTAAATGACTCAAAATTGAATTTCAATGCTAATTCAATGGGAAATTCGCCGACAGATAGTAGATTTATGTCCGTCCGGACGTACAGACAGACGGACAAAAAGTATGAAAGTTGGTATCTGAGGTCATAGCTTTCTAACAAAAAAAGAATTTTTAAGATCCGATGATTAGAACCGATTTTGGAAGGGGGTACAGACAGACAGACAAACGGACAGACAGGCGGACAGACAGGCGGACAGACATACGAACAGACAGACATACGAACAGACAGACAGATGGACAGACAGACAGATGGACATCGACCGCATTTCAATACCTACAGTGATTTAAATGACTCAAAATTGAATTTCAATGCTAATTCAATGGGAAATTCGCCGACAGATAGTAGATTTATGTCCGTCCGGACGTACAGACAGGCGGACAAAAAGTATGAAAGTTGGGTATCTGAGGTTATAGCTTTCTAACAAAAAAAGAATTTTTAAGATCCGATGATTAGAACCGATTTTGGAAGGGGGGTACGGACGGACAGACGGACAGACAGACAGACAGACAGACAGACAGACGGACAGACGGACAGACGGACAGACGGACAGACGGACATCGACCGCATGTCAATACCTACTTTTTCATTTTTTTAATTCTTTCGAATTAAAAAAAGAAAAGTAGGCTAAAAAAGCTATTGGCCATTAATTTGATAAGAAAAGCTCATCAACAAGAAATGAAATTATTCATTCTATCTGAATAATTTAATATGATAAACTATGTATCTAATAAAAGTTAGTCGAAGAAAATTCTATGCATTTGCTGCAATATCAATATACAACTTCAAATCTTTCCGCAAATCAAATTCACTTAATAAGGGAACTACTTGATTGAAAACTATAAGGGAAAAAACGTAAGAATGGTTTTCTCTTCCGTCGTAGGGGGCTGGGGAGCCCAGTCGGTTAAGCATTCGCCTTGCATGCGGAAGGTCCCAGGTTCGGGTCCGGGTATCGCCAAAATAACTGCCGACCTATAAACCGCCCGTGCAGCCAAAAATGCCCGACGAATAATACCCCGTGTAGAGGGAGTTCACGTTAAATATGCTCCAAAGGC
Source organism: Oedothorax gibbosus (assembly GCA_019343175.1). NCBI lineage: Eukaryota > Metazoa > Arthropoda > Arachnida > Araneae > Linyphiidae > Oedothorax > Oedothorax gibbosus. The sequence goes on from JAFNEN010000273.1 coordinate 882,904, forward strand.
CCAACGCTGCGTACGATGTCCCTCTTAACGGTTGCGTTGGGTGCCTAATCAGGTATCGACGGGTACTACGACGCTATTGGCGACGGGTACTACGACGCTATTGGCGACGGGTACTACGACGCCCGTCGCCAATAGCCCTCGTGTAGCTCCAGTGCGACGATAATTCAAACTAAACTAAACTCTTCCGTCGCATGTGAAAGACCCAATTGATTTAACATGCCACTGCTACCATTCGACACTGTAAGTATACGGCGAATTTACCGGAATTGTTGCAGGTGAAACGAGCTTTAATCTTTATTAAAATCCAATATACGTCCATTAACTTTTCTTAAAGATAAAAAGAATAGTCTTCCTAAAAATATCGATGAGCCATGTTTTTAACACTTCCATTATATCAGTATAAAGTATCTAATTTATACAATAAAGGGAAAATGCCTATTAAAGAAATAATCGATAGTTATTACTATTGTATATTATTTTCAAAACCTTGTTCTTTTGTCGGGAAAATTGTTTAAAAAGCAGATCTCTTAAAATGAATTCGTTTAAGAAAAAATAAGGTCTTTATCTTTCTAAATGTAAAATGAAAGTAAAAGCTATCTGATCTTTAACTAGTTTTCATGGTTTTAATCTGTTTTAATGGATGTTTATTTAATGTTTAATGGACGTTATAAAAAAAGTTATTTGTTCTAAAATGTGTTCTTCGAATTAAGAATCTATAAAACCTTTATCAACAATTTATTTATGTCACATATATTCACTACTCTCATATCCATTTCTCTCTAGACAAGTAAAATCTGTAGCCACTAATATACCCGTGAAAACAGACTTTTTTCCTGTTTGGATTTCCTGTAATATAACAGGAATTTTTTTACTTTCTACCGAATACTAAATTCTAACATTGTAAACATAGATAGCAAAGATTCTTAATACATAAATTATTTAAAATGTATACTCATCTAATATATTGCGTTGCGCTACAAAGTTCCTAGATAATTTGCTGTCAAGTTGATTAAAGTTTAAAAATCTTGAATCAAATAATATACAACCGATTCAATGCCCTATATTTATGTCGAATAAGCGAAAGTAAATGGCTTTTTTGCATTATGCGAATTTAAACACTGAAAAATATCGAAATAGCTATAAATCATTCGACTTTTAAATAGAGGAAATCGTAAAGTCTGTTTTACGAGCATAAAAATATTTGCCGCAAAACTAAAAGTACTATGGAAATAAAATACCGACGATTTTAAAATTCCTTAACTTTGAAAGCTTTTCGAAAAGCAATAAAATGAAAGAATGCTATAGTATAGCGTGAAACAGTTTTTATAGCTTCTATGGTCAGTGAATTTGCCTAAAAAATAAGAATATTTTTATAATACAGAATAAGTTTGCTTTTCAAGTAATAAAGAAAGTGACCGAATTCTTAAGATACAATTTCAAAAATCAAATTTTATTTATTCAACCCTGCATTACGAAAGACGTCTTCACTGAATATATATAAGGAGAAAAATCCCCCAAACACTTACTGTCTTTTCGAAAGTAAAAAGAATCATACCAGAAAAATGAATCTAGTAGCACTATTTTCTTTCATACTTATGTCTTTAGTAGCTCTTAGTAGTGACGCAACACCATCTAACAAGACCGAAAAGCAGCAACGAGACGGACGATTGTATAACGGCATAGGATTTGGAATTCTCAAGAAAATAGATAATGGCCCTCCTTCCTCAGAAGACCCGGCTGACACTTTCGACAACTTTCCGACATCATTTGCCGACTTCAACAACAAAGGATACTACTTCAACTCAAAAGGACACTACTTCAACTCAAAAGGTGCACCCAGGAAAGGAAACAACTTCAAAGGATATGCTGGCACTTCAGACTTTTCAGCACCGTGGATGTTACCCGCAGACACAGTGTCCGATCTGAAATTGATGCAAGAACTTGAGGGCGCTAAACCTCAAGGACTTCTCGAACAAATGTTGAACGGACGCAATGACGTCATTCTTGCCCTACTTATCCCGTTTTCCGTCTTCCTGGCAGCTGTCTTGCCATCCATCTTCAACTACTCCATTAAAAATGGTTTTATGAACCTACCGACTATCACTACAACTGCAACTGGAAATAGAGGTAGAGGACTGCTTGACCCTGCAGTTGTACTTCACGTATTGGAAGCCATCGAGAAGTTAAGTAAAAACAATTGAAGAAAATAACTCATTTCTTATCTTTAATCTATAAAGATATATTTTAAGAAAAATAGCTAATCCTGAACTTACAATCCTGAAATGCAAATTAGTAGCAGTAGATTAAAAAAAAAAGGCACAGAAGTGTGTTTGTAAATAATTCATTGTCAGTTGAATTTTCATTTATTGCATGTATATGTATAATGCGTTTTATTGAAGAGTTTATAATCATTGGAAAAGAGAAAACTGCTCAAGTGCTAAACCTACAGATTCTTAAAAGAGTAAAACGTTCTTGTATTGTTGGATATACTTCTGTGATTCAAAACTGTAGCCATAGAAAAGTTTCATAAATTCTTCTTAAAAATGCATTGCCGAGTACATTTTATTTGCCATCATAACACCAATGTTTCTACAACCTATTTAATTGGAGATAATACGATTGTTTACTTTTTAACCTCTATTAAATAGCTTTTGATATTATTCGAATCTCCATGCATCAACTCATTAAATTGTATATTATATTTATTTTATTATTAGATCTGAATCTTAGAAGCAAAATAAAAAATTTCATTTTTAGTGTGATACATGTGTTTTATTATTTGCTAGTTAAAAGCACCTGCTTTACTGAGACTTGTTAAATCCTTTCCAACCAGTTACTAAACTTAACATTTTTACCCTATTTATTTTATACTTATTTTTATAGCTTATATTTATACCTGATAAAGAAATATATAAGGAATAAAAGTATTGAAATGGGGTAAATATCCGAAATGGATATTTTGTGCTTTTTATACGTTTTCATTTTTTGAAGGATGCCGATTTTAAAAAAGTGGTTTTTGAACATTCGTCCATCTATTAGTCTGACACCACTCTACACGGCTACAACTTTAAAAAAGCTACGGACTTCAAATTTGTTATACGAGTTCCTAGTACATGTCGAAAATCATAGTGGGGTTTCTGGAAAATTGAGCATGCTGAAAGTGTAGCTACCATAGAACTTTGGTATACCTTTTGCACACCTGCGACTTTTTTCGAAAATCTTACTATGACGTACAACAGGTACAAGGAACTCGTGTACCAAATTTGAAGTCCGTAGCTTTTTTAGTTCGAGCTGTAGAGTGGTTTCAGGCAGACAGACGGACCAATGTTCAAAAGCTTTATCGGAATCAGCACAAATCTCCATTTCGGATTTTCGACTCCATCGAAATAGTATTTTCATTACATTATAATTCATATTAGGTAATTGAAAGTAAACATGCCAGAAATCTCCGTTACACCTACTTTTTTTGTACAAAAATCATCCACAAAAAATGTCATCCTCTTAGCGTTATAGCTATAAGGCCAAAATCTTGGAAAACTAAAATAAATTCTGATGTCGATAAAAACAAATTTTGTATTTTCAGTTAGGAAATCGTCGATACAAGAGACTTCCTCGAACCTCCGTGATCAAAATATCAAGACTATCCCAACTGATATCAAATGCCACATCGATTGCAACGAAGAACCAAAAAGTTATCAGAAAATAGAATACATTTTAAGGCTACTCTAGATTCGAATTGATCTAGTTGCGCCGTGGATAAATTTATTCTCTCAAGAGACCCCAGATAAGAGTGGAAAATGCTGTGTTGAGTTTATGGCCCCGGATGAATATATCTATCAGACAGACTACATCGGGTGTAGGGATGGCAAAGTACGTTTATCATTTCCAAAGAAAAAAAGGAATGCATTTTATTGTAAGGTTTATCTGATGGAAAGTCAAGCACTTTTAATTTGGATTTAACAATGAATGCATTCAAATGGAAAAATTATACGTATTAAAGAATTTAAATATACCGAAGCTTTAGTATTTAAATTTATGCTGCTAATTAACTTTATAAGAGCAAAACATGTTTCGTATCAAAACACTTTTTCCGCACGCAAAAATCTCAATAGGCAGAAGATAATTTCCAGAACAACCAAGATTTATAACTACTATTTTCGATTTTCAATATACTGTATAATATGCCCCAAGAGCACCAAGTTACTTCCGAATTAAAAAATTTGAGTAGGTATACATCACATTCTAGCTATTCTGGCAGTAGACTTTATAACTTTGAACAGCGTTGTAGTAACAAAACGCAAGCTTGTGAGGTATTTCTTTGCATAACACCAACTATTACTTGCATGTATAAATTTTTTATAACAAGAAAATTGAAACAACTAATGTATTTAATAAATCGGGGGCAAATATGTTAGATAAAATAGCAGTTACGTTCTGTAACCTGTATCTTAAAAATGTTAAATTTACTAAAGAATAATAATTTAACATTGTTGGAAAATTAAGTTCTCTTAAAAAAAATCAGATTGGAAAATTTTCAATCTTTAAGTTCAACTACGAAGCTACACCAACTACTTTCAACACTAGATTATATTTGTTAATTTTAAAACACAAGTTTAATTTAGAACCCCTTCGTTAGATTTTATGAGGCACTGCCATCGCAATATAAATATAAGCTTAAGGTTAAGCAAAGTAGATGGAGGAAATTGAAAAGGCCAGGGCTCAATTTTGTACTAGAGTATCAGTTAAAATGCTGCTTAAAAGTATATAATTTTAAGCGAACTATCAAATTAGTACTTCATCCAGTCTGATTTTATTTACAAATTAAATAGTATTTGGTTACTTTTGTACACATTGTAGTTTACTTTGCGGCTCACGGGTGTTCAAAATTTGTTCCAAATAAAAACAAGTTCATAAAGAACTAAAATAGCCTACTTTCCTGTTACTTAAATACTTACTGAAGTTCTAAACGGGAAAAAAAACTAGGTTCCTAAAGTAAATATCATCAACAGCCGTTTCTACACTAGATTTATACACATTAGAAAAAAAATCGAAACACAGCACCCAGCTATAATTTAAACTTCTAAAAGCCAAAATCAACTATTTTCCTTAATATTCTTTCGTAAACTAATTAAATATTATTTATCATCTGCTCGTGATTTATTTGTAGTTCGAAGAATTAAATATTTATTAATAAAAAAAGTAATGAAACTACTCCGAACTGCATTAAAAAATGTAAATTAAAACTAAGCATAATTGCATGCAAAAGTATGCCTTGCCGCTTTCTTGGTAGATAATTAATGAATAATCAAAGAATCAAATTGTGCTACATTTTATGACGTCATTCCAAACTGATTCATGAAAATATTATTTTGCTTCAAATAAATAAAGTTTCTCATGCCATTGTTGATTTGGCAACAGTGATTTAAATGACTCAAAATTGAATTTCAAAGCTAATTCAATGGGAAATTCGCCGAAAGATATAGATTTATGTCCGTCCGGACGTAGACAGACGGACAAAAAGCATGAAAGTTGGGTATCTGAGGTCATAGCTTTCTAACAAAAGAATTTAAGATCCGATGGATAGAACCGATTTTGGAAGGGAGGTACGGACAGACAGACGGACATCGACCGCATGTCAATACCTACTTTCATTTTTTTTAATTCTTTCGAATTAAAAAAGTGGGCTAAAAATTCGTTGAACAGCCTTAGCATTACAACACTTCAAGTAGATTCGACAACCTTAAAGGAAGGAGTTGTGCTGATTTTATATTTAGGTTACGAAAAAATTGCCAGTCATAAAAATAATCTAAAAGTTGCTGTTAAAAGCCATGCAAACTAATTAAAATTCAAATCTCGAATAAAATGACCGATCCTCCACATTAAATTTGGACTAATCAGCTCGTAAAGATTTGGATATTATTCAAACTAAGAGAATAACTAAATTATTGGTATTCGAAATTTGTTTTTATTTAAACTTGAGAAATACAAAACAATTCAACAATCAACAATAAATTAAAACCAGTATCTTTAACAATCCTAATTACGTGGTTGATTTCTGCACCAAATCCTTAACACGCTTTGCGTCTTTCTTTCCTCTAATATTATGCAACCATGGATACCTTTCTGGACATTTACCGCACAACTGCAAGTACCTGATGTCTGACCGGGTGGCATCCTGCAACTTAACCCTGCAAGTTTTGGGGATATTGCAGCCTGGCATTCTGGTCCTGGGACACTTCCAACCATCGAAGGACTTGGCCATATCGGACGGGACAGGGTTTCGCATCCATTGGATAGCATCCTGCATGGTCACGAACCAAACATCGGGATAAGTTTCGAGGACATGGTCAATAAAGACATCAAGTGCAGCCACCTTGTTTTCGTCGGTCATCCAGCTAACGTGGAAGTTCAACACAAAGGGAGCCTTGTTGGTGGTGTAGTGCCGCAGGAAGTTGTAGCTCATGAACTCGAAGATGGGCTCCGGGTCTTCTGGGAAAACGCATTGGTCCATGAACACGCAGGATGAGCCAGTGTCGTCACCTGCAGCGAAGGTGTTTAGAGGAAACTCCCAGATGCCAGGGAAAGATCGAGTAGGGCAGTTTCCGGATAAGCATTTGTGAGGGTGGAGGAAGTCAAGGGTGTATGGCCAGATGGGAACTTCGGAAAGCGGTGCTGCCAGAGACGAGTCGTAATCCAAACCATAATCGTAGACCACCGACATCATGTTGTTGCCTCCGGGTTTCAAGAAAGGAGCTCGCATACCAACGATGTCTTCTCGGGACACATTAGCGAATGTATGCAAGATCTCCTTCATGCCGACAACTTCCTCGAGCCAGTCATCTGTGGAAGCAGAGAGCCAATATTCTTCTGGTTCACGCATGCTGAAATAATTATATTGTTAAGAGGGTATGCAATAAGATAGTCAAGCATTGAAACTTTAAAGTAAATAATTTCTGAATAAATGGATATAAAATTTGTTTCTATCTGCAGTCGAACTTAAGATATTTAGTTTCATGATGCTTTAACCCGCTAGTGACATCTAAAGTACATCATCAAGTACAGCTGCGAAAAAACTACGCTTTTTTGCACGTAGATATAGGTAAACAATACCGGTAACTACTAGAATACTTTCAGCCTGCCAATTCGAATATAACATTTCGTAGGGTAATCCAATTACAATAAAATGTCGGAACATATTTAACTTCTGAAGCAATTCATGACCTAAAAACAAAGGCTGATTAACGTAATGGAATCCCATTTCCTTTTGGCGCCTTACAAAAGGCCAAGAAAAACGTTACATTATACCATTTAATTATATAATTACACCTTGAATAACGAACGAAATCCATCAACTTACGTAATGGCCTCAGCTGCAATTTCATGCCCTTGCCCATAAAGCTTCTGTACGTAGTAGTAACTAGTATACTCATGCGGCACGAAGAAGGTTCCTTTTATAGGACAGCCGTTGGGATTGAGTCTGGTCTCATTCAGCAAATAACTGAAGGGTTCCGCGTTGAGGACATTGAGTGCTCCGCTAAAGGTCAGGATTATCATCTGAGGAGTTTCCTTGGGTAAAAGGTTTCCCGGGATTAGAGTACCATCTTCGCTGCAGAAGCAATCGGGAAGCTTGCAAGCAGGCGGGTAGCATCCTGGAGCAGCATTTGGGTCTGGTGTAGTGGGAGCGGGTGTTGCTGAAAGAACGGCTTGTGTTATGGTGATGTAAAGCCAAGTAAATTGTCTGGGTTTCATTTGCTTGATGGAAGCAATAACACAATATTTCAAGCGTACACATATCGACTAGGCACAATATAATTGGAAAAGCAATAACAAAGTGAAACACTTCGATATCGAGACTTCATACAGATATTTAACAAAATATACATGAATTATGGTAGCGTAAGTGAAATCCAGATAGGGAAATAAAGGATCCCACTTTCAACGATTTTCACTTCTCTAGTATAAGCACCAAAATATCGATACTCAAAAATTTAATATCCAGATTTCAATACAGATATTCATGTAACAAAATATATCTAAAAACTATTCTAGAGTAAGGAAAGTCTTAAGTTGAATGCAGTCTTCGAACCAAATTTGTTGCATTTAGCTGTTGTCATGTTTACCAATCTCATTCCCAAGCAGCCCAAGTCAAAATTAAAAAAACTTCAAAGTGGTCAGGCAATAAGAAAAGAAAGTGTTTGACTTATTAGTGCCATTTTATATGTTAAATTTTTATTGTTAAGGAAGTTACATGGGATTTTTCTATAAAGAATATTAAAATTAGGCATCAGTTCTAGAAAAAATAATTTACAAGTTGCATAAATAACTGACGATTGAATTTTTACACGATTTATTACAACTCGCACTGCTCGATATAGTCGAGAATACTTCAAAATTCTAGAAATACGCAAAATATTCCAGACTTACTTATTGCAATGGGTCCACACTGCAAGTCGCTCGTTTTGTAAACGCACAGCTTCTTGGAGTCATCGAAGTAAAGTGGGGTCGGGCACGGTGTGTCGTAAACCACGTTTCCATTACAAGTGTAGAACCGCCGGCAGTTGGTGGGATTAGCGAAAATTCCATAATCCATAGGGCATTCGAACGATCCCTTTTTCTTGAATCTATCGCTAGCCCTGTAAACTAGAAAAAAAGTTAAATTTAAGAGACAGCGGTTGCTTTGAGATATGCCATTAACCTTCCGAGTGGTCTGGAACTGGACAAAAATTTATACAATTGTATAAGTTTTCTAAAGCCCTTTAGTTTTTTTTGTTAAAACATTAATTTAAAAATTCAATCTTTTGGTTTATTTTTGAAGATTTCAAAATCCTTTACAACTGAGAATTTTAATAAAAAATTTAAAATTTTAGAATTTATTGCTAGAAAAAAAACTGGTGCATTGTTTTCAGAATACGCGGGTTTAACGCACAGAAGGTTAATCAAATTAAACTTTTCAACTAACTTTTCAAAGTTAACTTATAACTACATCTAACTAATAAGAAAGAAAAGTTACCGGCTTGAGAAACACAAACCAAGCCGGCTACGACCACCAGGACGAAAGAAACGCTACTGAATGCCATCTTTGTTAGCAGATAGCACTGGCATACCAAGAGAATTCGTTCCCTTATATTCAGTCAAAGCAGCTGAAATGGATGACGTTATTTTTTTCGTAAATTTACATAATCTACTTTCTCTACACAGTTCAGTGCATTTACATTTTTATTGAGTTGAGAATAAATTTGGTTGATTTGAATAAAGTCGTACTAAAGCGCTAGTCGTTTGGGGTGCTACACAGAAGGGAACGACAACACTGCACAAGTAGAATTTAAACCAAACACCGTAATTGTTAGTTGTTGCAACATTGTGTATGATGAGGTTGGTTATTAAATATTGGTTATTTATATGATAAAATAGATGCATAGCAAGATTGAAATTTTTCTGTGATTCGACAATGCTTTTCTATGTCGTATTACTCTGCAACAAAGTCTTCGAGCGAAAGACTACGACATATTTATATTTTTTAACCAACACCTGAGCTGTTAACCGACACATCGAGTGTACTAAATTAAGTTTAGTTTGAATTACTGAAATTTCCCTATGAAATGCACATGCCCAATTGGGTTATTTGTTAACAAAGTACATACCGAGCTAAGACCCCTTTCAACCTGCAATAGGTGACAAGACCTTGGACTAAGAATAGATTTATCTTGCACCATTAACAATTACAACGTAAAATAACTGACGACCTTTAAAGAATTGGTGCAGCTAAAAGGTCCGACGAGTGTAGAGGGAGTGCACGTTAAATTTGCTCTAAGTTCCTAACGCTGAGTATGATGTCGCTAAAAAAAATTGTATTGAGTGCCTACTCAGCTATCGGTTGGTTGGTGCATTTATATATTCCGGTTTGTGTGCTTGATCAAAGACCCGCTTATAAACCTGCGTCAAGTAAGACATACACAGACAGAATTTTTACTGACAGGGAGAGAATAAGGTAGAGCCAGGGCGAAGGCGGGAATCGAGCCCGCACCCGTTACAGCGCGCACACTGTTAGCATAATAACTGCGATCCAACCCACTAGGCCATCCGGGCCCCTATTCAGCTATCGGCTGGTAACTTGACTCTGGTTCTAAATTATGACGCATGTCGCCAATAGCCCTCGTGTAGCTCTGTGAGACGAAAATTCAACTCAACTATTCAATACAGTCTTCTTTATTACTTTTTTGTGGGTTTGCATGAACAATACTGAAAGCCCTCTGTCTTTTGGGGATAGATAAATGAGTACCAGACTTGCTTGGGGCTCATCGTCGGATTAGCCACTCGGCATGGCCAATAGTTATACTCCTTCTGATTACTACGAGCTTCAAAAGCACTTTCTTCCCTTACCCCCTCGTGTGGTTTTACAGGAAACGGAGTGAGAGTCGCTGTTTTCTTTTTCCTAGCTCATCCCATTTGGATTTGGAAAACAATTACGATTAACCTCACAGCAAAGCTTTTAAAAAAAGGTAGGTTTAGAACAATAATGCTCACGCCGTTTCCTGGTAAACCACACGAGGGGGTAGGGGAAGAAAGTGGTTTCCAAGCTTGCGTTGTAATCGAAAGGACTTATAGCATTAGCACATCACACTATTTTCAAAAGACGAGAACGGAATTTGAGCCGCCTCCAACGACACTTATAGCGGCATCGTACGTAACGTTAGGATTTCGGACAACGACGGATTTAACGCGCAATAGTCCCAAAAACACGGCGTTGGTTATGGGTGGATTGATTTTGATTTTGCACGACACGATCCGTGTATAGACTGGCGCTACTGCGAAGGACTGAACCCCGGCAGGTGTCCTCAGTGGCAAGGCGCTTCAACAGACTCCCCGCCGGCGCTAAATAGTTATTCTTAATAGGAAATAGCAAATTTTCTTAGTCGTGTTATTTTATATAACACTATTTTTAAAAAATGTAAATTTTTGTTAACCATTTTCGTATTCCAGTTATATTTCAAAATATCTATTAATAAATAATTTTTTTAAGTCGTAGTACATCATTACTTGCTTATTTTTAATATATAAATACGTATTTTGTTACGGTAATATGTATTAGTATCATTCTTTGGCTTAAATTGACACTTTTCATTACACAACAGACAATATCAAAAGAGTCATTTAAACTATGGAACAATGCACTGTGCCAATGAATGATATTGTTTAATAAAAGTAAGGAAGGAATAAGATATATTTATTATAAAATAAACTTTAATTCATGAAACACTAGTTAATACATATTCTGTATAACAAAAATAAGAAAATCTTCACACATATCAATTTAATATGTTTGATTTATGTTTTTGATAATTTTTTTCATTAAAAAAGACTATTTTAAAATAGCCATATACTTAAAAGTTATAATTAAGTACAACTTAGACAAATTTAGAATATTTATAATGCCAAAATATTAACTTATTTTTTAAAAAATTATTTCGATAGCCATGTGTTTCCACAAATATAATACAACAATATCGAAATTTATTACATCACTATGTAAAGATAAAACAATGAGAACTACAATATTTCCTAACAAAATTCATTGGTATAATATAAAACAAGGTAAAACAAAATAATGTATTTTTAAAACATAAATACATATTAAATAAGAAAAGTTCTTTCTGAACTAACCATACGAATTATAACATTCACCCTTAATCCATGAATTTTTGTAAACAGAAGAAATAGCCAACATGCATTTCCTTACATAAAAAATATACTTACACTATTTAGCACAAAAATACGTTAACTCTTGAGTTTCGATACAAAAAAATAGAACCCGATTGTATTCATTCTAACTAATTTTGATTTTTTTAAAAGAAGGGTGCAAAATTAGAATAGTTTTATGTTTCCATTATAAAAAAACGGACACTTAACAGTGAATAATAGTTCAAGTAGATACTAATAAAATATCTATTTGAACTATTTTCTAGTTACATGATTTGTTATTAAATATACCACAAACATTAAATATATTAAATATACAGTTGACTTCCCAAAACACACATGAAATTAGTAACGCATACTGTCTAATATTGGGGAAAATGATAAATTAAAGATATGCTTAAAAGTACTTGAAATTTCATTCATATTAACAGACAGCTAAAGAGCTTTGAAAATTCATAAAATATGACTGCATTTTTAAAGACCACTTTTCGCTCAAACAACCCATCCAGTTAAATTCACTACTCTTTATATTGAAACTGAGTAGACCTATAAACTATATCTAACTGGATAGGTATGTGAAGTCTTTACAAACAAGGGTCAATAAAATAAATGATTACGCAATAAGTAGGGTTAGGTTAGTTTGAATTATCGTCACACTAGAGCTACGCTAGGGCTATTCCTATAGTATACACGAGGAAAAATTGGCTGCGTTTAAAATCTCTGTCAGAGATTTCATAATGGGCATGTTTCAGGTCTTGAGTGTCAACTGAAATGCTGGAATAACACTAAATTCTTTCTCCAGCTTCGATTGGTGAATTAATGTCACGTGGGAACAGAGCACCAATCGGAGCACTGATCGAAGAAAATGAGAAACGAAAGCGGAAAAAACGTAGGAAATACATCACCTGCAAAAAGCCAATCGGGCAGTCAGGAGGGTTCATTAAACTAATCATAACCTTTTTTAATATTTTAAAATTAATCAAAATCATAATATTTAGATCTTAAATGTTGAAACAACCAGAAATTACAAAGTATAAATTGTTTGGTTTGAATAATAATGTGTCGCTTTGTCAGTCCAGAATTCGTCAAACTCTAAAACAATATAAACAACTTTTTTGAAAAAAATTCAACTATAATGAGCTGTCTGTTAATATAGTTCAATTTTAGTATTTTTAGGAAGAAGGATTTATTGCCACGATACGGCAGAGTGTGTATAAGGAAATTCCAAAAGTATTGTTTGAAATAGATCTTTTGGACAACCTAATATACAGTTTTCAATAAAAATCAATTTAACTAATTTTATTTTTATGATATCAGTAACCACACATTATGACAAACAATACTTTTTCTGAGCATACTGAAGCATTTCTGAGGTGTAGTTGCAAAACTCACATTCTCCAAAGTCAAACTAAAATATAGGGTCATTGTCCACTTTTGCTAATGATAAATTTAATTGGATCTAGTCGCCAATGGATGGGCCGGACCCTATGTGGGCAGGTAAACTGCAACAACCACAATAATGAATTGAGCCATTTTTGCTCTGAAATAATAAGTCTTTCACAATACTTTCTTAAAGGTTAAAGTTATTCAGTGCTTGCAAAAATAGACCAAATCATTAGTCTAAATACTGCAATCTACCTACCCATGGCATATATTAGTTATGCTTCGGAGAGTGTGAGGTTTACAACTACACCTTACATATAATAAACAAATGGTAATAACATAAACAATCCTTATTTTAAGTTATAAAAAATCTAAGATATATTTCTTACAAAAAAAAATCTACACACATACATAACTAAAATATCACATTGGGTAGGACACTATATAAAAACCATGAAAATATAAGTAACAACCCTGCAATGTATAAGTACAATACCCAACTAAACTAGCACAAGAAATCTTTCTAAATGTATTACTGTATCTTAATATAAGGCCTGATTTCCTGTATATATAATACAAATACTTTTTTTTCTATAAGATTATAATATAGTAGTGAAAAATACAAGTCAGTAAGAATCTCTCAAATTAAATTTTTACAGCAATAAAATAGGATTTAAAAAGATTTATTTTTTTAGGTATTTAATACCACAAAAATATACTTTCAAACACACAACACAGATTAAGATGCCACAATGTTAAGTTTCATCAAATGATGTTGAATAATGATTTGCAAAAACATTAACCATTTTTATGATTTGTAATATGATTTGCAAAAACATTAACCATTTTATCGATTGTGTGAAATATATAAATCTTGACAAAACATTTAACCATTTTGTATGAATATTGTTAATGATTTTGCAAAAAGCACAATACATCCAATTTTTTATTGCTTAAAGACAACTTTGTAATACATATTTTCCAAAAAACATTAACTGATTTTATAATCATTTCAAAAAACATTTCCTCATAATGACAGACTCAAGTGCTTAAATTTGTACAAAAGCTAACTTTTTTAAGCACAATTTCATATAGTGAGTTACATAAAAAAAAAACAAAAACAAATGCATTGAACATTTATGTACTGAATACTATCCAAATGTCTTTTTAGTTTAAAGGTCGTTTCAAGGACAATCTTTGTTAAGCTACAGTAACCACCTCTTCATATTCCCTAATCAAACCCGATAAAACCATTAACGTTTAAGTTTTAACAATTCGCTTTTTCATTTGTATAGTACATAAACATGTTCCACAATTAAATTGTCAGTAGCTAAAGATGTCTTTTGTTTATATTTTATTTAGATAAACTTTAAAGTGGAAGGTCATTTTTTACTGCACAACTTTTTATGCCCAAAGTAAAATTTCACTTTTAATGTAGAGTTCTACAATTTAAAAGAAATATCTGGAACAAATTGGTTGCAGGTAAAACTTGCATAACACTTTATCATAAAATGTATCTAGACTTGCAGTTAGGCTATATATGGCTATGATAACAAATAAATATAGATCCAAATTTGAGGCAAAATACATCTTAACAAATGTTTCATAATTTAAGTTGGTGCAATTTGACAGTAACCAAACATCGGATCGTCACAGAGTCATATTGGTTAATATCAGTAGCTACTCACTGCTGTCACCTAGGTACGATCAGATACTGTATCCTTAAAATAAAATATATATTCTTACATTAAATTTAAACACTTAACCATAAAATGAGATTAATTCCATATTACTTACAGAACATGCAAATATCTAACATAACATTTAATAGTTTGTCTCCATGTTTTTACATATTAACAAATAGTTGTAAGCATTAATTAGTTCCACAGTTTCATATTCTTTTGGTAATTTACAGACTTTAAATAACACAGATACATACAAAATGCAACTATTAAATGTCTTGCATGTGCAAATGGAGACTAATATAAACAATGCCAAAAAGAAAATCAAACTACAAAAAACTTTCTGGTAAACATACCACTACAAGTACCATTTTTGTAAATATATATAGATATTTTTTCCAAATATATCTCGTTTTAGTGCAAAAAACTTTAATAAGTGATTTTAAATTTTGATGTTTTTAAAACTCATTTACGAAAAAACATTATT
Organism: Oedothorax gibbosus; assembly: GCA_019343175.1. NCBI lineage: Eukaryota > Metazoa > Arthropoda > Arachnida > Araneae > Linyphiidae > Oedothorax > Oedothorax gibbosus. Next base: position 898,153 of record JAFNEN010000273.1, read on the forward strand.
TTTTATAAAAAGCTTATAAATTAAAAAAAATACATTTATATCAAAAACATTTTTAATAATTACTTAAAAACTTGTACTCGTAACTGTCTAGAAAGCTCTATATTACATTTCCAAAATAGTTTAATTCCCTAAAAACTAGCAGGATATGATTTTACAAAAATATATCAATGGTTATCTGTGTTAGACATCAAACGTACAATCTAAGCAAAGAGTTTAAACTGTACTCTTAAAAAAAGCTCATTTTAACTAAATACTAAACCATCAAATACCTTTTTTAATACAAATAAATTCTACTAATTTACATGAGTACACCAAATATGAAGTTTCCAATCAAAAATTTATGAAATATGTTAGTTAAAAACTAAGCTCTTTTCATTACAACCATAAATGCAATGAGTTTTGAATGAATATAAAATTTCACAAGTTTAATTAAAATTGTCATAATAAATCTGTTTACTCCCTAAAACAACAAACACATGTATTCTCTATATAAACATATTTTTCAAACAAATTTATATTTTGAAGTTTGCTATGCAAGTAATAAAAAAAAGAAAATTTTCAAATATTAAATGCAAGTTTGAAACAATTAGTGTTTAAAATTTGCTGAGGATCACTTCAATTTAGTGGAATTTAATGTTTGCAGCAGTAAAAATACAAATTTTTGGTATGTTATAAAAAAACAAACGAACTTTGTCAGTTTTTCGTATTAATTTTCAATTTCAACTCTTTTGTCTTAATTCACAATGTCTTATAAGGTAAGCACTGTAAAAAAATTGCAAGACCTCCGAAATCTGTCTCACACTCTTGCTGCAACATGTTTTTAAATACAATCAATCAGCTGCTTTGAGATTGTTATTTTTAGATACGAAAACTTGAAATTTTCAACCTTATAATAGAAAAGTTAATAGTTCAAAAAATTGTAAAAAGAAGTTGGGAAGTGAATTCTACAAAGGTTCACATATGTATGCCACTGGGACAAAAAAAGTTATGCTTTTGTTCTGAGAAACAAGTAGGTTTGTAACAGAATCTGTCACTTAACCCGCTTCCACACAACAGTTGTGTTTAACAGGTAAAAAGGCGACAAACACAGCATTAATATTCTATATTAAGCATTTACATGCTAAATTTGGCTAGTTTCTTTATTTTATTTCAAAAATTCAATAAATTATTACTTGCATAATAATTAATTTCAAAGAATAAATATGTAATATTCCTCACTTTTAAATAGAATTAAAACATTTCATCTAAACATACAAAGAATCTTGTAGTGAAATATATTTGACGTCATTTCAAACTGATCATGTGCAAAAATAAATTTATTTTAATTTATTGTCCAAAAGAATTAAAGTTTCTAGCGCGATTGTTGCGAATGGCAATGGTGATTTAATTCTAATAAAAATGGCTTCCTATGCTTTTTAAATGAGCATTAAATCTTGCAGTTTTTTAAATAATTGAAGTACTTTGAATTCGAATTCTTTTCTTAATTTTTCAATGTATTCTTATTTTGATGTGCTGAATTTTTTGACGTATCACACTTGTCTGTAGCATTTGTAGTTTGGGCTAGAAAGTGGGTGACGGCAGACAGACTGAACGATTATAATATCTTCCACTTTTTACGTTATAAACGTAGTGTGGAAGCTAAAATGCATACAAAATACTTTGTCATAATGCAAAGCTCAATAAACCTCTTACTTCAAGATGAACACTTGTTATAGTCAATAAAACCAATCCACCTTTCAACAAGATGTACAAAGGATATACACCCCAACTTCGTACTGTGTGTAACTTAATAAAAACCTGCAACTTTGTTCAAAATGAAGATGATTAAACCGTATCTCATCTTCTTTTCACTCCCATGGAACAGACAATAATTAGGGCAGCAATAATACCAAAGAGTTGGATGAATGCAAATACAAGGCTGATGATGCCGACAATGTATAATCTTTCTGTGAGCCAGACGTGTATGCGTGGATAACAACCCTGAAAAGTTTAAAAATAAACATTTTATTGCACTTATTTTTTTACTTTAGCTGGAATAAAATAAAATTTAATAACAAAAACTGCCAAAAAAGAAAGTTAAAATACTTAAGTTTTAAAGAATAATAATAAATATATTGAAATAAGGGGATCTAAAGAAATATTTTTCATTTTAGAATCAAAATTTAAAAAGTATGTCTTATACAAGGGACATTATAAGTACAAAGAATAGAGATTTTTTACGCAGATATATAAGTACACATTATAAAACTGTATTAAAACTTTTTTTTTTATTTTGTTTTTATTGATGGTCTTAAAACTGAAAAATTTCCAGATGACTTGACAAATCATATAAAGGTTCTAAACTTTTAAGCAATTATCAAGATATAAATTACACTTCTTTTTTTCGGAAGATTTTTCAGAGAGACTTGATTACCTATAAAAAGAAAGACATTTGCTTCTGCTTATTGTTACTTTGTTTTCCTTTTAATGTCTTGTTTAGCTCCACAAGGGCTGTTAGCAACAGTTAGAATTAAAGACTCTGAATTGAGACCCCTTACTCTTCGAATCATGGCATAATAGTGACTTCTGTTGGCGTCACATTAATGACATGGAGTTCAAAGCATAGAAAATATTTTTGAATTCATCCTCAAATCAAATAAGTTCCTTGTTTTTTTTGTTGAATCCTAAAATGGTTCATTTTAGTAAAAAAAAAGTGTTTTATGACTAACTTGAATAGATGGTTTCAATTAAGTAATTTTATGACAACTTAATGTAGTAATTATAAAATTAGAACAATTTACAATTTCACAAATTAAAAATGTCCACAAACAAAAAGGCTCTATCCTTATTTATACATCTTCCTACAATCTTGTGGGCATTAATAGAATTAACTTCCAACACATACATTTAAAAATACAAGTAGTAGGTTTGTAACAGAATCTGTCACTTAACCCGCTTCCACACAAAAGTTGTGTTTAACAGGTAAAAAGGCGACAAACACAGCATTAATATTCTATATTAAACATTTACATGCTAAATTTGGCTAGTTTCATTTATTTTATTTCGAAAATTCAATAATTATTACTTATCGTTTGCAAAAATTAATTTATATTTCAAAGAAAAAATATATGTAATATTCCTCGCTTTTAAACAGAATGAAAATATTCCATATCAACATACAAAGAATCTCGTAGTAAAATATATTTGACGTCATTTCAACTTGATCAATGTCGCAGAAATAAATTTATTTTAATTTATTGTCTAAAAGGCAATGGTGATGGCAATGGTGATTTAATTTTAATAAAAATGGCTTCGTATGCTTTTTAAATTAGCATTAAATTTTGCAGTTTTTTAAATAATTGAAGTACTTCGAATTCGAATTCTTTTCTGAAATTTTCAATGTATTCTAATTTCAATGCGCTGAATTTTTTGATGTATCACACTTGTCCGTAGCATTTGTAGTTTGGGCTATGAAAGTGGGTGACGGACAGACTAAACGATTATAATACCTTCCACTTTTTACGTTATAAACATAGTGTGGAAGCTAAAACTGTAATACTATTTATGTTGCAAAATGCAATGTTAAAATACTGGGGTCAGTCACAAGTAATACTTACAGATGAGTAAAAGTGGGTTTCATTCATGGATTCTCCACAGGAAGAGACATTAGAGAAGTTTTGAAGGCAGCAGCTTTGCGGAACCCATGGTTTGTCCGGCCAAGCCGATATGTGATACCAATCCCGGTAGTTTTTCACACCACAACACTTGAACTAAAAATACATACAACCTTATATAACACACAGAAGAAAATTTTCATATAGTAGAACTATATTTTATAGGTAGTCCTTACTAGTAAATAAGACATAACGTTTATAAAAATTGTGAGAATCAGTAGTATTTTTTAATTAGTATATAAGTTTAATAGTAAGTAAGTTTAATAAGTATATAAATATTTTTTAATAAGTTTAAATTTTACCTGTTTGATTCATTTATAAATTGATATTTAGAAAAGGAAAAAAAAATACTGAGATTTGGTTGATACATAGAGATTTATAATTACATAAGTTTGAGTTCACAGTGGAAATTCCTTTTTAATTGCAATTTTTTTTCATATAATTTTTTTTTACCTATAATCAATTGGGCAAAGCATATACAATTATAATTGATTATTATGTAAAATGTCAGAAAGAAATTAATTCATTTCCAGAAACATTGAGATCATGAACTAAAATAAGTATAAACAAAAATCAAATAAACTGACATGACAAATTAACATTTGGGCAATGATAAGTCATGTTTGTGAAACTTTTAGAAAAAGTATAAAATAGTAAAATACATGGAAATATTATATAAAAGGTAAAGAGTCATCTGTGAGTAAATGCAAAGGTTCCGTGCAAAATATAAATTCAACAATGTTTTAGAGTTTAATATCATGTTATTACCTTCATCCAGTGATGCATTGGCATCATCTTTCGATCATATTTAAAACATAGGCTGACATCTATGGAATATAAAAATTTTCAAATAGAAAAAGTTGGAATCAAATGATGTGCTTTACGATATCTAAATAGCTATGCGATCAAAAAAAATTCAAATGATATGCAATTGTCATGGACGAAGGTAAAGGAATCATCATATTTCATTAGAATAAATTAGTGATAAAGATTTGTGACCAAGAATTTGTTTTGAAAAGTAAAACAATACTACGGTCCACGTTTATCAACAAAATTGAGGTCTGAATTTGAAGTTGTGATACCATATTAAATTCTAACAACAACACGAATAACTTTTCAAAAAAATATTTAATATTCAGGTTTGTTTTAAAAAAACATTATCTATACACAAAAAATATCATTTCAAATAAGTAATTAATTGAAAATTGCTTGGAATTTTTTTTATTTTTTTAAAAAATTAATTAGTAATCTTTTTACTTGTTCCTGAATATGATCCCAAGTTTCACGAAGTCCATTTTCATTGTTGACTGTGTATCTTCTTTTGATGCCTATAATCAATTCCTCTTGTAAAACAGCACCAACCTGTTAATAAATTCATTAATTACAAAAGTACACAACAAAATAATTAGGCATTTATTACTTTGAACACCATTGTATTTTGCTGTAAGACTGTATGTTATTTGACAGGGTTGAAAAATAATTTTAAAACATACGATTAAAAATTTTGTAATTGCTCAATAAATTTACTTACATGTTTTCGATAAATGAATCCTAATGTGCCAGCAGAGAATTCTAGCAGAAGAACAGCTATTACCATGATGAAATACTGGGGAAAAAAACATGTTTTGATTAAAAATTTTTAGGAAGAATTAGCTTGTTATGTTTTTTATACACAAGAAAAACTTATCAAAACTGGGATCAGTGAAGAAAAACGTCAATTAAAAAATAATTTTAATTACTATAGATAAAATGTAGAAAAATGGGATATTTTAATAGAGTCTGGGGTGCATGTTACAAAATTAAAATAATAAACTTCCTTAAGTAAACACAATACTAATTTTCTGCTTTCTATAATGAACTGGCATCACTTTTGTAAAAATAACATTTTAAGCATATTTTTATACACTAAAAAAAGTGACACTTTTCAATTAAAAAATCCAATCAAAACATTTGTGAAGAACAAGATGCAGAATGACAATATTAATCCTATAAATATTTTTTTTAACAAACATTACACAAAGAATATCTTCCATAATGATAAATCTAAAGTTTAAAAAACATATTTCCTTTTCAATTTAAAGAAAAATACAAACCATCCTCAGTAGACATTTATTTTGAAACCAGGATCCACAACACCCAAGAAACCCGAGCAGAAATGTCAGCACACCAGCAGCAATCACCAAACTATCTGCACTTAAAATTTGACGAGACGTAACCAGTGACGAGTACCCTTCAAAAGCAAGGTGCATCCAGACACCTATGCCTAAGATACCACAACCAAGCACCTACACAAAACAAACAACATTACAATATATATTTAAAAAAATTTAATAGTTTCTGGAATATCTGTTTTTTTTAAACTGCAATTATATATTTTGTAGCACAAAAACAATGTGGATTAAGATTTATGAGATTACTTATAAATTAAAGCCAGCGTATCTACAGATTTGGTGTTATTTAACTTCATTATTGTTTTTGTGCGGAAAATCTACACTCAAATTTTTTTAAACTGATTATAAAATAAAACAATTTATTTTAAATCAAAGTAGTCAATCGTATTTCAGTGGAAAAAGGAACAATATAGAGATTAACATAGATTAAAAAAAAACTCTATTTTCTTACAACAAAACGAACAACAAGGTTGCTGTTTTTATTTCAAACAACAGTATTGCTCTTTATTGGTGCAACTTCTGCTGGGGTGGCGTTAATATGCGAGTACCAATTTATAAAAAAAATTCTGATTCACCAACATTTGCCACATTTTTTTAAATTGCACAGGGATCCCATCAATTTTAATGATTGAAAACTCTTTTAAAATAATAAATAAAATAACAAAATAAGTACCCAAAAAATTAAATTAACACAGCATAGAGATGTTCGAACACAGCTTAAACTGGACATAATGGAACAGAAACTGAAATAAAAATATTTTAATTAAAAATAAAAATGGAGCAAAGTCATAAAAGGATTCCTTATTCATTAAAATATTTAAAATATAATTTAAATAAAAGTGTAGGGTCATTCGGGGTAATTCTATTCACAGGATATTAGTGACCATTGCCATGAAAAATTCTTCCAAGGTAAATGTTTAAAAAATACATGTTCTTTTTCTGTGTAAATTTCGCATCAAAGCTTTTAATAGTTGCAAGATAATTTCTTTCTTCATGGAACTCACTGAAATTTCCCGAGTTACCATATTTACCCCGATTGATCACATAGGGAAATTAAGAAAACTATATAATTAACAAATACGTAACCAAAAATGGAGAGATAAAATGATATTTAAAAATAAAACGATCTTTAACGTCATCGATGGTACTAAAGTACAAATTTATCAAATTAAAATTTTATCCTCATCTTTCAGACAATTAATAAAAATATCCTTCATAAGTGGAAATTGCTCCAAGAAATGCTAAAAGAGTAAATGACTTCTATATATTTTAAGTCAAAATAGCGTAACACAGCGAAAGAAGAACGCCTAAGCACAGAAACATTCCTTGAACAAAATAGCAAATACTGACTAGCAGATTTAAAAGGCTACTCAAAGTATTTTCACACACACAATGAACTAAAAACTAAATATGCATATACGTCCGTCTTACAAAAATACTTTTAGTCATAAATATTTTTTTAAAAAATACCTTAAATATCAGAAAAACATAAAATACAACCCACTCGTGAACAAAAATAAAACCAAAACAATAACAAACAAAAGCTTATTGCCAGATTCATCTTTACTAATGAATAATTTTAAATATTTTGTTTTAAAAATTCTGTAATATATTTAAAAGTATTTTTTATTATAATTCAATTCATATTTTAAGATACCATATGATAGTATTGAATAATAGTAATTTGTATTTAGTTGAAATTTTACATTTTGCTGATATCCTGTTTCGGACATCGCAGCTGATTCGTACGGTTTTCTGCAATTTTCACTGTAAACGTACGTAACTTGAACATGAAGTATTGCTAGTAAAATGATATCTTTTTATTTAATTCTAATAATTTCCTGGAATTATTTACTTTGATGTACACTAAGAACGTGAAAAAATAAGTTAGCATTTGTTGCTAAGTTAAAATAAAATACATCAAAATGAATTACCAGGAAATGCTCGATGCTGCTGACTACAACAGGTCTAAAGCTAAATATGAGGTAACCTATATTCGTTTATTGGATTCTATTTATATGGACACGCTTTATAAAATGTTATATTTGTAGATAATTAATTGGGTAATTCACAAAAAGCTACTATATCTTTTCAAGATTTTGAAAACAGACGGGAGACAGTCTTAAAGGTTTTTATTACCATTTTTCCTCCTTTACCCTTTTTAAAATGCTTTAAAAGATTTTTTTCTTTTAAAAGTACTCTTTGAAATAAGTTAGATTATAACCGGTTGGTTTTTTTCTAATTGAAAAACGCACCAATCCGCTTTGTAAATAGTAACTAGTTTTTACACGAAATATAATACGCGAGCAAACTTTCATAACGCATTAGATTACCATATACTATAAAGTGAAAAATAAATTGAATTTTCTAGTTCTTGTTTGCTAGATAAATTTCTGCTCCGGTTTTTTAATGGTTGGGATTTAATTGACTGCCTGAATGGGATTCCTTGAGACAGTATGATTATTTTTAATCTTCTGAAAAGGGACAAACAACTTATAGGAACCCCTTAATTGAGTTTTTCTTCAATTGAAGTTTAATGAAGGAACAGCTATGATAAAAAGGTGGTCTCAATTTGCATTATGTTTTCCAGCAACGAAAATGCCCAAATTTGGTAAGCATCTCGGTTCATATTTCATAGAAATTGATAGGTATAACAACCTATGTTAACCTATGTTAAATTTCCAAACTTACCAAATTAAGACTGGTCATTATATCACTACTCTTTAATGAAATATAACGAACTCTTTAATGAAATGTTTTTAGACACAATTGCATCAGTACAAAAAATGCAGTGTTTTATCTCCTTAAAAATTTTATTTTATAACTGATGTTCATTAATGTGCTACCTTTTTCTCTTTGCTCACCCACAATATAGCATTTAAAACTAGGATGGAGTTCAAACAAGCACAATTTTTTGCCTATTTAGTTTCAATTTAGCATTTCATCCATTTGTTGTAATTACTGCCTTTTAGGTGATTTTTATAATTTAACCCTCTGAGGGATACAGACGTATAAACCCGTCACCTGGCTGTCAGGTTTTCCATCAGCACACATAACTTTTAAAAATTTATAAATTTAAAATTTTTATTAATTTTAAAATTTATATAAAGCATAGAGAAGCCATTTATAACCATTTACTACAGAAATATAATTTTAAAAAATGCAAGAAATTTTATATTTTGTTAAATACTATTAAATCTCATGCAGCGAAAACAAGTTTACACTTTTGACAATTTGCTTGTCCCTCAGAGGGTTAAACATTACTATTTTAGGAATTTATCTAACCTTGCCTATTAAAGCAGTTATAAGTGACAGTATTTCACAACTACTTATTGTAAAAATTTTAGAAAGAATAATGAACCATCATTAAATGAATGGAGAATAATCAAAGAAATGTTTTACAACTTAATGCCTACCTGTCCTTTTTATTTCAACAAAATACTTGCCACAGTACTTTAAAAATGCTTTCTATCTTCTACACTATCTATCCTACAAGAAAGTCTACTTTAAACTATACAAACACATTCAGTCATTCTGATTACTTACCAGAAACTTGATCCTTTTGTTTTGTTTTAGGTTCTAAAAAAAAACCACGAGTTACAAACAGGTTTTTAATTGCACTCCAGACGAAAACTTTTTTTCGAAAATTCTTTATATGTGAATTGTATTGTGTACTTCTTAGGTTTAGTTGTAGGTCATATTGAGCTAAGTTAAATATTCAAGAGCTTGATATTTGAAAATTTTCAGCCATTTTTTTTAGATGTAATAACCATATTTTTAAGTATTTAAAAATTAGTGATAATTTTTTTTTACTATAGCTGAATATGTAAAAAAAATATTCTGTAATTTCTAAATGTACTTGGAAAAAACTGTAGTATATAACTTAAATTTTATCTATAGTATAAATAGCAGTTTTAATAGAAATACATTTCTTTTAAAATAATATCGTATAGTACTTTGTTTTATTTTTATCTCTTACTTCCAAGTAAAAAACTGATATGTAGAGTACCGCTAAGAAAAGTGAGTAAAAGAAATACAATAAAAATGAACACCTTTTTATTAGGGGGGGGGGGGGGCATGGCATCCTAATTGAAGGCATTCCCCCCACTTCTACCACTGGTTTAATGACCAATTTGTGAGGGCATTGACTGTCTTTTTAAACAAGAATATGAGAAAATCCTTTTTAACTAAAAAATTCATGGAGTTTTTTCACTCGTTATCATTATCAATGTATGAATATTTCCCCTTACAATGCTTAATTTCCATGTAGATATAAATGAAAATGAGCATTAACCAATGTTTTAATGAAAATAAGTTAAACCTGTTTTAAATGTGCATGCAAACAAATTTGAACTTTCCTTTACTTGATCTCTTAAATTATTAGTTTTATTTTTTTTTAATGAAGAAAATAAACTATGGTTTTTCCTTGACAGGTTTATAAATTATAACCTTTTTATATTTTACAGGCTGATCTCAAAAGATACAATAGTGAGCTACCACCACCTAAGAAACCTCCAAAATCTAATGTTCAGTCTGATGGAATCCGTAAATTTCTGGAAAAAAAGAAAGCAGAAGAAGCAGCTAAACGTAAGTTTTGTTTGAAGCACATCATCCAGTTAGTTATGGATGTTTTACTTATGATTTTTAAAAGTATACCTGTTTTTAAAATAGGGTCATTGTAAAGTGGCTAATATAATATTCAAATTCATCTGTGATTTCATAATTTTGTTTACAGTAAACCAAGTAAAAACTTTTATTTGGTGATTATACTTTTTTTTTCTTATATGAATTTTTTGTTTAAAAATGTAAAAGAAAATATACTTTAAAAATATTTTTTAAACTATTCAACAAAAGAAATATCAGTGTTCACTATATCCATCATGCAACCATCATTATCAGTTCCTTAGTAAGTGTCATTTAAAAGTTTATTTTCAATTAAATTAACACGTATTAGCTTTTTTTTAATGTATTAAAAACAGCAACCTTTTTATTCTGTTGAAAGATACTTTAATATTTTAATTTATGTACGTATTAGTCCTATTTAGTTTCATTTTAGTATTTTTTTAAAACTTTACTCTGATTTCAAAATTAAAAAAAATGTCAAAGTCAATCTGTTCAAGTACATCGAGTTTATGAAAACAGCTGTAACAGGTTCATTCTTAGACTATATAATTAAATTTTTGTCTTATTTGAAATATTTTGCAATATTTATGCCCTGAATAAAATGGCTATGGTTTAGAAAATTACATTAAATTTACTTAGGTTTAAAAATTTTCCTTTAATTTATGTTCAACTTTTTCACACACTATTTTGAATTGTTTCAGTTAATGAAGCCCGCAAGCAGAAAGAAAAATTACTGGAATTGAGAGCCCAAAATTCTAAAAACAACAAGAAAGCAAAAATCATGGCTTCTAGGACAAAAGATAATGATTTCAGCCGAATCAAGCTAACAGAGGATGACATCCAGGCTAAAAAGAAAATTGAAAATGAACTCATGCGTAAACGTTTGGGTGATAAAGTGGAAAGAATGAAGGCCCGAATCGAACTTGAAGAAAAAGAAAAGATGCTTCCCAGGAAAAGAAAACGTAAGTCAAAGCATGGAGATGAGGACGGTGGTGGTGAAGACCCCCATTTTAGCCAAGATCGCTTACAGGAAAGAGATAGGGACTCTAAAAAACACGACGCTTCGAGAGACAAAGATAAAAATTTAGTTCGGAAACCCCCAAGACCTCCCCCACCTGTTATGAGTTTCCATGAGTTGTTAAAAGTCGCTGAAAAAAAGCAGCATGAACCCGTTGTTATTCCTAAAAAGAAAACTGAAGAGGAAAAGCTGTTGACCAAGAAACAGCGCAGAATGGAAGAGCAAGAACAAGAGAGGATCAGAAGGAAACTCGAAAGAGAAATGCCAGGCCCTAAATCAGCCAGTGGACCGAAACCTTCCTCTGCTAGCAAACCGAGTTTGTCAAATGGGAAATCCGCCAGTAAGCCACCAACTGCCAAAAAGAATGGAACGCCCTGCATCGCTCAAGATTTCAAAGCATCTAAAGGAAGTGGTGCTCCCAGTAATAAAAGTGTGCCAACCCAAAAGACTAATGAAAAAAGTACTAAAATACCGAGTGATCGACCTCCCAAAGAAGCATCAAAATCCTATACTAATCACGACCGGCAAGCACCCTCCAGAAGCTCTGAACAAAGTGACAGACCGCAGATGAAACAAAAACCAAAAGAGTCCAAACCTGTATTCAATACTAAAAAGCCAATGAACTTTGCCAAGCCCTTTGTTAGCAATGAACCTAAAGCTGCTCCACCAGTTGCTAAGCCTGCGCCCGCCATGCAAGTCGACACAGATGCAATTGCTGCTGCCATCGAGAAGAGAATAAGAGAAAAAATTGAAAAAGAAATTGAGGAGAAGTTGGCTGCGAAATTCGCTTCCAGAATGCAAAGTGCCCCTAGTAAGGATCCAGCTAAAAGGAAACCTTCTGGCTCGGTAAATGGTTCTAAAAGGCCACCAGAAAAAATCAGGTCTGGACCACCCCCACCTATGAAAAAGCCATTCCATCCTAACCCGTATTTAGATCCTCCAAAACGAAGATTGGAACCCATCAGGCCACAGAGTAAATATACTTTTTCAATTTATGTATCTCTTAGACCCTCTGAAGCATACAGAGGTATTAAGCCGTCACCTGACTGTAAAGATTTCCAGAAACACATAATTTTTAAAAATTATAAATTTTGTAGTTTTAAAGTATGGACCCACCAGTCAGTGATCTTTTACAGAAATGTAATCCTTAAAAATTTTATTTTTACTTATATAGTGAAACCAAGTTTACACTTCAGCCAAATTGCTTATTCCTCAGAGTGTTAAGTTTTAATATTTTATCGAGGGTCTTTAAACAAAATTAAAGTAGATTTTAAAGTTTGTTATCTAAGTTAAAATTGTGTGTCAAGTATTTGTAATAACTGTTACAGTTACCTAGTTTTCTATTTCTATTTGTTATTTTAACATTTTGTTGAATTTTACACTAAAATGTATTTATTTTAGCTAGGCATAAGTTTTATGAAGCAGTATTGCAATAGCAATTTCAAATATATAAGGTCTTTAAAATGTAATAAACTAAAATTTAAAATAATTTTGATAAACCTTAAAATGTTAGTTTATTTTTTATTAAAAATACTATCAATTTAGTAATTGAAGCTACATAGGTGTTTAAATTGGTAATGTGGATAAGAAAACACATGGTTTTAAAATTTTACAATATGATTTTTCTGTTCATAAATACTAATAAAATAAGCACTAATTTTTACTTCTAAGAATTTGCTTACAATTTATTATATATTTCATTAATTTATTTAGAACCGGTAAAGCGCAGAATAGAAGATGACTCCGATGAAGAGGACATGAGTGATTTTATTGATGATGACACCTGTCAAAACGATGAAGATTACTCTAAATATATTCAAGAAATATTCGGCTATGACAGAAGAAAGTAAGAAAAAAAAACCATTTCACTTATAATTTATAAGATAGAGACTTAAGTATGTACTGAAATAATATTGTGTGTTTTCACTTCTACGCATTTAACAGTTTGAAAGTAAAGTATTATTAAGCTATGGCTTTTGTTTAAAATGATATTTTTTGCAGTGTTAGTGATTGGCTAACACGCTTAATATTGCTGTTCAGGATTCTGCACAAGCTATAGGTGTTTTTCAATAATTTGATGTAAACAGAAAATTTGGTCAGCAGTGGATTTTCCACTTCTGAACCCACATTGATTACTACCGATTTCTGAATCAATAAATGGTTTTAGGCTCATAAATAGAATATTTATTAGAAAAGTTTTTATAGCATGTGCATAGAAAGCTGATGCCTCTATAGTTGGAACATACAATTGGGTCTCCTTTCTTATTGATAGGGTACAAAATACTAATGTTCCACTCCAAAGGTAACTCTTCTGAGTTCCAAATATTTACTATTAACTTATACATGTGCTCATATAGTTAAGGGCGTTTACTTTTAAGCAGCTTCTGCAGAAATAAAAATTTAATTATCATACAAATAATATAGTCAATCAATCAAATAATATATAATAGTCGCTTAAAGTTGGAACTACTTAAGAGCAACTGCTGTACTTATTGTTAAAAATTGTTATAGTTAAAAGAATAAACCTTGTTTGAATATACTATTTTATAAATCTTTATTGTATTGTAGATATGTTGATGACGATGATGATGACATTGTTGAAACCAGTTTTGGAGAACAGCTAAAAGAAGAAACACGAAGGTTTGCTTTTAATTTTATACAAATTAATCATATTTAAATAAAAACAAGCAATATCAGTGCATTAATTGTAAAAGTTGTTGAATGTATCTTACATTTTTAGCCTACTTTTCTTTTTTTAATTCGAAAGAATTAAAAAAATGAAAAAGTAGGTATTGACATGCGGTCGATGTCCGTCCGTACCCCCCTTCCAAAATCGGTTCTAATCATCGGATCTTAAAAATTCTTTTTTTGTTAGAAAGCTATAACCTCAGATACCCAACTTTCATACTTTTTGTCCGTCTGTCTGTACGTCTGGACGGACATAAATCTACTATCTGTCGGCGAATTTCCCATTGAATTAGCATTGAAATTCAATTTTGAGTCATTTAAATCACTGTAGGTATTGAAATGCGGTTGATGTCTGTCTGTCTGTCTGTTCGTATGTCTGTCTGTCCGTCTGTCTGTCTGTACCCCCCTTCCAAAATCGGTTGTAATCATCGGATCTTAAAAATTCTTTTTTTGTTAGAAAGCTATGACCTCAGATACCCAACTTTCATACTTTTTGTCCGTCTGTCTGTACGTCCGGATGGACATAAATCTACTATCTGTCGGCGAATTTCCCATTGAATTAGCATTGAAATTCAATTTTGAGTCATTTAAGTCACTGTAGGTATTGAAATGCGGTTGATGTCCATCTGTCTGTCTGTTCGTATGTCTGTCTGTCTTTCCGTCTGTCTGTCCGTCTGTCTGTCTGTCCGTACCCCTCCCCCCCTTCCAAAATCGGTTCTATCCATCGGATCTTAAAAATTCTTTTTTTGTTAGAAAGCTATGACCTCAGATACCCAACTTTCATACTTTTTGTCCGTCTGTCTGTACGTCCGGACGGACATAAATCTACTATCTGTCGGCGAATTTCCCATTGAATTAGCATTGAAATTCAATTTTGAGTCATTTAAATCACTGTAGGTATTGAAATGCGGTTGATGTCCATCTGTCTGTCTGTTCTTATGTCTGTCTGTCTTTCCGTCTGTCTGTCTGTCCGTACCCCCCTTCCAAAATCGGTTCTATCCATCGGATCTTAAAAATTCTTTTTTTGTTAGAAAGCTATTACCTCAGATACCCAACTTTCATACTTTTTGTCCGTCTGTCTGTCTGTACGTCCGGACGGACATAAATCTACTATCTGTCGGCGAATTTCCCATTGAATTAGCATTGAAATTCAATTTTGAGTCATTTAAATCACTGTTGCCAAATCAACAATGGCATGAGAAACTTTATTTATTTAAACGTATTTAAAGCAAAATAATATTTTCATGAATCAGTTTGGAATGACGTCATAAAATGTAGCACAATTTGATTCCTTGATTATTCATTAATTATCTAACAAGAAAGCGGCAAGGCATACTTTTGCATGCAATTATGCTAAGTTTTAATTTACATTTCTTATTTTTTTAATGCAGTTTGGAGTTTCATTACTTTTGTTATTAATAAATATTTAATTATTCCTCGAACTACAAATAAATCGCGAGCAGACGATAAATAATGTTTAATTGATTTGCGAAATAATATTAAGGAAAATAGTTGATTTTGGCTTTTAGAAGTTTAAATTATTAGCTGGATGCTGTGTTTCGATTTTTTTTCTAATATGTATAAATCTAGTGTAGAAACGGCTGTTGATGATATTTACTGTTAGAAACCTAGTTTTTTCCCGATTAGAACTTCAGTAAGTATTTAAGTAACAGGAAAGTAAGCTATTTTAGTTCTTTATGAACTTCTTGTTATACATTCATAGATAAGATTTACATACTGTTGATTAGGAGAAATATTATTTTTTGAAAGAAAATTTGAAGTTAATAAAAATTTCATATAATTACATACCTATTACTATTTGATTTACTCATTTATGCCTAAATGATTGATACAGTAGAGCAAATACACTGCTCAAAACAATCAGGGAAGCGCATAGTTTAAACATCTCCACTCCCTATGATTTGATTTGGAATCATCAGCTTGTGATTTTTTCTGACTAAGTTAAGCTCGCACTTATGTATCGTTAGATGGCAGAATCATGCCTTTTGAAGACTTTAATAATGTTTCTTTTAATTATATGAAAACATGGTAAAATAAAATTCACCCTGAAACAATTTAATGAAATAAATTGACCCTAATTTCTCCTTGCTTGAATTTTTAGATGTTTAAAAACTGATTTTAACTACTTTTAATGATTAAATTTTTGAAAAAATTATTGTTATAATTATTCAAAAGTTATGATTCCATTTTTTCCCTTAAATTTTAGTCAAACAAATTAAGCTTTTCCCCCTGTTTTATTTCATTCTGGATGCATAATGAATCTATTTCACGAATTTTAAAATAAAAAGTAGGGACTGGAAGGGTTACAAAATTATGCAAAGTGCTCCCCTAATTGTTTTGAGCAGTGTAGAATGTTTTGTTTGCATATAAGACTAATTTCCCTTAATAAACCATTCAATAAAAATTCAATTTATGTTTTAAACTTAAAATGTGTTATTTATCTTTTAGTGCTAGACTGGGTTACCTTGAAGATTTAGAAGAAGAAAAATTAGAGAGAAAAAGAGAAATGGAGAAAATGAAGAAAAAGAAGCTAAAAAAATAATATATTACATCATATTTGTATATGTAACTATAAAATTATTTATATTTCATTAATGTATAAACCTATTTTACGACTTTTTTGTGATAAAGGAATATTTCTTTTTCTCATATGCTGCCATTAGTACTTTGAAATCAATGAAATTACATATATTGTATATGATAGTACAAAAATTTGGAATATTTCAAAGATATTTGACTTTTATTTTGACTGCAAATTATCCCTGACAGTCCAAGTTGAATCTCCTACTTATTCTTGTATGACCTTGAGTATTTACAGTTTTGATCTTTTATTAGTTTTAGTAAGGAACTTTGAACGTGGATTATGTACAGTAATGCATGTAACCTATTATATACTTTACAGTGGCGACCTGTGGTCAAAATTGTCAGTGCAGCCAGGCCGACGCAACCCCCTCCCCCCCCCCCCACAACTTTTCTTAGCTAAGCATTTCATTCAAAAAGTATATAAAAATTATTAAATAAAAACTTGCTTATTTTTTGATTTTTTCATATTACTTTGAGCATCCTTTAGCATAGCGGGGCTCCAAAAAAAGAACAAATAAAACACTGAAAATAAAAAAAAACAAAAGTATTCCATTAGCACCGGCAAATTGTAATCGTTTGACAAATCGATGACATGTTCGAATTCTTGATACCCCCCAGCGCAACACATGGCCTAACACGTGTTGGGCAGCGGCCAATCATATCAGCAAGTTACACAACTACAGCCGAAAATCAAAATTCCTCCACGGGCTACTCAGAGCTTTAATCCATCTATGTGAATTAAGCTATGTCTTCCCCGTCGTCATGGCAACCACGCTTGCGTACCCCCTTATGCCGATACTCTTCACTGGCTACAGACAGTAGGATTGGATTATTAGCCAGTAACTCATTTGATACCCAAGTGTTGCTTAGTATCAATCCCACTATTAGAGTAGGATGTTTTTTATGTGGCGTGAGTTACATTAAAAAATAAATTGCGCTTCTTTGGCAAAATATAGTAATGAATAAAAAAATTCATGATCGGATTTGAGATTTTCTTTAAATTGAATATTTAGGTGCAGCCCGGCTGTACTTGCTGTATGCCACGAGCCGCCACTGATACTTTAGCTTTAATAAGAGTTTTATCCAAATTAATGCTTGTATGAATTATTACAGGATCCCCACATGATTTGATATTTCTCTAAATTTGACAATTGTTTTTAGTTACTTCCCAAGAAGTCTTTATACATCATCTGAACCATTAAATAAGCTTTAGTTTGTAAAACAAAAAAGGCCCTAAATGTAGTCCAACTTTTATTTTTAGTTGTATTTGTTAAAAAAAGAAGTAGGTAAAACTCTATTTTAGTCCCAGATAAAACTGGATTTTATCATATAGCCAACTTGTGTGATTTGATGCCAATTATAAATCGAAATTTCATTAACTTTCGTTTTTGAACCTTCATTCTTGTTTTCCTTAAATACCCTTTAACATTTTATGTGGCCTTTTTAAAAACCACTAAAAAGTCAAACCAAAGAAAAACGAAGACTGGGGATTTCAACATTTTCTTTATTTAAAAAAGAAAACTGGTTTATAGGAACATTTTGGTCATTATCATGGTCACAATCAATTTAAAATTATCAATTTTTATGCCAATCTTCAGTGCGTTAACTTAAATATGGATATTATGTCCAAAATAGCATTTTGAAATTAACTGAACAGTTGAATTAAGAGTTTTGAAAGACAACGATTTTCTTATTATACAAAACTTTGCTGTATTCATTCTATTTTTTCTTGCTGTACATTCTTACATACACATTTCTTACTATCAAATGCACCAATCAAAAATATCAGTTAGCATCTTATTTTATTAAGTTTTGTATTATCTATTTGTTAATAATCTTATAAATCATTTTCTTATGCCTTATTAATTTTTTTTATGGTGTAAATAGACTGTTAAAAGCTGTTTGAATCTATGCATTTTGTCATGTGTTTTGATAAAGAATGTAGTTTATTTGTAAACTATTTTTACTATGTTAAAATAAATATATGAATATTTTATTGCAATTTATTTTTCTCTCAATGGTTTATTATAAAATTTATATTGTTTAAGCAACTTATATTATTTTAAGGGGGGGGGATGAGACCAGAAGTTTGTCCTGTATTAATTAAATGGGGAAAAATAATTTCCGCAGCTGTATTAAATATTTTTACAAACTGTGTGTGTGTGTAAAAATTTAAATACAACTGCAGTAATTAAGCTTCTAAAATTATTTTACTCATGATCAACATAGACTTCAGTTAGAAAAGCAGATTTCCGGTCTCGTTTCCCCTTAGGTTTAAAATGAAAGCACTTTTTTAATTAAGACACTTATTTTAATCTTATGTACTCAATAAAAAGTAACTACATTTTACATAAAATCTCAGACTTGCCTACTCACCGGTCGCCAATAACCCTAATTCAACCATATTTCAATCTAACAACACAAATTTAACCTGGAATTCCCTATTTTTAACTACTTTCTGAATTTCTATCCTCCGAAAAATGGTTATTACAGAGTTGAATTTTGAGAATTGGCAGGTTGGTTGAATTGATGTTGCACTAGAGCTACAGTTGGCATGTCTGAAGACTGAAATCGTAAGTATGTGGGTCGTTCCTGAGAAAACGTACACAAGCATGTCCCCGCAAGTTATCTTTCACATGAAGAAAAGTTATACTTCTAATTGAATTAATTTAAGATGGGGAATATTTTAACTACTTACTAACGTTGAATAAATTTTTAAAATTATATATTTTGTGTAAAAATTTGTGTCCACAGACTATGACAAATCATGTCTGTGAGCTGTCTCACCGTCATGTCCGGGGACTGTTTTAGTTAGTATATATTAATTCCCAATTTTTTTTATAACTAAAGTTGATTTTTAATTCAACTGACATTACTAGAACAAAACATAAAATATAATCATTATAAAGAATATAAATATATAAATTCTGTGAAAATAAAATGTCCCACAGATTTTCGTCATGTCCGTGTACAACGTATTATTTTTAGCTTGCATAACTATCTAGAAATGATAACAGTACTCTGTTTCAGTCTTATTAGTATTCAATAATACACGTTATACGTCGTATCACGTCGATAGCTTGAATGCAGTAGATAAACAGTAATTAAAAGTTTAAAGTTAAAAATAGGCCATTGACAATATCATAGCGTCATTTGTGTGATCAAGATATAGGAAGGTAAGCTAATGATTTTTACTTAAAATTTGTTATTTATAGAAAGAAATAAGTTACATAATATCAGTTTGCATGTTTCGTTCGCTAAGGCCTAAACCTTTTGCGTCTGGAAGCCCTTATTTACGATTTCATCATTTCCGTGTACCATCATGTCCATGTATTTGGGCTCACGGACATGATTTATGTGTCCACGGACATGACGTTTTAATTATATAAGAATAAATTGATTAAATACAAGTGAAATACATTATATTGTTATTATATATTGCCGTGAGCTAATATAATAAGTAAAGCTGAAATTTTATTCAAGTGTAACATATCAATAAAATATTTTTATGTTAATTTTGGAGGTTAAAACTTTTCTAAATTAAACATTATTAAATTAAGACTTACCATCCGAATAATTAATATTGTATGATCTGGACCGATGTTATTTTTCTAATGTAGTATGTAAATGTAACTCAAATTCAAAATTTCAAAATGTTTCATCAATATTTTTTTCTGCCTCAAATTGTACGTTTTCTGAGGAATGACCCATGTATGTTAAATTATTTAAGTTTGTAGATGCTGAGTTGGAGAGCACAGTTTGGAAAATGGAAATAGTATCAAACTTAGTAGATATTTGCTGATTTGCCCTGTATGAGATTAGTTCATAAGAGAAATTCTCATACAGACATAATCATTTCAAATAGCTTAAATTATTTTTAAAAATGGATGTTTAGTGACTTTTGACTTTGTATGATGAGGGGTGTTTGTGTTCCGGAAATTTTCAGGCCTAATTTATTTTTCGGTTTTTAGCTGATTTCGGTTTTCAGCATTTTTATGTTTTTCCACTTTTTTTTCTGAAACCTATTTTTATTGTTTTTTTTTTATTTGAATATAAGAACTGAATTATTAGACCTTTTCAGATCGTTCGAGTTTTGCGATTTCCGGTTCGCCGACCGGAACATCACACTCCTCGATGCATGTCACTATTTTGTTGTGTTGGTTTTTTTGTTGCCTCGTCACTTGACCGATTTTTTAAAACACTAGATCCTTCATCCATGGCCCTTGCGCATCTCTTAAGAAAATTTTCGACATTAATTAAAAAAAAAACTTTGGTTACCAAGAAAATAAACAAGCACAAACACTCTTTCTCTTAATCAAAGAGCGTGAAAGGTGTGTTCTCAAACTGCCAATGAAAAGCAAGGTGATTCTTTTCCCTTATGTTTATATGTACTAGAAATTGAAGAATTTTTTTATGAAACATTTGGTTGATTAGATTCACCTTTTTGTTGTTGTCGTTGTGATTATGAAAGTTGATATTTACTACTAATATTGATTTAAAATTATTACATTTTTTAAGCCCGTTAGAAGAAAACGGGTATTCATTTGCTAGTATACGGAATAAAATGACGCAATATTATTAAAGTCGTTCATTTATTTATAAGGCAAATATCATCTATGTATAAATGTACAATCAAATGTAATCTAAACCTTAATTTATTTTACTTTTCCGGTTTAACCGGATTTTTTCTTAACTGATTCACCACCCGGTCCTATTTAAGTTGGATAAGATTCTATCAGGTTTTAAGGTTCTAACCAGGGATTGGAAAGTTACTCATTTAAAAAAGTAACTCTGTTACAGTTACAGTTACTCATTTAAAAAAGTAACTCAGTTACAGTTACTCATTTAAAAAAGTAACTCAGTTACAGTTACTCATTTAAAAAAGTAACTCTGTTACAGTTACAGTTACTTAATTTGAAAAGTAACGCGTTACAGTTACTTTTAAAAAAAGTAACGAATCACAGTTACTTTTTGAAATTTCAAGTTATAAGAAAAATTGAAATTTAGCCATCTTACCAGTTTTCAAAGATAACCACGATAAACGAAATCTAAGCTCAAACAAAACACTGAAATTATAATTAATAAAAAAAATTATATTTAATTTTAATCCTTTACCCTGATACGAATCCATCTGTAAACACTCCGGTAGGTACTGACGGAAATAGGTGTCTCTCAAGAATGAATGTGAAATCTCTGTCTCCTCCCTCCCCATCCCTCTTCGAGGGGAAGGACTTGGTCATTGTTGTAGAACGCATTCAGGCAGGGGGACACAAAGGGGTTTGGACTGAGGGATCCAACTTGCTTGGCAGTTAGCATGATTTATTTGAAAACCCTTCTTTTCCGTAGATGCCTGTAATTGTGCGGGGCTTATAATGTGATACTTAGAAAGGTAAACAGACAAGGAAAAACATTCGTACTGTTACAATTCTGTCTGACAGCCGCCGTCACGCCTTTAGCAGCCAAAGGGGACAATTCTATTATATTCTTTACTTTTTCCCTCCTAAGAAAAGCTATCGTATTTCGGGAATGCGAAATGTTTCATTCTTAAGAGTGGAATTTCAAAATTGGCATCAGACAGCCTTCGTAAAATAACGGAAAAGTAACGACATTTTTCGTTACTTCGTTACCGCTAAAAGTAACTAAGTTACAGTTACTTTCTAAAAAATGTAACGGCGTTACCTCAAAAAAGTAACTGTTACAAGTAACGGCGTTACAAGTAACGCGTTACTCCAATCCCTGGTTCTAACCAGTTTTAATTTTTTAATGTTTGGATATTGTTAAACTATCTGTTCTACGACTCATTCTTTTATTATCCTATAAAAATAAACCACAAGTCATTTTTCACTCGCTTTGTCTTGAATTGGGTCATTGAACTTCGGATGAACAACAACTTTCTCCTCTTAGGAGGGTGATGCATTTAAGGGGGCAAGAAACACAGCGAAGCTTCAAAATATTCACTCTTTTTAAATTTTAATAATTTAAATGTATATTTACTAAAAACTAATGTTTCTATCGTAATTTCAGCATAAATTTGCAGCCAGCTTACTTTACTGCTTAACATGGAAAACTGCTTATACTCCATTTTTTACTGCTTATCAAGCAAAAATTAACCTTAATCCCGGGGGACTGTAAGGATAGCAATAAAGCCACGCATCTCATTTTACTTTTTTTTTTTTTTAACTTTTGGGCTCATTAGTGAAGTATAGCAAAAAAAATAGGGCTACTAACTGAAATGTGAGTTTTCTGCAATACAGTTTTCATGATTGAAGAATCACTGTAGCTCCACCCAGGGCCACTCTTCACTACTTTCTTTGGCAATGAGGCCAGTGAATGTACCAAAACCCAGGGACGAAGTCAGGAGAAGAGAAATACATATTATAAATATTAAAAGCCAAAATTTTATGGAAGGAATTTGTTAAAATATAGCATTAGTTCAATTTAAGATCCAAATGAATGTAATTTTTAGCTCAAAATTGTGTTAGTTATAAGTTAGAGCACTAAACTAAAAATTTGACGTTCGGGACATAGGATGGTAAGGAATTTTCTGCATTGTTTTGTGTCATAAAATTTTTTGGGAGTTGCTTTGTTATGAAATTCCGTTTTGCAATTATATAAGGACCAGTCTATTAGTATAATAAGAAAAAATTCAAAAGAAATATTATTTTTTTTCAAAAGTTATGCCAAGGGACATAACATTAAAAATTATGGTAGAATTGCCCATATTTCTAAAATCGCAAATTCTTATTTAAATGTATGTCCTAATTTTGTTCACTTATATAATTTTAAAGAAAGTTGGGGGTTTACTGTGCTGAATCGATATGTATACAGCATCACAGAAATGTTTAACCCTTCCATTAAAGTGATATACAGCCTTTTGGTTCACTATTCTGTGCACAGAATAGTGAACCAAAAGGCTGAAAATTGGTGTTTTGGAATAATTCTATTTGAAGCTGACAAATAAGTTTTTTTTTTTAATTAACTACCTTCCTTGCCAACTCCAGCCCCATATTCGAATGTGTAGAACATAGTTTTTTTTTCTAAAGGCACAATTTAGGGGTTAAAAGTTACAAGGAAAATTCGTTATTTTGAACCGTCATTTGTTCTCCGTCTCCGTTACTTAAAAAGTCAACCACTCCTCCATTGAAACCCATAAAACTAAAAATAGTATATGCTAGATAATATAATTAACGAGTTTCACACAATACGAAAATCGTATATTACTTAGTTACTTAGTTTTCTTTCTTATCACGTCCGTATTGCCCAATCGTAACATAATTTATGTTCAGTTACACATGCAGTGATTTAAAAAAAAACATGTTAAAATTAGCTAAAGGCGCTTTTTTAGCTTCCACACTACGTTTATAACGTAAAAAGTGGAAGGTTTTATAATCGTCCAGTCCGTCTGTCTATCTGTCCGTCTGTCACCGCCACTTTCACAGAAAGAACCACAAGTCCCACAGACAAGTGGGATACGTCATTTTGAAGCAAAAAATCAGATTAGGCTACATTCCAAATTTCATTAAAAAATTTAAATTAGAAGTTTATTTAAAATTTAAATAACTAAAAATTTAATCTAAATTAAAATAACATGCAAATTCCATTTTTTATTCAATATTTTCACTGTTGCCATCCACAAGTCCCACAGACAAGTGGGATACGTCATTTTGAAGCAAAAAATCAGATTAGGCTACATTCCAAATTTCATTAAAAAATTTAAATTAGAAGTTTATTTAAAATTTAAATAACTTAAAATTTAATCTACATTGAAATAACATGCAAATTCCATTTTTATTCAATATTTTCACTGTTGCCATTTCGTTAAACGTACGAGAAACTTTATTAAAAAAAATACAAACTTTTGAAAGAATATTTATTTATGTGATATAATTCAGTTTGTATTGTTGTAATATCACAATAGAGTTCTTTTGATGGTTCATTATATATGTATGAAGAAAGATGCAAAGAGAATTCTAACTTGGTATAAAGAATGTGCAAAGTTTCGCTTTTATTTTTAAAGCATCATTTGTACTAATTATATATTTTTCGAACTGTAATTTAATTTAATCTAATGGGCTTGTTTCACGGAGGATCTGGCAATAGCTATGCGTTTTTTTTTGCATGTCTATTTTTATGTCTTTGAATAGTATTGCCACCAGTTTTAGGAGAAAACTACGACAAAATACCATTTAATTCTAAAATTACAAAAACATACCATAAAAATACTAGCAAAGCGTTTCACGTTTTTTTAAAGTCACTAAAAAGATTCTAAAATGCAGCTAGTATTTTTACGATATTTTTTTGTAATTTTAGAATTTATTTTAGAATTATTCAAAAATTACAAAAAAATATCGTAAAAATATTAGCTGTATTTTGTAATCTTTTTAGTGACGTGCAACGTTTTTAGTGACGAGCAAAGCGTTTAAAAAAAAACGCTTTGCTAGTATTTTTATGGTATGTTTTTGTAATTTTAGAATTAAATGGTATTTTTTCGTAGTTTTTCTTCTAAAACTGCTGGCAACATTGTTGAAAACATCAATATAGACATGCAAACAAAACCGCAAAGCTATTGCCAGATCCTCCGTGAAACAACCCCATTATTCTAAAATTACAAAAAAAATATCGTAAAAATACTAGCTGCATTTTAGAATCTTTTTAGTGACTTTAAAAAAACGTGAAAACGAAAACGTGAAAACGTTTGCTAGTATTTTTATGGTATGTTTTTGTAATTTTAGAATTAAATGGTATTTTTTTTCGTAGTTTTTCTCCTAAAACTGGTGGCAATACTATTCAAAGACATAAAAATAGACATGCAAACAAAACCGTCAATACCTCTGGGGGTGACAAGCCAATTCTGGGGATCCTCTAGTTGGCCTCTGTCTCTAAAAATTAGATGGATCCACTTATGTGTGTGTTGTCTGTTGTGTCTGTCTTACTTGACGAAGGTTTATAAGCGGGTCGCTGACCAAGCACACAAACCTGAATATATATGTCTACCAACCAACCAACCAACCAACCAACCAACAAAACCGCATAGCTATTGCCAGATCCTCCGTGAAACAAGCCCATTATTAAATCTGAGAAAGAAGATTAATGAAAATAGTTAATTTTGGCATTTAAAACTTTGAATTACAAATAGCTAAAGGCCCTGTTTGTTATTAGAATTAAATCACCATTGCCATTCGCAACAATCGCCCGAGAAACTTAATTCTTTTAGACAATAAATTAAAATAAATTTATTTTGCGACATCGATCAGTTTGAAATGACGTCAAATATATTTCACTACGAGATTCTTTGTATGTTGATATGAAATATTTTCATTCTATTTAAAAGCGAAATTAATTTTTGCAAACGATAAGTAATAATTATTGAATTTTCGAAATAAAATAAATAAAACTAGCCAAATTTAGCATGTAAATGTTTAATATAGAATTAATGCTGTGTTTGGCGCCTTTTTACTTGTTTAACACAACTTTTGTGTGGAAGTGGGTTAAGTGACAGATTCTGTTACTAACCTACTTGTTACTTTTTCGAGAGAATTTTTCCATTTCTCTCCACATACAATTATATTTTTATTTTGACGCCGCCAAATATAAGGCATGGGATAATTTGATTAAAAAAAAAGTTTTAGATCTAATTAGTGTTTAAAAATATCCTAAGATAGAATTAAAAACTTTGTTGTGACTGTGACCCATTAATTCCATAAACCCTGGATTTATCCATAGGCACTTTTAGTTTCTTATCTTAGAAGTTAATCTTTATAGATAGTTTAAAAGAAGAAAAAAAAGTTAAGTTTAAAGTTTAATATGAAATCATTGCCATGTTACCATTGCTAATTTTAATATTAGTGAGCTATAAAATTTTTGCTCATTTATTTTTAATTTTTAAATTAGCAATTTAATACCCTTCCTTCGCACGGGATAGAAAAAAATTAAAAGCTCACTTTGTAGTTAAGTTCATGTATTTAAAGTTCAAACATCAACTTTTATCCCGAAACCACACTTAGCTCCTATGATGCGTTATTTAAACACTTGGCTGCATATTTGGTGTGAAAGTGAATATTCCAATTATTAGATTTTGAGAATTTTTTACCATAATTTCTACTGTGACAAAAATTTTCACAAAACTCCAGTTTAGATGTTAATTCTAAAAAGTAAAATACACGAAATATCGAAACACAGATATGACGATTTTTTTATGATAATTCAGCGCATTTTTGGACGACAAATTTGCAACTTTGTTGGGTTTTTCGACATATTTGGCGAGAAAACCAAATTGTCAATTTAATAAAAAAAAATTCAAGACCCAGAAAAATGCACAGCAATCTAAACATGTCATTACCCCACCCATTAATTAAAAAGTCAACCAATAAAAAGTCACCACACAACAAAAACGCGCCAAATCCAACAACCCCACCCCCCAAAACAAAGCCAAACCATCGCTTGGCAACATTCCTTCATGGCCTTTGGGTGGAAACCTGGAAACAGCGTGCGCCGTGTGATGTGCAGCATTGTTAGTGATACTCACACGACGATCACAGTGTTGCTCGATGGTCGGTTGACTGGTTAACGGCCATAACACAAAAATAAACACAACACACGTGATATCAGTTTGAAGCAAGGACTCCAATCTGAAGCTGATTTTTGCCTTTATTGTCCAGCTGATGGTGATGTAGGATCGGGAAGCGAAGAGAAATAGCTTATTTTTGGATTACTATTGAAAGGTGAGTGTTTTTTCTTTCTTTTTTTCTTTAACTTCTCTCTTTAACGGTTTTGGGGTGAGTTTGTTGTTAGGGGTTCTTTTATTGTTGGAAGAGGATGATTTGGTTAGTTGAGGGTATTTTGTAATTTGATATTTAATTTGTTTTTTGACTAAATGAATTTTTTTTAAACAATATTTGTAGAGAAGCATTTGGTAAAGGATAAAATTCGGATAATTAGTTTTAATAGGTGTTTTGTTGTTAAAATAACTATAAATTCCACGGCGATTTCTCTTTTGACGTTTCGTCAAATATTTTAAATTCATAAAAAAAGAAATAAAACCATGATCATAAAAATGTGTTTCGCAAATGAAACTTAGCATGGCATTTTATATTCATCTTTGAATAAAATCAACAAAGAATAAATTTACATTTATAAACTGTAATCACAGGAAAATAACTAATTTTTGTTAATTTGAATCGGCAGAACTTTTAAGAGGATAACTTATTTTTAAAAAGAGAATAGTCTTTTTTTTATAAAAACTTTATCCATAATCTTATTTTTAAAAAAATAAAATCGTTTTTAATAAAAATTTCATCCATAGTTTTTTTTAATAATATCGTTGGAAAAATCAATTTGAGTTTTGAAACACAAAAAATTTAAACTTAAACAACACTGATTTTATTCTGAAAAAGACATCCAAATTTACGATAATTTCTCACAAAATATTTTCCATGGCCGCCTGTTACGTGCGTCCTGTTACCTTTTTTGTTTACATGTTTTCCAGCAATGTCAAAGTAGGCGGCTACAACCGGTTCTTTTGTTTATCGTTGTGTTTTATTCACAGAACCTGTTACATACGATGCAAAACTATCAATGAGATTATGAGATTAATCCTTCGAAATTGTGTCGGTCACGCGACATAGCTCGTTCTTTAAGAATCGAATGACAAGTTATTTTTAGTACTAGAGGAAACTTCGATGCGGAACAATGTTGGTAGTTTTATCGAGAAAGTAACACAATGAATATAATCCGTTAGATTTAAATCCTTAACCTTTTAAAAGATTGTATCTTAGAACGTGAATGAGAAAAATGAAGCTGAGTCACTTTTACAATATGATGACTTTTGATTAAGTAAAAAAAAAAGGTTTTCTGTTTATTACTTATCTTTGTATTGTGCCAGATGCTATTATATATTAGCAGTTGCATTTAAATGGATGTTTAACTCGAATTAATAGAAAACTTAATATTGTTCTCTCTTCTATTTTTAAAAACTTGATTATAATTTATTGTATTGATATAAACATTAGGCTAAACTTTTATGCAAGGGGCTGGTATATTTTGTTTGTTTGAAAAAAGAAAAAAGTAAGGTTGTGAGATATAAAAGGTACAAAACACCTTTGAGGTTTTTTCTTTTTGGTGTAAAATAGTTTGAATGAATAAAAATGATAAGTCACTTCACTAATTTTAAAATGTGTCAAAAAGTTTTGAAGGGAAAAGCCTTCGGTAAGACATTTTGCCTCTCATTTAATCCAGC
The DNA here is from genome assembly GCA_019343175.1 of Oedothorax gibbosus. Lineage (NCBI taxonomy): Eukaryota > Metazoa > Arthropoda > Arachnida > Araneae > Linyphiidae > Oedothorax > Oedothorax gibbosus. Next base: position 927,145 of record JAFNEN010000273.1, read on the forward strand.
CTTTCATAGAGTCCTCTTGCAAGTATCCTTTACGATGTGATAAAACTGCACATTTGCTAAAGTGAACATCGCCATCAACGTGCATTATGTGTAACAACTGTGTCATCATTATCATCCTATTCCTGTATTCCGAAAATAGAGTCAGCATCATCTTTCGACATTATCTTAATGAGATCCCTCTTTGATTCATCAATTACTCACTTCTTTTGATTAGAAGAGCACTTTTGCATAGATTAACATTAAATTAAAAGGAGATGCTTGTTTAATTATTCATTGTTGTACTACATGGATAATTAATGATACTAATAAATATCAATTGAATTGCTTCTGAGAATTTTGTTGTAGAAAAGGTGGTGCCTGGTAAAATAATTTTACAAATCAACCTACCGATAGGCTTTTGTATTGTTTCGAGAGACTGTGTAAGTTTTTAGAAAATTCAATATCTTTGATTTTTTTCTGAAAGGTAACCTCTATAGTTCTGCTTTGTAAACGTGATCGTATTTATGTCGAAAAATTCGTATGCTAGACTAGTATCAAATTTCTTATATTTATCTATAATATTCAATTCCCCTGACTTTTTTTTATATAAAAGTTATATCAATATATTTCACAGTTCGACGACTAAGTTACAAAAGTTATTCCAATGTATTTCACAGTTTTTTCAAAAAATTCCAACGTGTTCCATTCGGATTTTCTAAACTTGAATCGTGGTTATTTTGCTCCGTTTATGGTGCCCTCTTGACCATCATTTTAATGGCAAATGAAAAATCATTTTTGAGGACATCTTGAGCCTTTTAACAGTTCTATCTTTTTTCTATAAAAAATTATACTTTTCTATTCTCTTTTCTTTTTATTAATTTTTCATGTACTATTATTGTTATGTTAAGAATCCACCATCACATTTAATAAACTTTTTTTTTGTTAGATAAATACATGTTACTCTCTACTAAATCTTTCATTTTTGCGAATCCATCCGATGTAAAAGACATAGTTACAGTACTTTTTATGTTATTTAATTTTCTTATGTTATTTTAGTACAATACTGTGTGCGTTTCTGTTTACATTCTACCCTTTCTTTTCTCAGACAGACAGTAATTACCCATAATGCTTCTTTCCTCATAAAAATGAATTAAACTAATGCCAAAAGCATTTCAAAATAAAGTTGTGCCACACCAATTGGAATATTTCTTATTTAGCCAGTTTTATTGCATTTTAATTAGAAGAAGAAGAAACTTTATTTTTCAAAATAGAAAACATTGGTTGCCAAGGGGCCCCCGGGCCCTTCCAGACAACACATAAAATTATACAATCGAAATTATCAAGGAAAATTAAAAGCAACATTTCAGATCATACCCATATTTCAGATTATAATTACATTAACTAATGCCGAAATTGCATCACAAATTTTAACTTGGGAACAAAGAATGTTAAATACTATTACTGAATGGTAGTTCCGAAAATTTTAGATTTTAATCTATCTAAATAGTTATGGAATTTCTTTGTTCTTTGTCTTTAATAAAGCAGTTACTATATCAATATTGCAAAATTCGATTTTTAAACATAGATAAGGGTAGGATAAAACTTTTCTTGTATGAATATTGAAGTATATATGTACAAGTATGTATGAATATACAAGGTTATATATATTTCCCACTTCGAATTGAATAATCAAAAGCGGATAACTCCCATAACTATTGCTGAAAGCTCCATTGCCCTTTTTAATTTACCCCTTTTATTAACGTTATCACTTTGGTTTGTTTGAATTAACATCTCACTATAATTTAACTAACTATAGTAAAGAACCCGGAAATATAAATAACAGAGATGTTTATTAAAAAATTAAACTTTTTTATAATGAAAACTTATAAAGCTAATAAATTTCCTTAAATTATTGAGTTTTGTCTCAAAATGCCAGTTTTATAGTTTCCTAGACGGGTAACTGCGAACGTTTCATGTGTTCGAAATAGCTTGAAATATACGTTTTATTTCTATCAAAGGGTTTATTGTTTTCCCCTTATAATTAGTTAAATAAACTGCAATAAAAAGTTTCGAGAACCTCATACGATTGAGCGCAGCAGGTGTAACCGTAATTTCGCTTTTCGTGGACAAATCAAACGAATAAATTGACCAAAAAAAAAAGCATTGCCAATGCGTAAATACGGTTAACATGACTAGAATCCTTACTTGTGAAACCAGCCTAAGTCTCATTAGCATCCTATGTTTCATGTTCCCCTCTGTATCAATAAAAGTCTTTGCTTTTGTACACATTATCTTGTCTTACATTTGCCAATTAAACGTTTCATAAACCAAATAAAACTCCATACATTTTTCCTACAATGATCATTATTTCATTAGGTTCTTGAGTATTACCACAGCTGGGAGAATTGGCAATATATCATTATTTTCTGATTAAACAAGATACTCATTAAAAAAAAGTTGTTTGCTTCTTCGAACCCGCTATTTCTCTGAAAGGTCTTGATTCTATTATTCAAATTAATCTCGATTTCTTAACTAAGAATTTGAGCTTAATATATAATCGGAGGTTCTGATGTGATATATTGATTGCAATTTGTACAAACGTAAAAGTATTGTGACTTTATTGTTTTATTTATATCATTTCACTTTTTCACGCAATAGCGTTTGATCAATATATATAAAATATTAAAAAAACCTTTCCAATTATATATTTACATTTATATTCTACACGACATATATCCATAGAGCTTCGCGTGATGTTAATTTCTCTTTGTCGAATTATTTCGTGCTAAATGTGGTGAAAAACAATGTTTTTTGTATTTATTTTTACTTTACTTTGAGGAATATAAATTTCTGAAAGCACTATTTAAAGTAATAACAAACTAAAATAGCAGCCATATTGCATCGATATTGCAAAAAGAAATATAGATCAAAACAATCCATATCAAATTTTCCCTTTGAATAAAATTTTCCACTAAGTGTAATTAATATAAGTACATCTGATTCCTTTACACTTACGCAAAAATACTTTTGAAAACCTAAAATCGTACGATATTTCTTCTGATTTGAACCTGACCCAGTGAGCTATTACAATGAACAAGTAAAACTATATTCACACTAAAACTGGTTCCAGTTTGCCATAAATAATCTTAATTACATAATATTTACATACAAATAGCTCAAAAGAATTATTTATTAGCAACCACGCCCTTAGAACTAACAATAACTAAGATAGACTTGTTGGAATTAGAATAGGGCAAAGGCTTGATTGATGGATTAGGTCCTATGCAAATGAACTAAATAATATGCAAGGGTGGGAATGTGACGATAAATCTTAAAGAAAAGTTCGAGGACTTTTATTGCCCTAATTGAAAACTGAACATTTTATGTTTTATAGTTGGTAATAATTAACGGTTGTGTGGTGAAACGTTGCACTATTTTTTTGGCTTTTGGTTGAACCAGTTTTCAGATTTCGGAAACTAAAACCTAAAAAATAGTTCAACCGCAAAAGTATGGTGATGCATTTCACTACACAGCAACAGAAGGGTCACTTCAAATTAAGTCTTATATTTACCCAAATTTATTATTTGAAGTATATAAAATAGTTCCAATAGGAAGTAATTGGTCTTATGATACCTTAAAAGTTACAAACTTTAAAACAGCTAAGTTGTAGATTTATGTGTATTTTAAAAACATCCGGCCCTAGGTATAAACATCTACTCTCCTATTATATATACTAGCGGACTACGCCCCCTTCTCGCTATCCCTCACAAACGTTATAAAATATTGGTTACTCTGAAACAACCAAAAATATATAGTTTCTAGTTTGAAATAATATAATTGCAAAAAAGAAACTAAAAATCTGAAAAGGGGAGAGGGGGTATGCTAAAGTAGTTTTATTAAGTATGTATAATTAAAGTAGATTATTAAAATAGATTAAGGGAAAAATTAGAACTGTAGTCATTTGTGAATTAAAAATTAAACAAAATATCTATGTCATAAAAGAAGTCGACCGGGAAAACGAAGTCGTTAAAAGTGTTTATTCACATCTGGAGAGAAACTTTAGGATTAAAGATATGCGAAAAAGAGAATTTAAATTATGAAGTTTAATAAGGGTTAAAAATATAAGTATTTGAGGGGTTTATTTAAGCCCTATATGTCATGTATATGAGATAAATTTATTTTAGATGCAAAATATTCTTATTTAATTTTCACTGCCTAATTGTTCAATTAAATACACAACCAAACTTCTTTTTACTCTAAAGTCTTTACCGACGCGACGGTCTTTTATCCTTTATTTCGCTTATTCGACTATCAATTCTATTTTCTCCCTTGGTAACAGTTTCTACAACTCTCCCCCGCATCAATTCAGCGAATCTAATTCCATCTAGTTCGTCGTCCAACAAAAGCTGTCTAGTGACGAATCTAGTAACGATCCCCAGGCTGATGTTCTGTGTGTGTTCACTTCACTGTAGGTACAGTAGGTCTGTTGGAAGGGTTGAGGATAAATGCTCTTTTTAAATAATATACAGGTCTTTTATTTGTGCTTTTTTGATAATCGCCTGATGTTACGTGAGACCGTTTTTTTAATGAGTTTTTAATGGTATTTTTGGGTGTAAACGAACATTAATTATGTTCTATAAAAATTTACTGTGTGTTGTTCAGATTGTGTAAATAATAAATATAAAGATCATAATATATACTTTACCCTTTGTGATATAATTTCGGTTTGATAAAAGAAATTGGAAGTATTTTTTTTCCAAAACACATAACGAAATTGCAAAGAAAACTTTCACAAACTACAAGCTTATGTAAAATTAAATTAACTCGAACATAAAAGTGTTGATAATAAAAGTGAACACAAATGTCCAATTCTTTTTCTAGTGCACTGGCTTTTTTAGATGCTGTTTCTTTTGTTTTCCCTCTAATTTACCACGTTTTTATTACCGAATATTACTGAAATAATTCAATGGTCTTTATTTTTGGATAACAAGCCATCAACCATACTATAAAAAAAATCGGTAACCAACAAAAAATCGTTAGATTATTTTTTATTCAGGGTATTTATGAAACTGCACATAAAATATATTAAAAATGATGGTAAAATAAAAATGAACTAATCCATGCACCTTGCTAAAGAATTATAAAAGCAAAAAAACAAACACTCTGAAACGCAAAACATTCGAGCAAATAAAAACTCATTTCAAATTCAAAACGAACTTCGCACTTCAATCACAACAACAACGAGTGAAGTACAACCCAATAACCTTAACCTCCCCATCCGCAGCCATCACACAAAGAGAAGAGAGAGGTGAAATAGAAAAATCGAATCTGTAGCATCCCTCCTCTTGCTCCTCCCGATCGATACATCCCTGGAGAGTGTAGATGGCGCTGCTCTCGTTTTTCATCCCTTCTGTAATTGGGCTCGACGCGAAGTTTGCATACATCCGTGTAAGAAGAGAAAATGAAAGCAATTAGGGGGTGGGAAGACTCGTATTATCAGGATTGCACGGGAAGATGAATCTTTTGTTAACTTTCTAGCTTCTGGGACAGCGTGAAAAGTCGCTAGTTTTTGTTTTGTTGGAATGGTTAAAAGGGTTATTATAAGTTTGTTGTTTTAAGTTAAGGGTTAGGTTTTTTTCCCAACAGGGCTGCTTTATTGGCCTTTGCAGACTCGGCATATTCCCCAGAACTGAGAGCCATTTTTTTTGTGGCACCAAATAGGCTACCCTCGCTACCAATTTTGACGCTCAGATTACAATGAATCTGAGCTCTCTGTGGATGTTAAAGTTCGCTGAGAAAACCCAAGCCAAATACGTACTCAAGGAATCTTTTACATGCCACATACATTCTGATCATTTTCCCACCTAGAAAATCCGACGACTCAGACGGGGCTCGAACCCGCAAACTTGGGTTTATGAGGGGACACAGTTAAGGGTTAATAAGAGCAATGATGTTGACAGTTAACAGTAGAACTTTTATTTTGCGAACTCTAACTATCCGAACTCCACTTATCTACCTAGATTATCGGCATCGCTCCACCTCTTTGCGCAGCACGAATATTATTGGGATAACGAGTCGTCGTCTCAAATTGCAGAGCAATAATTGGCTGTCACGAGAATCCGATTATCTGGGTTTTTTTATCAATCGATTCGGATAATTGGACGCCTACTGTATTTAAGGAAAAATGAAGTAGAGGAACAGAAATAGCAAGAGGTTCAATGCATCGTAATTTAAATAAAGAATAATCGTCCGTCCCGAACTTGTTTATCCATAATTAGGGAACGTAGAAGCACATTGGGAAACTTTTTTTGTATTTTTACTTTTTATTTAATATTTTTAATCGCTTTCTCCCCTACGTGATATACTCCGTATTACTTTATATCAAACAAAACAAAACTGCAGGAAAGGGTAGACTTTTTTTTGTAGTAGTATGTGGTGAGTGGTTCGACTATGTTCGAGTCTATTATTGCCAAAGCTATATATATATATATACTGCCAATCATATCACCAAATATTTTCTATCGCCAATACACTTACCATTTTGTAATGGATGATTCAAACAGGACGGAGCGTCTCTTGTTTATGGTGTAGAAGACAGTGTTTGACGTATCTGTGACGTCACCATAGGCGTGACCGTTCTAGTTTGGACAAATTAGCTGCTTGTTGGTTTGTTTGTTGGGTATAAGGACACATTTGACGTAGCTGTGACGTGACGGAAGGCGGTGCCGTTCCAATCGCTCATGAGGCTTCTGAGAATGGATATATAAATTATATTGACAGAGAATGTGTTAATGGCGTTTTATGCCCAAAACTATTTAATGGGTTTAGTCATGACGGATAAGTTAGCACACTGGTTAAAAACGTCCCTGACTTACAATCTTTATAATAAAACATAAAAGTAAAAGTATGACGAACTAAAATATTTTAAACCAAATCATGAGTTAGATTGTGAAGTAGGTATGAAAATGACAAATATATATATTTAATATTTGTAAACGCTTATGTACCTTCAACAGTTAAATTTAGTGCTTGTCCTTCAAACAAATTGCCCAAGTCCTCATTTTCTCATTCTCCTACTTCCAATGGAATAATGTCTTTCTGGAATATGATTCATTTTTTTACTGCGCCGATTAAATTAGTCGGCTTCGCGGAATAGCTTTGGATTCGGTTCAAATTTGAAACTCTGCCATTCTTTTGTAAAAATAGAATTATGTTATTGTGCTATTTTCTCATTTAGTTTTGTATGTCCAATTGTCATTTAAATCATAAACGTAATAAGGCTGCATGGAATGGCCTGAAAAGTGATATTTTTTTACTGATGCTTCTTGTTTTATTTTTATTTATAAACAAGAGAAAAAAAAACATAGGGTCTAGATTATTCAGCCTCGTAAAAAAATTATATTTTTATAGTGCGTATTTTCATGCGTCTAAAACTGCGTCGAACACAGCATTTAGTTCTCTATATTAAACTTTTAAACGTCAAAACAAAACACATCAGAAAATTCAATAATTATGCTTATCGTTTGATCAATTTATTTGTATTTCGAAGAATAATTATTTAAGTGGAAGACAATTAATTATAATTCAAATAATTATTGTTTGGGAGACATCGCTCTGTAGTGATGTTATAAGCTTTTGTAGCGATCTCCATTTCTCACCAAATATGTCGCAAATCGTCTCACCAAATAGTAGCCCAAAATTTCGCCAAATTGGTGAAATGTGTCTTTTTTTGCATCTTGCCGCTTTCTTAGGAAACAAATAAGGAACAGTCAAAAAATCACATAGTGCTACTCATTATGGTGTTATTCTAAACTATTTATACGACAAACAAGATTTCCTTCAAATATTATTTTTAAATAAATAAAGTTTGTAAACAGTGCTTTAAATGATAAAAAAAATTAAATTTAAACGCAAATTAAATGGGTTGTTCCTGAACAGGAAGGTAGACAGATGAACGTTCGGAAGCACAGGCAGACGGACAAAAAGTTTGAAAGAAGTGTGGCTGATGTCATACCTTTTTAACAAATAAAGAATTTTAAAAATCCACATATAACTAATTTTTGAATGGGGCTACGGACGGACGGAGAATTCTTCAACGTGTCAATGCCTACCTTTCCATTTGTTTTTAATTTTTTCGAATTAAAAGACAAGGATAAAGGACTATAAAAGTGCCTTACTTAGCATTATAACCAGAATGCACAAATCTTAATGTACCATACAATTGTAGTTTTAAATATTCTAACGTTTTCAATGCACGACATTAGATTTTTTTCTTCGTTTTTTTTTCGTTTATTCCAATGCAAGAAGTAGAAAAAAAGAAAGATCGTGACTATTATTCTAACTAAAACAAAGTTTAAATGAATTGCCAAAAGATTTTACAAAATGAATAACACTTAGCATCCTCCTTACAAAGAATTCTTTTCGTTTTACACATATGTTTGGCTTTTGTCTGGAGACAGACACATCGTTCTTACTGGAAAAAAAACTTTAATTTTGTCCCTTTTAGTGAATAGATGCATTTGTTTCGTAATAATGGCATTCAAAGCTCTTTGAAGACTGTCAAATAACCAAATCTAAGAAATTTACATATATACGGCACGTATCTTGTTTTTTTATATGAAGTTGCGAACAATGCTATACATATTAAATTAAATACTTATGGCATTTATAACATAATTCAGTTTATATAAAAAAATAATTTTAAAAGTAATAGAAAGCTTTCGTTTTTCTAAACAATATTAGAAAAAATATTTATAGTTTAACAAAAAGATGTAAAAAAATCTAAAATAGCCTATTTTCCTGTTACTCTAAATTTTAATAGTCAAAATTTACTATTTTCTTTCGCAAATTAAAAATATTCTTTGGCACATAAAATATTCTTTATAGTATTCTAAAGTTACTTTCAGTTCGATTAATACTTATGTAAAATTCGTTTTTCTAACAATTGAAGTAAAACTTATCCTAACAAAATGTTAGTTGATAATTTTAATTTCTGAATAATTATTTATAGTTTTCGAAAAACCAATACTGCAACATAAAAGATTCACCATTTACAAATAATCTCTCAACCGTGTGATTTTAAATACTTTCAGGAAAACAAAATTCTCAAACAATAAATATTGCAGATAAAACCTGTATATTTGTATTTATAGAATTATACCTTAATAAAAATTATAACTACCCGTATTTTATTCATGAAAGCGACACATAAAAATTATTTTTATGTACCATTTTCTTATAAAAAAAAAATAATGAACCATCAAATAATCACATTGTGTTACAGATAATGTGCATATTATGATGTCATTTCAAACTGATTTATGTGGCAAAAATAAATTTTCCTTCAAATATTCATTTTATGTTAAAAAAATAAAGTTTCTCGTGCGATTGTTCATGGAGCAACAGTGATTTAAATGAATAAAAATAAAAATTTAATGCTGTTTAAATGGGTAGACCGTCGACTGACAGGTCGACAGATGTCCTCTTGAACGTACAGAGAGATAGTCAAAAACTAAAAAATAACCTTTCTGACATTTTTTTTTAAATCAAAAGGATATAACAGAATTGGGAAGAGGGTATAAGGACGAACAGCCCCACCGTGTCAATACATACTTTCTTTTTTTTTATTGTTTAAGATTAAAAGAGTTGTTTAAAAAAGTTTTTAACCGCTTGTTTACAAGACTGTGAAAATGTATTAAAAATATTACAGGCTTTTGAAGATTCAATTTCAAAGTGTAGAATAAAAAAGGAAAGACAAGAAAATTGATTCAATGTAAAATACTATCATTAAAATTTTATTATATTTGCAATCAAATTTTTCATATTAATTGAAAATCATCTCTGTATAACTAAAATATCAATAAGTAGTACAAAGAAAGACTAATTTATAATTTTGACGCATTTACTAACTTTTTTTAAAACTATCTTGAACATATAATATTTTAGGGTATTTAATTTTACTTGTAAATTTGTATTGAAATGAAAAACTTTTATTTTAATAGCATAATAACTTCACATAAAAACTCTGTTAGCCACATTTCAATATTAGTACAACTCTCTATATAATTTCTTCGAGTATTTCTAGATTGATTTTACTGAGATTATTGAATATAATTGTATGCACATATTAAGAGAGAAATGCTTTGCAACCTTAGGTTTTTTTATACAAAATATATGATAAATTAAAAAAATGAGCTCATTAAAATTGAAAACTTAAAAGTGCCTTTTCAATAACTAATTGCAATGATTATATTAAAAAATACTTTTTTGTAAACTTTTAGCTTTTTTTTTCAAATGCGATTACCATAATTTTTCAATTATACCTCAAAGTGAAACATTTGGAGACCTGTTTTATCTGAAAATTTTCATTCAATATTATTTCTACAATGATAATGACAGAAAATGATATCAATAAAGCCAAACAACAATAATTTTTACCACAAATCTTTCAAATAGATATTAAAAATATTTTTGTTATTGATTTACTGATTATGTTGAATCAATATATCTAAAATCGTTATTACTATATAATTTCCAAAACGATTAAAATTGGAATTTCCTGAAATAATAACATCCAAATCATATTAATTCCATATAATTATTTCCTAACAACAGCAATTTTTACCACCACATCTTACAAATAGATATTAAAAAGATTTTTGTTATTGATTTACTGATTATGTTGAATCAATATATCTAAAATCGTTATTACTATATAATTTCCAAAACGATTAAAATGGGAATTTCCTGAAATAATAACATCCAACTCATATTCATTCTATATAATTAATTCCTAACAACAGTAATTTTTACCCATCTTACAAATAGATATTAAAAAGATTTTTGTTATTGATTTACTGATTATGTTGAATTAATATAGCTAAAATCGTTATTAATATATAATTTCCAAAACGATTAAAATGGGAATTTCCTGAAATAATAACATCCAACTCATATTCATTCCATATAATTAATTCCTAACACACACACACAACAGTAATTTTTACCACCACATCTTACAAATAGATATTAAAAAGATTTTTGTTATTGATTTACTGATTATGTTGAATTAATATAGCTAAAATCGTTATTAATATATAATTTCCAAAACGTTTAAAATGGGAATTTCCTGAAATAATAACATCCAACTCATATTCATTCCATATAATTAATTCCTAACACACACACACAACAGTAATTTTTACCACCACATCTTACAAATAGATATTAAAAAGATTTTTGTTATTGATTTACTGATTATGTTGAATCAATATAGCTAAAATCGTTATTACTATATAATTTCCAAAACGATTAAAATGGGAATTTCCTGAAATAATAACATCCAACTCATATTCATTCCATATAATTAATTCCTAACACAATAGTAATTTTTGCCACCACATCTTACAAATAGATATTAAAAAGATTTTTGTTATTGATTTACTGATTATGTTGAATCAATATAGCTAAAATCGTTATTACTATATAATTTCCAAAACGATTAAAATGGGAATTTCCTGAAATAATAACATCCAACTCATATTCATTCCATATAATTAATTCCTAACAACAGTAATTTTTACCACCACATCTTACAAATAGATATTAAAAAGATTTTTGTTATTGATTTACTGATTATGTTGAATCAATATAGCTAAAATCGTTATTACTATATAATTTCCAAAACGATTAAAATGGGAATTTCCTGAAATAATAACATCCAACTCATATTCATTCCATATAATTAATTCCTAACAACAGTAATTTTTACCACCACATCTTACAAATAGAAATAATTTTTGTATCAAATGTTTTGAATCAATGTAGCTAAAATCATTATTACTATATAATTTCCAAAACAAATTAAAATCAGAATTTCCTGCATAATAACAGTAAACTCATATTCAATTCCAGTGAACAATAAAACCTCATTCTATTAAAAAAAACCCTGTGTTTACTCCTTGTCGCCATAGGAACTGGATTCTGAGAGCCAGTGATTATATCCCTCGTTTTATAGCAATCGTGATCCCCAAAGTCACGCAACTCTATAGTGACGACATGTCACAAGCTTTTACTCCTAAATTACCAGTGTTGAAGAGACCGACATGGATATCGCCAGTTGTCATCAATTCTCTGACTCAGAATCAAAGAGGTATATGGGTCAGACGATACAGTTTAAAATTTTGGAGCAAGATCGCACCGGAATCCTGGAACTTTCTACCTGCCATCACTATTTAGAGAGTTGATTTACCACTTTTGAGGTGCATCAAAGGTATGGTTATACCGCAAAATTAATCCACGTTTCTCATAGCAGCTAGAAAGTTCCAGGATTCCTGGGCCAACTTGCACCAAACTTTTTAACAGTATAAAAAATATTACAACTTCAACAATTTTCAAAAGAATCGAAAATACATCTCAAATGCAAACAAACTACAAACTCAACAAAATCTGTAACTTTTTTAAAGCTTTGTTGCCCCAATTTAAATTTTCGCCAAAGGTAAAGTTAATTGAAACTCTCAAAAATTTTACAATTTCTCAGTTGTTTTATTTGTTAAAAGCAAAATATCTGAAATAAGCATTTCATTGCTTGGTCTTAAAATTCAGAAAGTGGTTAGAATGTCTTAAATGCTTAGTTAACATATTTAAAAGTTTTATTAATGAAACTATGAATCAATCTATGTTAAATTTATTGTTACGTTTTTATTTGTGACTAGCAAATAAATATCCGTACTTCGCACGGACTAAAAAAAATACGTACGCAATAAAATGTATGCATAATAGTTATCGTAATTTCCCTCATAAACATATAACACCTTTTAGCTCATTTGGCGCCTTTTTGGAGGAATTTGGCGAGAAAAGAGATATAGCTACAAACACACTTATTATACAGCTCTAGCACGACGACCTTCGAACAATCAACCAACATTATAAATTAAAAAAAAAGGTTCATTTGGTGTAAGCGGCAACGTATTTGGCGAAATAATGAAAACGTTAAACCCTAATATGCAGCAGAATAAAATAAACATTTTTAATTTTATTTATTTTCCTAAAAGTTTTATTTAATTTCTTCTGCCGAATGGCATCACGAAAGGAAAAAAATGATCGGATTTGAACGAAAGTGGTGTATTTTTTTCAGAATATTCGAATTTTCTCTAAAAATAGAACATTTTGAGCTCTGAAAGTTCAAAATCTGTAACTTAAGTATGAACTACACATTTGTGCCAAGTTATGAGTCAAACAAATGTCTAGTTTATGAGTTTATAAAAGACGTACACACAAACACACAAAACTTCATTTTTATTACTATAGATAAAAATTACTAAATAAATCCTGAGAAAAATGTGGAAAATTTTCGGAAAGTGTAATCTATATTTACCAACCAAATGTTATTGATTCTCCTCCAGATCAGTTGTAATTCACAAAGAATTATTTTCTTCTGTTATATTCAGATTAAAGTTTCTTATTTTTATTATTGCTTTTCTTAGTTTATATTATTTTTTTTCTTTAGTAAATTTTTTAAAAACAAAAAATGAGTCCACTCAATAAAAAAATTCTCTCTTCAAAGTTCATTACATATTCACACAACCAACATTTAGCTATCCAATGACCATAAAGTAGAAATGTAATTTTTTCCTAAATGATTCCAATCTATCATGTTTTTGTTTCATTTTTGCACAGAATCATTATTTAAGAAACAAAATGAAATCGAGACAAAATGCAGATCTTTTTAAAGATTTTCTAAAGGCAAATAAAGTGGAGGTTGTTAAAATATCCTCAAACTGATACGGTTGTAAAGTTTCTCTTAAAAAATAAATGAATGTTGAATAAAAATCAAACACAATTCGTCAAAACATTCAAAACCACAATTAATATTTGACAGACATCAGACATGTACAATTACAACGATTAATATTAAACAGTAATATACAAACCACAACAAAAAATTAGCTAAAAATTACACTTTAGCAGTATCATAACATAAGCCATACGAATAAGCCATTTTACAAGCCATACGAAAATATCTAAATATGGTGATGTTTGTGGTTTTGAACTTGCTTATGTACGAGCATTGTTGCATAGTCATTGAGCTAGAAGGAAAACTGAAGTGAGGTGTGTGATTCACTGAACAGGGCAGCAAACGAGCCGGTCCAATAACGAAACGCTGTGGAATACACAGCACTGCAGCAGAAACGAACAGGGCAGAAAACCTAGAAACTTGCCTATTTCGCTATTGGGTTCGTCTTCGCTGGTTCTTAGTTAGTGATCCACATGGTTATTTCTTAAAAAAGTTGGAATTTAAAGCTAAAGAAAGCTTTCGAACTAAAAATGTTAAAATACATTTAGGAGAACAAGTCCATATGATAGAGGGGTCTTATACAAGCATTGCATACAAGTGTAGGGAAAATAGTCCTTTTCTGCACGGTTCGCTTAAAAGGGTGTGAGTGGGTTTTCGGCTCGCTGACACTTCACTCCAGTTTCCCTTCTACCTCAATGGGCATAGTAGTATACTGGGTAGCTAAGCGAATTTTCGAGTTTTAATTTCGGACGGTATGACCTTTTCAAGTTCTACTTTTACCTGGAGTGGACAAAAAATTAGGTTTATTCAAAGTTAGTTTAGGTGTTCAAACGAATTTAATACACTAGTTTAGATAAACCCAAATGAATTATTGGTTCATTCTTGTCCTTAACCCTTTAAGTAATACTGAAATATACCACACAACCCTTTTTTAAACTAAACAACAAGTGATCATTTTTCATACCGACATTTTCGTCAAATACTATTTCTCCCGTAAGTGAATTTGAGAGGCACTTTGGTATTTGGAGAGGAGGGTTTTATTTTTAGCCTACATAGAGGGAGAGACCAGTCACATAATGGTATTTTGAACAAACATTAGTCTAGTGACTGCGACGACGGATTTTTTCAGGGTTCGTGGTAATATTTATTTTTTACTGTAGACCGAAATAGCGATCACTCAATGTAAATAAAGAAAAAATACTGGTCCGAAAGGGTTTCATGTCGTCTTGTTTACCTTGTTGCTTCGGAAATGGAATCGTATAGCTTTTTAACACAAATCGTAAATCTCGAAAGTGACTTTGACAGAGTTTGATGTCAGTGATATGTTTGTAGCAAACATTTGTGTATCTAAATTCTTGTTTCCAAACCTTAAACGGTTTAAGTTTCTATGCTATTTGTTGGAAGTCTATAGTTGCTTGATAAACAATATATTTTTTATGAAAAGTAGGGAAGCAATGAATTATTTATGCGTGTTTTCATGAATATAACAAAATATGCTTATTTATGACATATACTAAGCATTACCACAGTGTAAATACTTGCATGAAACAAACTATTTTTAGCGACATTTTAAAACGCAGGGTTACGTAGCTATCTTTATCGTTGCGCATTACCAAAAGCATGACTTATGCTTTTTAAAACAAAAATTATCTTTTGTCCCCATATCACTATGTAAAAAGACTTGACAGATAGGCATACATATGCTAGTATGTATAACTGTTTCATTTCAAGGAATGGGAAAGAGTGTACTATTTTTATTTCGAAGTTTCAATGAAAATATTTTTTTCACAAGCTTTTCGATTATCTTATTAATTTATTGACAAGCTGTCTTCGAATATGGATGGCATACATCTGTAACTTAAGGTAAATTTTTTTAATATATTATTCATAACGTGTGTCATATTAAAGTTATGATATTATTTTGTATCTGCTTCTATGACTGCTTTATAAAAGTATATTGATTGATGAAGAATCTAATATAAATCTATAACTATAATGCTAAACAAAAAATGTTACGAGTTTGAAAAAATAAAACACGTGAAACATGAGCCAAAACATGGAAATAAATTGACTCTATATAGAAGTAAACTTTTAGGACACGTACTATAACCCAATCACAAAAAAGACAAATATATCGTGAAATAATAACATTTTGGTAAATTTTGAACATTATACGAGTGTCAAATGATATTACAATACTACACCTAAAAACATTTTAATCTTGGAATTTATGAACGAATACAGCAATTTTGCAATAAAAATTACTTTTTAAATTTCTACTTCTATTACAATTCAAAACCTTTTCGAAAAGAAGTACTTCCCTTAGTAAGGTAATTTGGCAGTTATGATAAGATATACTTTTATAAAAATTCAATAATGACTGACTTATGATTTAGTATAAATACAATATATTCTTTAAAATTCTTTTTATTTTTAAGATTTTTTCTTTTATGGTTCCATTTTCAATTGTATGCAGCATGAAACTAGAATCACATTATAGCTTGAGACACTTAAATTGTGTTCTAACTATGGGGTAATAAAATAATAGTTAGGTCTTGCTGAATAATTTTAAAGCAAATAAAATGAATAATTTACAAATAAGCCTCAGCTAAAATATTGTGTACAATACAACGCATACAAAAGTATATTCCAAAAGCTTTCTAACTAATTTATTATATATTTATTCAACCTTACTTGCATCTATCTACTTAATGGAAATAAAATAAATTGGATTCATGAATAATTTTACATTTTGGTTACGCAGTTTTTAATTAGGATTGTTCCAATTATTTTTATATTAAAAAAAATGTTTCATCTTTTATTTGACTGGCAATAATTTTTTATAACCTTAAGCTCGATGTGAAATCTGGAGCAGATAATATTTAGAATGGATATTACGAAACTCTTATTGCTGGCTAAGAGAGAATGTACTTCTTTAAGGGGATTCGAATGGGTGTTTGGGTCAAAAATGTCGATTTTATGTTTTTCTTTTATTTTTAATATGCATATCTATAGCTTTAATATTAATTTAATACCGAGATTATCCATTTATGTTTAGTGGCTTTCTTTTTATAAGCATTTTTCAGAAACTCTGTATATAAGTTCTTACCTATACCTTACTTTTCATTTGCGTTTCCTGTAATCTAAAATTTTTCAACGGTTAGGAACATTTTTCTCAGGAACTATGAAAGATAACATGTTTTGCTTTATTATTTCTTCCCCATTAATAGCTCTTTGATTTAAACTGAGGAATTTTAAAGATCTCTGCCAAAAAAAATTGTATAACTTTAAATCGATTTTTTGTGTGTTTTGTTAATACATATTTTTAAAAAATCACTGTAAAAGTATTTTTTTATAGTGTGAAATATCCTTAGTTTAAATCAAAGAGCTATGTGTAAGGAACAAACTATAAAAAAATCCTAATGATATCGTATACAATTTTCCTTAAGTTAGAAAAATTAACATGGGTGAGATAAAACAATCCGACTCCCCTTAAGGGGGAAATGGGCGCGCTGGACCGCGGGTCTCTAAACTCAAGTGCCTCAGTGTTAACAATGGCGAAAAAACTTTTTTCTCTGCCACATTTCTCCGGCTGCATTGAATATTTTTACAAACGTTTTTTTTTAAGTAATAGATGTAGATAACTTAAGGTCTCTATCTTCCCACTTTTTGAAATTGCTTCGAATATTTTGTGTAAAATTATTTATTGAAAATTAAAAAAATATATATTCGAACCAATTTCAAAAAGTGGGAAGGTCGGGACCTGTAAGTCAGCTACATTTATCACATAAAAAAATCCGCTTGTAAAAATATTCAATACAGTCGGAGAAATGTGGCAGAGAAAATATTTTTTTCTCCATAGGATTAACACTGATGCACTTTGGTTTGGAGACCCCCGGTCCAGTGCGCCCATTCCCCCTTAAAGGATTGTTTTAAAATAAAAAAATAATTAGTCGTTTTCGTCCGTGTAAGATATTTCGGATGATTTTGTTTTATCAAATATTGCTTTGTTCTTTAAATTTATATGCTGATTTACTATAAATTTGATTACAGTAAAAAAAAATATTTTTTAATAATTATGGAGTTATAATAATAATTCAACTTTTCTACCAATTATTATAGTGCTAATAAACAAAAGTGTGATAAGTAAACGTGTGAAATTTAAGGGTATTATTTATGTATAATATAGTATAATAAGTAAAAATACGGGAAAGAAGAATCAAAAAAACAATTAAGATTGACTACCTGACTTTCCCCCATTCTCAAGTATTGGTAGTTTTCTAAATTTCCATTTTTAATAAAAAATATTAAGAGTTAAATCTATTTATTATTAAATTGGCTTTTCTAAATGGCTGTCGTATGTCTATAATTCAATGCCCACCATTAACTAGTCTAGGTATTTGAGACGACTAACTAGTTAGAACATTCCCAGACTCCTTAATTTATGTGAGTTATGTTTCGAAACATCGTCTAGTGAAGTAAGAACCTTAAAATAGGAAATTCTTTCATAAATAATATGCTGTTTCAACATATGCAATTACCCGGGTGGGTTGTGGGATAACTTATATTATTTATAATTAGTAAGCATTTTTTAATGCTTTAAATTTTTAGCTTAGGTTTTTTCTCTAGTTAGAATTTTATTTCAATTGGTTTTCATTATTTGTTGTTAAATACTTTAAATGTTTAATTGTCAATAAAGACAATAAAATTAAAAAAACATTCCAAAGTTTGCTAATAAATTGAACTATCAGTAATGTAATGCGAATTATGTATATTTTAAAAACAACTATTACCGGTTATTGAATGTTAATTATTACTAGTAATTTGTTAGTACATAATTATTACCGGAAATTTTATTTTAAATAAAAATAATGATAAAGATTAAGTCTGAAAAACGTCAATTATAAGCAACACAAATTAACATCATTAACAAAAAAAATAATTTTCCATGCATTAATCACATATTAATGATAGTTAGACTTATTGGTTTTTCCCTGAAACGATATCTATATACATAAAAGGCAACTTCCGTTTGGTGTATAAGACAAGAGATCTAAAGAACCACGCAACAGATCGTCACGAAATTTGGCACAAAAATACATCTCATCTCCGGAACAAACATAGGCTAAGAATTTTTCGAATCAGACCACTCCTTCTATCGTTTTCGATCGTTTTTATTCGAATTTTCTGAAAAAACTACACCACTTTGGCTCAAATCCGATCTTTTTTTACTTTCCTGATGCCATCGGCTGGAAAAATTAAACTTTTAACGAAAACATTTGAAATTGAAAATGTTGAAAATGTTTATTCAATTCTGTTGCCATTACCTGCAGAAACTAAATTCATTATTTGAAAAATAATTGACATGTTTCAAGTGACGTAATTCCGCCAGTCTCCATTCCCGGATTTTAGTGTGGGTTTATTTGATGATTTTTTCATTGATTTTTCTGTTGACTGAATGTATGCATATTTAAGCAATAAATGTATAGGTTAAGCTATTACTGAACTATGATGGTTAATAAAGGCCATCGCACTAGAGCTGCATATTAGTGTTTTATGTCTTCATTTTTTCGCCAAATACGTTGCAAAACTCGCCAAATTATTAACTAAAACTCGCCAAATGGGTAATTTCTTTTATAAATAATTTATATGCTGGTTGGTTGTTCAAAGGTCATTGTGTTAGAGCTGTATAATGGGTGTGTTTGTAGCTATATCTATTTTCTCGTTAAATTATTTCCCAAAACGCGCCAAATGAGCTAAAAGGTTTTATGTATTTATGAGCGAATTGTGATGACATTTATGAGTGCATTTTATAGCGTATTTTTCATTTTGAAATTTTAAAGCAATGAAACGGGATTTTATACTTCATAACGTGCGGGAACAATAACATAAATTTACGATCCTATAACAGGTTTTATGGTACACATATTTGGAACGATTTGATAACTTTTAATCCGTGCGAAGAACGGATATAAATTTGCTAGCGTTATTATTGTATTTATTTTCATTAAATTATTATTGTATTTATTTTCATTAAATTATTATTGTATTTATTTTCATTCAATTATTGTACATATCTGCATTGATTTAGTACTGTATACATTTGAATTGAATTCTTAATTTTTCAGCATTTGTATTGAATTATGGTAGAAATTTGTACTGCTTATATTGTATTTATATCTACAAAGTGTCCAAAAAAAAAGTTACTTAATTTATTATAGAACTCCCTTGAATTGCGTTAAAATAAATGTTTGATACCCTTTTAAGATTTAGCTGTTTTTCCATTTTTAATTCTTACTGATTATTTTTTACTTAAATATGTATTCTTTTTAATTTGAGCTTCTTATCAAAGGTATTTTTGAAATTAATATTAATCATTACTATATTCAAGTTGTGTAATTAAATGGAAAATTACTGAGTAATCTTCATATCTTATGTAACTAAAATGAAAGAAAATTGTTAAATTGACTGTTAAATTATTTTTCCACCTCTACCCGTGCAACGTCGGGTATAACAGCTAGTTTATACTATTTTTCCTTGAAAGTATTGTTGAAGGGAAAGGGTGGAGAGAGGGAATTGTTAGAAAATATTTTTCAAACTAAATTTCCAATGAAACCTTTCATTTGAAACCTTGCAAATTATGATAGTTTGTTCTGTTATCTTAATACAAATTTGGGTCTATCTGGGTAATGATTAAGGGTCTATCTGGTATTGATTATGATAACAGATTAAGATCTTTAAACATGTATTCCCTGGAAAATAGGAGAGCTAGGGGTGATTTAATTCAGTTATTCAAGTTCATAAAACAGGGAGACATGGAGGGCTTAGGTTTTACCTTAAATAGCCGAACCAGAGGACATGATCAGAAATTGAATAAATCATGCTTTAGAAGGGAGGTAAGAAAACATTATTTTTACAATAAAGTTGTCAATGAGTGGAATGCTTTACCACATTATGTTGTGTATTCTAAGAAAGTAGAAGATTTTAAGAAGAATCTTGATAGTCATTGGAAACTGGTAAAGTATTAGATTTATTTTCGACCAACCTTGCTGGGCCTCTGGCCTGTTGTTGGTCGACAATTTTTGTATTTGTATTTGTAGTTGTATAAATTTAATAAGCATCCATAAAAAAATGAATAGAAGTTTATATCTGTTCTACAAAAACTTTCACATTTTGTCAAACGCGGAAGTATGATTTTGCAATTCTGTCTTAAACACTGGCGTTAAACTTTTAAAAAAGAATTAAGACATGATACAACAAAGAACTACGGTATTGCAACTTCCTGCATCCATAGATTTTACATAACGATACCAAATGGTTGATTTCCGTTCCCAATTCCGTTAAGAGTACGTACAGTGTATATAAATTTGGATAATAACTTTTGATGCCTGGTTAGTAATCATTCGCCTTATGGGTCTGGCATTGTTTCAATTGGCTTTCAATTAAGCTTTTATTCGTATGTGATGTTAAAGGAACATAAGAACAATATGCTATTTAATAGAATAATGCAGTGCATTTTTTGCTGATTGTGTTTTTGAAATGTTTGATAAAATATATGTACTAAAATTCTAGATTTTCTATAAAAATTCGAGTTTAGTTAGCAAACTTACTATAAGAGTCATAAGTAGTTTCGGTAGAAAAAACAGCAACCGGTAATTCTCTTTTTATATGGGTCTTTTCTTTTTATGTGAGATACCTATTATCAAATGTCTTATTTAAGTAATTTCCTTCGACTTAATTCTACAAGTTAAAAGAAATAATTTATTACAATAAAGGTGATTATATTCAAGTCCTAGTGACTCCTTCATAAAATGATTAAAAAAATTTTCATTAGTGGCAACACTGCTCTGGCCTTACATTACTTTCCACTTATAAAAGTTGAAATTTAGCATTTAGATTTAACACTTGATATAAGTTTCTTTGATGCAATATACGATTTTAATTTTAGGATTTTGGGCTCTATTATCCAAAAGCGAGGGTCAAAATGTTTTGGTACTTAAAAGTCATAATAATTTTTTTTATGTTTTTCAATATTTTACTGAACTGTTTTCTACAAAGAGTCTAGAGCCACACAATGTCTACTATGGCTAATTCAAACGATTAATTGACTCTAATAAAGAGAGGGGGGGGGGATGCCTCTTGCGTCACTGATCACGCGTTAGCGACGTGTCACCGTTCACGTGATCACAGTTTCGCCCGTGCTTTTTGGCCCTGCTCTAGGTCAAAGCCTCTGAATTAGTTATTTTTTATTTTAACTTTCACCTTGTATGCCTGCGTCGCAGCGTTTTGTTTCGTAAAACGTTTCCTGTGACTTATAAATAGACAGGGGAGGGGAGACGGGTGCGTTGTGTTCATTTTTGAGAGAAATTGTTTATGGAAGTTGCTTGGGAACACGGCTCTCGATTGTTGGAAAATACCGGCTAATTTCTAAGCGACTTTAAAATATAATTTTAAAAGTTTTAAAGGGATGGAAGCAATAAAAAGTTAAATTCTTTCTTAAGAAATGAATAATCAATATAAATTCGAATAGGTAAAATTAATAAACCACGTTATTAAATTGTAGCTTTGTCGTTAATAGTTTAAACAAATAGGTATATAACTCTCACATGTCAGCTTCCACACACGATTTAAAAACCTTAGAAACATAATCGTCAAACACAGATAATTTTATTCTAATTTAAACTTTCACCCGTCAAAATTGGCTTGTTTCAGGTGACGTATGTTCGTTTTAGATTTTATTCCCGCCTTTCTTCGATCGATGGTCCGATTGGGGTTTCGTTCCCACTTGACATTGATTCACCAATCGAGGCTCGAGAAACAATTTTCATACAGCATTTCTATGACCACTCAAGACCTGAAGCATGCTCATTACTATTTTCATTAATTTTCTTTTTCAAATTCAACTATTATTCTTTATCGTTTTCTAAATTATTCTACAGTTCGAAAAATAAAAATTTAATAATATTACTTGCTCTAAAAATATAAGCAAAACTTATGAATCATAACATCACTTTCTAAATTTTTATGAAAAGGATTTTCAATTTTCGAACATTTTATTTTGAAGTCTTCATGAAATTATACATTAATAAGCGCCGAAATTTAAATAAAAAACGACCAGATCATTTATGCAAAAATAAAAGTAGAACTCTCTCTCCCGCTTTCTTAATACACATATATTGAATCATCAAACTAACTTTATTGTCAATAAAACTATGACATGTCATTCCGAATTAATTTATATCACAAAAATCCTTCAGGTTTCATTTTCATGTTAAATAAAGTTTTTTTATGTGTTTGACGAAGTGGCAACAGTGTAAGTATTGAATCAAAAGGGAGTTCTCTTATTATTTATGGTTATAATGGCATTAGGCATTAAATTATTTAGCTTTTTAAATTTTAAATAAATTTTTATTTCAAATTTTGTAATGAAATTTGCAATGTTGCCTCGAATGATTTTTTGCTTCAATTTGGCGTATCACACTTGTCTGCAGCATTTATAGTTTGTGCTGTAAAAGTTCGTGACTGAGGTGTGGACGGAAGGCCAAACAAACGGACTAAATGATTGCATTAGCTTCCACTTTTTACGTTATAAACATATTGTGGGAGCTAAAATCAGATTTTAAACAAAAAATTGATTTAATTTTAAATTAAGTAATTATTAAAAAAACGAGTTACATAAAAAAATATGCACATAATAGTTTTCGACTAAAAAGCCATCTACTCGTATATGCGTCATGATGGCTTTGATTAAAATAATTACTGCATATAGTAGCTCTTATCTAGTAATATTCTAGAAAAGGTAAATCTTGTAATGAACTTTCTTTGTTGATATGGTCATGTTCCTTCACAGAAATTTAAAAGGTATTGTTTCACTTCTAGAATTTACAAATAATTCCATTCCTTCGTCTATTCCAAAAATATGTATACACCAAGATAATAAATGAGGAATCTTTTCAGAAACTATTATAAGGAAAAGATTAAATTTAAGAATAACATTGTGTATCTATAGATAACTTTCTCTTTGTACTTTAGACTTCGAGAGGAGCTTTGCCTTAGCTTCTCAGTTTAACTGATAAGAAAAGGCCAATGGTCTTACAATGTAAAAAAATTTCGTAACGTTTCTCTTATATACCGCAATAATTCCTTGATTTTTAAAGTTTACACCGCTTTTTTTTGGGGGGGGGGGGGGATTTTCAGACTTTTCTCAGAAACCTAAGTAAAATCCTTTAACGTATACCCTTTTTGGACAAATCAGTATAATGCATTTGTGTCGATGAGCAATTATGGCTGCGACGCGTAGTTATGAAGTGGTTTGGTAGATCAAATCCGGGCAGGTACCAATCCAAGCAGCAGGTAGTTGAGAGAAAGTATAGTGGCGCCGTCTCGGTTTTTGCATCCAAATAGCATTTTTTTTCATTTCTAAGAAAGTTACTCTGTAGCATAATGTGGGATTGTTCCTGAATTGTTTTGACAGTGTAACCTATTTTGCGCCAAAAAACATAAGTGAACAAGAAGTTCATAAAGAACTAAAATAGCCTACTTTCCTGTTACTTAAATACTTACTGAAGTTCTAATCGGGAAAAAAACTAGGTTCCTAAAGTAAATATCATCAACAGCCGTTTCTACACTAGATTTATACACATTAGAAAAAAAAAATCGAAACACAGCACCCAGCTATAATTTAAACTTCTAAAAGCCAAAATCAACTATTTTCCTTAATATTCGTTCGCAAATTAATTAAATATTATTTATCATCTGCTCGTGATTTATTTGTAGTTCGAAGAATAAATATTTATTAATAACAAAAGTAATGAAACTACTCCGAACTGCATTAAAAAACAAGAAATGTAAATTAAAACTAAGCATAATTGCATGCAAAAGTATGCCTTGCCGCTTTCTTGGTAGATAATTAATGAATAATCAAAGAATCAAATTGTTCTACATTTTATGACGTCATTCCAAACTGATTCATGAAATTATTATTTTGCTTCAAATATGTTTAAATAAAGTTTCTCATGCCATTGTTGATTTGGCAACAGTGATTTAAATGACTCAAAATTGAATTTCAATGCTAATTCAATGGGAAATTCGCCAACAGATAGTAGATTTATGTCCGTCCGGACGTACAGACAGACGGACAAAAAGTATGAAAGTTGGGTATCTGAGGTCATAGCTTTCTAACAAAAAAAGAATTTTTAAGATCCGATGATTAGAACCGATTTTGAAAGGGGGGTACAGACAGACAGACAAACGGACAGATATGCGGACAGACATACGAACAGACAGACAGATGGACAGACAGACAGATGGACATCAACCGCATTTCAATACCTACAGTGATTTAAATGACTCAAAATTGAATTTCAATGCTAATTCAATGGGAAATTCGCCGACAGATAGTAGATTTATGTCCGTCCGGACGTACAGACAGACGGACAAAAAGTATGAAAGTTGGTATCTGAGGTCATAGCTTTCTAACAAAAAAAGAATTTTTAAGATCCGATGATTAGAACCGATTTTGGAAGGGGGGTACAGACAGACAGACAAACGGACAGACAGGCGGACACAGCGACAGACAGGGACAGACAGACGGACAGACATACGAACAGACAGACATACGAACAGACAGACAGATGGACATCAACCGCATTTCAATACCTACAGTGATTTAAATGACTCAAAATTGAATTTCAATGCTAATTCAATGGGAAATTCGCCGGCAGATAGTAGATTTATGTCCGTCCGGACGTACAGACAGACGGAGAAAAAGTATGAAAGTTGGGTATCTGAGGTCATAGCTTTCTAACAAAAAAAGAATTTTTAAGATCCGATGATTAGAACCGATTTTGGAAGGGGGGTACAGACAGAACAGGACAAACGGACAGACATCGGACAGACATACGAACAGACAGACAGATGGACAGACATACAGTTGGACATCAACCGCATTTCAATACCTACAGTGATTTAAATGACTCAAAATTGAATTTCAATGCTAATTCAATGGGAAATTCGCCGACAGATAGTAGATTTATGTCCGTCCGGACGTACAGACAGACGGACAAAAAGTATGAAAGTTGGGTATCTGAGGTTATAGCTTTCTAACAAAAAAAGAATTTTTAAGATCCGATGATTAGAACCGATTTTGGAAGGGGGGTACGGACGGACAGACGGACAGACGGACATCGACCGCATGTCAATACCTACTTTTTCATTTTTTTAATTCTTTCGAATTAAAAAAAGAAAAGTAGGCTAAAAACTCTGTTCCTAAGTAAAAATGATCTTCAGTTTATTTATGATGAACATGATCTTTGTATAATATCAGTCTTTCTTCGTATAGACTTTAAAAAGAATACAGTTATAAATCATTATGTAAGAAAATTGTATTTTTCTTTAGTGGATATTAAATTAAAACAATAATGTTAAAATTTCGGATTTTTACAATATTACCATATTTACATAGGTTTTACGAAAAATAAAAATGACTTCTTAAACAATAATGGCTGCTCTTTTAATATTCTTAATCGAGCGTATGTGTTCTTTTACAAAACATACTTGCTCGAAAATGATTTAAAACAACTAAATAAGCATGCTATAAAACCATTTTTTATCAGAAAAACATAAAACGTATCGGAAGTAATAACGTTAAAGCACTTTAATAGTGCTATGGGAAATTACTATATACTTTTGCTGTAATAAATATTGCATTTCGAAATTGTTAATATCGGAAAATACAATAATCAATCTATATTTTTAAAATTATAGTTACTATAGAAAACCACAGAATCACTGCACTGTCTGTATACATCTGCGTATCTGACTCATATCGTATCATGCGATATCCCAATATTATACATAACTATGTCATAAAAGCCTTTTCAAAGAGTATTTATAATATGTTTCTGCTAGTTTTTTTTTCATTTTTTTTAAAAATATTGCTTAAAGTCTGTGACAACTTTTACTTTTCTTTTAAGCTTTACTACCTTAGTTGATTTTATAGTTTCTTCTATCTATTATTTATTTGATTTTAAACAATAAGAATATAACCATAAGTTGTGGAAAAATAAAATATTTTTATGTATCAATATGAATATATCAGAAACATAATAGCATGAAAATGGCCTTAAAACATACTAAAAAAAATAACGAATGTGAAATCATGTAAATTAATATGAACAAATAACTAACTATTCCTTCTGACATTAGAACTAATAAAAATAAACTGAAACCCTTTTTATTTACATCTCTTCCCTTTGTCGTAAATGGAACATTTCCATGAGGCCAGCACTGTTGCTAACAACATTTTAGAATGTTCGATTAATTAATTTTATTGTCAATAGAAATAGCATTAAATTGAAAATGACAAACATTTGCCAAACACATTGCCTTCCGTTATTGATACTTCGCGTGAATAATTTAAATGTCACAATGCCTTCGTGAGTTTATAAATAAGTTTTTGTGGTCGTAAATAGTAATCAATTTCTTCTGAATGTTTTCTGCATTATTATTTTCCTCTATTAAGATATTTTGAATGTTAGCCTATAAATAGATATTAAATAATGGTTGCTTAATAAAAAGCAATATGTCGGCAGATTTGTTACTGATTGTGATATTATTCTACAATAGGATTGTAATAAATAATTGTCTTTGCCATGCAATAAGTCTCTCCTTATTTCTTATGTATGTTAGTTTTTACTAATCCAAGTCAGTTCAGTTTGTTCTAGACATTCAAAAACTCTTAAAATTATAATTGTTCTACATTTTCTACAATAAAAATTTAACATTTCCAAAAAAAAGTAATAAGGCTGTCCTTAAAAAAAATCAAAACCCTACAAAATTGCTATTTTTCATAATGTTGTTTCACTTAAAAATTATTTTTACCTTTAAAATTAATAACGAAAAGCACAGAAAATCCAAAAAATTAGGATTTGTGCCACTTAAAATTTAAAACTGTAATTTAGGAAATAG
The DNA here is from genome assembly GCA_019343175.1 of Oedothorax gibbosus. Taxonomy (NCBI): domain Eukaryota; kingdom Metazoa; phylum Arthropoda; class Arachnida; order Araneae; family Linyphiidae; genus Oedothorax; species Oedothorax gibbosus. The sequence goes on from JAFNEN010000273.1 coordinate 954,887, forward strand.
TTCGCGATTTTTCATGTCACCTTGTTATTTCGGTTGTGTAAAGTTAAACATGTATCACAGTAAAACTATAAATAAAAATGTTCACGTCATGTCTCGTTTTATTTGCTTTATCAGCAACTGCTTTCTTTTACGACCTCGCTTGTTATCTTTCCAAGCCAAAAACGTTTTATAAATACAAAAAAAATAGCAGTATGTATCAGGAACACGTGCAAGAGATACCAATTCACGTGAATGCGAAAGAGTAGAGGATACACGTGTGACTTTTAAGAGGTTATCAAAGTCGAGGAAATTGATTACGTAAGTAATAAACGAATTATGAAACTTGTGACTCTCTGCACGGGATTACATTTCAGTTACGTTGATTTAATATTCATTAGTAATTTAAAGAAGATTATTTTCAATTTGGTATTTGTATATGTTCAATTAAGATGTCTGATTTTAGTAAATTTATTTATTATTAATGGAATTTATATATACATAGCAAAAACAGTAATTGAATCTATGTTTTGATTTTATAAGTTTTGCTTGATTACATCAAATCATTAACCCATTAACGACGACTTTGTTCTGCAATAAATTGTTCAGGACAATAATCTTCATTTGTTAAATATTTTGTTTACTTATATAAAATTTTAGGGGGGAATGGGCGCTCTATCCAATGGCGAAAAAACTATTTTCTCTGCCAAATTTCTCCGGCTGTATTGAATATTTTTACAAACGGTTTTTTTTTAAATAATAAATGTAGATAACTTACAGGTCTCTATCTTCCCACTTTTTTAAATTGCTTCGAATATTTTGTGTAAAATTATTTATTGAAAATTTAAAAAATATTCGAACCAATTTCAAAAAGTGGGAAGGTCGGGACCTGTAAGTCAACTACATTTATCATATAAAAAAATCCGATTGTATAAATATTCAATACAGCCGGAGAAATGTGACAGAGAAAATATTTTTTCCATAGGATTAACAGTGATGCACTTTACTTTGGAGACCCCCGGTCCAGCGCGCCCATTCCCCCTTAACGACGACTTTGTTCTACAATAAATTGTTCAGGACAATGGTCTTCATTTGTCATATATTTTGTTTACCTATATAAATTTTTAAGCGGAAAGCCAGTTTCGCGTGGAAAATTTTCTTGCCAACCGTCGTTAATGAGTTACGGTAAATACATAGTTCCTGAAATAGTTTACAAAAAGATTAATTACGCTTAAGTAAAAGAGTGAAGGTCCGGTGACCTAGGGACGGAAGTTACCAATTCCTTAAATAAAAGTGTAAAAAATGCGCTTTTCAACGGAAATGTGCTCTCTAAATTCAATTCTTTTGATCTTATTGAGCTATGAGCGTAGTTTTCAAATAAGTATCTCTAAATGGAATTAAGTTTTTATTGTACTCGCATGAAGGTATTTCTTTAAAATAAGACATTTTAATCACTATGCTCTGTCTAAATTTCCAAAAACGCCGTTAAAAAAAATTAAGGTATTTTACTACTTTTACTACTCTTGTTGAAATCGGACGAAAAGATTTCAGGAAAAACAAAATTTTGCCAAAGTTCTTCAAAAAGAATTTTATTGTAGCACGTTTTCCCACCTACTCCGCAAACAAAAAGTTATTTTATGCTTCACCGGAGAGTATGATTACTCCATTTCTAACGGTAATATTGATTTGTTATAAAGTTTACGAATATGTAAACTATAAATACATTTATGACACGTAATATGACTGCAAATTGAATTTTGAATAGTACATGTAACTTATAAGTAACTATAAATACCCTTTCTGTTTGGAATTTTGTGTGTTTCTTTTTTGGTCGCATTAGAGGTATGCGAAAATTATTTCTTTACGCATATAGGCCATCGTGTTTTCTGACAAGTAGGTTTGGTAGGCCCGCTTTCACACAACAGTTGTGTTCAACAGGAAAAAAGGCGCCAAACACTGTATTGATTCTATACTGAACATTTACACTCTAAATTTGGCTAGTTTCATTTATTTTATTTCGAAAATTCACTAATTATTCCATATCGCTTGCTAAATTAATTTATATTTTAAAGAATAAATATGTAATAATTCTTGCTCTTAAATAGAAGCAAAACATTTATATCAACAAACAATCAAAGAATCTCTTTGAAATACATTCAAAAAAAATAAATCTTAAAATATATATATATATATATATATATTTAAATGATCAAATATATTTATTTAATATATAATATTATTATATATATATATATATATATATATATATATATATATATATATATATATATATATATATATTATCTATATATATATATATATATACTATATATATATATATATTATTATAATATATATATATATAATATATATTATATATATATATATATATATATATATATATATATATATATATATATATATATATATATATATATATATATATATATATATATATTATATATATATATATATATATATATATATATATATATATATATATATATATATATATATATATAATATTATATAAAGATTCTCGAGCGATTGTTGTGAATGGCAATGGTGATTTCATTCATAATAATGGCTTCTTATGCTTTTTAAATTAGCATTAAATTTTGCAACTTTTTTAATAATTGAAGTATTTAAAATATTCTTGGTGGCAGGAATAATAATGTATATCTTCAATCACTATTTTTCAAGACAACACATATTAATGTAAATGTAAATATTGGGAATGTGTGCTATCGTAATGAATCGTAATGAAAAGTCACGTGATGCATACTTTATTATAAAAAAATATATCATTTTAAAATAGTAAATATAAAAACTTTGTTGAATGTGTTACACTTTGAGATATATATTATCGATTATTATATAACTTGATTAGATAGGTTCAAAACATAAAAAAAAGAGGCGGTTATCGCTAATCAATGTAAAATGCGGGAAAATGTACAAAAGGGGTAAAAATAGAATGCGTATTTTTGTTGTTATAATACTAAAATATGCATTCGAACTAAAACGTTAAAATCCGAGATTTTCTGAATTATTATTTTAATCAGACTTTTGTTTGTTTGATGTAAATAATTTACAATTTTGAACGAGTATTTCAATTTTGAGTGTAATGAAAATTATCGATTATCTATAATAATAAAATAAAGTGTATGTGTGTCTGTCTGTGGATCGTGAAAGTCCTACTTATACTGCCCTAGGAAATTCGATATTTTTAATATAGATTCCCATTTAATACCTTCGTGTGCACCTGAGGCTTAGTTTTTTCATATTTGATTTTGATTTTTTTTATATTTTTAATTTTTCTATCTCCATAGGAAAACATTGTGCATTCTTTTAAGAATGCATTAAATACTTTGGATTTATACTTTTCCTTTTCTAATTTGAAAAAAAAATTCAGCGGGAGAGAGAAATAAGAATAAACACTTCACGTGTGTTTAATTTGAAGGGTTTGAATATCGTTACTTTAGTTCATTGTAAAGAAAATGTGTTGTAATAATGGTTTTATTAGAAGTCAGAAATCGCCAAGTCTATGTAGTTAGCCTAAGGAAACTCTACTATAGAATAGCGCCAAATACTTCGCCGAGAGCGTTTGTTTAGACTTACTACAAAGCGAGGCGATGGCTCCATCTTCTTTAAAGGGTTCCGTGCCCAGAGCGGACAGTGTTCAGAGCGGCCGTGCTCTGAGCGGACAGTCGCAGAAAAAGTAATTTGTCACCAAAGGGTTTTCTTTTTGAATTGTTTACATCCGCGCTTTATCTCCCCCATCCTCATACCTGATAGGCTTTGGTGGCCATGTTTGGTCACAAGTCATTTGAATGCGGAAAGTGCATGCATTTTTTTATTCTTTTGAAATAATCTCCATGCGATTCTAAGAACTTCGATATAAATTTTCCCTCAATCCGACCATTAGTTTATTTTTAATTAATTCAAAGTTTGCGCTAATTATGCGAGTAAAAAAAGTTATCACTGTATTAAGTAAAACATAAAAACTTTTCAAATGTGTAAACAAAACTACAAAATTTTGGCCCCCACTTCTCCAATTTTAAACAGTAACTTATAGTCAAGACCTTTACCGCTTTCTCATTTATTTTAATACATATAGAAAATGCGAATGATTAAATTACAAAACAGTTCAGTGACCAAATATGGCCGCATTTGGTCTGACATTTACGAATGATTTCCACAGCTGCTTCCCCTCGTTATGCGTTAGAAGTGCTAAGTCGCCTTCCGACACGCTTATTTCAAAATAGTGTCCGTTCAGAGCACCAAAATGCACCAAAACGAGTGTCCGCAAAATCTAAGTGTCCGCTCTGAGCACGGCACCCTTTAAAGCAAACTACTAGGAAAGGAAACTACTGGGACTAAAAAAAAGTACTTAAAACGTCTGGATACAATCGGGCATCCACTTATTTACTTCTTTAATTAATGCTGGTATCAGAATTGGAAGAGATTATAATATCCTGATGGCGCCAGTGGAGAGTGCATCAATTAACATAAAATCAAAGTTTACATTAAAAAAATACCGTTTTTAAGGGTACACCCGTGAAACGCCGGGTTTATAAAGCAAGTTTTAATTCAAATTAAATATTAACGGAGAAGGAAAATTGAAGAAAGAAAAAAAGCTTAGATATGGATAAATGTATCATGTGTTTACGTTTCAATATCTTTCCTGATGTTCGAACTCAGAATTTAATTAAACTGCACAAATAATTCTCAGGAAGGAAATTATGACATAAAAAAATAACTCTATCAGTTTCTGATCTCGTCAGTCAAACAAACAATATAACGTTCAGAAAAATCTGTTTATAATAGAACTCCATGTGACAGACGGCATCTTATCAGTAACATATTGGCTAATAAACAAATATTGAAGATCGAAGCTTTTAGAAGTTTTGCGTAACATCTATCAATGAATGGTATACATATACATGCTAAGTTCGTACAGGATTCTTTCAGATGAACGAATTACATTTGTTATTATGAATTTTATCTTTTAAAATTACATCGAGCAACTAGTTCTAGAGTTAGGAAATCTTCTAAGATAATGTTTTTTTATTGATATAATATTTGTGTTTTAAAATTCTTTATCAATTAAAAAAAAAAACACCATCAAAACAATTTTGCTAAAATGCATAAATGTGTAGCTCCTAAACACAGCTATCACATAACACGATTATACACCAGTACAGCTTTGTCAGTCAGGTACAGCTATGAGAGAGGAGCGGGTTTGTTCATTCTCATTCGACTTAAGGTCGTCATTCTCATTCGACTTCGTCCAATGATCAGGTGATGCAAGTTTGACGATTTTTTGAGCCCCCCTCCCCCGGTGATATTTTTGTGGTATTTGGCACGACCCCTTGTAATCTCACGTGACATTTTTCAAAATCCGTATGTTTTTTAATTTGATTTCTTTTTTTAGTAAATTAAAAAATTTTTTAAAGCATCAACATTTTGAAATATGGTTCAGAAAGCCAAGATAAATGTTATCATGTAAGATTTTGCCAAACTTAAGTCGAGAAACATATTTTACTGGAATTTCACTATATTTTATTGGCTATTTTACGTGCATTTTTTGCGGGGGAAACTACGTAGTATTTGACACCCCTCCCTACATGAGATTTGGTGATATTTTGCTCGACCCCCTTCTCCCCCTTAAACCCATCACGAAATTTATGGACGTCCCCTTAGGAGATTGTGTAACATTCATGTAAGATTTCTATACATATGAAACTGTTATTAAAGTTAAATTGGAAAAGCCGTTCCCTTATTCATCCCATCCCATTTCTTCCCCCAAGAATCTCCTGACGAACCATGGCTTCCCTGTTCGACAACAAGGCCTCCGTGGTCATCACGACTGCCCTCCTCTTGTACTTCCTGTGGATGGACATCGCTCTCTTCTACCATGTCAACAATCGAACCTCGGCCACCCCGTCTCTCCAGCCACCATCGGGAACGACCACGCCTTTCAGCGTGCCACAGCTCATATCGCCCTTCACCGGGCTGTCGGTCAAGATGATGATGATGGATCCGGTCAATAACTACATCTTCACACCAGCAGCGCAAGTCTTCAATGAGGCAAGTACTGTTTGAGTATTGTGTGGGACACTCAGGGCCTGATGGATCTTCCATAAGGCCTCTTAGGCCCTGGCCTAGGGACCCCAAAATGTTAGGGGCCTAAAATTTCAGTGATTTTAATGCTAATTTGCTGATTCTTAATGTAATTGCTGAAACTTCAGTACCTTGTGCCATTTTGTGGTTCTGCATTACTTTTAAAGCTAGGAAATGTTGTTGTTGTTGTCGTGTCCATGATATGTGCAAAATGTAGATAGGTCCGATGCTGTCGTAGACAGATTTTGAGACTTCATCTGCTTTTTTAGAGAAATTTAAAACTTCTGGGATTTCAATGCTAATCTTGATGAGCCTGGCTTGAATTGCTGGGCAGCCAAAGATATGCTGCGGCTAGGAAATAAAGCATTAAAATACAGTTTAGCAAAATGAGATAAATACTCTTAAATTTTTCATATAAATATTTTGTGCTGCCATCTTTTTGAAGCTTTAGAAAAAAAAACTTAATTATAATTGCTAATTTTCTTTATTATGTTACTTATAAATCAACTGTACTCACTAAATACTGTTGGTCTGCAGTTTTTAATTTAACACAGTGTGAGGAGCCACATACAACAGCTTGAAAAATGGGCTTATGTTTCAAAGGGAACCGGGTAGGATTATATCTGCTTATTGATTTATGTGTTGAGACGTAATACTTCAACAATGAAGAAAAACTACTAGAGAAGCCAAAGTTGGAATATTGGTGCACATATGGTTAACAAAATACCAAGGTATCAATAACACTCAAACAATACCATCTACCTTCCTTACCTTACCTTATACCTTCAGGAACAATACCTTCGTAGTTGAATAGGCTGTTTTACGAGAAATTCGGTTCCAAGTAGGAGAATGACAAAAGTAGCCCTAGGGAAAATTATTGAATATTAGAAAGGTGCCTATCATTGCTTATAGTTAATATCAATCGTTAAGTTATACACAAAAGAGAATTGCTTATGCCAGTAGCATCTGTTACAAAAGTATATAAGTTTTAGCATGGCGGACTATTGATTCGGGTGTAGTGGATATGGTATGAAAATTGAGGAATCTTGTGAAAGTTTTTTTCTTTCTTACTGCATGGAAAAATAATCAATTATATCACACAATTCGGCTCCAAGAAATATGACTTTAACAAAGTTATACCTTTAAAAAGGTAGTTTAACCTTCTGAGCGTTAGATTCGGCTTTTTTCCGTATTTTATGCACTACATTCTTAAAACAAGCGAGCGGTTTTAACTCAGTTTGAGTTAATTTCCACTTCTTTCCGTGCCGAAAATGCACTTCCCCTATAGGAGTGGATTTCACTCTTTTTGCGGAGTGGGTAAAAGAAATAAAAGAAAACAATCTACGTCTTACACTCTTAAAACGAGCGGTTTTAACTCAGTCTGAGTTAATTTCCACTCCTTTCCGGTGCCGAAAATGCACTTCCCCTATAGGAGTGGATTTCACTCTTTGGTTTTAAGAGTGTAGGGTTTCACTTCAACGTTTATTTGTTTCGTTTTTAAATGTTAATAATATGCTCTAAAGGAAAGCTCATTTGGCATAAGTCCTCCTTTGAATTCCACACCAATAGATTCTCCTTTTACAACCATTCAAAACCCAACTTTGACTTTAACCACTGTATATCGTAAATCAAACAAATCCTTCTTACAATGGCGTTTGGTTTCACCAAAAATGTGGTTCCTAGTGGCTGCAACAACTAATTTGTGAAATATTTCATTTTATTTTCGGTATGCGATTGAACCAATTATCAATTTTTTGTTTCCAAAACTTGAAAAATTGTTTAACCGTATACCGGAAAATAGGGTGCAACATTTCACCACACTGTCGTTACAGCTACTAGGACAGTGCTAGAAGTGTGGGTAGACGCGGGGTGACGCATCTTTCCCTACTTTTCAAGACAGTAGTCATGCGTCTCCTCACTTCTAATACCTCTAAAATCCACCCCCGCTTATTTTACTTAGCTGTTTTCAACTTAGAAACAAAACAAAAGAAAACAAGAATAATTGTAACCTTTTTATAATTTTAGATGTTTTCTTATTTAGCCAAACTCAATTACAGCTTGTTTGTGCTGCAGCTCTAAAATGCAACAGAACGATCGAACCCTCTCTCTATATAAATTGAAGTTGTTGTTTTTCTTGGGGGGGGGGGGGGGGGTGCACTTGCAACCGAATTGTCGGCATCCCCTTCCCCACATTTTTCCTCTCCACTTCTACCACTGTACTAGGAACCATATTTTTGGTGGAACCAAGTACAACAATTTTTAACTGTATAACTCTTCCCACAGGTGAGCAGATTCACTCACGTCTTCTTCTTCGTCACCCCTAACATGGTGAGCTTCATCGGGATCCTGTTCGCGTTCGGTGCAGCCAAATGCGTGTGCCTAGACGAGAGGATTTACCACTGGGCCGCCATCTTCCTGTTCCAGATGCGAACCTTCTGCGATGCCCTGGACGGTATCGTGGCTAGGTCCAGGCTGGGCATGGTACAACATGTGTCGCTGAGGAACACCTCGGGATATGTTGTGGATGGGGTGGCAGATGCGATAGGATTCACGGCTTTCCTCATAGGTAAGGTCATCTTTGATAACTAGAAGCCATGGGGTACAAGTGACTACATATCGATAATGAGAAAAATAAGGTTTTAGTAGGGTCTCAGGAAAGTAGCTGCACATTGGAGATTATACTTATTCCATTCGCTAGATAGCAGCACCACACAGTTGTTGTTGCCTTCAAGGAGCCCGAAGGGGTGCAGTAGCTTCCATTGGCCACAAGGAGCTCCATACAGAAATTCACTTTTACCCCTTTATCACAACGATATTTGATTCCACAGCAACTACTTAGTGCACTCTTCAAACCACAAAGACTGCACTTGTACCCCTTGGCTTCCCATGTATAAAGCTCAAAATGTTTTCTTAAAGGAGTAAATTTAAAATCATAAAATGATTTAGTTAAGTTTTAAAAAAATATTACGTTTTTTTTTTACCGTATTATCCAAAATATTTCTTCAATGTTTCAATGACATTTCCAGTTACTGGTGGAGCTATGCTGCCTTATTTTTACTAATTTCCCTTGTAGCATATCTAAGCTATCAAGTTAATGTTCTAATGTCTCCTTTCTTCAATAAACTAAACCTTAATATTCCCCAGGCGTCTTCCAATACCTTCGCACCGCCGGTCCCAAACACAAGTACTACCTCCCCCTCAGCACCAGCGATTCCTGCAAGGAGTGCAAAGAATCGAACGGGGGCACTCCACAGAACAGCGTAGTGGCCAACAGCAACAACCAGAAGCGAATCTTCACCATCGTGCTGTGCTTCGGACTGCAGATGGCGATAGGGGCCTACTTCTGGGACCACTATATCAACGCCTATCATAATTTGCTCGAGACGCAGGCCCCGACCAGCATACAGACGGTACGTGATGAATTAATAATGATTATGCCAAATTGCTAGTGAATGGTGCTTTGTGCCACGTAGCCACTTGTGTTGCGTTGTGGCGCGTATTTCCGGTTATTCCGAAGTTTTGAGACAAAAATATAATGAATAATTTTAAAGCATAAAATTGTAGCTCTACGCTGTATATACAGCGTTAAAAATTTGCCGCTTGGTTTCAACAAAAAATATTGTTCCAGTAAGAGGTTTTTTTTAAAATCTTTTCGTGACAACTTTTTGTGGTTATATCTAAAGGAAAAAGTTTTGGTACATTGTAAAAAAATTTGTGTTTGGTTTCACTATAATAATATGGTCCCTATTAGCTGCAACAGCTGTGTGGTGAAATGTTTGACCATATTTTCAGTATTTGGTTGAAACATTTTTCAGGTTTTTGTTTCCAAAACCTGAAAAATTGTTCAACCGAATACCGAAAATATGGCGAAACGTTTCACGACACAGCCGTTGCTGCTTGTAGGAACCATTTTGAAGGTGAAACCAAGCACAACATTTTTAACAGTGTACCACAATTTTTTCATATAATGTTGTCGTGATAAAAACTCTGATAAAAGACTTTAATTTATTTGAATAGATAATGAGTTGTACCATTTTTTCAAAGAGGTACAAATTTGTATTAACCAGTGTACCACTTATCAGGCAAAGGTACAAGGTTCCCGACTATAGATACACTAAAATTTGTTATAAACAAAACATTAGTAACCCATTAACGACGAATTCCATTAACACCTTTTCCGAATAAGCACGCCAACTTGAATTTTTATTAATTCGTTTTTCGTGTAACTTGATATGCCCTACATAAAATATTCAGGACTATTCAGTCCATTCAGAAATGGTCTTTATTATTAGTCTTATAATTTGTAAATTTAGATAAACTTAAGCATAACATTTTCGCATGCAATCGTAAAGTTACACTTAAAAGTATTGTAATAGGAAATCTGCATAATAATGCAGTAATACACTTCCCTCTGAGGAATAAGTAAATTGGCTGAAGTGTAATCTTGTTTTCACAGCATGAGATTTAAATTGAAATTTTTAACTGAAAATTTAATTTCTCAAATTAAATATATATATAATTCTGTATTGTATGGTTATAAATGGCTCCTCCATGCTTTAAATATTAAAATTTAATCTAATTATTGAATTTATAGTTTTTAAAAAATTGTGTGTTGCTGGAAGATCTGGCAGCTAGGTGACGGGTTTATACGTCTGTATCCCCCAGAGGGTTAAGTTATACCTTCATAAGAAAGTCCTAAGCCTCTATATTTGATGATTTTGTCAAAAAATTTAACTGTTTACCTAATTGAAATTGTATAATTCTGGTAGTTTTATTTGTTATTATGACTTCCTTAAACCATGCCAATATTGTTATTGCTTTTAGGATGCCCAAAATGATGTCCTACGCTCGTCAATCACGTGGATATTAATGTGGTTTTGGAGGCTCTCCAATGCACACACTTTTATCCAGTTCCTCTTGTTTTCCATTTATATCAACAGGTTATGGGTGAGTAATGCTTTATTATTTCACATAAATCATTAAATGGATTTTCAGTGGGAATTAGGGCATATATTTCTTGATTACAGGCTGATTAGTGATTATAATGAGTGAATCATGAATGCAGAGTAAATAATAATATTAAAATATAGAGAATGATTGGTCAGTAGCTGATGTGAAATTTTGCCTGGTTGGAATTGTTAGGCAATGGAATTTTATCGGGCAAAAACAAATGGAACAATGGAATATTTGAACAGCAAAGGATTAAGTTAACAACATTCTACTGGGGAAATATGTTGTCCCACTCAAGTCAAGAAGCTCATATGGATACATGTTTCCATCTGACCTGACCAACTACTGACTTACACGGAGTTGTGGCAATCTCTGAAATATGACAACTCGCGTTCACCAAGATAATTTTTATGATGAACGCATGACGATCGTTATTGGCTTAGAGGGCACTAAATTGCCTCGGGACATGAAAGAAGCGTTTATCAACTATCCAAAACTACTAGTTTTCATGGCAATACATGTGTCACTACAAGTCAATATTGGGTGACTCTAACTTGACCAGAAAAGCCCTGTATCTATCCGCAGGACTTAGTCTTTTCTATGGTTTTGGCAAGTGACATTCATTTTACTGCTATATTTAGTTGGAACTTGTTTGCAATTCAAATGTGTGTATTTTAAAACAAAGTTATTAATAATTTGCTCTTTCAAAATGATTAAATATATAATATTTTTAGGAATTTTTGACGTGGATACAATACGTTGGATTTGCCCAAATTCTCACACTAGCGTTCTTCACAGAGATGCATCTATCGACGGTGAGTATTTTTATTTTATTATTTTTTTAATAAAATTAATACCGAATAAATAATTATTAATAACACTAATACATTTACCGCTTTAGATAAAATACGCAAAACGCCTGCGATTAGCAACTAAACTTAAAACTAATCATTCTGCCCAATGTACTTTTTAGATAATAACTGAATTAGTGTGGTGGACAGAATATAACGTAGCTTCATTAATTATTTTTCTAAAAGTTCAATAACCTATTAACGATTTATTAAGTTTTTCTTAAATAAATTCCCTGTGTATTTTTATCCATATAACTTTCCTAAAAAAATCATGGCAGGTATAGATATTGTTTCAATTAAATTTTTTTTCTAAACCTTTTTTCACATACTTTTTTAAGCCATAATGTCACAAAAATCTATTACATAGCTTTTCAAGTAGCCAAAATCTGTGCAATATAATCGTGGCTGCGAAATGTTGGAGACATTTTGAAATATTTCATAAAAATTGTCCAAGAATTTTTTCATTCTGTTCAAATAAATCCCTTTCCACATGTTCGTGATATTCTTAGAATCATTCATTCTTCAATCATTTTTTAAAAGTGGGGATCGATAAGAAGCATGTCCTTTTTTGACCATGTTCTGCTCTTGTTTCATATGTATTAGAATGAGAATTCGATTTTCATCCATGCTTCAGAATTGCAATGCTTTACAATTCGTTTTTTTTTTAAATCGTTGCTTCACTTTTGCAATGCTTCACATTTTTATTTCCTCGTTCATATCGAACAATAAATACGTAATGCCACGTTAACTCAAATGATAAATCTTAAAAAAAATATTTTATTTGAATTTCCTAAAAAGTGTATAAAGACTAGAAGATATACAACTTAAAAAAATATGAATAGTAGCGTAAAATTTTGTTGAATGTTCTCAGAATTGTCGAAGCTAATTGCATTCTGGAGTGCCATTCATACTAATACGATAATTTGCAACGTTTCCTCTATCGTACCTATAGGGCGTGTCGTTTCCTGTAATTATTGTTAACGTAATTTTATTCGAAGTTCAATAAAGTATAGGGGAGACCGGGGCTAGTTTACCCTGGGGTAAGTTTTCCACCATGCCTTATATTGGAAATGAGCAGTTGGGAAGCGCCAACTGTCGGCTTGGTTTATGAAACAACACGGCTTACGTCACTCACAAGAATCTTTGTTCAGTTAGTGTTGGAATATTTTCGTTAAAGCTGTTTTTATGATTTTTTCAACGTTGAGTAATTTTTTATGCTTACATTCAAACCTAAATTAAACGTACTTTCATTTAACTTACAGTTTCATCATTGAGCACAATAAAAGGTGGTTCCTTGCTCTAATTAAATATGTATTTGTATCTAAAATAACTTTAAAGTCTAATCGTCAATGCACTATTAAATTAAAAATATGGTGACGGGGCAGGTTTTCCAAAATTTCACGGGGCAAGAATTCCAACTTTGCCTTGTATATAAATGTGCTCCAACCTTTATAATATTCCAAAAATGCAATTCCTTTTTATATATGACCAAGTATATAACCATATATTAAGTTCTGAATGTAAATAGCTTGGGGTTTCCGATTTAAAATTGTCTAAAAAGAAAGCTGACAGAAATCGTACCATTCCGAAAAGATATACTTTGCTCTAATAACTGTCAAGAATGGATTTAGTAGCCTAAGCCTAAAAGCATCCAAGAACTTAAATAATCTCAATAAATCGTGAATAATTGCACTGTAAAATATATAATATGTCATGTTGCACCCAATTTTTTGGAGTAAAATGGCTGGCTAAGAAAAAAGAGAAACTATCTCACCAAACTTCAGTGTATATGATTTTTTTTCTTTTTGCAATCTTTAGCAATACTTTAAACAACCCCTAAGAGCACCAAACTATGGTTAAACAAAAGGCGAAGTTACACAATTTGCTTGATTTCAAAGTGATCCAGGTGATAATGACGTTTTTATAACAATTTGGTATAGTAAACTGGCTTTTTTTAAAGACATTTTTACTTATATTCTGGGTATAACTTTTGGGTAATTTTAGTTAACAATAAAATGTACATTAAAAACACCAAATTTTTTTTCGTGTGTTAAATCTTTTCAAAAATAGATTTGGAAATTTTTTCCCATCTATTTTGGGAAGTATGGAAAATCTACCCCGTATAAGGGGCGCGTTTTCCAGCTCAACGTGCTTGGATTTAACCCCTCGCTGACAGAAAGTCTATTTACTTTTTTAAAAAAAGTAGCAATGCTAGTTTGTAGATAACCATGTGAGAAAGGCAATGATATATCTTAATTTCTTAAAAATTAAATAAAAGTAAAAAAATATACAATCAAAAAGAAGAAAATATGCAAAACTAGCCCCGGTCTCCCCTAATAAAAGCACTTTCGAATACTTGATTACGTGCAATTTTTTGACGCAAATATTGAGAAATTCTTGCATTCTCTGTTTGTTACGTGTGTAGTTAAAAAATTTAGTGTAAGATTGTACCGAAGTCTTGAAATTTTCCGGCTTCCACCACTATTTGGAGCGTATTGAGCCATTTTTATGGTGTATCAAAGTTACGGTTTTACCGCAAAAGTTTTAACATCCACGATCCAAATAGTAGTGGCAGCTAGAAAACGATCGATATACGTTAAACAATATATTTTCCCATTTGATTTTGGGTATGGTCCAATTATATCAACTTACTAAACTTTTCATCGGGTTCTTAAAATGATCTTTATTTGGAATGTGTGTGCCGAATAATTTTATTTGGCTGGCAACTAATACAGGTTTTAGCCTAATTACTAACATCTTTTTTAATATTCTTCGAAATGAATCTTGTATCGTTAGGGTTGCGAAAGGCCAGTAACAGTTCCAGTATGCTGGTAAAATCTCACACCAAACTCGTTTTACCATTGCCCAACCACGTTATTGATGGCAAATGGTGGGTTAGTGGCGAACTATTTACCAAAACTGTTTGGCACTATTGCATTTCACCCTAAATCGGTCGAGTCTATGGTTACAATTTCGAATCACCAACCCATTTTACCATTTGCGGAAGCCCTGCCGTTGTCAGCTGTGATTTGACAGGAAGAGGAGAGGAAAGAAGATACTACGGATAAAAAAAAAAGAGGAACTTTGGGCGAATGGATTCTAAAAAAAGTCTTATTCTAGCGTTGCATTTGACATCTGGAGCTTAGTGCGTTAATTTGAACAAAGTCTAACTGATATTTTAGCCAAAAAAATTCCCCCAACGGGGCTGCTTTTTTGGTTTTTGGTGGATAAGCCTTTGCAGACTCGGCATATTCCCCGGAACTGAGAGCCATTTTTTGTGGCACCATCTAGGCGACTCTCGCTACCAATTTTTACGTTCAGATTGCAATGAATCTGAGCTCTCTGTGGATGTTAAAGTATGTTGAGATTTTATATTTGCCGAGAGAACCCAAGCCAAATGGATACTCAAGCTATCTTTTACATGCTACATAATCTATATGACATGCGTGTCCACGGTTTTATCTAACCAAAAAAAATCAGGACAAACATTTCTTAATATGTGTTTCGCTTCTACTATTAAACACGTATATGCTTTCAATAAGCTGTTCATATTGTCTATAGTTAAACTAATAGTTTCCTTGCACAGAAGCCACGACCACGGTCGGAGCTATAAAACGCGCGGAGCAATCAGATGAAGACAAATTAAAACGGCTGAAATTTCCTCTTCATCTGATTACTCCGCGCGTTTTATACCTCCGCCCATGGTCGTGACTTCTATGCAAGGAAGCTATGAGTTCAACTATAGTGCCCTTTCTGGTTTGATTATCTCTGTGTTAAATGGAACAAGTAGGTTTTTATAACAGTTACTATTTCTTAGAACCGCTTTCACACAACATTTAAAATTCTTATGCTGAAAATCGCCAAATACAGATTTTAGCTAGTTCTAATTTAAATTTCTAACTACCAAAATTAACCATCTTCATTTATTTTCTTTCCTAGCTATATAATTAATAGCCTTTATCGTTTGCTTAATTTATCGGATTTTCAAAGAATATTTATCAAAGATAATAACTCCGCATTTTCATTCGTACGTTTTTTCGTTGCCCTATTAGATAAAATTGCCCTATTTAGGTAAAATATTTTTTCTTAAAGTGTATAAAGTGTTCTCAAACTACAGTTAAACAGTGGAAAACTTTCAAATTTGCATGACTGAACCTCCTTTTTCTCAAAATAAGTTCAGTTCCATTGTCAAACCAATACCAAAGGTGTGGTGACTAAGTAAACTGGAAAGGGAGATTGGTGGTTTTTCTAAGGTTTCGGGGTTTTATTTCTGTCTTTTCTCATTGTGATTGAAAAAACAGGAAATTGTGAATTTTGTACGATTTCACAAAACTTATTTTGTTAACTTTGAGTATTAAAGGGATTCTCGTGTGTAAGATTTTTGCTTCAAAGATGGAAAACTTTATAATGGATGTTCATGATGAATATCTTTGTATTCGTGATTTAATTGTATATATACTTATTAGCTTCCACACTACTTTTATAACGTAAAAAGTGAAAGGTATTATAATCGTTCAGTCCGTCTGTCTGTCTGTTTGTCACCCACTTTCATAGCCCAAACTACAACTGCTACGGACAAGTGTGATACGTCAAAAAATTCAGCGCATCGAAATTAGAATACTTTAAAAATTTCAGAAAAGAATTCGAATTCGAAGTACTTCAATTATTTAAAAAAAAACTGCAAAATTTAATGCTCATTTAAAAAGCATAGGAAGCCATTTTTATTAAAATTAAATCACTATTGCCATTCGCAACAATCGCTCGAGAAACTTTAATTCTTTTAGACAATAAATTAAAATAATATTACTTTTGCGACATTGATTAGTTTGAAGTGACGTCAAATATATTTCACTACGAGATTCTTTGTACGTTTATATGAAATGTTTTAATTCTATTTAAAAGCGAGGAATATTACATATTTATTCTTTGAAATATAAATTAATTTTTACAAACGATAAGTAATAATTATTGAATTTTCGAAATAAAATAAATGAAACTAGCCAAATTTAGCATGTAAATGTTTAATATAGAATATCAACGCTGTGTTTGTCGCCTTTTTACCTGTTGAACACAGCTGTTGTGTGGAAGCGGGTAAAGTGACAGATTCTGTTACAAACCTATTTGTTTATGAAAATAAGTAAAATGATGACGTTATTCTCCTGAAATGGTCACAATAAAACACACCAATATACTTAAAAATTCACAATAGTTCAAATCTAACTATTTGAGATTATTTGAAAACGTTTTATATAAAGTCATATTTCTTTTATGACTCAGCTGCACGATGGGGAATGAGTGACGTATATTGCAAAAGATCGTATTTAAACAGTTGCCATCTGTGATTTACCCTTCACTGCGAAAGAGCGGAGTATTAAAACGTGTTTCCTATCACAAACCACACTTCTTACAATAAAAATTTTAAAGTTGAACTGATGGAACAGATACGTTTTTACTTGTCTTATTACGATTACAAAGGATTAATTTAAGTAGAAGAATAATACGATAGAGTCTATATTTTTCTATATTTCAATTCATATCAAGATACAACGAAGTTTTGTTCCGAAATACAAATAAAAATATTTTTTTTTGCACTTAACCATTTCGATGTCTACTAGTCAAAAAAATTGGTACTTCGCGGGCGCAAATTTCGCCAAAAGGAATTTTCTGGCAACAAAACACAGTATAGACACTTAAAAGACTACAGTATTGCAGTTAAAGGACTGCAGTATACACAGTTAAAGATTATCATTGGAAATGTTCCTTTTGGTGGCGCTTATACATTTTTGTCGACTTTATCGCTTGCACCTGCGAAATGAAAGATTACCTTTTATCGACATCTGTTCATTCTTGAAGACGTCTAAAATACTTTCAAATGACGTCAATGTGCCACTTGAAAAATCCACAGTAGATAGTGAAAAAGGCATCTAAATAGCACGTATTTGATGTAGGTACAGTCCCTGGACAAATGATTAGAGGCACTGTATTCTTTATGATGAAAACATACCAAAGAATGCCATATCATTAAAAAAGATGCCGATATATGTATTAAGTATAGCAGATAGTGTTTTCTATTCATTAGCTTAAGTTTAGGAACACAAATGTCCTTCTAAAGGTATTTTGTTCATCATTGATTGATACATGAAATCTTGCAGTGCGTCTAATAATTTGTCCAGGGACTGTATATTGATCAAACGAAGATGTCAAAATGATTCTGTCCTAGAGACGTCATTTTGGCGTATAAAATTTGACGTAAACTTACACCGTAATTATTCCGTTTAAGAGACGTAACTAAAACAACTTAATAGAGACACAAATAATTTATTGAGTTTAAAATACATTACTTTGTTATCCATTTTAACCTATTGACATCTTATTATTTTTATCATGTTATTTGAAGCATAAAATATCTTATTACACATCTATACATATAATATACATCTTGTGCATACATCATGACTTAACTAATTTTTCAAACATTTTTATATTTATTTCAATATCTATCCAAGAGCACCAAATATCGATGATACCAAACAGATATCTTCTGTCATAGCAATGCGATATGCACGTAATCGCCAATGAACGGGCCGGATCATATTTCTTAGTTATATTTTTAAGAATGCGAGTTTGGCAACTAGACCCTTTATAAAGCTATTATTATCGGTTATATTGTCAAACGATTTGACTAATGTAATGTACAAACCAAAATCTGGTTCTAACAGATTTTCTCCAATCAATATATGGCTAAGTATAGGCACACTCATTTGCAACTAACTTAAAGCTTACTAAGTTCTTGGGAATGGCTGGCTTGTGTTTGGCTAGAATTTAAATGGGAGGTCACGAAATATAGCGTGTGGTGTGTTTCAAGTGTCCAGCTATGTAAATACGTGAATGGGATATAAAGAGTAACAATAATTTCCTAGTTATGAATGAGGATATATGTAAGCATAAAAGCTTCAGTATCTGTACTATATTGTGAAAAACCAAGGCCATATTAATATGATTGTTTGTGAAATATTTTCCTATTTTCTCTAAAAATGGGATACGTCATTTTTTCTATCAAGCAAAATTTTTTCGATATTGAAAAATAATTGCACGATATTCATGGCATCCCTTACAGTTATGCGATTGTGGCTCTGACAATAGAACTAACTTTTGATATTGGTAATTCGGACTAGCTCGAAACAATGTAAACAACCCACGAAATAATGATTTTCTCAAAAGTACAATGTGGTTATTTCTCCTTAAACTTGTTTGAAAAATATCAGAAAAATAAATACTTAAGAAAAACATTCTGTTACTTATTACGTGGAGAAGAAAAAATATATAATTAAAATAAGAAAATTTTAAGGACTTATTTCATCCAAATGAAAAATCTGTTTATATGTATTGCTCTCCCTTGTTCTGTTTTTTAAATACATTTTTCTGTATAATATATATATATATATATATATATATATATATATATATATATTATATATATATATATATATATATATATATATATATATATATATATATATATATATATATATATATATATATATATATATATATATATATATATATATATTATATATATATATATATATATATATATATATATATATATATATATATATATATATATATATATATATATATATATATATATATATATATATATATATATATATATATATATATATATATATATATATATGGGGGGGTTATATTTATTTTGATGCTGGCTTGGATGCTACTCTTGTAAGCCCCGTCCATGGCCTCGTCGTATGTGCTTTTTGAAATTCGACACATGGAGAGATCTTTTGGTTTTTAAATAAAAAGAATGAAAAACTACAACATGTAACAGTTTATTATCATTACTTTTAAGTAATAAGACTTTTAAGACATTCGAAGTATGAAGATTCAGTTATAAAAAGCCGTAAAGGGATTTTGAAATTAACTGAATTGATGTCGAACGAAGAGAATAATTTGTAATAAATTAGTGGCGCCATCTCTACACTTTATTGAAAACTAGTAATAGTAGCTTATAGAAAGAATTTAAGAGTAAATTAAATAAGCAATAAAAATATTTTTGGGGGGTAAACTAGTTCATGGGGTTAAAAAAATTACTTTTGGTAATTTTTGGGTGAGATTTCAGGCAATGTTGTACCGGCTATTTCTTGCTTATGAAATTTTTGACTTAACTTGTAATTCTACAATGTCATTTTTTTTCTATTACTATAACCTAAAATTTAAAAAAAATCAGAATTGATTACGCTTTAAAAAATCCAAAAGTACTACTAGTAATTATTCTAACTATTAGAAGTAATAACTAATATTTTATATTCCTTTTTTTCTACATTCTATAATAGATTTTTAAATAAAATTAATTGCAAAGGTAATTACAAAAATAAAATTTATTACAAAAAAATTATGATTGTAGAACAGAAATATTTAATGTTTTAATGGTTAATATTTTTTCTTGCAGGTTCGCAACTACATAATGAGTTTTACGTGATCTGATTTCGCGTCCGTCCGTCTCTATCTGAGATATTTTATTTTTTGTCCACTTTGAATCTCAGTGGAGTTGGTGCAATATCAAAGTTCAACTCAAAAAGAAATAAACTACAGACTTCAATTTACTTTTAACTCATACCACTCATTGAGAGGTAATCGAATTTACATTTTGAACACGGACAATATTGTCTACATTGCAGCTGATGTAGCGATAAAGATTTTTTTTTTAAATGTATTTATACAAGGTGCACCACAAATTACTAGCAAATTTTAAAATTGAGTAAACCGGAATTAAGAAAGAAACGTGATATTTCCGATGGATAATAATTCGGGAAGTCCAAAGTTAGTTGTAATTTGTGATGATAGATGGCGCTTTCTAAAGATTAAAATAACGAAACGATTAAAAATGACAAAATAAAGAGGTAACTGACAAAAAGTAAAGTAGTATATACAAAATTTTAATGATAACATAGGAAAATTTTAGTGTTTCTTCAGTATTTTTTTTTCTATCACTAACTCTTTATATACGGTTAGCTGTATTCCAAATTGCATTTGTTAAAGCTTGACTTATTGTCGAACAATTATCTAATTTTTTATCCACAAAAACTAATTCATACAAAAACATACTCAATTTTAAATTGTGCTAGTTTGTAAAACTTATTACTTTTCTTTATTGTTGTACTCTGTGATGTGTTAAATACAGTGCCTTTTCTCTCACATTTTAAGTATGTTCCTAATATAAGGCTTTTTATGTATATGTATTACTTTTTCTAAAACACTTCTTGAATGCTGTTTTGTAAAGATTATATTTGAAATATCGAACAAATTATGGTTCCCATATTTCCGAAAAATTCAAATATTTTGATTGATAAGTTTTAACAAAATCGGGAAAACTTTATACTTATGTAGTAGTAAGTATTTTTCCTGAATGCCATAAATGAATAACCCTACTATTTTCTCACATAAAAAATATTTATGTATACTTTTAAAATCTTACGTCCTTAATTCATGCAATGTATATGGTAATAAGTGAAATATTGTACTATTGACAATTTTGTCTTTTATATGTTCTATTTTGAAAATTATTTACTTCAACAATAGGAGTTTTACGGTTATTGTTTTCAATGAATATTTCATATTTGCATAATCTTTATGTATAATTGACAAATAATTGGAGAGGATTTAATCTACTAAGTGCCAGTGGAACTAATTATTTCATTTTCTATGATACCGTATGTAAGCAGTTGTAAACGTTTTTATTTGCAGTATATAACTTCTGATTCTTTTATGTTGGCTATTTTGTTAAATTTTCTAATAATTATTAATTTTAATATGATTTTGTTCTTATAACAACAATTGCATTTCTTATTTTTTTTTCTCTTATATATCTTTTTTGCAGTTAAGTTGTTGTTTTTTTTGTAGAATTTATATTTTACAAAAAAGGATTTTTAAAATAAATTCAATTATTTTGAAAAGAGTATAATTTGTTAAAAAATAAAAAAATAAAGCTTATATATATTTTGTTAGATATCACATCGACATATTTTGATGTAAAACGAAAACACCGTCTTCCGAAATGCGTGATATTTCCTCCCTTTTATATTGCTATTAGACTAATAATAAATAAAAATAATTTAATAATTGAAGAGCTTGGTGGAAAAACGTGCTTAGTGACATTTTTGAGAAAATTGAGATTTTTATGTCAGTATATTATTAACATATTACTTACTTCTTTAGTAACATATTACTTACTTCTTTAACAATAACGATTTCCCTTTTTTCATAAACTTTAAGTTTAAGTATAATTTATACTCTTTACAAGTTTCTTTTCCACAGATCTGATTGCAAACGAAAAACTTTAAAAGCTCATTTTCTCGCATTCATGTTTTTGTCACTTGGCACGTTCTTCCACTATAAGCTCTTCAATTGATAACAAATCTTTAAGTAGGTACCTTTTTTCATCAATTAAGGTTCAGTCTAATAATATAAACTAATTTTCTGAATCCGCTTTAATACTAAATTTAAAACTAAATAAAATACTCAGTTATTTTGAATTTAGTAATAGATAACAAATCTGTAAGTAAGAACATCTATAACTGATTTGAAATGAGAAAAACTCTAACAATTAAGGTATAAGACATCTTATCATTTTTTTAAATAATAATTTTGTGCTGCATTTCCGTTTTTTTTATTACACAAGCTTAGGAAGTAAAAAAAAGACTCATTTTAAAACTGAAAATGTATATTGTGTATACATATGTATAAAATGTTTTTAAAAAATAATAAAATGCAGTCGCATCAAATCTGGAAATCTATAGAAAATAAACTATATGAAGCATATTTTATATTCTAATACTTTAACTACAAAAAAGCCTCAATCTATAAAATTTGCAAATTTATTTTTGTGTCGAGTGCTTTTCTTTTAATGAACAATTACGGGTATCCTATTACAGGCTATTTTGATAATCCTTTCTATAATCTAAATTACTTGAATGATTAAAAAAATCATATTGATAATACAAATTCATACATCTTTTTGTTTGTTATAGTTAAAAAAAATTTTTAAGATTATTGCAGAATTACATATGAATAACTAGAATAGTAATGTTAGTGAGGCAGTACACTCATTTTTTAAAATTTATTTGATTTTCATTAACATGATTTTTTCCTCAATTTTTTTAAATCGTGGCACATGTCTAAATAAGTATTGTAAACTTAATTATTATACTATATTTGATATAATAATGTGTTATTTTATTATTAATTTTCATAATTATATAAAATAAAGTAGGGGAGATGACCAGGGTGTTTATCAAACTTTTTTTCCATTTTGCGTGTATATACATTATATCGTATCTATTTTGAGAAATCTAATCTTCTTATACTTTTTTCTACTTTTCTTATACTTTTATCTACTTAGTAGCAACATTATTTGTCCAAAAAAATTAATGGTTTCATTATTTGTCAAAATAATAATAATAATGGTTTTGGTCATTTTTAAAATACAGGTAAATGGAAAACCTGCCCCATTGAATAACTTGCCTATGTCTTCTCTAATAAGTAAGAACATAATCTCTATTTTAAAATAAATGGATAATAATGCATGTATTCTGTATACAGTTTTCTAAATGAATGGATATTTAACAAAACTGTATCCACAAGATATAAAAGTTTACATGTTTATAAATTTAAACAACAGATACGAAAATATTTATGTTTTTTGCGAACTATGTGTATTAGTTGTAGTTACTATAAATTTGTAAATTAGAAGAGATGATATTTGATTTTGAGATTTTCAAGTATATATTCTAAAAGAAATCTTATCTGTAAATATTACTTTATCTTTTGTTTGTGTAACTGCGTGTATTTTGCTACTAGAAAATAAATGTTTTTTCTTTGAAACAGAAATTACTTCTTCTTATAAACAATTTGTGTGAGATTGAACTTTTTATGATAAAATTTTCAGTTAGAATTTGAAAAATACAAAAAATATGTATTATGTAAATATATCTCTGTATTATGTGTAAATAAAGTGTTTGCCAAATAAGAGTTATGTAGTAATTTCTAAGTACCAAACGTATTTTTAGTAGGGGGAACCAGGGACACATGACCCAACTTGTAGTTTTTGGCTTGTAACCTTTAAAAAACACTATTTATGGATGTGCAAATGCAGTAAATGTAAATGGAGTATACTTCATAAAGTATTATTATAAATTATTACTTCATAAAGTATTATCCACAATATATATATTAGTATTTTACTGAAGTATTAACTGCAATACTAGTAAAAGTATTATAAATTATTTAAAACTTTAGTTTTGGGTCATGTATCCCAATTTATAGGGATACAAGACCCACCCATTTGAAATACGTGACCCAACCCATATATTTGGTAAAATGACTAAAAATTATCAAAATACTTTAACATTATAACAAAACTAACATCATATGAAGTAAAAAAAAATATTTTTCTTTTTTGTCAGACAAAATTATTACTTACACTCTTAAACAACGAGCGTTTTAATCGTCTGAGTTAATTTCATCTTTCGAAATGCACTTTCATATAGGAGTGATTTCACTCTTTGTTTAAGAGTGTAGATTTTAATCCATTAATTATTTTTATATTAACGAATAATTCAATTTTAAACGTGAAGTCTTGTTTGAATACATAACGGAAGATTCTTTTATTTTGCAGGGAAAACAAAGGTTCTTGAAGAATCGCTTCTATTTTATCAATATCAACTTGGGATATATTATCCATTTCAGGCCATTTAAAACATTTTCCATCTACTGTTTTTTCAAACTGAATTGTAAGCTCGTCAGAATTTTTTTTTTGTACCTTTCCAACAAATCTTCTTACTTTCCATTTTCCCAAAATATTTTATTTAGAACCCAGTCATTTACTTCTGAGACTCCCGTGATTTTTTGAAAAATTTACTTTGTCTACTTTTTGTCACATATCCTTAATTGGATTGGTCAGGTATCCCTAGTTGCACTTTTTTTGCTTAACCCCAAAACTAAGTATTTTGCAAATAAATACATTAAAACTATTATGCACGTAATCATAGCTAAAAGCATTCGAGCAAAACAAGTAACTAATTGAAAAAATATTTCCTTTAAACCCAAAAATGTAGACCCAAAGCCAAACACGTACGCAAGGATTCGGTTGGGTTTTTTCACCATGTGGTCGGATGACTGAAAGGAAAGAAGTGATGCCTTTTTCAACTTATAAAACTTTTCCAATGCTGAGAAAAGGGCATTGGGTCATGTATCCCTATGGGTTAAATGTCCCTAGTATATTTATATTAGGTAAATTGAAAGTAAAAAAGTTTAAAGAAAAAGATAGTATTTTTCGGCTAATTAAATTTTTTTCTGTAAAATTGACAGTTTCTTCACATTGTGTGTAAGCTCTTTTCACTGGTGCTGCTTGCTAATTTGCATAAAGAGTTCCACAATCATCTTAGATTTTTATATAAACTTAGACTTTTAACTTAGACTATATATAAACTTGGACTTTTTCATCCAGACATATTTCCTTAAGTTTTATTATTGTATTATAGTAACACGTTTTTAAATGAGTACACTATAAAAATGTGTAGAATTCCAAAGTAAAACAAGGAAAAGGACACACCGTGAACTACTTTTAATATTTTTGCATTACGTTTCTTTACTATTCCGGGTACGCTAAAAATGTATAAAATTTTTAAAAATCACGAAATGCAAATATGTTCTGTGTCAAATATTATTCTATGAAAAAACTAGGCTTCAGATAAATTTTATAACTTTGGGAACAGTCTTTAGCTTGCCATAAAACATTCTAATTTTAAGACCATTTAATGCTCAATAAATTGGGAATGACGACAAATTAATATTTCCCCTTAAACTGGATATGATATTATATCAATTTATTACAAAATTTAGAAATATATTTTAATAAACAAGTCCATTTTGATTTAAAAAAAAAACTTTTTACATCGTAATACAAAGAAAGCTGACAGAAATCGTTTGAAGCGATATACGTTGTTCTAATAACTGTCAAGAATGAATGTATTAGTGTAAAAGCATCCAAGAACTTAAATATTCCCAATAAATAGTGAATAATTGCACTGTTAAATATTAACATGTCATGCTGCACCCAAAACTTAGGAGTAAATTGGCTAAGAGAGGCAATATCATCAAACTGTAGTGCATGCATAGGATTTTTTTTTGCAATCTTTAACAATACAGCCGAATTATTTCTTTTCAAGATAAATCGGAGTAACTTGTTTTTTTGTTACACATATAGATTTTTATGTGTCACCTATCAAGATAAGCATAGATAATATATATTTTTCTAAATGGAATCCAAATCTTAAGAGTGCTGCTTTGTCAGCACAAATAAATAAAATATAGATAGAAATAAACAACTCTTAAGATCAATTGTTTGACACATTATCTTTGAAAAGTATTTTTTTGCATCATAAGAAAAAGTATCTTTGCTATCTTTAAAACTAAATGATCAGCATTTTCACAGCTAGTGCTTTTAAAGAATTGTTTTTCCATGTTCGCTTATTTTGACACTAATATACATTTTCAACTTTTAATGAACTACGACTTTTAATTTGTGAATATTTTATTTTTGGTATAAGTATTAACATGACATCCAGTTTTACCACATGGTAATAAGACTGGAGCTGAATGTGAAGGTGTGTGGATTTTTTGTTAAAAAATTGTTTAGAATTTTAAATTTGAGGGGTTTTGCGCAATGAATCCCTTACACAATTGAGTTCAATAAAGTTTAAGGAATGTACAAACAAAATTTTGAGAATAAAAATAATCTAAGAACTTGAATACTGCAGATAAGGTCTCTTTTTACAGCATTTAAAATTCAGTTGTTATAAAAAAAATAGCGTTATTCTGCATTTTTTTTCCTTTTTGTACCTTGTGTTTTTCATAAGGTAGGGGAGACCGGGGCTAGTTTTCCATGTTTACTTCTTTTTGATTGTATATTTTTTTACTTTTATTTTTTTGAGGAAAATAATACATCATTGCTTTCCTCACATGGTTAACTACAAACTAGCATAACTACTTTTCTAAAAAGTAAATACAATTTTTTGCTGCGAGTATGGTTAAAGGCAAGCATATTGAGCTGGAAAACGTGCCCTGTATAGTATACTGGGTACATTTTCCCAGATTGCCAAAAATGGATGGGACAAATTTTCCAACTCTTTTTGAAAATATTTAACACACTAGAAAAACATTTTTTTTTTGTTTTGATGTAAATTTTATAGTAACCTAAAACAGTCCAACAGATATTACACCCAGAATATTGGTAAAATGGTAAAAAAAAGCCAGCTTACTATACCGAATAATTTTATAAACGTAATTATCATCTGTATCACTTTGAAATCAAGCAAATTGTGTAACTTCCCCTTTCGTGTAACTATAGTTTTGTGCTCTTTTTTATGGGTTGTTCTAAACTCTAAAGTATTGTTAAAGATTGCAAAAAAAAAATCCTATCTCATGCACTAAAGTTAGGTGAGATTGACTCTCTTTTTCTTTGCCTGCCAATTTACTCGTAAGTTTTGGGTGCAGCATGAACTATTAATATTTAACAGTGCACATAATATTTAACAATTATTCACGATTTATTGGGAATATTTAAGTTCCTGGATGCTTTTACACTAATACATTCATTCTTGACAGTTATTAGAACAACGTATATCGCTTCGTACGATTTCTGTCAGCTTTCTTTTTATTACCATGTAGTTTGACAATTTTTAATCAGGAACAAAACTTTTTACATTTACTACATTATGTACGGTTATATTGATTTGTCATACAAAAAATCCATACATTTCTGGAATATTATATAGGTTGGAGCACGTTTATATACAAGGCATTGGTGGAATTCTTGCCCCGTGAAATTTCGGAAAACCTGCCCCGTCTCCATATTTTGACTTTAATAATGCCTTGAAGATTAGAGGTTTTAGTTTTTTTGAAAACAAATACGCATTTCAGTAGAGAGAGAAACCACCTATTATTATACGCAATGTTAAACTGTAAGTTAAATGGAAGTACGTTTAATTATGTTTGAATGGAAGCATAACAAATTACTGAGCGTTGAAAATATCATAAAAACCATTCTAACGAAAATATTACAGCACCACCAGAAGAAAGATTCTTGTGAGTGACATAAGCCATGTTGCTTCATAAACAAAGGAGACAGTTGGCACCCATTAACGGCTCATTTCCAATATAAGGCCTGGTGAAAAACTTACCCCGTGAAAAAACTAGCCCCGGTCTCCCCTATTAAAAAAATTCACATTCAACGAAACAATTACACCCTCTTTCTGAGAGTGAACCAAAAACTGAACATGAATAGTTTACTCTTTTTTTACCATTTTAGTACTAAATTTCATATAAACATGGAAAGAATATTTATTGCATCTTATCAGTGTTATATATAAATTTGTCATTTTCAATTCATATACGTAAAGATTTTATTTTTTACACTCGTATATAAATTGAAGTCTATACGTTGTTAAAGGATCATTAGGTAACACTTATTCTGCTAAAATATTATAAAGTTATTCATGAGT
This sequence comes from Oedothorax gibbosus, assembly GCA_019343175.1. NCBI lineage: Eukaryota > Metazoa > Arthropoda > Arachnida > Araneae > Linyphiidae > Oedothorax > Oedothorax gibbosus. Next base: position 983,367 of record JAFNEN010000273.1, read on the forward strand.
TAAAAATCATTTCAGAAATTTCACGAGTGTTACTTCTGTTATAGAGTTACCTATACTAAGAAAACCTAATTTTTATATTCACCCGTTGCCTTTGTACAAGCTTCTGCTTTTAGTTTTTAACTAAAAATAAATATTCCAGTGAATGCATACAAAAAAATAAAACATTTACAAGGTTTTTTAACATTTGCCAATCTTATGAGTTCAATTGCATTTTAAGAGCGTTACTTGTCATGTTGTTTGTTCATAAGGGATTAAAGTAAGGCTTTGAAAAAATAAGTTTTTTAATTGATTTAATTTAACTCTTCTCTGAAATTAAACATAATTATTTATTAATAATAAATTTAGTAAAATTCTGAGGTTTTGTGTTATTTGCACAATATGAGCCAACTTGTGACTGTGCCATAAATATTTCAAATTTTTTTCAAGTATTTAAAAAGAGACTAATAAAAATCACTTGATGCATTGCTGAATATTCGAATAAATTGATATCTAAGTATTTTTTTATTTTAATCAAAAATTATTTTGTTTTTGTTCCATAACAAAACCTAAAAAGTTAATTAAAAAAATAACCCACAAATACTTTGGTCACCAAATTTGTCATCTTAGTCTCATCTCTCTTTGTCATCTCGTCTCGTAGCATATATGTGTTTCTAGAAGAGCTGGTACATTTGCAACTATCTATGAATGCTCTTCAAAAAAACTAACTTACTTTTTCGTCTCAATGACTTCGTTCAGTCAACATTAGGTATAGTGATGTTGAGGAAAGGATGAGGAGCCATATTTTTTTAAAAAATTTAATCTTCCCAACTTAAACCCTGATTACTAAAATATGAACTCTTCGGTTGATTACCAAGTTGTGTTTACTTGCAGAATGAGTAGATTGTAGGTAAGCAGAACTCCAAACGAGGCGAGCAGGAAGCTTTTGGTGAACTGAAATAAACCACACGCACTCAGAGTAAGACCTTCCTTCGATTTCATAAACTTGGCAAGAAGTTCGCCACTAGCTCGTGTTTCTTCAACCACACTCAAATTGAAGGACACCTCTTTAGTGACTCGTCTTAGGTCTCTGTCTTGAGAATCGACTTCAGAAGCGAAAATCGCGATGCTGAAGAACGATAAACTACTCAGAGATGACGAGATAATAATGTCAACTTTATAAACATATTGGGAAACATTGAATCCGAAAAATTCCGAAAACAGTTTGAAAAGTTCGATAAAGTTGGATGTGACGAGAAAAAGAACTTGCCAAGAAAACGATTTTTCGAATTTGTGTACCAATCTGTGGATTCTGTCATAGTTTTTCATAAAATCGGCAATGCTTTTTCGGTTTGTGAGTTTCAGTTCGATGCTGTTTGCACATTCCCTGATCGATTGGCTCAAAAAATAACTGATTACAACGTACATGAGGGTTAAGAGAACCTGCGCTAGAACGATAAAAAATTTATTCACAAGAAATAACCCCGATGTTGCAACAAGTTTAATTGCATACTCAGCTTCTAAGTTGAATTTCAGTATCATGTCGGAGAAAAATATATCTACTGCATTTGTTGTTGCTAGCAAAACCAAAAGGTTTCCCAAGATGATAATATTAAAAACTACAAGTCCCCACAGGGAAATAGTTATCAAAGTATTACATTTTTTCATTGACGAATTGTAAAATTTTCCAATGCGAATTAGTTCCTTGAGGGTGCTTTTGACGCGTAGATTCCTTAACAAAAATGAATCGTAGCTTATAAAAACGAAGAAGCGCCATATAATCCTAGAGACAAGGTTTTTTTTGCAGTAAAAAGAATCGCAAAGTAGCAAACCTTTAATTGAGTACAATATAAAACTATGCAGGAGTCCTAGGTGAAATAAAGAAAAATTCACATAGTGAACAAATTTTACTATTTTTGAATTTGGTTTCTTTACGATTCCGGGAACGCCAAATATGTACAAAATTTTCAGAAAGGAACTAAACGTAAACATTTTCTGATTTGAATTATTTAATAATATAGATGTAAGCTTTCCTTAAAGTACTGTAGTTTTTAAAATTGAAAACGTGTTGCAGCCTCTCCGAAAATTCAGTGTAATTTGAAATATTTTAATATGCAGTAATTTGAGAATGATGATATATTAAATTTTCTCTTTAATTTCGAAAGCAGTATTAATATATTAAAATCTTCAGAAATAGTTTAACAAACAAGTCAATTTTAATATAAACAACTCTTATGGTGTCTTTTAGCCAAATTATTTCTTAACAATATGTAGTGAAGAGACGCTCTTTTCAATTAAATTGATTTTAATGTTTCATCGATAGCGGCCATTATAGATGATAAAATTATGTTTTATAAAGGAGTAAAATTCTTTAGTCTTTGGTGTGTTTTAATCTACAAAGAAATAACAAAAAGATTGATAGATTTTATTAAGTAAAAAAAATCAAGTAGAGGCAGAGGAATTGTTTTTTAAACAACTTGTTTGGCATCTTTTAGCCAAATTATTTCTTAATAATATGTAGTGAAGAGACGCTCTTTTCGACGAAATTGATTTTAATGTTTCATCGATCGCTGCTATCATAGATAATAAATCTATGTTTTATAAAGGAATAAAATTCTTTAGATTTTGGTGTGTTTTAATCTACAAAGAAATGACAAACAGATCGATAAATTTTATTAATTAAAAAAATCAAGTAGAGACGGGCGAATTAATTTCAATGTCTATTCATTTTACAAATTCACTTTGACTTTTATTTTCTTGTATCCATATACCTTAGAAAACGGAAAATTGATCAAAATATGTGTTCTGATACTTTTGCATTAAGATATTATCTGATTTTTTATCTTTCATTTGGTACAAGAAGATTTCTTGTACTGTAAATAGTTTTTAATTTACAGGCAGTCTTTTAAGGGAAATTCTACTGTCTTCAATCTCACAATGAAATCCTTGAACTCATTTTCTGAAGAACGATTTTTTTCATAATATGCTTGTACTCCGAGCAAGATATTTCAAATTAATATGCTTCGATTTAAAAAATTTAAAAAGAATTTTAAAGAGTAAGAATCAAGGCATGTAGCCATACTTTTTATAACAATTGTAAAGAATATTTATTTTTTTACAGACTTTCAAAAAATTAAATTATTAAAAAAAAATTATTTTAAAGTTAAAGCAATTTCAAATTATCATAATTAAATAACTACTTTGCTTAGAGCTTAGATAAAGTATAATCACATTCCTGGATATTTACTGTTTTCTTTTGTGTAAAAATTTTGTAAAACAAGTAATTAGGATTGTCGTAAAGTTGCACACAATTTGGCCCTCTTAAATTAACTAATTGCTAATTAATTTATTAATTAATATATTTTTTATTGCAGTAAAGTATTTTTATGTCTAAGAAGTTTTATGTTGAAAGTTGTCTAAGGTTTATGGATACCTTAAGAATCATTGAACTAATAAAACAAAATGTAACGTCATGATTTCATGCTAGATAATATATAATAAATTTCACTTACTGCTATTCTTTTGTTTTATCAACAACAAAAAATAGTTCTCCTCCTTTACTATAATATAAAAATTACCGAATTAGAATTTTCTCTTATGATGATTTTACAGCAATGTTTCTCCACATTCTTTTTTTTTTGGCATTTAAATACCTTTTAATTTTATAATGAGCTATATGGTTAAGCAATAACAATTATTGAAGATTAAAGATCCTCTGCACAATTCCAATCAATAACTTTTAAAGAATGTATATAAAAAAATTGTAAAAAAAAACAAACTGAGAACTCAGGATGCTGCACAACGGATTTCTTTTCTGCAGCATTTTATAATTTCAGTTGTTGTATGTTAATTAAAATAACGGAATCTATAATAATGAAAAGGTCAAGCGGCGGTTTTGAAAGTTTTCAAGAAAGACGAAAAAAATTTAAGCAAAATTGTTTGAGTAAAAATTATGGCTGAACTCTATGCTCTGGAGAAACACACAAAGGCGTCGAATCCTCTATTTGACTGTTTTTCTCAACATCTAGAGTCAAAAATTGAATTTTCTTCAATGAAACAATACGCTAGCATCTCTATTACAAAAATGTTTCAATACATATTTTTAAAAAAAGGTTGCTTGACTCATTTTTTACATTTAACTAATCAGCTGTATTCTTCTTTGCCTTTTTTTTTATATTACCGTCATTTTGACTTGCTTGTTTCATAATATGTCAAACACTTAAATTTAACAATTATGGATAAGGTCGGAAATAATAAAACACATATTTCAATACAAAGAAGCTATTTATCAAGCATTCTTTGACAACACGCCAAACTTGTAAAAGCATTTTAAACGTGGCATCCAATCCCAAGCTAACACTTTTGTCTCTAGTGAGTGCCAGAACTAGCCTACCTTATTATCACTAACTAAAAATAACAGTAGGTAATAAACAAATGGTATCATTTTGTGAAAATATTATAAAAGAAGACATTTACATTTATACTTTCGGAATTTTTCGAAAGCTGTTGAGTCCAAAAATTGTAAACTCTTGTTCAGAAGCACATTTTAGTTGCGCATGTTTTAAAACACAATAAAATCAAAAGAGGTACAGTTTTCAATACAATGTTTGTTACTCATTGCATGTATGGGTCTCAAAAAGAACTGGTACATATCTATGAATGATCTGATGGATAAAAACCAAGTTGGTCAACTTACTTTTTCGTACCTATTGCTTCGTTCAGTTAACATTGGAGACAGTAAGAGCTTACTCTTGAGGAAATAATGAGAAGCCAACAAGTTTTTTTTAAAAATTAAACTTCTTAACTGAAACCCTTAGTAATAGAATATAAGATCTTTGGTTGATTACCAAGATGTATTTATTTGCAGAATGAGTAGATTGTAGGTAATCAGAACTCCAAAGGAGGCGAGCAGCACGCTTCTATTGAACTGAAACAAACCACATGCACTCAGAGTAAGAGCTTCCTTCGATTTCATGAACTTGGCGAGAGGCTCGCCTCCAGCTCGTGTTTCTTCGAACACATTCAAATTGAAGGACGCCGGCTCGTCTTAGGTCTCTGTCTTGAGAATCGACTTGAGACGCGAAAATCACGATGCTGAACAACGATAAACTGCTCAGAGATGACGAAGTAATCATTTCAATTTTATAAACATGTTGGGAGACATTAAACCCAAGAAACTCCGAAAACAATGGAAAAAGTTCGATAAAGTTGGATATGACGAGGAACAGAACTTGCCAAGAAAACGATTTTTCGAATTTGTGTACCAATGTGTGGATTCTGGTGTAGTTTTTCATGAAATGGGCAACGCTTTTTCGGTCTGTGAGTTTCAGTTCGATGTTGTTTCCACATTCTCTTATCACCTGGCTCAAAAAGTAACTGATTACAACGTACATGAGTGTTAAGAGAACCTGTGCTAGAACGATGAAATTTTTATTCACAAGAAAGAACCCCGTTGCTGCAACAAGTTTAATTGCATACTTAGCTTCTAAGTTGAATTTCAGCATCATGTCTGAGAAAAATATTTCTGCTGCATTTGTTCTTGCGAGCAAAACAGAAAGGTTTCCCAAGACAATAATATGAATAACCGCGAGTCCCCACAGGGAAATAGTTATCAAAATATTGCATTTTCTCATTGACGAACTATAAACCTTTCCAAGGCGATTCAATTATTTGAGAGTGCTTTTGACGTGCATATTCTTTAACAAAAATTAATCGTAGCTTGTAAAAACGAAGAAGCGCCATATAATCCTAGAAACGTTTTTTTTTGCAGTTAAAAGAATCGCGAAGTAGTAAACCTTTAATTGAGTACAATGTAAAACTATGCAGGAGTCCAAGGTGAAATAAAAAAAAAGACATACAGTGAACAAATTTTAATATCTTCGAATTAGGTTTCTTTACGATTCCGTGAACGCCAAATATGTACAAAATATTCAGAAAGAAACTAAAGTTATACATTTTCTGAGTCAAATGCTTAATAATCCTGATGTAATCTTGCCTTATACTGTAGAGTTAAAATTGAAAACGCGCTGCAGCTTGTCTAAAAATCCAGTGTAATTTAAAATACTAGGGGGCACGCCCCCTTCTCGCTATCGCTCGCCAACAGAAAGACAACAGTGTAGACAAATGATTTGTTTTAGTAAATTGCTAGAAAGCAACTATTCTTTATACGTTGGATTGATATCTGAAATAGATAGCCATGAATGGGTAAGCTAGGAGATAAAACGGTTTTTAAATTCAGTACTGAAAACGAGGAAGTATGTGATAAATTTTAGAAATTTAGTTAAACTTATTTCCAGTGATTTACAAAATTATGGAGCATCTTAGATTTTGAGTTTTAACTTGATATTCACCTTTCATGAAATATGTTTAAAAAGTAATTTCATTATGTATAATTATGTAATGTTTGCTTAATTTTATTTTGTCATTTTTGATGTTTTCCATTTTGAAATTTCAATTAAGGCAAATTTACCATGTTCCATAGCCTTGCACCCTGTCCCATTAGACCCACATATGGGGCTAATGGTCTTTACATGTTGTTAAATGCAGTACTAAAATATAATTTAAAATTGTGAACTTTTAAGTACATTTCAACTTATACTTGTAAAGAAAACAAATTAAATTCTTGTATTTTCGCTGAAATACAGAGGTAAATAAAAATTTGTCCCATTAGCCCCCACTCTCCCCTATCGAAATACACTTTCAACTTTTAATTTAATGAGTTTATCTATTAAACAGTCATGTTTAATAGATAAATCTTTTAGTTTTGGTAAGAGTATCAATTTGTACATGGTAAATAATACTACTGGAACGAAGAGGGGAAGAGGTGTATACAAATATTTTTGTCCACTAACTTCTGCAGCATTTTATAATTTTCGGTTGTTATATGTTAATTAAAATAGGCTGAATCGCTAAATGATGAAAGGGTAAAGTTTTTAGTTTTCAGGAAAATTTTTTATTTCACCAGCCTAGCGTATTGCTACTAACCTATAAAGAAAACAAGTTATGAACAAAAAGTTTCAATCTGGAAAAATATTACAAAAGAATATACTTAAATTTATTCCATTAGGATTTTTTTACGCTGTTAAGTCCAAAAATTATAAAATTTCGATTAGAAATGCATTTTAGTTGCTCATGTTTAAAACACAATCCGTAGCGGTATACTTTTCAATAAGATATTTATTACTCATAGCAAATGTGGGTCTCTAGAAGAGTTAATACGTTAGCAGCTTTTTACATATACTCTGAAATCCAAGTTAGTCAACTTACTTTTTTTTCTCTATTACATTATCTAGTCAACATCATTGCCACAATGACAGTGATGTCGAAGAAAGGATGAGAAGCCAAAAGGTTTCAACAAATATTCATCATCTAAACTAAAACTCTAATTATCGATAACATAAGAATTCTTTGATTGATTACCAAGATGTGTTAATTTAATTGCAGAATTAGTAAATTGTAGGTGAGCAAAACTCCAAATGAGGTGAACAGGACGCTTCTATTCAACTGAAACATACCACAAGCACTCAGAGAAAGCGCTTCTTTTGACTTCATGAATTTGACTAGCAACTCGCCTCTAGCTCGTGTCTCTTCATACACACGTAAATTGAAGGACGCCTCTTTAGTGGCGCGTCTTAGGACTTTGTCTTGCGAATCGACTTGAGACGCAAAAATAGCGATGCTGAAGAACGAGAAACTGCTGAGACAAGAAGCAACCAGTTCTACTTTGTACACAAATTGGTTGACACTGAACCCTAGAAACACCGAAAAGAGCTGAAAAAGTTCGATGAAATTGGACATGGTGAGGAACAAGATTTGCCAAGAGAACGATCCTTCGATTTTGTGCACCAATCTGTGGATTCTGGCGTAGTTTTTCACGAATTCTGCAACGCTTTGTTCGTCAGTGAGTTTTTGTACGAAGATGTTCCCACATTCTTTGATCATCTGGCTCAAAAAATAACTTATTGAAACATACATGAGTGTTAAGAGTGCCTGTAACAAAACAACAGGCAGTTTAGCCAAAAGAACGAAGAAAGTTGCTGCAATAAATTTGGTTGTATGCCCGACATGTAAGTTGGCCTTTATGACTAAGTCGGCGAAAAACTGATCTGTTGCAGATGTTGTTGCTAGCAAAACGAAAAGATTTCCCACGATGATTATGGTAAAAGTTATGAGTGCCCATAAGGAAATGGTTATTAAAATATTGCATTTCCTCATGGACACTTGATAAACTTTTTCAAGGCGTCTTAACTCTTTGAGGGTGTTTTTGACGTGCAGATTTTTTAACCAAAAGGCATCATAGCTTAATAAAACCAATATGCGCCATAAAATCCTTGAGATGACGGTTTTCCTACAGTTGAATGAATCGCATAACAACGAAACTTTACTTGAGTACAATATAAAAATATGTAGAAGGCCTAAGTGGAATAGTGAAAATGACACAATGTGAACTGTTTTTAATATTTTAGAATCGGGTTTCTTCACGATTCCTGGTACCCCAAACAAGTACAAAACTTTCACAAAGAAACTAAAGGTAAACATTATCTGAGTCATACATTAGTTGAAATAGAAAGGCATAGGCTAATATTTTAGATAAACTAGATAAAATAGTTTTTAAAAAATATAACGTTGTTGCCATAAGGTTGTGTTGGGTGCAATCTCAAGTGTTGGCCACACGTCTTTTACTAGCGATTCTAAATTACGAAGCCCAGATAATTTGGAAACGATTAAGGTAACTTCGATTTTAAATTACATCAATTAAAAACAATCCTTAGAAATATTCTAATCATATCATCATCATATTTGGTACGACATATAAACACGTCATTCTAATATAAACACGTTAATTTCAACAAACACAACACCATGTGTTTCCACATGTTTTAGCTAAATTATTTCGCTGCAGGATATATCGACAAAACATGTTTTCCAACGAATTAATTTTGATGTGTCATTTATCGAGACCTTAAGATAATAAACTTGTTTCACAAGGCAAATAGGTCTTTAGACAATAGAGCAGTAAATTCCAAAGAAATAAGACAAAGAACTACAGATTTGATCGAAATCATGTCAAAACAGAGAAAATGTTTTCAATGATTATACCTTTACAAATAAAAAGCTTAGTGGAAGAACATGTTAAGTGATAACTTTTGATTTTTTTGCAGAGTTTTATGTCAATGAATGTGTTATTCCCTCTTTAAGGGGATACGGTACCCAAAACATTATTTCTAGAAATATATAAACATAAACTTGTAAATTATAGTGGTTTTATATAAAATGTTCACCTAAAAAATTTAAATAAAAAATTTAATTCTTATTTATGACAAAATACAAAATTTTAAAATTATTTTAAAATATTCCATAATCTGTAATTGTTTTAGTTTTGTCAAGAGTTATTTTTAAATACTACAAACAATTAGAAAAATACAAAACTTATTTGAAATTACTTTTTTAATAACGATACAAGTAATTTCTTTTCAATCTTTTTCAATTTTTTTGAGAATAACTCCACCATAATTTTATAGTTTGTTTTTAGTACTATTTATTCAAGAACTGGGCATGGATTTTAAAATGTGAGCTACAGTCAAAAAGTAACATGCATGTATACAGAAAATCACAAAAAAATTATAAATTATTAAATTCAACATTTTTTAAAAACAACTATAAATAGTAGACCTTATTCCATGCACAATTTTGAGCACCATTTATATAAGAACACAGGTTAAAAATTTCAACATTATAACTTAATTAGCAAAAAGGCCTTAGGGATTCATTAAGCACAAGAATTGAAAAACGCAAAACAGATAAAAGAGGTTGAAAGCAGACGAAATATGTATTCAAACTTATAGGAATGACTCCAGAAAGTATTTAATAACTTTTCTCTACAGAAGATATTATTATGAAACTTTCAATAAATTTTCAGAAAGATATTGTGAATAATAAGAAGTAAAAACTGAAAAATCGATATTTTGATCAATTTTTGGGTACCGTATCCCCTTAAAAAGGGAAGTTCAGTCGTTGGTCAATCCCATAGAGCAAATACATTAGTTTTGAAATCGCAAAATCTGCGAAAATATTGTTTTGTCATGTAAGAATTGTTTTACTAGTATGAAGATAATCATAACAGCAAAATAAAACAAAATTGAAAGGATTGAATTACTAGCATCCGGTTATTTAATAATAATTGATTAAGATTAAAAATAGTGTCACCCTCTTTAGACATTTTTAGGGTAATTAAAACTTAAAAATTAATAATTAAATAATCAGATGATATTTTCCTTCAATTTGATTCCATATTTATTTTATTTTGCTGTTTATGTACTCTTATAAACTATACTTTTATAAAACTTTTATACCATATACTTATAATAAAACTGTTTATATACTTTATATACTTTTTTACACTACTATTCTCCAATTAAAAGAGTATATTAACTCCTAACAGGAACAATAACCTTTTACAATAATTTTTAAAACACTATTATACTACTGGAACAAAAATGAAAAAGACTAAAAAAGGTTTTTATAATTAATAACGCGACGCTCATTTTCCGATAAATACGTTAGTACATTTCCAGAAGAATTATTCTGAAATTTTCCAAAAACTTACATTTCAAAAGTAATGATTCATAACATATTATTTTGTTTATAATTTCCATGCAATTTCACAATGATTGCAAAACACTATCATGACCGATAATAAATAAAATAAAAAATATAAAATATAAAATAAAATATAAAATAAAATATAAAATAAAATATAAAATAAAATATAAAATAAAATATAAAATAAAATATAAAATAAAATATAAAATAAAATATAAAATAAAATATAAAATAAAATATAAAGTCAAAATAGACATTTCAATTGACAAATATTCGCATATAGCTAAATATTGGTATAGGTCTTTGGTATACTATTATAAGTAAAATATCAAAGTTCCCACCGATCCCATTGTCTGCTAAAAAATTTGTTCAAGGTAAAATGTCAAAAGTCAAAATATGTTAATTAGCTGGTACAGCTGGGGGAAAAAAAACGATTCACCCTTCGGTTTTCGGCTGCTATTGGTCAAGGAATTTTTTTGAAAGGTGTCATTTTTCATGAAATAGCGTAAGGTATTGAGAACTGGCAATCAAAATTGTATAAGGGGTCGTCTACATATTAAATTGAGTACCAACTTTGAAAATTCCAATGGCAACACCCAATTTTTTTGCTATAAAAATGTTTATCATCTTCAAAATACCCCAGATAAAATTTATTAATTTGCTTTATTTGTTGAGATATAAGCATTCAAAGTTAAACGCCCATAATGTTAAAAAAGTTTCACAAACTTTTATTCATACCTCCACAAATAAAATGAATTAAGCAAAGATTTTTTTTCATTATATACTTCTTAATCTTCCAAAAACAAATCACATAAGTTTTTTCGTCAATTTTTCATTTTTATTATTTTTTTATTTAAATTTAAATAATAAAAAATAAAACATGAATAGCAACCCCAAATTTTTGTTACATAAATCGATAAAGTAGATCAAGTAGAACCAAAATCCTGAATTTTTTAATTCAACATCAATTATTTGCCGAGTTATTGTAAAAATACTGAAAAAAAACGAATTTTAGGGACCGTGTAAAAAATTACTTAGCAAATTGAATCCTAACTTGCATTATCGTTTGGTGGTTGAAAAGCGTTTTTGGTAAATGTTTATTCAAATTATTGATGTCTGTCAAATGTCTAAAAATCCTTTCTTGTTTCAAGTTCATAAAATGTATTTTGTTTGTATAATTAACATTAAATTTTATCGATTATTATGTTTTTGAATGTATGTTATATTCAAGTAATTAAAATTTCCCAAAAAAAGTGTGTTTTTGTATATTAAAAATTAGACTCCCTAAAATATTATTGGAATTCGGGTAGTTTAGCCCCGAAAGGCCAAAGGCCATAATTCCGACATAGACGAAATCCCGAACGGGTCGAAATCCCGAAAAAATAGATTTTTGTCCATTTCTCGATTTTTAAAAAAAATATATTAGAGATTACTTATTTATTTACTTATTTAGTTAGTTATTTAGTCAGTTAATCAGTCGGTTAGTTAGTTAGTCGGTCGGTTAGTTAGTCGGCCGGTTAGTTAGTTAGTCAGTCCGTTAGTTGGTTAGTCAGTTAGTCAGTTAGTCAGTCAGTCAGTTAGTCCGTTAGTTAGTCAGTCAGTTAGTTAGTCAGTCAGTTAGTAAGTTAGTTAGTCAGTTAATCAGCCAGTTAGTCAGTGAGTCAGATAGTTCACTGACTAAACTGATTGACAGTAAGGTAGACTAAGTTAGTCAGTCTGGACTAACTAACGAAGTGACTAACTAACGGACTGACTAACTAACGGACTGACTGACTAACTGACTAATTGACTAACTAACTGACTGTCTAACTAACTGTTTGACTAACTGACTGACTAACTAACAGACTAACTGACTGACTAACTTACTGACTGACTAACTAACTAACTAACTAATTAACTAACTGTCTAACTAACTGTTTGACTAACTGACTGACTAACTAACTGACTGTCTAACTAACTGTTTGACTAACTGCCTGACTAACTGACTGACTACCTAACGGACTGACTAACTAACCGACTAACTAACTGACTGACTGACTAACTGACTGACTAAGTAACAGACTAACTGACTGACTAACTTACTGACTGACTAACTAACTAACTAATTAACTAACTGACTGACTAACTGACTGACTAACTAAATGACTAACTAACTGATTAAATAACTAACTGACTAAATAACTAAATAAATAATCTCTAATATTTAAAAAAATATCTCTATTAAAAAATCTCTATATTAAAAAAAATCGAGAAATGGACAAAAATCTATTTTCGGGATTTCGACCCATTCGGGATTTCGACCCATTCGGGATTTTGACTCATTCGGGATTTCGGCTTGTCGGGATTTTGGCTTGTCGGGATTTCGGCGGTCGGGATTTGTCCCAGACACAGTGCGCTGAATTTTAAACAAACTTTTTGTAGCAATATGAATGAAACAAAAATTTGCATAAAATGTAAAACATAAATGTAATAATCATGTTTGTCTATCTGATTGTAACTAATCGCATTTGAAAATCTGTTCGTTATAAATAATCGTATGTGTGACTTAATTTAAAATTAAAACTTTTTCTCGTCTACCCTTTATTTTATTTCTGAATTTTAAAATCTAAAATTAAAAAAAAGGGTAAAAACATATTAGTGAAGAAGGTTTAATTCTAGCATCCTTTGGCGAGATTATGGTAACCCTTTTGTTAGCTTGTCGTTTCGACAAGACACCCTAAATATTACCTTTTTCAATTTGGAGATTTCCCCCTAAGAGTGTTCAAAATTAATGCTTTAATATCTCAGCAAATAATGCAAAATGAATAATTCTTTTTATACCTGGGGTATTTTGAAGGTGCTGAACATTTTTATGTAAAAAAAAACTGGGTGTTGCTATTGGAATTTTCAAAGTTGGTACTCATTTTAATATGTAGACGACCCCTTATACAATTTTGGTTGCCAGTTCTCAATTCCTCACGCTATTTCCTGAAAAATGACACCTTTCACAAAATTCCTTGACCAATAGCAGCCGAAAAACGAAGGGTGGATCGTTTTTTTTTCCCCAGCTGTACATGAAAAATAAATTAAATAGGCATGTAAGATATCATTTTATCTATTTTAGATGGCTTTAAACATTGTTATAACTTTTAGAAGCTTTAAAATTAATATATCATGGTTCCATTTTTAATTCCGGACTCCATTTTGAATTTAATTAGCTGAATATTAAGTATTTCTAAATACGAACAATACTGGCATGTAAAGTGTCTTTTTATGTGTTTTTGATGACTCTAAACACGTTTTAGACATCTTAAATACATTTAGGGACTTAGAAATTAAAATATTATAGATTTATTTTAATAATGGTACTTTCCTTTACAAAAACTTAAGGTATTTTATAGGTTTTTTTTAGGTTTAAACTAGGTATTCGCGTGGTATTTAAAGGTATTTTTGAGGTTTTCCCTAATAATACCTCTTCGAGTAATACCTGACCGAAGGTATTTTTCAGGTTTTATTTTCCAATACCTAGAGAAACCTCTGGTGTGTTAGGTATTTTATAAGTTTCGCAAGGTTTCTAATAAAAAACCTATGGTATTTTAAGGTATTCAGATGAATACCTCCTTAATACTACAAGTATTAATGAGGTTTTATTTTTTAAAACCTATAAACCTCGTAATCATTTGGTATTCATATAGTTTCGCCAAGTTTCTAATAAAAACCTGTGGTATTTTAAGGTATTCAGATGAATACCTCGTTAATACTACAGGTATTTTAAGGTATTCAGATAAATACCTCTTTAATACTACAGGTATTTTAGGGTATTCAGATGAATACCTCGTTAATACTGCAGGTATTTTAACGTTTTAATTAAGTATTCTGATAAATACCTTATTACCTAGAACAAAAGAGGTATTTTTTTAAGTTTTATTTTTAAATACCCCTTGTTCTTGGATGCTGTCAAAGAACTTTGCATAAGGTTTAAATATTTTTATTAAGATGCAATCAAATAGTTTCATTAAGATACATTTATAACTTTTTAAGCTGTTTGAAAAATATTGTTATTCGTGTTGTTCACTGAAAAAAAAAGTATTATTAGAAATAACTGTAAAACGGGCAATTGATGGCTAATTTAGTATGGTTTAAATAATTATAAACTCATTTAATTTATAAAAGAAAGTTCTATGAGAAAAAGAAACTATTACTTAATACTATTTATATTGAGAATCACATGCATTTTGCATCATTTTTTCAACATTAGAACACTTCATTTTACAAACTTTTTAATATAACAGTGTAAATACGATGAATATAAAACTTACTTATAGATGTATAATAGGGTGGAGCGAAAAAGGGTGATTATTTAAAAAAGTCATCCAAGGAAATAGCACTAGGTGGCAAAAGTTGTCTATTGACTACCATAATACCGGTGAATTTTTTTATAATTTTCCTACTTCATCTTCATTCCCCGCAAGAGCCTTCAATTATTGCCATTTTTACAGTAAATTTCAAAATTATGGGATTTTATTATCACGTTATTTTTTCTCATTACATTGCATTCATTTAAAAAAATGTCACCAGATGACGGTAGTAGTTGCATAAAATACGACTTTAGTCCAGAATGAACCAGATTGAAGTTGCTATGAGTCATTGGTGCTATGGTTTGACGCCAGCTGCTGCCCACTCATTTTCATTCATCGCCTTAGGAGAGTGCATCGCTGTTTGTTCTATCCGAATTAGAATGTCTCATACGAGAAAGCAAGTTAACTGTCCCATTATTGGTAGTCCAAGAGAGCTAAGCAGTATCGTTCTGCCGACGCGAGAAGACATTGTGGCGGAGGTGCTGCTAGCTTGGTCATCCAGTCCCTTCAGAGAAATTGAATGGCTGTGACATACAGGGCTTATTCAGACATCAGGCAGTGTACAGCAATTATCGCTGTAGTGACAACTCTCCGGGCTCAGAGATCACGTAAAGTGTTGACCGATTCGGTATGTTGGGTGAGAAGAAGATGCTATACTACAAGAATTAGCGTACAGTCTCAATTTTAACTCTTAGCTTTATTCAGTCGATAGGACATTCACAAATAAGCACCTCCGCCACAGACATATTGCGGCATTACAATTGGATTAGGCTACAAAAAGAAAATGCAGGACAATATAAACCAAAAATGTGTGAAATTTATGAAGAGATTGCTGCTAAAGTTGAACAAATTTGGAATAAAGCTTCAGTTCCTGTTCTTCATCGTGTCTGAATAATTTCCTTGATAAAGAGAGAGCATGAGAAACTCCTGAATCTTCTGAAGTCTTACCACGGACGCAAGAAAACTTTCAATTTTCAACATAAAGTTCAAGCCTTCAAAAAAGAAGCAAAGGCACTTTTTGACGTTGCTGCATGCAAGTGCAATGACTTTGAACTCTGCCATTGTGAGAAATCACGGAAAGTTCCTATAAAAGAGCAGCCTTTCATAACTGACCAGAGATCTGCTAGAGTAATGGCTATTGGCTCCGTTGATCTTCGAACCACCCAGCAACTCCAGAAAAGAGCTTCAAGAAAGATGAGAGACTTAAATTTAGAAGAAGCACGAATTGCCAAACTACAAAAAAGCGAACTCGCAACCAGCACCGAATCATTGGAAACTTCTGGCGAATACGTTGTAGTCGAAGAAGACGCAGTCGTAGTAGATGTTGATAAAGATATTTCCCTAGCAGAAGGATCGGATGGAGCTAAATCGTTGCCGTCAACATCATCAACGCGCCAAACAAAACTCAAGCTTGCAACATTTGCAAGAACATGTGACAGGTATGGAGTTGCGGACAGACCTGCTGCCGCCCTGGCCTCAGCATTACTGCACGATTTAAGCAGCGGAAGCAAAGCTGAAGAAGATTCACAGATTGTCATAGACCGAAGTAAAGTTCGAAGAGAACGAATAAAACTGCGACGAAATCTTCAAAAGCGAGTGATCGGAGAAGAAATTACGCTTCAAGGTCTGTACTTTGATAGCCGAAAGGACAAAACCTTGGTCATGGAGAAGACTGAAGATGGCAGTTCCCATCGTAGGTGTAAAGTGGAAGAGCACATATCGATAATTCAGGAACCTGGTAGCGTGTATCTCGGGCATGTTTCTCCAGTATCTGGGACAGCTCAAAATATCAAGAAAGCTCTGTGGGATTTTCTGACTAATGAAAATATTGATACATCAAAACTTCTAGCGGTTGGGTGTGACGGTACCGTTGTTAATACGGGAAGAGCTGGAGGTATTATTTGTCTCCTAGAGAAGGAGCTTGGAAGACCCTGCAGTGGGTAATATGTCAACTGCACTCTAACGAACTTGGGTAGTCCCATGTCACACCCAAGCAGTGGAGAGGTGTATTAAAACAGTCACTGAAGCTTCTTCGGAAGTATGTGGCATTTTAGCTCGAGAAGGCCTTATTAGAGCAAGGATTCTGGATAGAGCAATCATGCCAACTTTCGAAACGAAGTCGCAATACAAACCTGCGTTTTAAGGAGATAGTGCCCAAAGGTAGGGTGGTTGGGACGGGCACGGGCGGAACTCGTTATGCAGCCACCTCCTCGTGGTGAGTTCTCTGGGTGGTTCACGGAACCAAAAAAGAGCTGCATTTTCAAAAATTTCATAAACAACACAATTAATAAGTTTGGAAAAGAAGTTTTGAACTTAATGAAATTTTTAGTTTTACCCTGAAATTTTACGATTTTCAAAGCTCTTGCGGGGAATGAAAATGATGTACGAAATTTTTTTAAAAATCACCAGTACTAGACTAGTCAATAGACAACTTTTGACACCTAGTGCTATTTAATAGGACGACTTTTATTTTTTCGCTCCACCCTAATGTATAATCCATAACTAATTTTATTTATTGGAGGTGGTTATAATAGTGGTTAAGATATATCTTCATAAACATCTTCCTCTTCTTCTGCCATCGATTTGACATTGCGACAAGATTGTCCCTGAAAAGTGGTGCAGGAGGTAATCAATCCTACTTTTCTATATCCACCTAGGTTATTGCACCCTTTTTTTACAATTGCAAAATATGTTATTTAGAATTTTTTCAGGAGCAGGTGGAAGTAATGTCTTAATTGGCTCTAAACAGTTTTCTATTAGTGTTCATCCCCAATTTTCATGTTCCATTTCGTTTCCGAGCCATACGTAGACTTGGTAGTACACACGGTATAGATGTTGACGAGCAGAAGCAGATGTTGGTGGAAGGCAGGATAATGGTACACTTTTCTTTTTCGTTTTATTTTGCATAAAACTTAAATATCTATACTCATCTATGGAATTAATGATTTGCTTGGCTCCACATATAGCAAGAATAAATCGAATTTTACTTGCTAGGATTATGTCAGGTGAAGAGTCCATCTTAGAAAATACTTCGGCACAATCAGTTAAATCAGGACGGTTTTCAAATAATTTTAAAATTTTGATTTTTCCTTTTTTAAAATATGAAGACGTTGTATCGCAGCCTGTTACAGCACACACACATGCAAAAATAAAATGTGAGCTTTACATATAGGCATTGAAACTAAACTTTGGGATTCATAAATTTTTGCTTCATTTTGAGATTTTCCAGGTTTTTAGTAGTAAATCGTTTTATTTGAAGGGGTTCGAGCAGTCAGAATTATCAATAAATCACCGTCTTCACCAACAACAACGGTTTCACCTTTACTTCGATTTTCCGAATTTGTTTCAATTATGACCACATCCGCATCATTATTTGCTTGTTTAGCTAAAATATTAGCAGCTTCTAATTTGTGGAACAGCATGGAAATAAAACGAGCCTTGTTACTTGTATTAGATAAAAAAATTCTGTTGGTTTGATCGAATAGTCATGGGTGGATTAAAAAGTATATCAGAAGATGAAGATATTTTGGAGTTGCGGCGAATTTGCTCAGTTGATTTGATATTCTTTTTGTAATCATTAGGATTGGAGCCATCAAAAACTATAATAACGCTCATGCCATAATGTTTGTGCACATAATTAATGTATTTTCTAAACAGGGCATCAAATGTTTAGCGGATATGGCGACAATTCATATTCAACGAATTTTTCAAAATCATGTTTAATTGTCTTTGTAATTGTGATACTTTGAAATAATAATAAAGGATACATGGGTGCCTTTTCATTGTGTACTTTTATGGTGTATTTGAAAGAAATCGGTTTCTAGGAAATGGGCTCTCTCTATTCCAAAGACTACATAGCAAGGTATTTATTACATGTTATATTAATTAGCAAGTCCTTAAATGCATTTTAGCTGTCTTAACCGTGTTTAGAATCATCAAAAACATATAAAAAGACACATCACAGGCCAGTGTTGTTCGTATTTAAAAGTAATTAATTTTTAGCTAGTTTAATTCAAGATGGCGTCTGTAATTGAAATGGAATAATAATAGATTAATTTTGCACCTTTTAAAAGTTTAAAAAATTTCAAGCCATCTAATACAGATTAAATGATATCTTACATGAATATTTTATTCATATTTAATCTTTATATTTTTTTTCTGTAAACAACGCGAATAATAAATCACCATTATTAAAATAAATCAATAATATTTTAATTTCTAAGTCCAAAAATGTATTTTAGATGTCTAAAATACGTTTCAGAATTCAAGACGTTCACGTCCACAGACGATAAATTATATTAAGTTAATTTGAGAAAGAATATTAAGGAAAATAGTTGATTTTGGCTTTTAGAAGTTTAAATTATATCTGGATGTTGTGATTAGAAATTTTTTTTCGAATGTGTATAAATCTAGTGTAGAAACGGTTGTTGATGATATTTACTGTTAGGAACCTAGTTGTTTTCCTATTAGAATTTCAGTAAGTATTTAAGTAACAGGAAAGTAGGCTATTTAGTTCTTTAAGAACTTCTTGTTGTTAATTTAAATGTGTCTATTTTGACTGGACTAAACCAAGTAATCCACTTTCTGTTTAAGTTTTACTTACAAACTTCATTAAACTGTTCAGTGGTATTTTATTTTAATAACCCTTCTATAAGCTAGCAGGTATATCAGTAGCAGTTTGAATTGTGTTACAAACGTATGCTTTCCCAGAAAAGATATTTTAGTCATGCAGTTGCAGATTAAGTGCTTAAATAAAACAATAAATAAAAGAAGCAGTTATTTCCAAATTTTTACCCTGGTTGTTAAGTCGAACAAAGAAGTAAGAAAGGGTGATAAAAATGTTTTTCTTTAAATTCAAGGAGGAAACAATGTGAAAAATTTTTTCATTCAGTTTTGTTTATGGATTTAATCAAAGAGGATTGGGATTTAAAAAAAACAATACGATTTGTATATGAAGGGTCGTGTTGCAAAACTCACATTCTCCAAAGTATAATTCAGATATAGGGTCTAAACCGTTAATTGGCGACTTCATCCAATCGCATTTATGATCTTCAAAAGTCGCCAATAAATGTGCCGCACCCTATGTCTTAGTTGTTCTTTGGAGAATATAATATTTGCTATAGTAGACCCTTCATCTAGAGTTTCTCTTAAAATAAAACTGTTAAATGCAATATGTGCCTTTAGCAAGCAACACCTGTTTAAGCATCATTAGTTCACAAAGCTTAAGGAGTTATTTGTGGCAAGTATCTATAAATGGAGGTGCTTTTATATTTTCTTGGTGGTGGTTTCTATTTTTTATACGCAGTTATCTATTATAGCCTGTTTGTTATTTTTAATCTTGAAACTTCATGTACACGTCTTCGGCATTTTAAGACAATCAAAATCGAATTGTTCACTAAGAATCAAGTATACATAAAAGAACGTATAATCTGTGCAATTTTTTCTATTACTACAAATATGTGGTTCATAATTTTTTTGTTTGTAATTCCTATAAGTAACGCATAAGAAGATAAAAACGTTCTTAGTAGAAAAGAAAGACTCAACAAAAAAATATATAATGAAGGTAATACCTAAAATTTAATTACAAATTTTTTTTTTAAATATATATGATAGTGATTTTCTTGCTAAATAAAAAATAATTATAATTGATTACAAATTCACTAATTAAAATGTGCACTATGGGAAAAGCTTGTGTCATTAATATACTATTAAGTGTCTTCAATTGAAAAAAACTTTTATTTAAGAACATAATACATCTATATATTTTCTTCGAATGATCTGTTTTATAATATTTGTACAGATAAGTAATAAAATTTGTATGTTTGTTTTTGTATTGATTTTTATTTACACTAACAACGGTTTTAGAACAAATTGCTCTATATAAAATAACAGTAAATATCTACGGGAATAAGAACCGAGAATGTTTTGCTGTAACTTTTATTGTTGGCTATAATACTTCCATTTTACTTAGAAACGAACGTCTAGACTGACGCGTTTGCCATTTTACCAAGGCACGTGAAAGTTGTCATAGGGGCAATATTATCATGAAAAATTTAAGACAGTACATTGAACTTATTCAATAAAACATGTTTACAATCTGTATTTAAAATTAAACGGATATTAAAAAAAAGCATTGCTGTATAGTTGGCTACTGCAGAGATAGAAAACTTTGCAATTTTCAGAATTTTTAACAAGCTTTTTTCTAATATTTTGTTTAAAAACTTATTTAAGTGTTAAAAACTTATTTAAGTGTTAAATAATATTAAGTGTTATTAAAAACTTATTTAAGTGTTAAAAACTTATTTAGTGTTTACTTTACTCCAGCTTCATGAAGTAACGTTACACAAATAAGGAGTTTACTTCGTAAAATCTGAGGCAGCAAGTGCTGCATCCTGCAATTTTACGGAGAAACTTTACACTAAATTTAAGGATTAACGTTGCAACTCATAACAACGCATAATAGCGCATTTTGGTCTCCCTTCTTCAGAAAAGATATAGAGTTGCTTGAAAAAGTTCAGCATAGGGCTACAAAAATGATTAAGGGTCTATCTGGTATTGGTTATGATAACAGATTAAGATCTTTAAACATGTATTCCCTGGAAAATAGAAGAGCTAGGGGGGATTTAATACAGTTATTCAAGTTCATAAAACAGGGAGACATGGAGGGCTTACACTCTTAAAACAAACGAGCGGTTTTAACTCAGTCTGAGTTAATTTCC